>CM030368.1:153305150-154505150 GCA_017893485.1 Hemerocallis citrina | reverse complement strand
CTAGTGACAAAATGGGCAAGAAAATTGCCCTCGAGTTGGTCGAAGGAGTAAATGGAGCCGGGGGCGAGCTTCGAGAACCACTCGCGAGCTGGACCCCGAAGGGTGGCAGGGAAGGCTCGGCAGAGCAGGGGATCCGAGGCGCTGTGAATCATCATGAGGGTTTTGAAACCCTCCATGTGATCAGCAGGATCTCCCTCGCCATCGTAGGTCTCGAATTGAGGGGGTCGGAAATTCCGGGGTATTTCCGCTTAGAGGATGGGGGCGGAGAAGGGAGGACGGACAGGTCTGTACCCCTGAGCCGCTCTTTGGCCGCCGTCCCCTATGTGATCGAGGCGATCCTCCATTTCTTGTAGGCGTCTTAGGAGTACGTCATCGTCCTCCGGCTGGATCGTTGAAGGGCAGGACGCACTGGCTTCGGCGTCCGACCCTGTTTGGGAATGGAGGGTTTCTTCCCTGGGGCCCGTCGGAGGGCTCCCAGGATTTCTCTTCGGAAGTCTTGGAATTCCTTATGAGTGACGGGGGCTCCCTCGACCCGGTTTAGTCGGTCCGAGGGTTGTCTTCCGACTCGGCTGAGCGCGGGTCTTCGCACCTCGGGTGGCGATCTCGGATGGTTCGGGACCGGGTTGGAAGCGGCCCTTCCCCTGCTGCGGGTAACCTTGCGGTTGAGGATTATTCCCCGGAGGTCGGGCTGGGCTGGCCGGCCGACACTCCTTTGGGACTCCCGAGGGAGAGCCTTGTGTTTCGACGTGCGTGGCCTGGCTTTATCAGTGGGTGGGGGCGAGTCCCGTTGGTTGACGGAGGAAGCAGCCCCCTTGCCTTTGGAGGCCATGAGGGTTCGGCTGTCGAGGTCCTTTGGGGGTCTGGATTGGATCGGCTTCTGGAGCAGCTGGTTCCCACAGACGGCGCCAACCTGATGCTGTTTATTTCTGGAAGACGTGTGGATGCACCAGGTGTGAGTTCGGACTCAATTTGTATTGAAGGAGAATGCCGCTCGTCTGCCGACCTTCGGTTGACCTTCTGGGACCTACGACGAGCTCGGAAAGATGTTGAAGGCTGGGCTCGGATCGGAAGGGTCGGATCCGAGGTCTTGTGTACCTGCAGACGGTCCTGAAACACCGGGGTTTATCCCGGTGGCGGACCCTCCGACGCTCTAGTCAGTCTCTGTGAGAGAGTAGCAATAACTAGGTATATTTAAGTGGCAAAAGATTGATTACCTCAAAAGGTGGGTGTGGGTCTAGTATTTATAGAGAATCCCAACCGGGTTTGGTTCCACTTGGGGGCCGGGTCTGGATCCGAAAGCCCGTGGGCCTGACGTGGCAGAAGGCCCAGGGGGTTTAGGGCGGACGTGGCAATACCAGGAGTGGTATAGGGCTGACGTAGCGAAACCCTTGGCGGTATTTGGAGTTGACGTGGCTGATCGCGGGTCTCCTGTGCTTCGGGGGGGAATCGGAAGGCCTAGGCTGCGCCAGGTCGTCCTTCTGCCCCGCCAGAGAGGGGGGACGGCCTGTGGGACTGTCCCGGATCGGACTCCGAGGGCTACTGAGGCTCGTCAGTACGAGGAGGCCAGTACCGTGAGGGCAAACACGAGGTTCGGCGCCGACCCTGAAGTGGTTCGGAGCCGAACTAGGTTGCTATCTTTATCTTTCTGAGTGGGAATTGTATCGGGCCCTGGTTGGGCCTCAGGCCATTTTTACCCTGTCGCAGTATCCATGATGGAGATTATTGAGAGATGTTTATTTGCCTGGACACAAATTAATTTTATGATCAGTGAATCTTTAGAAAACTCCAGTTTGATTTATGTTCAGACCTATACTTTTTGTAAATCTGTAGCCGACAGTCGACTGGACTGCGAAGCAGTCGACTGGTACGAGCCTACTGTGTATTTTTAGTCTTTGAGTTTTGTTCGGGACAGTCGACCTAGACTGAGGTCAGTCGACTGGTCTTCTGTCTGTAATTTTGTTCAGTCCTGTCGGGACAGTCGACTGATCTTTCCTTAGTTTATTTTTGAGAAATGTTGGATTATGTCCTCTGGACAGTCGACTGATCTGATGTGCAGTCGACTGGTCCTGAAGGATCTTTGTATTTGATTGTGAGATATTTTGTTTAGTGTTTGATTTTAAGATGTTCAGTTAAGTATTTGTTTTTGAGATGTTCAGTTAAGAACATGATTTTGAGATATTCAGTTGAGCCACTTGTTTAGTGGAAATTTGTTCAGATATTTGTTTTTGAGTCTCTAGAGGTAGGTGACCCTAGTATACCGGTGTTTGTTCAGTTATTTGTTGAGGCCCATTGAGGCAAATTTTCAGTTATTCAGATTTTTAGTCCGGTAGGGTACACTACTCTAGGAGATTTGCTCAATAACCCAAACTAATAAGGACAGGCATTAGTAGTGTCATGGCGAATGGGAACTTGAGTTATGCACCTCAGTATGGCTTTTGATGTAGGATTTTAATCTCCTGAATTATCCAAGTAGTTAACTTGTGATGTGTGATTTATCTCCGGAATTATCCAGGTAGTTAACCTGAGATGTGAGGTACTTCTCCTGAATTATCCAAGTAATTATCTTGAGATGTGGGATTGACCTACGGAATGATCGGAGTCGAGGCGACACTTTTGGGGTATTATTGTGATGATGAGTCTATGTTTAGATGTGGGATGATCTCCTGAATTATCCAGGGCAAATACCTGTGATGTGGGATCAATCTCCGGAATGATCAAGCATGGGCAAATTATCATAGTTTATCTTCATCTCTTAGTAGTCATCGTTGTCAGCATGTAGTCATGATGTTTTCTTGAATCACTTTTATGCATTTGGATTTCCTGTTTTTACACACACTTGGCTTTGGTTTTGGTATCACCTTTTATTCTTTTGGTTGTACTTCATACTTTAGTGTTTGATTATTATTTGTTGGATATTATGTTTTAAGTTCATTTATGTTATTTGTTTGATTTGTTACCACTCACACCATTTATGGCTGACCCGTAGTTTGGGGGTTAGGGTTCAACTCTAGCCCCATATGTTGCAGGTTATTGCTTAGATTGGAGGTTGGATGCTTGAGTGGGCAATTTGAGATTATTGGATTATTTAGTGTTGGCGTAAAATTGTTAAGATATATTCGAATCATTATTGAGTTGTAAATAAAAGATTAATTTGTGTTGAGATGTTTAGACTTCCGCTGTAATTGTAAAATTTGTTGTAATAAGAGAAAGAGAAATTTTAGTGGTGTTGTTGGTGTTTATTGTTGTATTGAAGTGGATTGCTGGGATTTCGCCACTTATTTTCTAAGCTCTCATATTAGAAATTTGGGGCGCTACAGGAACCGCTTCCGAGGTAAAAGCTAAAGTGAATTTGTGTTTCTATAAGTTTGATGTGTTTCGCATGTTGCCAGAAAAAATGTGGACCAAATGCTCGCCCGCTTCGATATCATTGCCTACGAGATTGAAAGCCTGGGTAAGGGGCTTGATGATGATCGAAAGGTCGGAAAGCTCATAAGTTGTCTCACGCCAGAGTGGGACGTTAAGGCCGCGGCAATGAGAGAGACTCTCAAAAAGAAGGGATTCGACTACTACACATTTCAAGGAAAATTAAAGATGTACGCGATGAAAATGTTGGAGACAAAAAGATACATACAAAATATCCGGATTGAACCAAAGACTGAGGAGAAAACCATTGCACTAAAGGCCTGACCATCAAAAGCTGATTCAGATCATGAGGAGTCAGACAAGGATATTTCGCTATTAACAAGACAATTATGTAAGTACCTCAAACCCAAAAAATATGGCAGGTATCAAGAAGAAAGGAAAAAGGAGAAGGAGGATGTGTGCTACAAGTGCAAGAAGCCCGGACACATCCGTGCAAACTGTCCTATTCAATAAGACAGAAACAGGGACCACTATCGCTCAAATCCAAGTCATAAAATGAAGGCGCTAAAAGCAACTTGGCTAGACTTGAATTCAAGTGAGGAAGAGCAAGGTTACGACAATGTCAGCTTCATGGCTTTTGGGAGTGGTGAGGTGCAATTACCTTCTCAAGAAGAGGTAATCGAAAAACCAACTTATGATGAACTTGTAGATATGTGTAATGGTTTGAAAGACTATGCAAAAAACTAAGTCGTGAACTTAGACAATATAAACAAAATTCTAATGAAATACATGACGCTTGCATAACAAAAAATCACAAACTGAAAAATAAGAATGTCCTAATTTTGGAAAAACTTGAGTCATGTCAAAAAGATCATGATGTTCTGCTAGAAGAAAATGATATTTTAAAACAACAAATTTGTGAATCGCTAACAAAACATGATGATCACTTAAGAGAGATTCAGGAGAAATCTGTTTATATTGCCAAGCTCATAAATAACTTAGATGAATGTAAATGAAAATTTGATGAAGTAGTGGAAGGATGTAATGAAGCCCTTGAACAAAATAGGATTCTTGATGCTACACTAGACACTCTTCGTTGGAACACGAAAGATGATGAGATGACTAGGAAAAGATTATGTAAAAGAGTAACTGAGCTTGAAAAGATTGTTGAAAAATATGAAGGGCCCAGTTACCATATTACAAAAAATTCTAGATCATATCATGATAATCGAGGGCTTGGTTACGAAGAGTCAATACACCATTAAAAATGTAAATCATCATGTCATACACACATGTATAAAAATCAACACAATCACAAAACAAATATAAATCATACAAGTGTGCATGACCCAAGGTATAGTCGAATCACATCATTTTTGCTGTAGACTTGGGCATATTTCTTATAACTGTTCACTAAAAAGAAATACTAATCTTGTATGGATGAGAAAGGATACAAATACAGGTTCAAAACAAACTTGGACACGCAAAATTATACCTACTAATCTTAATGTAGGTACCTCAACGCATCAAGACTAAAGATCGGTGGTACCTTGATAGTGGATGCTCAAATCATATGACTGGTGATAGCAGATATTTTTCATCACTATCAAGGGAGAAGGGGAAGGACATCATCTTTGGAGATAATAACACTAGTCAAACCATTGGTAAAGGTAAAATTAACTTTGGTTCCTCATGCTCCATTGAGGATGTTCTATTGGTAAGAGGTCTAAAACATAACTTAATTAGTGTTAGCCAACTATGTGATAAAGGGTACACTATTACTTTTGATAAAAATACATATACTGTACTAGATAACAATAAATCTTGTTTACTTCTTGCTAACAGATGCAACAATGTATATGTCATAAATTCAAATGAATTAGCACAGGAAAGTATGAGATGCTTTGTCGCACGAAATGAGGATGGATGACTATGGCATCGAAGGCTTGGTCACACGGCCATGGACAATCTCAACAAACTTGTAAGCAAGGAGCTTGTGAGAGGAATCTCCAAAATCAAATTTGAAAAAGACAAACCGTATGAGTCATGCGAATTTGGTAAGCAAACAAAAAGTTCTCACAAATCAAAGAAAATGATATCAACTTCTAGACCCCTTGAACTCTTACACATAGATCTTTTTGGTCCATCACGAACACGTAGTAACGGTGGTGCACGATATGCTTTTTTAATTATTGATGATTATAGTAGATTTTCTTGGGTTGCCTTTTTGTCACAAAAAGATGACACTGTATATGTATTTCAAAATTTCTGTCATAGAGTGGAAAATGAGAAAAGTCTCACCATTGTTACTTTTCGTAGTGATCATGGTGGAGAATTTCAAAACGAACTCTTCACATCATTTTGTGACAAAAATGGAATAAAACATGAGTTTGCATGTCCTCGTACTACCCAACAAAATGAGGTTGTTGAAAGAAAGAATCGATCTCTTCAAGAAATGACATGTACCATGCTTAGTGAAAAAGAATGACCTAAATCATTTTGGGCAGAGGCTGTCAATACAGCATGCTATACCATAATCCAAGTAATCATTAGAAAATATCTTGAGAAAACTCCTTTTGAACTATATTATGACAAAATTCCCAACCTAAGCTACTTTCGTGTCTTCGGATGCAAAGTATTCATTTTAAATACCCTTGATAACTTGGGAAAGTTTGATCATAAAAGTGATGAAGGTGTTTTTGTAGGATATTCTCTTAGTAGCAAAGCATATCGTGTATTCAACAAAAGAAGATGCACAATTCAGGAATCTATTGATGTTTTTTTTTATGAAACTTGTAACCCCTGTTTTTCCTTTTATATATTTTGGAGTGTATTTTTTATTTTTGTGTATTTTTATATCTCTTGTATTTTTCAGAACCGTATATTGGATTATTTTCAATATATATACTTTTTCTTTTATTTTTGACCTCCTTGTGTTGATTGTTCGCCGTTTTGCTCATTTTCATCATTTTGAGTTCTTTTTCTCATTTTCTTGGCATCGTTCCTTATTATTATTCATTTTGGTGATGTGATGGATTTTTGGTGGTGATTTATCCAAATTATTATTTTTGGACCCTTAAGGAGATTTTTTAGGAGCCATAGATTTTATTATATACTAGATTTGCCCGTGGGCACGTGCCTACGGCACGTCTTCGAAACGATACAAAACACGAAAAGCCCTGTAAACAGTAAAACAACAATTATGTAGCTTAAGTTTGAATAGTATGACAATAAAAATCCATGTTTCCATTAATATATGTTAAAAAATAATTATAAATGGGATGTCAAATATAACTTCTTAGAGCTTTATGTGTGAAAAATGGTGAAATTTAACTATTGAAGAGATATTTGATATTTTCAGTATAACATATGCAATAAAAAATATAAAAATTCTAAAAATTTACAAATCTGAAATCTTAAAATCTAAATTTCCAAGTAATAAAAAAAATGGGAGAGAGATAGGGAGAGAGAGAAAGAGAGAAATATGAAAAAGTGAAGAGAGAAGAGAGAGATAGTAATAAAGTAATGATTTTTTTTTGTTTTGGGGGGAAAAATTTGGTTTTGGGATTTAAAATTTTGGGAGGGAAAATATGTTTTGTGAGATTAGATCTGGGCCTTTGATTTTGAGGGGATTGAATGTGAGCCACTTGATAGCTTTCTTTGTGTTTTATTATATAGATTGTATCCCCATTTGAATTTGACCCAATACCCATTACCCATTTGTATACCTAATTATTTCCTATTGATATCCACTACCCATTAACCCACATTTAACCCATATTTAAACACCCCATAATCCCTTAACCTTAACCCTAATATTATTTCTTTCTCCCTCTTCTAATTAGTCCCGGCTCTCTCTCCCCCCATAAATTTGTGATCCCGGCCTGTGCTTCTCCTTCCCAAACTGACACCTTCCTTCAATCCCTAGCCCTTGCCGACCATCAAGAAGCTATCCATCCACCCTATTTCAACTTCGATACAACAAACCCTACCTTTTCTCCTCTCCTTGTGGCCGGTCTTCTCCAAACAGCACCACACCATCCCAAAATAGCCCCCAACTCTCTCCTTTGCTGATTTGTGAAGTGGGTTATCGTCCACTTTGGTTCGTGCATCAAGGGAATTGATCGTAGCGTTTTCGGTTCGTGGGTTCGGTTGGAAATGCGTGGGAAGGTTATTTTGTTCGTGGGTTTTCTTCCTTGGATTCGTTACGTCGTGTTTCACTTTATTAAGAGGCAAGTCACTTGTACATAATTTCATTAGGTTGATACAAGTCAAAAAGTTCACATATAGGGTAGTTTAGACTAGAGACAGCCAAAAACTGTATTTTTATTTATGGGTTTTATCTCTATTGTGTAAATCAGGCCATAGATGACTTAGAACATGAGAATTGATAGGTTGATGCCCTAGGTTTCACCCAAACTTGATTTTGATCGTGTATGAGACATAATGCATGCCATGTGTTTGATTGATTGCCCATGTGAGAATTATTAGGTTTTGACATGTTAGAAACCCTTCTATATGATATTTAGTTGATTGCTAAGCTGTGTTTCAAATTTGTTTGAGTTTGGTTCATATTTGTGGAAGTTATGACGTTTCTAAGTTGAGTTGTGAAATCTGGAATTTCGGGCTGTGCTGTGTTGTTTACTGTTTTCACCTATGTTAGGTTCCGAATCTCAATGTGAACATTTCACAGTAAATTGTAGAGGACTGAATCTATTTTCTAACCCCACTAGTTTCACTGCGTTTGGAGTTCGTATGAACGAGATATGGTAATTTTGGTACAGTCGTGTCGGTAGTTTTCAGATGCAGTTTTGGGTGAATTTTGTGAACTATTTATTTTCAAGATATAAGCTAGACATAATATCATGCCATAATATTTTTCTCAGTGTTTCATCATGATGTTAGGGAATTCCCAAATTTTTGGTGTATTTTAAAGAGGAAGTTTGCGCGATTTTTCATATCTTTTTCTATAACCTACTTTCGCTGTAAATTGCGTGTTGTTCTATGTTGAATGCAGTTTTCACCCTATTTATTATTACTGTATGAAAATTATTTGTGAGATATGAAAATTGGAGAATTTTATCTATTTTCACGCCGTTTTGGAGGAATTGGATTTTGATGCGCTGTTTGCGAGATATGTTTGTTTTCGTACAGCAGTGTTGAGAAATTCCAGATTCGTCAAACCTTGTTTTGTGTTGCTTTTCATTTTTTACGACTTAGCTATACTTTCTGGAATATTATGAAACTTATTATTTTGAGTCTATATCTATAGGGGAGTACCCCAGATTTTTTGTGGAATTCTTTGATGAGTTTACATGCTGTTTTTATGTGTTTCGATTCGTTCCCCTGTTTTCTGGCTGAACATAAAATCTGTATTCAAATTAGTTTTGAGTTGAGATGTTGTGAACTAGTATATGACTTTATTATATGCGTTGGAATCGTGTGGATGTCTAGTTTTCATATCATTTGACGGATCGTGATTTGCATGTCTGTAGCTCTCAAAATCTCTGTTTTACTACTAATTGGTCTTGCTGACCTGATTATAAATATAGGCTAACTTGCTCGTTTATGTGACCCCTTATTACCGGTACTTGCTGATGTGATTCCCTGAACCTAAACCTAATTATATGATGATAGTTTGACACCATTTCGCGCACATTCATGTCTATTTAATAACCATAATAAAAGTAATCAAGACGGGGTCTATGGGAAAGATCTAGTAGAGGGAAAACATAGAAATGTGTACTTAGAAGGGGCCCGTGTTTTCCATCTGTTTGAGATCATTTTATATGATCGTCTGTTTGAAATCATTTTATATGATCGTTTGTTTGAGATCATTTTATATGATTGTCTGTTTGAGATCACTTACGTGATCGTCTGTTTGAGATCATTTTACATGATCGTCTGTTTGAGATCACTTACGTGATCATCTATTTGAGATCATTTCACATGATCGTCTGTTACCTGTCTGAACCCTGAGTACACGGCCCTATATGATCCCCTACGAAATCTACAAACGAAATTGTTTTGTAGCAACCATGTGATAAAAGTATAGCGCATGTCGTGCTACCTAGATAGTAATCACACAAGACTTACATAAATTTGAAATCTGAATCTGAGTCTGAATCTGTTATTAGGATATCTGAATCTGTTACCTGAATATCTAATTACCTGACATATCTGTTATCTGATTACCTGACATATCTGTTACCTGATTACCTGATAATTGATACATATTTACCCGATTACCTGATAATTATACATGTTTACCTGTTTACCTGTTGATTTGACACTTAACATATGATTACCCTTACCTGTTAGTATACCAAGTTGTTAGTTAGTTTCCATGTGCTTGTATCCTACTCTATTTGTGACCCGGACTTGCAATTAACGGGTACTTGTGTTTTCTCTTTTCCTTTTTCCTGCATTCGATGAATTGCAGATTATGGCGGACAGGTTCAAGATGGTATTGGAGACTTGAAGTATTAGTGTTGCTTTTGATTATTATTATTATTTCTGTTTCGTGCTAGAATATTATTTTGTATTCGTGAGACTTGGTTTATTCTAGTATTTTGAGACTTGAATATTATCTGTATTTGGGCGATGTGACCCAGGATTATTTGTGTATTTCAGATCATGACTATTTGAGATTAATATATTTTATTTCAAGTATTCTTGTTGGTATTTGGTTCATATGTGCATGTGGTTGACTTTTTTGACTTCCGACTCTGATTATATTGTGATATGTTGTAAAGATTTCTTGAAACAGCTTAAGGATGATAATAATCATTCGCTGGGCTTTTGTTACGTGCTCGTATTTCGTATTTTTGGGAAGCGGGGCGTGATAAAACTAATCCCTACTCCAAAGAAATATTACTTGCTGTTGATGATGATGAGACAGGGGTTCGTGTTGAAAAGAAACAGGTTCATAGTGAAGAAGAACAAATGATCAAAATCAAATGGTGCTTCAAGACAAAGATGAACCTAAAAACCAAATCAATGAGATTCCTACACAACAAATTGATGCCATGGAAGATGAAAATATACAACATCAAGACTCCACAAGTGAGAGACGTTCCGCATGGAAAATCATGTCTAGTCATCCACCATCTCTTATACGAAGTGATATGACCAAAGGGGTAACTACTCGCACTCAAGCTCAAAATTTAATGTGTTTTACCGCTTTCGTTTTCATACTTGAACCTAAGAACATTAAGGAGGTCTTGCAAGATAATGATTGGATCATTGCAATGCAAACTTAATCAATTCGAACGGAATCAAGTATGGAGACTTATTCCCGACCTCACAATAGGACTATACTTGGCAATAAGTGGCTGTTTAGGAACAAGTTAGATGAATCTGGTTCAATCACTAGGAATAAGGCTCGTCTTGTTGCATAAGGTTATAATCAACAAGAGGGTGCAGATTTTGATGAAACTTTTGCACCAGTTGCTAGGCTTGAAGCCATTCGTATTTTACTTGCTTTTGCTGCATATATGGATTTTACTCTTTTTCAAATAGATGTTAAAAGTGCATTTTTAAATGGATTTATTTCTGAAGAAGTTTATGTGGCACAACCACCGGGATTCACTGATCCCACACATCCAAACCATATTTTTCGGCTTGATAAAGCTCTTTATGGTTTGAAGCAAGCCTCTCGTGCTTGGTATGAACGGCTGAGTTCGTTTCTTCTTTACATAGGCTTTTCTAAAGGAAAAGTAGACACTACACTATTTATAAAGCATGTTTTTAAAGATATTTTTATCGTTCAAATTTATATTGATGATATTATATTTGGATCCACTAATGAAAATCTTTGCAAGGAGTTTTCAAAGCAAATGCAGGATGAGTTCGAAATGAGTGTGATGGGAGAACTAACGTATTTCCTTGGACTTCAAATACAACAAAGAAATGATGGCATATTTATAAACCAATCCAAGTACGCAAAAGAACTTGTCAAGAAGTTCAGACTTGAAAATGCTAATGCTTACAAAACTCTGATGGCCACTACCACTAAGCTATCCAAAGACGAATCTGGTAACAATATTGATATTTCTACTTACAGAGGTATGATCGGTAGTTTATTTTATATTACTGCATCCCATCCTAATATTATGTTTAGTGTCTGTTTATGTGCACATTTTCAATCGTGTCCCAAAGAATCACATTTGGTTGCCGTTAAGCATATCATTCGATATCTCAAAGGCACACCAAAAACTGGTCTTTGGTACCCAAAAAATAGAAATTTTTCTCTTGCAGGATACTCGGATGCAGATTATGTCGGAAGCTTGATAGATAGAAAGAGTACTAGTGGTACATGTCACGTCTTGGGTGACTGCCTTGTCTCGTGGGCATCCAAGAAGCAAAATTCTGTTACTCTCTCTACTGCCGAAGGTGAGTATATTGCGGTAGGATCCTGCTGTGCACAGGTATTATGGATGAAACCTACTCTCGAGGATTATAAGGTATTCTTTAATCATATTTCAATAAAATGTGACAACACTAGCACAGTTCATATGACCAAAAATTCTGACCAACAAAATCGCACGAAATACATTGATATTAGGTATCAATTCATTAAAGATGACTTTCAAAAGGGGGATATTTGACTTGAGTATATTTCCACTGAGTCGCAACTTGCTGATATTTTTACAAAACTTTTAGACGAAAAACATTTTTACTTCTTGAGAGGAGCATTAAATGTTATTGATTTTTCCGCCTAAAAACTTTTTGTGTGGGTCGGTCGACTGTGTGGTCGATCGACTCAGTCTCGGTTTTGAGTAATTTTCGTCTCGAATAACTTTTACTTATTGCGATCGACCGTACAATCGACCGGTTCGCCCTCTGTGGGTTCTGTTGGTTTTGCGGCCGACCGGCATGCTCTCTGGAAATTTTTTTAAAAAATCGCAGTGTGCGGTCGACCGGTTCTCTCTCTGGCCTATATTGTCAAAATCCTATAAAATTAATGTCCCTCTCTCAAAATTTTGAATTTTTTTGTTGCTTTCATGTGTATTGGGGAGAATCTCGAATCTATGATATTATGAAGAGCTCTCACTGTATAGCAAAGAGTCTCGCTATCAATGGTATCATGTAAGAAGATTCTCTTCTGTTTCTTTTACAAGATTGTATTCATTGTAATATCATAAAATGTTTTCTCTTTGGTGTTTTCCTTGATGATTTGTTCTACGAATTTTCCAAGGCTTAGTTTATTTATGTCTCCTCTATATATCCCCTCTTGGTGTGTTCCAAAATGGGGGAGAATTATTTTTTAAAATCTTTTCAAAATGTTTTCTCCTTATTTCATAATTTTTCAAATTATTTCATGAACAACTATGTATACCCCTCTCTTATATTTGTTCTTTAAGTTTTGTATTACAGGGAGCATTATATTAAGGGGGAGTACTCACTCACTTAAAAGCTTTATCTATATGAAAATCTGTATTACAGGATGTGCTAAATTCAGGAAGAGTATTTATATGTTGTGTTTTAAATTTTGAAACATTCATGCATGTTTTGTTCACACCAAAAGGGGTAGATTGTTGACTCTTAGTTTGGTGTGCACAAAACGTACTCACTCATACTAATAAGTTTGAATTTAGTGTGCCAGATTTTCAGGATCAAATAACAATAAAAAGAGATCCAAGAGAGCTCTACAAATATACAAACAAGGAAAGCAATAAAGAATAATGGCAAACACAAGCAAGAGAGGAAGATATTCAAAAAGAGTTCTTGATTAATTGGTCCACAAGCAAAAAAGGAAGATATCAAGACATGTATTTTTTCTTCCATTTTTGTGAGATTATAATTGTATAAGATTGATTAAAGAGGAATTAGTTTATGGTAAGAAAACAGGGTGGATTCGGAATAAACAGCACGATACTGGTCGACTGCACTTCGTGACCGGTCGACCACATAGCAGTCGACCGCAACCTTGAGTTGTTTGAGGAGCAGTCGACCTTTCACCTCTCTATTTATGTCAGAGAGCTGAATGGTCGACCGCACCAATATGACGGTCGACCGCACCTTGCGCTATGTATATTCTTGGAAAGTATCGTTTCTATTTTTGATCCATACACTTTCCCATCTATTAATATTGACGAATCCACTGCGTATTCCTCACCTAATTACTTCTGAGAAAACATCTGAACTATTCCTTCATTTAATCAATCAGAGTGTGAGTGTTTATTTGGTTGTATTCTTCAGTCAAGATCATTAACGATCTTGAGTTTTCTTTTCATTTCTTTTCCACTTCGGTGAGATTGACGGGACTTGGATTAGAAATCCTGTGGGTGTAATAGGTCTCTCGGCCTGAATCCGAGAATCACTGTACAAGGGTTTTTTTTAATATAGTGGAACGCTTATGGCGGAGAATTGCTACAAGTAGGTGATATGGACGTAGACCTGGGGGGTCGAACCACGTTATATCGCTGCGTCATCTGTGTTTGCTTTTCTTATCACTCTTGCATTTACTTTACTTTATTTTATTGTTTTTTAATTCCGCACGATCACCCTATTCACCCCCCCAGGGTGATTTAACACTGGAAAAGGAGATGGTCTGTATTTTATGACAGTGCCCATATCAACTGATAATGCTATGAAGTCAATGATTGCTAGGACTCTTGATCCCAATTGTACTTGGTCTGCATTGGAGTTATATATTCAGCAAATCTAAATTATGAATGCTCAGCCACATGATAATCATAGTTCAAGCTTCGTACGAGAAGTATCGACACAGCAGATGAGGTCTAATCCCGTTCCAACTTCACAAGCAATCCCACTGTTCCCACAAGAAGACACGTTCACAAATACAACAAGCCCGAATTCTACAGATGTTGAGTTGTCATATCAACCTAGTCCGGTTCATGACTATGTTCGAAATGACACTATATTTGAATTATTTCAAAATGCTACCATTAACAGCGACCTATTAGACGATGATGAGGAAGATGAAGAAACGGACGATGAAGTTGATGAGAGTGTAGAAAATGATGATGGGGATGAAGAAGATGATGAAACAATCACATTCACACACCCCATACGAAAATACATTGCTTTATACATTCCAAAATTATAAAAGTTCACATATACACTTCACAATATTGAAAGATACATTACAAAACATTGAAACATTATTACTAAAATAACTTCAAGGATCGGATGTAAAGAAAATGAGGGGTTTCCTTTTCCTTTTAGTATGCTGTGGAGTGGCCAGGGTGACACCGTGTAACTCATGTTTTTCATTTTTCGTATTTTTTATGTTTTTTTCTTCTTTCTTGAGTATTTGTACTCTCTTTTATTTTTTCTTGGACCGTATATTGGGGTTGTTTCCAATATATATTCATTTTTGGCTCAATCTTGATCTTTTGTGATTTATTTTCGGTTCCTTGATTTGTTCTTGATCATTGTTGTTATTTTCGCTCTTCATTTGGTCTTTTTCTCTTTATTTTTATCTTTGGGTGCTCATGGTGTTTTGGTTGCTCATCCTATTTCCAATCCTATTGTTGATCCCTAATTGATTACCAATGCCAAATTAAACCCACAATCATATTAAACTAATCCATTACTATTCGTATTGGATCCCAATTAAACCCACATACCCAAATACCCATCTCCTATTACAAACCCTAAACTACACCCTATATATTATCTTTCCCTCTCCAAACCCTAACCCTAACTTCATCACAACCCGGCCTCCCTCTCTCTCTCCCCGACTGCGCCGCACACCCTAACACACCCCGACCCCACCTTCGGCCTGTGCTCACCCAGCACGGACCACCCCCCGATCCCGATTCCCCCTCCATTGCCGCAACACCTCGAGCACACCACCACTCCATCGCACCACCTCATCCTCGTCATCTCTACCTCTCTCCGTCCTGCCATCCGTCCATCGCCAGCAGCCAGGAGCAGTAGCGACCGCAAGGCTAGCCGCCACTCCCGATGCCATCTCTCTCTTGCTCTTGGGTTGCACGTGCTTGGTGTGCACATGTATTGCTTGGATTTCGTTGATTCGTGGATTCTTTTTCGTGGGTTTTGTTCATTGTCCGGGAATCTGTTTCCGTTATTCTTTGTGTTCTTCATTTTTTGTCTTCGATTAAGGTAAGTAACTTGTACTCAAATTCCTTTTGTATGATACAAGTCAAAAATACCGCTTATTGTGTAGTTGGGTTTTAGAGACAACTCGCATGTGTGTTATATTTGATGGGTTTTGTCTCTATTGTGCTATTTAACCATAGTTGCCTCACGACACAAAATGGACATGAAAACAACTAGGTTTGACCATTCTTGATCTATTCGTATATGTGAGATAATTAAGTGAATTTATGTGTTTGATGAGATCCATGTGATATGATGGTTTTGAATATGTTATATACTCTATTTTATGATGTTTGGACACTTAGTAGACTCTATACCATGTTTGATTGTGATTGGAACAAGTTTCATATGATTTAAGTTGGTTTTGTTGTTAGAGAGAAATCTGTAAATTGTCGATGATCAGTTTTGAATTGTATTTTAGACCATATTAAGGTCGGAATTCTTAATTTTTGTATTTGACATAAATCGTAGAGAAATCTGTCTTCTTTCCAACCCATCTAACCTTGATTTATTTCATTTTTGTATGAGTGAGTTATGGCTGTTTTACTGCAGAGGTGTAGATTAATTCCAGATTTTGTCTCTTGATGATTTTGATGACTAAATTATTTTGATACTTGTGCTACACATATTCTTTTGATCTGAAACTTTGGTCAGTATTTCTATACCTATCTAGGGATAACTCAGAATTTTGGTGAATTTTATTGATGAGTTTTATATGCCGTTTCATGCTTGTTTGTGAAAGCTATACTTGCTGTATTTTACTCCATGTTCTGTAGAGAATTGCATTTTCACCCTATTTACTTTTACTGTATGAAAAATATTTATGAAATATAAAAGTTAGTTTATTTCGTCTATTTTCATCTCCCTTTAGCAGATTTGGATTTCGTTTCACGGTTTGCGAGATATTTCGGTTTTCGTACAGCAGTGTTGGGAATTCCAGATTTGCCAAACTATCGTTTCTTGATATTTTCTGATTTCTGTTGACTAAACTAATTTTACCAAGAATATTATAAAACTTTATATTTTGATACTAGACATACAGGGGATTACCCCAGATTTTTTCTGGATTTGTTTGAGGAGTTTTAATACTGTTTTTCTGACTGAGAATTCGTTTTACTGATTTTTGGCTGAACGTGTTTTCTGGATTCAAATCAATTTTGAGTTATATTTTTGTGAATTACTATATGACTTATTTATAATCTCTGGATTCGTGTGGATGTCTATTTTCCAGATTCTTTGACGGATTCAGATTTGGATTTCTGTAGTAACGAGAATCACTATTTTAGTACTGTACTGTCTTGTTGTCCTGAATAAGAACATACAATGTTTTACTCGTTTATGTTAATGTATATCATCTACATTTGTTTATTTGTTTCCTTGAACCTAATACTGATTGTATCATATTAGTTTGACACTATTTCGTATACATTCATGCCTGTTTGATAACCATAATAAAAGTAACCAAGCCGGGGTTTCTTAAGGAAAGATCTAGTAGTGAAAAAGATGGAAACGTGTACTTGGAAGGAAACTAGTGTTCCATTCTATTACTAAAACTGTTACTTTTACTGCTACTATTACTGTTACTTTTACTACTACTGCTACTGTTACTGATACCTAAGTACACTGCCCCATTATGGTCCACTATGAAATCTAAAAGCAAAACTGTTTGTTGTAGCAACCATATGTTATGTTTTTGGGGCGCATGAAGTGCTACCTAGCTAGTAATACACACAAAACTGTAAGAACATAAGACTGATACTATTAGACTGATACTGTTAGACTGAGACTGTTGGACTGATACTGTTATACTGTTACACTGATATACTGAGCTTACTGTTACTGGACACTGTTAGTTGCCATATGATATTATACTTGACACATTCATTTGTACTCTTAGTATACCATGCTAGTTGACCTCGTTTTACTGATTCATGCTAGTTATCACTGTTGATGCATTATTCCGTGTTATTTATTAGTTTTCCATGTGCTTGTATCATATATTATAAGTGGTCCGTAACTTGCAATTGACAGGTACTTATTTTCTCTTTCCTTCTCCTGCAATTATGAATTGCAGATCAGGATGGTCAGCTGCCCGACGGTATTGGTGAAATGAGATATTAGTGCGGGACATCTTTTTGCTATTATTATTATTGTTGCTTTGGAACAATGTATTTTGAATACTTGGATATTTATTTTGTAATTGGGCGATGTGATCCAGAATTTTATCTTGTCCAGATTCTGATTTATTTTAGATTAATACATTTTGTTTCAAGTAAATTCTGTTGGTTTATTAATTCAGTTATGCATGTGTGGTTAACTTTTTTGCTTCCGACTCTGATTATTTTGTGAGATATTGTAAAGATTCCTGAACAGCTTATGGATGATGAAAATCATTCGCTGGACTTTTGTTGCGTATCCGTATTCCGTATTCTTTTTGGGAAGCAGGGTGTGACACACCGGACAATGGAATCGGATCCTCTTTGATCTCATATTGTGTCCCTTCAACGTTTCCTTCAATCTCATCCCCTTCAGCTTCTTCTTCGGAATCGTTTCTCGGATGATATGGGGGTCTATGAACAACTTTCTTCCGACGAACATCACGCTGACTGGTTCGATGTGCAAGAGTAGTTAGTATAGCATCTAAAGTTGCTCCCTCGCCCACAGCATTAGCTTGTGCACGACACAACATAATCATCTCGCATGCGAAGTCTATCATCGGTTCCGCGACATTACTCCTCAACACAGCAGCACATTTTTTAGCCATAGTCCAAGTCTGGCCCATCTACAAAACATAAGAAGTTGAAATATTAAATACAGTGCATATGTATATATAAACAAAAATTTTAGAAAAAACATTAAAAGAATACAACAAAACTTAACAACTTACGATTTTATGAAGAGCTGATGCCTTCGGTTGGAACATAGGCAAATTCATTGAATGTTCATCTGCTGGTTCGACTACTGGTAGAAGAATCGGGACTACCACACCAGCAGGAGTCTGCACTGTGGGAGAGATATAAATTCTAGTCATCCTCTCATACCAAGCCTTGTAAGTCGCATGCACCGATACATCAAACGGAGGAATGTTACCAATGATTTCGTCGAACTGGTACTCATTTCATCTCTCAACATATTTAGCAAAGCATGCGGCCCAATTGTGTTCGTGTTGTCGACCCATTCCAGTAATAGAATGCATATCGGCATTGAACGGTTCAGCAACAAGAATACTTTGAAGCAGACCAAACTGACGTAGTATTCTATTAGCGTAGTAGAATTCGACTATGCTAAATTTGATAAGAGGTGTCTTTATCAGCCACAGATCACACCTCTACAAGCAAATAGGCGGTAGTCGATCCACACGTGCCTTCGTGTAGGGCTGCCACACGATGCAATTATCTGCCAACCTATCCAATTCATCTCGAAAGTACGTCAGGCATCTATTGGGTTTGGCCATCCATGTGAGATTGTCGGACCAGTAAACACTGAGTGGAGGTAACATGTGTTGGTCTTCGGGGAGATGGACCCAATTGGGTGATTGCCTACACACTACGGGCCGACCAACATGAATACGCTCCCAGCTCCAAACTTGAAGTAAGATCATTGGTCCATTCATCTGCACCGAACCAAGACTGCAGTTACACAAACTTCGTACAGAGATGCCAATGCGACACTACTCCAACTGTACTGTCCGACTCTTCGCAGATCGGCAATCAATGGAAAGTACATCAACGACACTGAATGACCAGTCAAATTCAGGAACATCACGCTGCCAAATAGTGTCAAGATGTACGCCCTGCAATAGCACTCAACCTCAACCTCAGTGGAATCTTCATTCAATCTATTCTTGAAAGTCTTCTTCAACCACTTCAAGCGAATGAACTTGCCATTTACTGCCCCCGACTTCAACACCAAGGTATTGTTCCACAAGATATACCGGCTCGAAGTTCATCGTACCGGTCACTGCATGCCCATCAACTGGAAGACCGGTGAGTACGGAGACGTCCTGTAGTGTTACGGTCATATCGCTAACTGGCAGGTGGAAGGTATGGATTTCAGGCCGCTATCTCTCAAGAAATGCGGTAAGAAGAGGCCGATCACATGTGATGGAGCTCATCAATCCAATACTATATAACCCGCAGTCCCGTAGAATCTCCTGAATCCGTGGGTACATAGGAAGTGGATGATCCCCCCTAAATGTACTTTTCTTAGATTTGCATTCCCACACGTCCTTCGAACGGTGATGCGATTGGAGAGTAAGCAATGTAGGGTCGAGGGGACCTGGACCTCTAGGAGGAACATAAGATGATGAAGAAAGGGCTGATAAAGAAGGGTCCGCCTCATTTGGATTAGTTGAGACCTACACAACAATAACATTTAAATCAATAGACCGATATTACATTTTATTGTATGATAATTAAACTAATCGAATAAAAACAATTATTCACTTACATTAGTACGCTCGGTACCACCACGACCACAATCACGTCCACCGCGAGGAGGTGGGCCAAAAGAAGTACGTGGTCCATCGCCTCGAGTATTTGGAGATCTACTACTCGATCCTTCCTCCACATCACCCATCGTGCGTGCCATTTATAATAAACGAAAGTACACTACAACTTAAACAAATTGTTATTAACTATACCAAAATATATAACCTACATATATCTACATATATATATCCAATTATTACACTATATACCTACATATACTCAAAATGGAATATGCTATATACCTACATATACTCAAAAATTTATAACATATAAACAAACATATTCGATAATAATGCTTAATTAACCAAAAATTAAAAATCCAATGTTAAGTTAATGCTTCAAATTTTGGGTTATTTTGAAGATCCAATGTTTACTTGGAAAATCAAAAAAATTGGGTGATTTTGGATCGAATTAACAAACATACAATGTTAATGCTTCAAAATTAACACGAAATTAAAAAAGCGAATGTATGATAAATATACCGTTAAAGTATGGTGATTGAATATGTAGATAGTGAATAGGAGGTCGAAGAAGCTCCTTCAACCGCACTCTTTATCCCTAAATTCGAAAATGAACGAACTCTTGGATATTAGGGTTTAGGGTTTTTGGGTTAATCAAGATGAGATATGTAGATGAGAGAAAAGGAAAATCGAAACGAGATGAGAGATGCGAGGATTTTTTGGGTTAATCGACGAAATTTTTGGGTTAATCAATGGAAACGAGATGAGAGATGGGTTAGGGTTTCGGGGTTAGAAGAGGAGGAGGAAGATAGAGAGTTGAAAGAGAAAGTGAGATCTGAAATTCGAACATGAGGGCTAAAAAAGTCCCAATCGACACTCGCTTTCTGAAAAAGCGAGTGTGGGAGAAATCCCATCGCTTTTTCAGAAAGCGAGTCTAGGCAAGTGAAAACTAAAACCTCACCCTCGCTTTTCAAAAAAGCGATGAGATTTATCCTAAACTCGCTTTTTCAGAAAGCGAGTATGGCGTTTTGAAATTTTTTTTAATAGGTAGGACAGTTTGGGAAAAACTTTAAAAAGAGGGACAGTTTGGAAAATTCACTTATTTTATTGTTAAATATGTAGAATTATCATCTACAGTGTGGAGCATTTATTGTTGTCCTCATCCTTCAAAAGAGGTCAACTTCAATTTGGGCGTAAAGTTTTCTCGGATGCATGTTTGTTTTTACCATTTTGAAGAAAGTAAAAACTTATTGATCACTATATATGATAGTATGGTTTCGGCTGCAAACGATCCGCGCAACTCGTGAGCTACTCGGCTCGAGTTCGGTCAAAGCTCGGTCAAAGCTCGACTCGAGACGAGCTCGACAGCTTAACGAGCCGAGCTCGAGCTTGGACGTATTGTAATTATTAGACTAAGCTCGCAAGTACTCGGTTCAAACTCGGTCAAAGCTCGGTCAAAGTTCAGCTCGAAACGAGCTCGAGCTCAAAACCAAACTCGATTGTTTAACGAGCCGAGCTCGAGCCTCAAGATACTCGGCTCGACTCGGCTCGTTTGCAGCCCTAAGTATGGTTGTATAAAGCTATTTAATGATATTCAATACTTGGAAAAAAAAATTGACGATGTTATCTACATTTATGTAAATATAGCACAACCTTTTTTGGGTAGTAGGATTAATAAGGTTTAATTTAAGTATTATCTTGGAATTCATAAGTTAATCTCACACAACCAATCAAAGATTCATTTATTTGCATGCTAGACATGTTTAATTTTATTACGTTCAAGAATTTAAAGATACATTCACCACTATGAAAGTTTGATTTGAGATAAAAAAACTAAAACTAAAACTAAAAATAGGACAAGAACTACGAGGCAAAGAGGATCAAATCCTAATATCTATCAAAAGCCGTGCTAGTCTGCTACCTAAGACATCACCTTCTAAAGCACGATAATTCACTAACTTCTATAGAACCATATTTACCTACATGCATACCCAATAATTTTTCCCTCTTCACATCTTTCCAATAATGAGAACTAGTAGTTTACACGTGCGATAAACGTCTTAATAAATATAGTTTTTTTAAAAGTAAAAACTCAGACGTAGTCTGTATTTGATCTAAAATCTCATTTACAATAGTTATGTACGTGCGTTGGTAGATGGACAAATTAGTGCGTTGGTAGATGGACAAATTACACTAAGATATTCTCCCATTATAGTAGTAGAGATTTGATCATTATTATCATTATGAAATATAATAAACTTCATACTTTAAAAAAGTTCTAATTATGTCATTGGAAAAGAAAAGAGAAAAGAGAACAGAGAAACGGACCAGTTGTCTTGTTCAAAACAAAATTATATGTAAAAGAACCACCTTTAACAAAAGAGTAATGCTAGAGCCACTACCAATTTCACTACATTTCTCTTCACTACCTTAGGTGGCACACTCCAATAGGTAGGGGATGATAGAGTAGGTGGGAGAACTCTTCAATAGGAGTATGCCACCTAAGGTAGTGAAGGAAATGGTAGTGAAATTGGTAGTGGCTAAAGCATTACTCTTAACAAAACAAGTGAACAACAAAATTAAATGCGAGAACTTCACCGTTAATAAGAAAATATGTGAAAGGTTGCTTGCAAAACGGTCAATAAGCAAACGATTCAATGACTCAAAAAAGGAAAAAGGGTAACGATCCAATTCAATGAAATAATTTACTTACTAAAGATGCCATTTTATTTTCCGCATTCCGCCCCTATTCCCAATGGGATTGCAGAAATTAATCCAGACATATAAAGTGCAATAAACATAAATTGAAGGTTATTTAAAAACAAAATAGGACATCTGATGCATAGCAATCAAAATTTCACATCATACAAAATCATCGATCAGCACCCCAGTATTTAGACAACCAATAACAGCAATCGTATACTCTTCTTCTACAATCTAGCAGCAACCTCCTTTTGACATTGGAAACTCGGATCAATTTCCAGCAGAACCACTTCCGAGTGATACAGGCTTCAAATAGATGAGTCAAAATTAAAATTAGATGAGTCAAAATACTAGAACTTATATGTTGATGCCAATCAAGAGTAGTAGAGAGGTGGAGTTAACTAGCACACCCCTACCAGTTAACTGTATATATACAAATAAGCCGTGAAAGACATTAACTCACCATGACCTATGGCCTTTCGGCCTTCCCAACAACTGTATCATTGAGAAGGCTCCACAAAGGGAAGAAATGCACTCCGTAGATGAGTCTCACAAAGAGAATATACCTCCGGCTTCAATGCTTTAAGAAATGACTTCTTAAGGTTAAGTGACACAATCATACTTAGTGCCCGATTACAAAAGCAAAGAACCCCCGCACGCCGTGACTGTTTTTCGGGCAAATTGCAGAGAAGAACTTGGATCAAATCACAGAGGGCCTGCATGTGTTTTTTCAACAACTTGGAGGATGATTTACTTGATTTATCATCCCCCCCTTTTTTGGTGGGAGTCCACAACTTCATACAACAATCCAAAATTTCTAGTGCTTCAATCCTTCTAAATTCAAATTTTGCACCACCACACTTTTCCAGAAGGAATCCAAATAGTTCGTTGCCGAGCCATGAATGCCGCCGAATAATCTCTTTCACAAACCCAGACTTCAATCGGCATTTCTTGCTCTGGAAGTAATAAATCAGTGTTTGCCGAAATAATTCCACAACTTTCTCGAGTTCAGGTTTGTCAAAATTTCTTGATTGGATGATTTTTACTAGCCAGAATGTAGAGGCCTGAGCAAGAGAAGAGACGTCTTTGTGTGGAGATCTAGATGCTGCTTTGAGGCTCTTCACCAATAGTGGTTCGAGGCTTGCCAGTGATATATCATCGCCCTTTGGGTAGCTCTTTGCCTTGAATATCTTCTTCTGCAAAATCCCTCTTATGCGCAGTCCAAGTTGCTGCAACTGGGTTTTCTTGGCAGAGTGATACTTAAGAAAAGCTCTAACTAAGTAGGAGTAGATCATCAGGACCTGAGATTTGCCTGTTACAAGTAGGAAAAGGATAAGATGATGCACCGTCAAGAAGAAGAAAAAAATTGAAGAAAGAAGAATAAATTTAACACAGCATATCTGTGAAGCCCGGACAGGTAAAAAAAAAATGCAAAGGGAAGGTTGCAACTATTGAAATTCCAGATGCCAAACAGAAAGAGTTTTTTATATCACCACCTAAAAATTTCCCTTCAGTTGTATTCACATATAACCCTTACAAGGAATAGTGGTGGTTCTCAGGTAAAGGGTATCTTTGACAATTTGGGGAGTAGTTGATATCATTTAAAGTTTTATGTGGATTATTTAAACTAGTTACAAAGCATGTGTGATACACGTGAATTATTTCTCATTAATAGTTGATGTAGATATAAATTGACACTTAATTAGGTCATGATGATGCCTCAAATAACTTGAACTCAAAGATGTGTGGTTGAGATTAGGGTGGTGTGGATGGTTCAAACTCCGACTCATAAATATGAGTTGAGATTGGTTTAAGTGGCTTGGCCGTCAACAAATTACAAATTTCTACTGTCTGGAGTATCAGTAACTATTTAGCTATACCAAAATAAGGAAAGGCGAGAATTGCGAGATTTAATTAAACCAACATTAAAATGATATTAAAATTTTTGTCAATGCTTTTATTCTATGCACATAAAGAGTTACACATTTTGTGATAAATACCAATGCTAGTCACCTGCAGCAGATTTTGCATTTTCTCCCTTCTAAGGTCGTAGCAACAACATCAAATAAGATATTGCATCATAATCTTTAATAATTATACTATGTAGAATAAAAAAACATTTATTTCAAAGCACAAACAGAAAAAATAGAGTTAAAAAGTACCAGGATTTTCATGTAGAAATATTTCTAGAAGTGACAGCACACGACTTTTGAAAACCAATAGCTGAGACAGAGCACTGTCCTTTCCAGAAGACGATCTTTGCTTTAAGATCTCCGCAATATGATGATCTTTCTTAAGCATAGCATCATCGTCCATATCAACATCATCATCTGAATCACTGGAACCTGAATTGTCTTGTTCAATTTCCTCTCTAACTGCTTTGGTTCCAAGTATCCCCTCGGAGTCAACTTCATTTTTAGTCAAGTTAGCCTCAGTCTCAGAATCATCTTCATTGTCAGCACCATCACCAACCTCAGTACCTTTGGCTGCGTTAGACTCATCTGAATCTTCAATTCCGAGAAAATCATCATCTATGTTATCATCATCATCATCGCCATCACTATCATCACTACTATTAGTCTGATGTCGAAGAGGTTTCAGATCTTTCCTTACAACATGCAACATCCGTAGAAGCCCATCGATGGTTAAATCATCACAGAACATGCTGAAAGCCTGCAGAAGTAATATAATATAAAATATTAATTAAAATGACAAAGAACTTCATGTGGATTCAACATAATGGTTCACTGTGTTTGGAGCAACATATACTATTTAAGGATGAAGAATACTACATTTTTTACTTTCAATTTAGAAGTACATCGAGAAATATGCTTGTATTTTCTAGTGAAATTTAATACACATGATTAATGTCCCAAACACCAAATGTTTCACTTTCCCCAAAAAGATATGCATCTCACTGTCTAAAATTTTCTCATAAAAATTTTGTACAGACCTATAAGAGATTTGACAAAACTATACAAGGTAACCTCATGCAACCTGTTCAATAGTGTTGTACAACACCCTAACATTATACCAAAACTCCAAAGTTGTGCTGATGGATGAGATATTTATATTCAGGGACGAGGCTATGATATGAGGAAATTTTTTAAGTACATATATCATTGAGAGCAAGTTTATAAGGGAAATTTGTAAGGACATATATCACAATACTCCATAGGGGAAACTATTCCTAATAATAATAAGATGCACCATGCACCTAATGTTCAAACTCACCACACTGCAACTACTTTTGCAAGTACTCAAAACTCACCTGCTCAATAGAAAAACACATGGGACCAGATGAGTGAGGCAACAGCGATAGGAAAGTTTCAAGGAGAACGTCCATCATCTCAGGCATTTCATTGTTATCGAACTCATTTTCTTCCTCAGAGGAGTCGACGCCATGACCAGCAGCAACAGCAGGGAAGGCCTTCTTGCAACATATGGCAAGTTCCGATGCAGCATCGAAGAACTCTTCTGGACAAAGTAGGACCTGAAGCACTAACTGGATGAGCACGTATCGCAAAGCATGCAATTTATTTGCCTCAGGTTCATACCCACTGTTTCTTTCCTGCATTCAACAAACAAAGCTGTAGGAAACTTCCAGAGCAAACTTCTTTGTGAAAACAAGTACTAGGTTCAACACTATGTAAGATCAAATTATATATTAGAGAAATTTTAAAGGTTATGGTGATAAATTTGTATAATTATCTATATCAAAGGTGACTTTTTGACTATGCTGTTCCTTAATTACCCAGACAAGTCAAGGACATAAGTAGTGTAAATATTAATAGATGAACATAGTGACTATTAATTAAGCTGACAAGAATGTTTCATGGTCAAACAATATTGAGAAAATAGTACAAGATGTTATACCTCAAAAGAAAAGAGGTACATCCAACTTGCGTCGATGATATACAATAATAGAGACCTTGACAGATAAGATATTCATGTTATGTATGAACAATTGTACACATCATTGTGATGTTGAAATTAGAGAATGGAGCAAACTCTAATTCAAGTTGGTAGTTTTTCAAATTCACCTATTTTAATTATTAGGAAAAATGGGGATCTGTTGCTAACATGTTGATTTTATTAAAATATATTACATGATATTCAATAAAATTTACAATAATTAGGTAATTGAGAAAAATATACATGACATAGCGGACCAATTGCTTTATTAAACTTTGCAATGTACTTAATGGTGTATGTCTAACTGAATATACCATTTTCTGCGGCTCATTTTTATCCATAATGTGAATATTAGTTTTTTCATAGATTCCTCGATTTTCTCTTATATTTCCCAATGTGATTTTCCACCGTTTTTTTTTTCATTTTCCGTCCGAAAGATTTCATCTGCAAAAGACCAAAATATGTATGGTTCTCTATTTTGTTGTGAAGTGAGGAATTTTGGCACTAGTCATTTAAATCAACTTCTCAAATAAAAACAAAAAGTAACAATATTTCTATACAATATTGCCTCCAAATTATGCCATTGGATAACTAACCAATAAAGAAATAATTTTCTGATTAAACAGAATAGAAAAAAAAAAGAGTAATATCAATGTGATATATGAGGAAAGAGATAATGGAGAATCACTTGAACAATATCAAAGAACTACAATTGCAAGGTAAGGAAGATAATTACGACGAATAAGTTACAAAACTACAAAAATAACAAAAGCTAAACAGTAAGGCACAAGTTTAAAATTAGAACTCCAATTGAATGGTTTATGAAGACTACATGTAGACTATCACATGAACTAAACATGTCTTTTCATCTTAGGTTTTTATGCATTTAATATTGGGCAACGGTAATAATGGGCCTGCATTAAGCTACTAAATGTGTTCTATCAGTTAGAATCCAATGAAGTAAAAAAGACGTCCTAACAAGCTATACAATATACACCAATTGAGTACTTCTATAAGCTGCACCACGCTTTCCAAAAATGGCCACAAAACCTTCAATTTCACAGCAATATTGCAGAAGAAATTTCCCAACGTTTTACTATTTTTTCACCAATTAATCTATATACCCTATTGATCTTTTCAATGTGTTTATACGTCCTAAAGCATATAATTTATTTGTAGTAGATTAAAGAAATAGAAAGAAAAAAACTTCAAAGCGCTGTTTATAAGGCTAACTCTCTGAAGTCCTTCGGACACCATATAGGCCACCAGACCCCATCACATCGAAATTAAAATATCATACACTACTTTTTGAGGGTCAGTAACACCTGCCTAAATGTAAGAGTTACTGTAATGCAGGTGTAAAGTGACCTTCTCTAATGCCTGGTATTAGCTACATCTGTTTACTGTGGCGAAGGGACTACAGTCTACATATATTCTATATATCTGACACAGTTATGCAAAATCAAGACTGATAACTAACCTACAAGCTTCCCCCGCCACCACCCACTACCACTCATTTTCCCTACTGTGTACAAAACACAAATGCATGTCCACCAACTGCACATTAAGGCATGTACAATTGAATGGGGTATAGAAACTGAGAAGACAATCAAACCAAATGGACCATTCACTTCCAAATAACATGAACTTGCAATTACAGTGAATGAGAACTGCTAGCATTCACATAGAAAGAGCTTAATTTTACTCTGCAGGAACAAAATGCAGAGAAAGAAATTGATTAGTGGGTATTGAATTGTCTATTACATGAAGTCCCTCATTCCCTTTTCTTTCCATTCACATGCAGTCACCAGTTCCATAACAAATCTATAGTAATTATGCAAATGACAGTACTACATGTGGCTGGCTGGGTGAGCTATGCATTCTTTTTTTATTACCTCAAATATTTTCCATAGCAGCTGGAGAAAAAAAAATCAATTGAAAAGCATCCATTGTCTGACGGATAGGACAGTTCTTGTAAACCTTTGGTAAGGTTCAAATCCTATTGGGCACAATTTCTTCAAATCTATTTTTAAAATTTTCAAATCGGAACAAGTCCTAATGATAACTCTTTAATAAGAAGACTATTTGACTGATAAATTTATGTTTGTTTCCCAAGTAGAATCAGTTCACTCTTTTCTTGAACAGTTTCCTTCAAAAGGCTGACCTTGCTTAGTGAATGTGATGAGGACATCGGGTCGAAACGTTTTGGGCGCTTCTATCAGCGCAAGCATCGTTTAGAATGGCTATTTTATTAGTCTAGTATTTTTATTTCAGCATTTATATTTGTTTTTTGCATTTTAGCCATATGTAGTAGTTTGACTATTTGCACCTGTATTTTCTGCATTTTGGATTAGAAACGAGCATATACGAGACATGCTAAAGGTAACTTCAATCCACATTAAGTTAAAAGAGAATCGCCTCAAGTGGTTTGGACATGTCCTAGGCAGTTAAAATCGGTTTTTGGAACTAATCGGTCTAGCAGCGATTAGTGATTAATCGGTTAATCGAAAAATAATCGGGGATTAAATTGGAAAAATCGTTATATATATAATTAAAAAAATATATATCCTCATTATGTAGCAACCCTAAATCCTAACAAAAAATTATTATGAGATTATCAAATAGAAACATATAGTCATAGAAAAAAAGAAGAGAGTACTTGGTTTGAGCTGAGTTTAGATTTTGGATGTGGGTTAGGTCGGGTTTGCTGGTGGGTTCCATCAAACAAAAACAATCGTGGAGGAAGAGCAGTGCGAGCAACAAGAGGATGAGGAGCAAATGCGCCGGGTCAAGTATGCAATGGTACAGGGATAGGTTTGCTTGAGGAAGAAGAAGATAATCAGTTTGGGTTTGGGTTTTAAGATAATCGGTTTGGATTTGGGTTTGCATGAGGAAGAAGAGAGCGGCGATATGTCGAATTTGAGTTTGCACGAGAACCAGAAGCGGTTTGAATTTTAAATTTGGATTTTAAATTTGGGTCGGACTGAGCCCAAATAATGCAAACGAGCATAAAAATTAGAGAAGAAGATTTAATCGGTTAATCGGCCACTTAAAATCGGCCGATTAACCACTAATCGGCCGATTAATCCCGATTAAATTGCTAACTATTGAAATATATAAATCGCTAAAAAAATAATCGCTTAACCTCCGATTAGCGATTAATCAGGGATTAATCGGGCGTAATCGGGAATTTTAACTGCTTAGGCTAGGTAGTTACAATCGGTTTTCGGAACTAATCGGTCTAAAAGCAATTAGTGATTAATCGGGTAATCGGAAAAAAATCGAGGATAAAATCGGAAAATTCATGTGTGTGTGTGTGTGGAAAAAATGATTTAGAAGATCCTAAATTTAAATTGTCGTGTAATTAGTATCTATTTGTTATTAAAATGAATATTTTGTCTTAATGCTTAATGCAGATAATTGAGAATAATCTGGAATGAGAAGATTTGCAGTGGTCACACACCGGTGTTTTGGTAGCTGGAATACGTAATCTTACATAATATTGCGCAAGCTCATTTTCTCGCCCCAAAGAAAAAGTGTAGCATTGTGATTTTTGTAAAAATACAATGTAATTTTTAAGTAATCATTTTTGTAAAACTACAATGTGTTCATTTGTATTCATGTATAACTTAATAATTACAAAATATGATATCTGAGGTGAGAAATTATCTCCTTGCTTGAACAAAACCCATGCATCACTGCATCAGTTAGTAGTAAATTCAACAAAATGTACTGTAAGTCATCATAATTGAGCAACACCTAAGCAACAATCATAAACAAACTCATAATAATGCATAAACAAACTCATAACAACACTAAGTAACTACATAAGTTACTACATAAAACTTAATAACCTCCTAAAGATGAGTGATTGAATTAGATAAAATCTCCTTAACGAAATCAGGCAGAACATGTCTTACTCATTAGTGATCCCTCATTATGATTTGAGCTTTGACTAGGAAAAAAAGGATATGTTTGCAACAAAACAAAGGGGGGGAAAATGACAGTCTGCAGTTTGCATTGAACCTGTGACCTACATGTTCATTTTCATTTGGAATTTAATTTTATTTATAGGAAAGTACATGTGTGGAATTCAAGGGATAAAATTAATCGATTAAATTGTATTACAGTAACTTACTGTGAAACAGTGAAAGAAGGAAAAAAAAACAAAGTGCAAAATATTGTTGCACTAAAGTGGGGAAAAAAAACTTACTGTCATGAGCTGCCGTTGCAGGAGGCACAGTTGAAAGGGAGGAGGGAGGAGCTGTCGAACTGGAGGTGAGAAGGAGCTGCAGTTGTCGCGTTGGAAGGAGCTGCAGTAGTCATTGCTGCTGTTGAGAGGGAAGAGGTGTTGTTGATGCTGCTGATATTGAAAGGGAGGAGGTGGAGAAGATTGAGACTAAGATTAGATTAGGGTTTGGAATTGAGGTCTGATTTGGGGAGAATACGAGCGATAGAAGAAAGGGGTTGAGGTGGAAGTGGGGTTGGGCCGGGTCTGAGTTGGAACGGGTTGGGTTAAGGGGGAAATAAAACCCATTCAAAACCAATCTGATGAATCGGATTTATACATTATCGGAATATCGGTCGATTAGGCGAAATATCAACCGATATTTCCAATTTAATTGCTCAAAACCTATTTCAAAAGTCTATTGAAATTTAATCGGGGGTTTCCCGATTGGCGATTAATCGCCGATAATCGCCGATTTTAACTGTCCGCTTGCATGCGTATGCAAATGCACATGCACGCGTATGCGAACACACGCGTACACACGCGTGTGAGTGCATGCAGGACTTCCCAGCTTCCTTGACCTTCAGGAAAGGAAGTCGTTTCAGTCAGACTAAAGTAAGTCGGCTACTCAAACTCTTGAACAAGCGGGACATCTCCTCGAGTTGCGAAAGGGGCTAGCTTTCAATATTAAGATCTAGTACCCTGTGAAGGCACAAAATTCAACCCTAGAAATTCTCTTATAGATGAACCTACCTTGCAGCCTACTGGTGAGATTCTCACATTTTCCCTCTACCTGACACTACTTACCCACCGACAGAAAAATTGGATAATCTTTTAGATGATCAGATAATCTCCACTAGAGTTGGTGGTATTCATAGGTATTTGGTGAGATGGAAGAACAAGCTGGAGTCGGAGCATACGTCGATTGATCGTGAAGAGCTCCAGCACTTGGATCCAGATCTTTTGGAGCACTATGACAGGAAGACTGGTTTTGACTCGACTGGGTTGAGCTCTCTCCCACCCAGAGAGAATGATGAGGACATCATTTCGAAATATTTTAGGCGCTTCTATTAGCGCAGGCATCGTTTAGGATGACTATTTTATTAGCCTAGTATTTTATTTCAACATTTACATTTGTTTTTTTATATTTTAGTCATATGTAGTAGTTTTGCTATTTGCACCCTGTATTTTATGCATTTTGGATATTTGTTTTGAGATTAGTTTGAGCCTATATATACGCCTAGAGACTAATAAAAATTTTAAAGCTTTTGATTGACTAAAAAAATTGTGTTGAGTTTTTGCTCTGCATTTTTTTATTTTGTGTGAGACCACAAGAATTTATTAGAATTTGTGAGAAACCCTAAATCCCCATTCCCTTCTTTATTCATCAGCCGCCACCCCCTCTCATCTTCTTCATCCCCACCTTCCTCCAGAAACCCATCAGCAACCCCCGTCAAACCCTTTTCCCCTTCCTCCCGGCTCCCGCTTCTCCACAACCACCATCAGCATCCTCTTTTCCTACCTGAATCCTCGAGCGCCTCTCCTTCTCCCTCAGACCGTACCGACCTCCTTGGCTACCCCCCTTTCACAACCCGACGCCGCCCCTATCCCTTCTTCCTCCACCCGACGCCCCACCTGCTTCCCCTAACACCTCTGACCACCTTTGTTGTTTCTCCCTCACACCTCCGACCACCTTTCTAGCCTCCACCATCCAATCTGAAACCCTAATCACACCAAATCCCTTCAACCCTAAACCCTAATCTTGGAATCCACTTCAAATCCGAAACCCTAATCCCCAAATCCACTTCAAATCCTGTACCCTAATTATCAAATCTACAATTCAAATCCTAACCCTAATCTTCATATCAAGAGAATGATCTGTGGAGCAGTACAGTGTTGTTGATTGTGACGATTAGCATCTTCTTCTTCAGCCGTAGCAACACGTTCATCAAATCCCGGTAATTTCTTTTCATTCTTCATTATTTGTGATACTGCTTATCATCTCTAGAATATTATCTAAATTTACTGTCGTCCACAAATATTGAGTGTGTGCTTCTACTTTGTCAATTTGAGTACGAATCATTATTAAATATTTTACTTGCTAAGAACGTTTAGATATAATTATTGATTGTTAGGGTTGAATCTTTAATTGGGCTTGTTAAACTTATTTCATTTTTTGAAAATCCATCAAACCAATTACTAGTTTTAATTTCTAACTTGATCGGCACTACTTATTGGTAAACTTAATCTTTTGATATTCTTGGAAAATTCTCTATTTAGGGTTAAGTTTAACATCAGGATGTCTTGGTAACAGATAAAGTTTCTTGGGAAGGTTTTCTTTTCATATGTAACTGAATAAGAAATTTCTCAGCTGGCCATCTTCTAAGATGTCCACAATAGATATATTCAAAGAAAAATTAAAAATGCAAAAAAAAAATTGAAAAAAAAAAAAGGATACCTGCTGGAGAAGTCTAGATTCAATTGACTGCAACTTCTTGAATGCTTTTTCATCCTTCTCGCTCAGTTTCCTATAGATCGATACCGAAGGTATATTGCAGAAAGTCTTTAGGAAACACATAAAGTAAGACCCGAGGTCATTTCCCTCGAGGCTATTTGAACTATTCAAGACCTCCTCTCTTTGTGCATCCTCAAGTAATAACTGAAGCCGCTCAATACACATCTTGTATAGAGAACCAGAAATAGCCACTCTTGGCCACTTAAACTTCTCTTCCAACTCGAACGACGTCACTTCAGTTCCTAACGAGGCAGAAAATAAACCCTGAACTGCCAAAAATTTCATGACTTCTGCCTGCACACGGAATTTCTCTTTTAAAAAATTTATGATTTCTGTGTCTGCCAAGTTCTTTGCACTAGAATCCAGCTTTAAGTTCTTCAAAACTCGTGGCATGGTATCTATTATCCAATTCTTTAGCTCATCAATGTTACCCAATCCCCCCTGAATTTCCTTGTTCTCCACCGAGCCCATTTCTGAATTTTCATCTGTTGTTTGACTCTGATCAGAAGGGTCATCTGAGAGGACCCCATCATCTACAAACAAACTCATCAAGTTCTGAACAAAGAGCAAGCAACTCTGACTTGTCTTAAATTTTGCAACCAACCCTTTAACTGTTTGTGTCTTTGTGATGCTACCAAATCTACCACTGCTATGTTTTTGCAAGGCTACAATCACAGAAACATGCCGCTCGTCATCATTCCCAATCCAATTGATTAACTCCTTCATAAAATGCTGAGCTGTTTCATGCAAATAGGAACCCTTGGTTGGTAAGATGTCCATCAAGCACTGAACTAGCTTGTATGAAAGAATTATTGGAACAGTAGATGCTGACAGACGTGGGAGGAGAAGGAGAAGAACCATTAATGCCAAATGTTTCCTTTCGTGGGATGATAACAGAAGGGATTCTTCAACGACGACTTCGCAGAAAGAGCGTAGGTTCCTTGTGATTTCTTCTTCAATAGAACTGCCTTTCTTGCCCTTTTTGTGCTTTTTACTTGAACTTGTGCATGGTGCTGCTTCATTTAATGATACGGACACGGGTACAAGAATATTTGCCAGTAAATGCCAAAGACTGTGAACTCGAGGATGACAGAATGTAGATTCCTGAAAGAGTAGACAAAGGTAACAAAGGCCAATCACAATGTATAACAAACTTCAGAAAAAACACAAAGCATTTCGTTTATATGGTTATTTATATTGGTAAACCAGGAACAGCTAGAAGCATCAAAATCTATAGTATCTAAACCCACATTGCAAAAAAAATCAGCATTTTTTCTTACAGAAGAGAAATCTTCCGTGAAGAAGAGAAATGGTGAAGAGAAAAGAAGGCAGAGCCAGAAGAAATAAAAACAAATTATGGTTGAGGACAAATTATTATGACAGAAGATAATGACATTAGACATACGCCACTAAAGGATCTCAATAGTAAATCCGTATTCATAATAATGGCTAAAATGCTAAAGACTACCCTAAAGTTTTACTAGAATTTAAATAACCGAACACTTTTGACATATAACTAATATATCATTATTTTGACATTTTTTGGCTCAGAAAATTGAAACTCATTTGACACTTTATCCCGGCAGCATTATAATAGTGGAAGCAATTTATCCACCGTGAACCAAGTAAAAAATTATATATGTGCTATAGTACCTTAAAGCAAGGGACAAGATATAAGAGATGATCTCGAGTGAAGAAGTTCTCAGAAGTAAAGGGACTGGGCAGAAGCTTGCCAAATATTTCACTGTCCAAAGAAACTATCTCATGCAATTTCAAAGCCAAGAATAAGGCATCTGGGTCTCCATTGTTGGCAGCTTTATCGAAATACTCACACAGGCCAGGAACTTCAAGAACATGCTTCTCCACGGCTTCCAATGGAAGCTGTAAAATTAGAATAAAAAGCATCAGATCAAATAGACTCTTTTAAGTCAAAAAGTTGCACAAAATGGCATGACATAAAAATCAACAAAAAGATGAATTAGAGTGCACTATCAGACCTGCCACTGAACATTTGTCCTCTAAATAAGCTGAATTAAAGAAAAAATATGATCACCAGAAGAAGTATTCAAGAAATCTGTAAGACCTTAATGCAACTGGGAAAAAACATGATTATTTCAGCTATATGGTATATTTTTTTAAGCGCAAATTCATTGAGAAATCTTCAGTAAAGGTTGTAAGACAGCATTGTCGTCATGTACATGTTAGAAAAGACACAGATCAGGAAACAACAACAAACAAACTGAAGCTAGCAGGAAGGGGACAAAATCAGCAAAGCAACCAACAACACTGAAAAGATACACAGAAAGAAATCAACTTTTAACAAATTACATAATTACTTCTAATATAGAACCTGCGGGTCACAGATAAAATCTACTAATTACATATGATTTAGAGAAGAAAATAATGATGATGAAACTGCCAGTTACCTCTTCAGATATATTAATAATGAGTGAAACAGCTGGTTCACGTAAATAACGCTTCTTTACTGTAAGAGAAATTAGATGGCTAACAAAATCTTTAATAGAAGAAGTATCCTTATTATGGGTCCACCATTCTGAAGCTATTCTCCCTGATTTAGCAAGAGCTCCATAAGTAAATAGGCGGCCCAGAAGGCAATCTTTAGCTTCCTACAGTGTAGTAAGTAAATTAAATTACAATACGAGAAAGAAAGAAAACTCATTTGCCTACTAGTTTGAATTACACGGATATGCTTCAAAAAAATACCTGGCCCTTCATTGATGCTGAAACTTCTAATAAATTAACTACTAATTTCATCAATGAATCCACTCTGATGTTAGGTATTTTCTGAAGCAAAATTGATAACCCCAAGGCAAAACCTTGTCTTGCCCACTGTATAACAAAAAATCAGAAGAAAAATTGGTCAAGCAGTCAGTTTCCAGAAATTTTATACAGCATTACAAGAAACGAGAAACAAAGGACCTAAATAACAGGACCTAATTTGCATGCATGGCATCTAACAGATTAGGATGAAGATTTATGATAGTCATAGTACAGTCACAATAAGGAAAATCATTAACTGTGGGTAAATAAATGTCTAGATAAACTGACAAGACAAGGTTAGACCCACCAAAAGTTGACAGAAGGAGCTACTTTTTGCTTCAATATACGATACATTAAAATTATTTATATGACTTCTTAAAAACTTGATGTGAACAGTATAATTACTGTAAAACAACAACGAAGAACAAGCAAGAAAAAAAAACTAGTCCTTAAACAAATAACAGTATTATTAACATTAGAAAACCAATTGGGAAGTAAAGAGTAGACTAGTGGTTCATTCGTGAACACAAGAAACCATGAAGCCCTTCTACATCTTTCTTAAGCGCCAATTCCCATTAACCATCATTTCGAAAGACATAAAATCTCCAACAAAAGAAAGGGGGTGGATATATTTTCAATTTTAATTACAAAACGAAGAAGTTATGAAAGAGCTGTGCAATTTATAACTAAAATATATGCCAGCCATAGACCAATTCTTACAGGCATCTTTCAACCTCTAATTTATAATTGCACTCTACTCCTCTAAAGGTACTGAAGTATGATCTAGTATGTACTTTTGCCGTTCCATGTCATGCTAGTAACCCCTGCTTCACATGAAAAGTAACCCACAGTTCTTTTGCATGCACACTAAGTAGTTCTTAGCAGAAATTGTTGCTATTGATTTCTAGTTGAAGGCCTACAACATGGCTGAAGAAAACATGCTCACAACCTAGATAAAACCTCAAAACTGAAAGCACAACTGTATTAGTTCCAAATCAATCATTAGGAGCATCGAAATTTCCCAATTGTTAGAAATACGGGGTTTGTAGATACAAAGAAAACAGAATCCTCAATTAATTCTCCTTCATGTGGAGGGATACATAAACATATCATGCTGAAATATGAATGACTACTGTCTACCAGGTTAACCTCCCCCCCCCCCCCCCCCAAAACCGCGTACCATGACCCGCATCTTGCGATCCCATTTATGGTGGGTTCTCGATCCAGATCCTTTATACTAGCAATATGCATACCCTTTTTTCATACATACAAAATTAACATCTTTATTTGTTAACCCATGAACTTCTCTTCAAACTCTCAACTAGTCATGGTGTCTAATTAGATTATACTCTTATATTTAGCAATGACGATAACTAATGGTTTTGATATTAAGTTTCTCTTGGTTTCTATACATGGGTGCATTCGTACATATATATATATATATATATATATATATATATATATATATATATATATATATATATATATTACTCAAATGAGAGTCCCAACTCATCATTGCCCCCTTTGTACCACGTATCTCTCAAGGTAACAAACCGCGATCTCGTAACCACACCATGAACCAAAACGTATTGTGAACCTGGTAATACTCTGACTTGAATACCACTCAAAAGTTTATAATTAATTGGTCATACAAGATTGAGAATCTTATGAGCCTGTTTCCATAGTGAGGCAAGGTCACATGGGTGGACATACATGTAGGAATTTTAAAATACCTACGGTTAATATAACTTTTGCTTGTTTTAAACTCTTTCTAAAGTTGAAATACCTCCCACTATCGCATCTCAACCCAAAAAATTCAAGATACTTGGATCTATCTAAACTTTAATTCAACCAAATTTATTAGGTATTTACACTTTCTTGCTCTCTCCTATATTCAACTTTGCATCCAAATAATCATTCAAAATATTAATAGCATCGATACACACAAACCAATACTCCACCATATCTAACATTTCCAATAAATGACAAATGACAATCCAATACAGCAATGCCAATACCGAGTTCACAAACCATGAATCAAACATAAAAGGAATTAACTTATTTACATCTAAGGCCTTGTTTGGTACGGATATTAGTAGATGTAAGTGGAGGTTAGTGGAGGTGACTTGCACACCTGCACTTATCTAAACTTTGATCCGGTATGGTCATATTTTAAAGCTACTTTACCTTGGTTTTTCTTACTTCAAGACTAAGATAAATGTAGGTATCTAAACTCCAATTCAATCAAAATTATATTTTAAGCCAAAAATGGAGGTACATTAGATTGAATTCCTCTATCTCCACCTCAAAATTACCTACATGTCTCCTACCTTTTACATCCAAATAAGGCCTCACTCGGATGCAAAGTTGTGCAAGCTACAATCCACCACAACTTAAAAAACAACTCACCCAAACCATCACTAATTTTGTATCAAACAAGCTTATGTACCATTCAACTATAGTACACTCAACTCAAACAAAGACATGTCCACATCCTTACCTCCCGCGACGACGAAACCCCCCGAATGAGCCTCCTCACCGCGTACCTCAACGACGGTGCGCAATTCTCCAGTCCATCGTCCTTCTCCGCCTCCAACCCCACCGCCTCTTCCTCCTTCACATCCTCCTCACCTCCAATATCCTCATACACTCTCTGCACCTCCACCAACTCCACCACCAGCGCCTCCGCTGCTCTCATCCTGACCCCAGGGTCTGCCGAAGCCAAATCCCGGAAAATATTCAAATGCAATGCCGGCAGCTTGCTAACCTCCCTAGGCTTCTCGGGATCGGTTTGGGATTCGTGTTCGGGTTGGGTTTCGGGTTTGAATTTTTTGGTGGTGGGGTCGGTTTGGTGCCTCTCTTTGTCCAAAGCTTTGCGCTTTTTGCGTCGTTCCATTGGTTTGAGGTTGCTACTGGTTTGGGGGGGGTCAGCGACGGGTTTCGGAGCGTCGGAATTGGTGGTCACCATTGAAGAGGTTTCCCAGCATAGGGTTTTGAGAGAGTTTTCTTTTTCTTTTTCTTTTAGGGTTTTAGGATTTTGTGAATTGGAGGAATTGAGAGGTAGACGGCGATGCGTTCGCAGGCCTTGGGCGGGTATTTTAGACAATTCCAACCCGAATCCGAAATTAGAACCTGCCCTTTAGAGGGTGTTTGGTATGCAGTAATGTATAAGGGAATCTAGGATTACTTCTTGGTAAGACATAGGTATAGTTTTGTAAATAATATTAAAATCTCAAGGTTATCAAAATAATTATTTGGGAAACATTCTCCTTGAAAAGTGTGGAATTTGTAGATCCATCTACATAAAAAATGAGTGATTATTGCATACCCAAAACACCCTCCAAATTTCTGGTTTATTATATAACCAGCTCTTGTTTCCTCCAACCAAATTCACCCACTACCGCGTACCAAATTCTTCAACTCTTCATTATAACCATTTCTTTTTCTTTATCTCTCTGGAATCAAAATATCCCCCCTCTCTCTCTCTGACTTTCTCTCTCTCAGCCCGTAAGCGCTCTCTCGCTCTCGTGCCGAACCCGGAACGGCGGAAGTAGACAACGGTAACAACTCTCTCTCTGTCGCTCTCGTGCCGAACCCAGGATGACGGAAGTAAACGCCGGAAGTAACAAAGGTAATTTTACTAATTCTCCTTTTAAAAAGTTTCAAGTCAATGCCACAATGGATTAGTAACATCATCTAGGTTTTGCCTTCATCGTTCTATTTTGCTTGTGTAATTTTTTTTTCTCATGATTTTAATTGAGTAAATTTTGAACATCCATACCTATTTGTGATGCCAAGTTTACTGCTCTAGGTGTCAACATGCATATAGGAGTCATAAGAAATTTCATTCACAGATCTAGGTGTCAACATATGTATATCTGATGTATAAGTAGATCCATTACTGATTTGAAGTAAAAGTAAATAATAGAGAAGAGATTTCCTTCTACTGATACAAGTGAAACATATGCAGAGTCAAAGAAACCCCCTTTCTGATTTTGAAAGGATTTAAATGAAAATTATGCATATAACTGATATAGAAGAAAAACCCTTTTACTGATGGAGTATGTGTGGATGTATATGTGTGTATATGGTGTATATATAAATGTTCTCTTTACTGATTTGAAGTGAAGAAACTACATATGTAGAAAAAGTCTTCACTGCATACACAAAAACTACCAAGCACTATAATTAAAGCTACAATTACGTAGACAAGGTGCAGGGGGGGGGGGGGGGGGGGGTTAAATGGGGTTTGTTCAAGTGTGCACCTGCACAAGGGTAGCAGCAATCTGCAGTGTAACCTGCAGTTGAGCAAATTTGATACTCAGACCAAAGGTTAATCCCTTTACTGATTAATTAAAGTTAAGATTTGATTCTTCTTGATAGTAATTGAGGTGTATTAGGACATTCATAAAGCATCAGTACACCTCCAGAACTTAGTATAGTAGTATTGCTTTACTATGCATATAAAGTCAACAAATCTGGTTTTGTGACTTTTGTCTCTATAGCTTGTCTTGCTATTTATTCATCAAACTTGGATACACATCGTGCACTGATTCCTCAAATCTGGTTTTGTGACTTTTGTCTCTATAGCTTGTCTTGCTATTTATTCATCAAACTTGGATACACATCGTGCACTGATTCCTCAACTTATTTATCATGTTGAGTATGCCTCAAAAGGCTTTATTTGTCTTCTCCCTGATCAATAGTACTTGACCAACAAAACGCCTAGCTAGCAGCGAGCCAGCGACGCCTTCTTTCTTGAGCTCTGCTTGTGCACCTGATCATTAAATTATTCATTGTTAATATATATGTATTATCTCCCTAGTGCACCCTAGAGGGTTTTGTTAACATATTCTTATTTGATAGTTTCTATTATTGAAATGGAACCTAAGGAACCCTTGTAGTTCATCAGCCCCATTTGGATGATAGCATAGATGTCGAACGATTTTGTTATGCTGAACTGAAGGTTGCAATATACTTGTAGGAAAGATGGTGCAATTAGGGGCTATCGTAGGATGCATCAGGGCTATATGTTGGATGAGTGGATGAGTTGCACTAGCTGATGCTAACGTAGGGTTGATGGGTTAATGAGTAGGAATTCAATTGGTGATTGGTCTGGTTAGATACTTAGGTGAGAATCAAATTCAAGCGATTCTCTGGCTACCGAATTCAATGTTCTAAATTTCTGATCTTTTCTATTTCAGTATTTTCATTTTACTGGTTGATGGCTGATTGGCTTGTTTGTTATATCATTTTCATGAGTTATGTTCACTATCATTTTCTTTTTCAAGTGAAAACTGAGAAGTGTTCATTATTCATAAGGTAAGCTGTTGTGATAATCGGTAGGGTTGGGGACTATTCAGGCACGTGGAAATCAGAAGACTGAGAAACCTGTCATACTTACAGGACCTGGAAAGGTAAGATTAGCAATTTTTTAAAAGTATTACCAATCAGCTCTCTTATGTGAATGGTCAATATTCGAGTTCTGAATGAGATCTGTATGGAAGCACGAGTCTACTTGATCTGCCAACTTCAAAAGAACGATTAATGGGCTAAAAGTCTTGCCTTCTACTCAAAGCAAGGATCTTTCACTTCATCAATAGCTGCTCTTATATGATAAAATGAAATTCTATCGATAATATTACCTCTCCCTTCTTGTTTTTTTTGATAAAAAATGACTAAGGTCACCAGTTTTATTAATGAAACGTTAACGAAACAAAGTAGTCAAAATTATAAACTCCACAACAACCATACTTTAACCCAAATACTGAAAAACAATAAAACATCAACAAGTGTCTGAACCACCAAACACCCGCACTGATACAAAAGTCCCAAAACCCTCAGCCTAACCGCACCCAAGTCTTCGCGGAAGGATTTCCTCCCTTGTAGTTATTCATTCTTTTTGGTATGTTGGTCAGGCTCTGGGGCTCTCAACTACCTGGTCACACCACCCTCTTTTCTCTTCTGGTTTTCACTTCTATCCTAAAAAACCATATGAATATGATAATTTTAATTGTTTAAATTTGTTTACTAATCAAGTTTGTTTATTTGCATTTGGTGGTCTAGAGGTGTTAGATGTGCCCGAACCTGAGAAGATTCAGACTGGTCCACGCGTTGGCATTGAGTATGCATCACCTGAGCATGTAACTGCACCATGGAGATTTGCCATTGCCGGTTCACCATGGATAAGTGCTCCTAAGAATACTCTTCAGCTTCCTTGAACAAGGAACATGTACAGAGACCTTTTGCAGCATATTTTGTGATTTCTTTTGGTCTGCAGAAATCAGGTGTATTAATTTTTTAGTTGTACAATAGAAGTGAATCTTACACATCCTCATTTGCGCAAGTTTCTTTGGTACTAGTAAGATTTTGGAGTAGCCTCTTTGGCATTTTATATTGTTTGATGAAATGTTTTTGAACTTCGTACCATTTGCAAACATTCTCATGATACATTCCTGCATTTTGTTTGTTTGATGTATATCAACCCCCTTAATAATAATAACAGAGTATGTATTTATACATATTCAGATAACTGAATATGTATTTTTTTTTAAGTGTCATTTTTTTAGTAATCTATTTGTTAATTTACTAAAATTTTATAAGATATATATCAGTATTACTTTTGCGCGTGCATATACATCAATTACTAAATTAGATAACTTTTATATTTATTTATTCTTAAATAAAGCCAAAAGGGTATTTTCGGTAATGTCTACTATAGAGATGGATTGATGGGAATGAATTGTTCTATACCAAACACGGTAATAAAGTATTCCCAGGCATGTAATGTCGTATACCAAACACAGTTTTACAACATTTTCGGGAATCTTCATTCCCACCCTCATATTCCTGGGAATCCACCAATTCCTGGGAATTCTCCAATCCGCGTACCAAACGCCCCTTAGGATTTCGGTCCAAAGGATTTGCTGGGTTTTACATTAAAAAAAATATCAAATATTTTATTTATGTGGGTATTCTCTACAATATTTATTCATATGAGTTTATGTTTATCATACAAATGCATAATTAGTAAGAGGAAACGGGGGATCAGAGGAAATTTTCTTTTATGGCACACCAAAAATTCACTATTCGTACCGTTCAAATTATAAAATATAGAGTGATAGAAAATTTACTAAATTTAAATATGTTTTGTCCATTCATTATGGGGTTGCAAGATAAACAGGTTTTTAACAATATAACTATCGGATCATTAAATACATGGGTAAAATACATTGAACTTTGATGAAATTTCATCCTGCTAATTTTTGTGACATGTTGAACACTTTGAAACGTCTGGATCATGTACTTAGGAGTAGGGGTGTAGGATTTTTAAAGTGTAGTGCCACATTTTCTTTCGTTTTCTCATTTAATAATTTAGATACACAAAAACATGAAAGACATATACTTTACTACTTTTCTCCTCGTATACATGCCATAATTTTTAAGAGAAAACAGAAGAAAATGTAGCATAGGAGAAAATTTTTCCTCCTATAACACCTTAAAAAATCTTATTCCCGCTTCTAAATACATGATCCAGACCATTCAAGGTGTTTAACATGTTGCAATACATAGCATGATGAAATATTATCAAAGTTCAATGTGTTTAATATATTTAATAATCGTTGTACTTGAATTGTAGAAAAACCGTTCATTTTACAACCTCATAATGAATGAGCAAAACATATCAAATTTTGTTAAAAAAATTCACTCTATATTTTAGGATAGGAAAATCAACTTGTACGATGAGGATCGTGATTTTTTTCTTCTTCAGATAATGGGTATTTACTCCGCCAGAGAAAGAAATTTTCTTCTATGCCCTATCTTTAATTACTTATATGTAGTAATATGTAGTATAAAATATAACTGTGCAGATAATTGGTATTTAGTAGCCATAGAAAACTATTTGATACATTAAATTAGAGAAAATGGAGCATTATACTTGTAGGAGACAATTTCATCTTACAGAGTAGTTATAATTACTTTTTGGGTCCCCGTAGGGACGATCAACACCATTCACTTTTTTCTTTATATGGTAATGTGTATGTCTATTAAATATCATGTGTTTTGAAAATTGTTTATCTATGATTTAAGTGGTTCTAACATAATTAATTGGCACTATGTGATGCATAAAAAATGAGCATTCGAAACAACTTGATTTCTTTTATATACACATGTTTTATGTCGTTATAAATCTACTGAATAGTGTGGATCATTCATATAAAATCTTATCATATGAGTACAACTAATTTATATGAGAATTTTTTCCTTCTACATGCAGGCCCGGCCCAAGAGTAAGCCCAACAAGCCAATGAGCTTGGGCAACCGCCTTTCAACGGGGCAACAATTTTTTTTATAAAAAAATCAATATATATATTTATATAGTAAAATAAAATTTATTAAGGGACCTATGTGTGCAGTTTAATTTTTTTTTTAAAGACTCTCATCGCTCTCTTTTTCTTCCTCTTCCTCTTCCAGTTTCGATCTCTCTCTTTTCTCTCTTTTTCTCCCATCCCCGATCCGAAACCCGAAATCCTCCACCGCTCCTCCGCTCCTCCGATCATACTCTTTCTCCACTGATGCTCCGACGGGCGACAGCTCACCCTTTCCGTCAAAACCCTAAACCTAACCCTAGCCCTAATTAATTGAAACCCTAAGTCCCTAATCTCCTTCGGTCATTCCTCCCCAATCTCCATCAAAAGGTATTATATCTACTCTTCTTCCCTTCGTCTTCTTCTTTCAATTTAATGTGATTAACTGTAAATTTTGATTTACAATGAATGTGATTTACTGTGAAACTATAAAAGTTTTAAATATTGTGATCCTTATAAATAGATTATTGTGAATTACTGTGAAAGCTTTAAATATTGTGAACTACATAATTACTGTGAGTCTGTGAATTATGTAGTTCTTTCAATTTAATATCGAGACCTGATTTTAATGTTCTTTCAATAATTACTGTGAGTCTGTGAATTATGTAGTTCTTTCAACAATTACTGTGAGTCTGTGAGTCTGTGAATGCAGGGACCCTGATTTAGATGAAGGACTTGAAATCGAATAGCTAGAATACCTAACCCACTGCCTACTTAGTGTCAATCATATGATGTCAATAACCATTTGCTTTTGCTCTATGCACCATCTTATACATCTCTGACTTTATGAACATCCCATCTTTGTTAACTATACCAGTTCCAAATTATTATGAATCCATTTGTTTAACACTCCTAAATTTCAAGTCTAAATCTTATGAACTGGTAGCTCAATGTAATATATTTGTTCCCACAAACTCCAACGCAAATTTACCTCGATGTAAGCTATTGATGTATGAGGAATGTTGTGGTAAACCATGGTTACCTACAAAAGATTAGTAATAATCATCTATGAAAAACATATATAACAAACTAATAGACCTAAAGAGTGGTTGTGATGAGATTGGTATTATTCAATAACTACAGCATGCTTTTGGATGTAGCACATGATGTAAGATTGTTCCATGCATACTAGTTATTCATGACAATTTTAAATAGGAGGTCTTCTTTGTTAGTTAAAAACTTGAATCTCAGAGAGCATGCACCAACCATAGTATGTGTATGTTAGTTTATAATACAAAATGCACAAAAGTACTGAATTGATGCGGTTTGTTTTTGGGGTGTGGGAGCAACAGGTGTGAGTGCTCTCGATTTGTATGGTGGAAGTACCTACGCAGTACCGGCGTCGGTCCGACCACGGGTAGCGGGAGTGGCTCGGGAGCAGGAGCGCAGAGGGGCTCGGAAGAGAGGACGGGTGCTCGGTTCGGATTTAGGAGCTTGGCTCGGCAGGGTCTTCTGTACATGCACACGGCCTGAAAACACTGGGAGAAGTCCCGGTGATAGGCCCTCCGACGAACAAGTCAGTCACTGGAAAAGAGACTGGGCATCTAGGATTCAGGTGGGGAGAATTTGATTACCTTTTACAGTAAGGAGAGGGTAGAGTATTTATAAGCAGGGGATAACAGGTCTGGAGCCTTGGCGGGCCGGGTTGGACCCATTTTCTCATGGGCCTGAGCTGGATGAGGGCCCATTAGACTATAGCTGCCTGATGATCACAGGGGGGAGGATCCAGAGGAGATCAGAGGGCTGTGGTTGATGCTGCATAATTTATCCCATATCACAAGCCCCCCACTCCTGCGTGACTGTGCCTCGCTGGTCGTAGAGGAGTAGTCGAGTTTAATGGAGGAGAGTGAGTGAAAAGTTCCTGTAACTAGGGTCGGTCTAGAGGGACGAGCAACACCGCGTGGCTTGGCCTGTGGGAGCTACCCCTGTGCTCGAGATGTAGGTCGACCTCCGAGGCTTTAGGGGGTCGGAAGGACGAGCGAGGCCAAATGACTTGGCCTGTTGAAGCTATCCCTGTGCTCGAGATGTGGGTCGATCACCGAGGCTGTAGGGGCTCGGAAGGGCGAGTGAGGTCAAGTGACTCGGCTTGTTGAAGCTTCCCCCGGGCTAGAGATGTGGGTCGACCATCGAGGCTATAGGGGCTCGAAAGGGCGAGCGAGGCCAAGTGACTTGGCATGTTGAAGCTTCCCCTGGGCTCGAGATCTAGGTCGACCATCGAGGCTGTAGGGGCTCGGAAGGGCGAGCGATGCCAAGTGACTTGGCCTGTGGAAGCTACCCCTCTGCTCGAGATGTGGGTCGACCATCGAGGCTTTAGGGGCTCGGAAGGATGAGCGAGGCCAAGTGACTTGGCCTGTTGAAGCTACCCCCTGTGCTTGAGATGTGGGTCGACCATCGAGGCTGTAGGGACTCGGAAGGGTGAGCGAGGTCAAGTATTGGGCGGCCGTTCCTGGCGCTCTCTGAGTAATAGGAATTTCGGCTTCTTTGCTTTGACGATTTGTTAAGTGAGGAGGGCAGGAGCGTAGCTCGAGGTCGCTGCTGAGTCTGGGGCATGCTCGGAGGCTGACCCGCTATTTCTTGCAAACAACGCTTAATGAGGGACATTTCGCCTTCCTATAAACATTAATGGCAACGAATCTTCTTCCGTCATTTGGACTTCTCGATGTAATAAAGGAGCTGCTCAGGGGGCTATAAAACCCCCCTTCCCTCATCAGAAATTCATCAGCAACTGGAGGTGACTCCTCTGCCACCCGCTGACAATTCGGGGTTTCGGCTCCAAGGGTCGTTGATCCCGATCTGTCAGCGGGTGAGAGGGGGGTCAACTCTGGGGAGGAAAGTTGGGTGCCTGCCAAAGGCGGGCGCCCCTAAGTGGAATTTTTGGCCAAGATCCGGATCGGTGGCTCCCCTGCCACCCTCGAACAATTCGGGGTTTTTGGCTTTGAAGGTCGTTAAACCCCGAGTTGTTCGTGGGTGAGAGGTGGGTCAACCAGCGGTCCGGGGCTCAGGGCGAGAGTTTGGGGTCGGTGGCTCCCCTGCCGCCCTCGAACAATTCGGGGTTTTTGGCTTTGAAATCCATTAAACCCCGAGTTGTTCGCGGGTGAGAGGTGGGTCAACCAACGGTCCTGGACTCGGGGCACTTTCCGAAGGCGAGCCCCCCAAATCTAATGAAATTTTTTCTCCTGGGTGATGTGTAAGCCATCCCAAGGCCATAGGTGGTCGGAAGGACGAGTGAGGCCAAGTGACTTGGTTTGTTGAAGCTACCCTGTGCTCGAGATGTAGGTCGACCGTCGAGGCTGTAGGGGGTCGGAAGGACGAGCGAGGCCAAGTGACTTGTCCTGTTGAAGCTACCCCTGTGCTCGAGATGTAAGTCGACCGTTGAGGCTTTAAGGGGTCAGAAGGACGAGCGAGGCCAAGTGACTTGGCCTGTTGAAGCTACCCCTATGCTCGAGATGTAGGTTGACCATCGAGGCTTTAGGGGGTCGGAAGGATGAGCGAGGCCAAGTGACTTGGCCTGTTGAAGCTACCCCTGTGCTCGAGATGTAGGTCGACCGTCGAGGCTGTAGGGAGTCGGAAGGATAAGCGAGGCCAAGTGACTTGGCCTGTTGAAGCTACCCCTGTGCTCGAGATGTAGGTCGACCATCGAGGCTTTAGGGGGTCGGAAGGACGAGCAACTCGGAGATTCCAACTGCCGTTAGGTGAACCATTTTTTGTGAGAATCGAGGAGTTATAGTAACTGGTTTTGCGAGAATCGAGGCAGTTATTGTAACTGATTCTCACGAAAACCAAGGAGTATAACTCCTCTATATATACTCATACCCCCCCCCCCTTTTCACTTCTCACTTTTGCTTTCTCTCACTAGAACTCAGAGCTTCTCTCTCTAGGGCTTTCCGTCACCGTCGACTAGTTTTCCGGCCGCTTCTCCGATCAAGTCACATGTTAGTTTTCTTAGTCATGTCTAGGACTTAGTCCGGTTCCTTCGCCTCTACCTCCGATAGCTACGTTCACACGGGGCTGTCGGATTCGACCACCTTCTCGGATGCACCGGAAGCTTCGACCTCGTGGGATACGGCAGACAAGGTATTAGTCGTGGAGCCCCAGCAGACTCGTGATGAACACAATATTATTCACTTTTAGGAGCAATAATCTTAAGGCAATTAGACATTTAAATGCTCTGTGTGTGGTATTTATGCTTCTTTTCTCTTTTTCCATAGGAAACAACCAAAAGCAGCAAAACGAAGCAGATTCCAGACTAACACAGACTGAGAGGATGATATACAGGGAACAGCAGAGATCAGTCGACTGACTCTTCAACCAGGCGACTGGGCAGAGAGTTTGATAAGGCTCGGCACAGTCGACTGTGTCCCAAACCAGTCGACTGGTATGCGGCGAGTCAGAAGATAAGAACAGATGCATCCTCACCCAAATCCGAATCAAAATTAAGTTATCCAAACCCAGGTGTTTTCTGCGAATAACAACTTCTCAAACAATGAAAGCAAGAAGCATGTGGTGAGCAGATAAGGAAGGAAAGAAGCAAAAGAGAAAGAAATAAACGGCTGATGAAGATAAGGAAAGAAATAACAAAAGAAGAGGACTTCTCTGCAAAAAGTACAAACCCTAATTCTCTTCTCTTGTCCTATAAATACCAGTCAAGACAGAAGCATTATAGGGAGGCCATCTCCCACATTCCTAAACCACCGAATCACAAAGTTCCAGAGCCATCAACAAGAAGCACTTTATCAGCATCAAAGAAGAAGAAAGGAGATCAAGTACTAAAGAAAGAACGGCCGGTCGACTGTGTGACAGCCAGCCGACCATCTAGCCGAACTACATCAGTTTATTCCTTCTCTTTCTTATTCTTTTATGTTAACCATGTATTCAAACTTGTTGATTAATAAAAGTATTATTATGTGGAACTAATTTCATAGTTGGGTAGATTGAAGCCGTAGTTATGTAGTGCTATATTCTTCTGAATTCTTCTATTTTACTTATTGATTGAATCTGATTGAATTGATATAGATTTATGATAATCAAATTTGTTCTCAAAGTTATGAGAGCAGTCGACTGAGGTGAGAGCCAGTCGACTGACGTACAGAACTTGAGAATATCAAGTTTGCATTACCATCTATCTGAATCTGTTATATGAGCATATTGAGACGACCCGTATCTCGTGCCCATAACCTGTAACAAGGGAATCTTTAGGGTTTCTTGGTTCAATCAACTTAAGGGATCTAGATCTGATACCAATTTCCAGAACCTTGAGTGTTTGTTCGTTTCCACTGATCTTATGTTTTCTTTAAGTACAACTTAGTAGATACCATGCTAAACACTTAATGAAAGAAACGAATTAGAGTAGATACCATGCCTAATTCTTGGCTTAGGGAAACAGTACTTTAAGGAGTAGATACCATGCCCTTGAAGAGAACAAACATGAGTAATAAGAAGAAGTTCAGACGGTAACTTAGCATTATTGACTATTGGTGGATATCTAAACCCAACTACTTCATAAATACTTGTGATTCAACACTTCTTAATTTAGTTTTAATCTTTTTATTTCTTTTAGACTTTTAAAACAACTCTTTATGATTCTTAGTCTTTTTATTGATTAGTAAGTTAAAGTCTACAATCTCTGTGGGATCGACCATTGCTATTGCTACGCTTTTATAAACGATTCGTGCACTTGCGAGGTTTTTAATTTGTGTCTAGTTTATCTATATATTTAGGTATCTAGATTGTACAACAAGTTTTTGGTGCCGTTGCCGGGGATTGTCTAGTATTTTAACTTACAGATCAGTAGAATGTTTTTATTTTTCTTTCGTTCTTTTTAATTTTATTATTAAGTATTTTTCTTTTAGGTTAAAGAATTTTGGTGGATGCACGGAAGGAGATCACTTCGTCCAGAGCTACTACCAATTGACGCAGAAACAGAACGCACTTTGCATAGATTAGGTAGACTGACTGCGACCAACCAGTCGACTGTTGCACGAAATCAGTCGACTGCACAGAGACCCAGTTCACATACAACAATGGCTGAGGAAATGCCAAATCGAGTGCCAATGCAGGACAAATTCACGCCTAAGAACATTGAACAACCTTCCTACATTGCGTATCAACCTAATGTCACAGGAAACATGCATCTATCTCCTCAGTTACTGAGTATGGTTCCCCACTTTAGTGGCAAACCAGATGAAGAGCCTCATCTCCATTTACAAGACTTTTTCGATCTTTGCAGGACACAAAGCGTCCAAGGGCTCACCCCTGAGCAAATCAGGTTAATCTTGTTCCCTTTTTCTTTAAAACTTAACGCTAAACTATGGTACAATTCTTTGGAACCAGGATCAATAAACTCATGGGAGCAATTGGCCGCGAAATTTTTAAAAGAATTCTTTCCAGCCCAAAAGACCAAACAGCTAAAAAGGGAGATTCAACTCTTCCAACAAAAGGAGGGAGATTTATTTTTCGAAGCATGGAAGGATTTCAAGAACAAACTTCTCAAGTGTCCTACACACAACATGCCTAAAGATGATCAGGTACAAGCTTTTTATGAAGGTTTAAACGATACTAACAAGGCAATTTTGGATTCAGCTTGCAACGAGATCTTAATGAGGAAAAGCGGTGAAGAGGCCATTGAATTATTTGAAGAACTCAGCGAGAATTCACAACAATTCTCAACAAGGAGGGGCCCGTCTAGAAAACAGGGAGTTTACGAAATTTCTAATAGCAATAACATTCAATTAGAAATGGTAAACATGAATAAGAAAATTGATATGCTTGTCAATGCAATGTCAACAATGGGAGGAGTTAAAAACCAAACAAATGAAATGTGTGCAATTTGTTCTCAATTAGATCATACCACTGATACATGTCCCATGTCTGCTTTCACAGATCAGGAGCATGCAAACTATGTTGGTCGAGGAGTATTTCCACCAAAGAACAATCCATTCTCAAATACATACAACCCAGGGTGGAGGAACCATCCAAACTTCTCCTGGAGCAATAATCAGAATAATCAAGGGACTCAATTCACACAAGGACATGCACGGAACTTCCAAATGGGAAGTGGGATTGATAGGCCAGTTCAAGAACAGAAGAAGTTGGATTTTGAATCCACTGTTCTTCAATTGCTCCAACAACAACATCAAACAACCAACCAACAAGGGCAAGCAATTCAGAAGTTGGAAACACAGATTGGCCAAATTGCTAAAGAATTAAGCGAACGAAAGGCAGGAGAACTTCCATCACAAACTATACCAAACCCTGGAGGCCAAGAACAGCTCAAATCAGTAACAACTCTCAGAAGTGGTAAGATAATTGACAACAAAGTTGGAGCACACACCGAAGAAACAGAAACACAACCATCAAAAATTGTGGGATCCAACAAGGTAAGTGAAAAAGAAGGAACAATTCTGCCACCATTCCCTCAAAGGTTAGTCAAGCAAAAGAAACAACAACATTTATTTGACATCTTTGAAACTCTCAGGAAGGTAGAAATTAATATCCCCCTACTTGATGTTATTAAACAAATTCCTTCTTATGCTAAATTTTTGAAAGAATGTTGCACTCACAAAAGAACATTTCAGGTTCAGGAGGATGTGGCTTTATCAGAAGAAGTGAGCGCTGTCTTATTAAGAAAATTACCTCCCAAACTAAAAGACCCAGGTAGTTTTACCATTCCTTGCAGGATTGGTGAGCACTTCTTTGAAAAGGCACTCCTAGACTTGGGGGCAAGCATAAATCTTCTCCCATACACCGTTTATGAAAAGCTAGGATTGGGGGAACTCAAACCAACATCCATCACTTTGCAATTGGCAGATCGCAGCATCAAAAGACCTAGAGGTATTTTGGAAGATGTCCTAGTTCAGGTAAACGATTTCATTTTGCCTGCTGATTTTGTTGTGTTAGACATGGAGGACTCTTCAATGCCATCTTCTCTACCAATCATTTTAGGTAGGCCCTTTATGAGTACAGCTGATATAAAAATTTGTGTTAAAAAGGGTACGATAAGCATGAAAATTAATGGAGAGAAGGTTGAATTTAAAATGTTCGATACACTGAAATTACCACATGATGATCATGAATGCTATAATGTTGATGTGGTGCAGGATATTGTTGATCAAACATTCCAGGTACATAGCGTTGAGCCACTACAAGCCACAATTACACAATCTCTAACTTTATCTAATGTTGAACAGGAGTGCGATGACTGGGGGATTGCAGAGACAATACATCACCTTGAAACTCCAAAGTCATACTCAGGTAAGTTTGCACCTGTGTTTGAGAAATTAGTGACTGATGACATTTTTGTTTCTGCAGACAAGTCGACTGGTGTACTCTACAAGTCGACTGGTGGACCAGACAAGTCGACTGGAGGACAGGATGAGTCGACTGCACCGAGACCTCCAGACATAGAGCTTAAGCAGTTGCCCGACCATTTGAAGCATGCATATTTGGGCGAGAACCAGACGCTACCAGTAATAATTGCTACAAACTTGAGTGCACAGGAAGAAGATAAGCTGCTAAGGGTATTACGAGAACACAAGAAGGCTATAGGATGGACCATTGCAGACATCAAGGGAATAAGTCCATCCAAATGCATGCATCGAATACTCCTTGAGAACAACGCAAAACCAAGCAGGGAGGCACAGAGAAGGCTTAACCCAAATATGAAGGAAGTGGTAAGAGCAGAGATTCTGAAGCTACTAGATGTTGGCATCATCTACCCTATCTCAGATAGCAAATGGGTAAGTCCTATACATGTAGTGCCTAAGAAAAGTGGAGTCACAGTGGTGACAAATGAAGAGAACGAGCTTATCCCTACTAGAGTGACCACAGGATGGAGGGTATGCATTGATTACAGGAAACTGAATAATGAAACCAGGAAAGATCACTTCCCTCTTCCTTTTATTGATCAAATGTTAGAAAGATTAGCAGGATATAGTCATTATTATTTTTTAGATGGTTATAGTGGCTATAATCAAATTGCTATTGCTCCAGAAGATCAAGAGAAAACCACTTTTATATGTCCTTTTGGTACTTTTGCATACAGAAGGATGCCCTTTGGATTGTGCAATGCACCAGCAACATTTCAAAGATGCATGATGAGTATATTTTCAGACATGGTGGAAAGGTTCATCGAGGTATTTATGGATGACTTTAGTGTTTTTGGATCTTGTTTTGATGAATGCCTTAACCATTTGCAGCTTGTGCTTAAAAGATGTGAAGAATGCAATTTAGTGCTGAATTGGGAAAAGTGCCATTTCATGGTACAACAAGGTATTGTGTTGGGACATGTGGTGTCAAAAAGAGGCATAGAGGTAGACAAAGCAAAAATCGATATAATATCAAAACTACCCCCTCCCACTACAATTAAGGGTGTTAGGAGTTTTCTTGGACATGCAGGGTTCTATAGAAGATTTATAAAAGATTTCTCAAAAATCTCCAAACCCCTGTGTGATTTGTTGGCTAAGGATGTTGAGTTTGTATGGACAGAAGAGTGCACAAATGCTTTTAATACATTGAAAAATCTTCTCATTTCTGCACCTATTGTCATGGCACCAGATTGGAGCCATCCTTTCGAGCTCATGTGTGATGCAAGTGATTATGCCTTAGGAGCTGGTTTAGGGCAAAGAATCAATAAGAAACGCCATGTTATTTACTATGCTTCTCGAACTCTAAACGATGCACAGCTAAATTATTCCACTACTGAAAAAGAAATGCTAGCTGTTATATTTGCTGTAGAGAAGTTTAGATCATATTTTATTGGTTCTAAAGTTATTGTTTTTACTGACCATGCTGCCTTGAGATATTTGTTTGCTAAAAAGGATGCTAAGCCTAGGTTAATCAGATGGGTGCTGTTGCTTCAAGAATTCGATCTTGAGATTAGAGATAAAAAAGGAAGCGACAACGTTGTTGCAGATCACATGTCCAGGCTACTGCAGGAGGAAGAAAGAATTGTGCCGCCACTTAATGAAAATTTCCCAGATGAACATCTATTTGAAATAAACATATCATCGGAACAGTCGACTGGTAACAGGACCAGTCGACTGGTACCTCACTGCTCAAATTTTTCATGGTTTGCAGATATTGTAAATTATCTCACTGCTCATATTTTCCCTCCAGGTATGACAAGTCAGGAACGAAAGAGACTGGTAGCTATGTGCAAGCACTATTATTGGGATGATCCTTACTTGTTCAAATTTTGCCCTGATCAAATTATAAGAAGATGTGTGGTAGAAGAAGAACAAATGAATATTCTACGACATTGCCACCAATATGCATGTGGAGGACATTTTGGACCAAAAAGAACAGCACTCAAGGTACTGCAATCTGGATTTTATTGGCCTAAAGTATTCAAAGATGCTTTTTCTTTTTGCAGGACTTGTGACAAATGCCAAAGGACAGGCAACATTTCTTCTAGAAATCAGATGCCACTACACAACATACAAGTAATCGAGCTTTTTGATGTTTGGGGAATCGACTTTATGGGTCCCTTTCCTAACTCATTTGGTTATTTATATATTCTTGTTGGTGTGGATTATGTGTCTAAATGGGTCGAGGCTGTCCCCTCAAGAACTAATGATCACAAAGTTGTTGTCAAGTTTTTGCAGGAGAAAATTTTCACTAGGTTTGGAACACCACGTGCAATAATTAGTGATGGAGGGAGCCACTTCAATAACTTCTCGTTTGCTTCTTTGATGAAGAAATATGGTATCACACATAGAGTGGGCACCCCATATCATCCTCAAACTAGTGGGCAGGTAGAGATCAGCAACAGAGAAATCAAGAGCATTTTGGAAAAGACAGTCAACACAAGGAGGAAGGATTGGTCGCTGCACTTGAATGATGCATTATGGGCTTACCGAACAGCATACAAAACACCCATCGGCATGTCACCATACCGGTTGGTCTTTGGAAAAGCCTGTCATCTACCAGTGGAGTTGGAACACAAAGCCTATTGGGCCATAAAAAGGTTCAATTTTGATATGAAACAAGCAGGTGACAAAAGGAGGTTGCAACTGAATGAGCTTGAAGAGTTGAGGCACGACGCATAGGAAAATGCAAAATTGTACAAGGAAATGACCAAGTTGTACCATGACAAACAGCTAGCAAGGAAGGAGTTTTATGAAGGACAGAAGGTATTGATATACAACTCAAGATTGAGACTTTTTCCAGGCAGGCTTATGTCACGATGGTATGGGCCGTACATTGTCACAAGAGTCTTTCCACATGGTGCATTGGAGGTTCATAGCCAAGAGAAGAATCAAACATTTAAGGTGAACGGGCATAGAGCGAAGCCATACATAGAGACGAGTCTAGAACAGCACGAGGAAGATGTGAATCTTCAAACAATTCAATACATCGCATGAACTCATCATGTCTAGCTGAAGACAGAAAACACAGCGCTTATTGGGAGGCAACCCAATTTTCAGGGGAGTATTTACACTTTCCCTCTATTTTCTTTCATTCATTCATTTTTTTTTTATTTTCATCTTTTATTTTCAGTCTCTCCTTACTAGATGGTAACACATGCCTATTTTTACATTTTCTTTTGAACATTGAGGACAATGTTCCATCTAAGTTTGGGGGTATTAGGGTTATTTAATTTTTGAGTCTTTTGAAATTTTTCAGGATAAACAATTTCTTATAAAGTAAGAAGAAGGATACTTATTTACTTTAGGATTGTTGAGTTTCATAAATTCCTTACAAAATTATATGAGTCATGCAATTATACATAATAAACAAATGTGATACTTTTTCTGGTGATTATTCCCTTTAGATCTAGTCCTAAATTGAGTTTAAGTAAATAGAGTGATAAAGTATATGTATATATATTTGAATAAAGTCAATCTACTCCAATGTTTTGAGTGCTTAGTAACTAGGGGTATTCATCACCAATGTTTACATTTACGTCAAACGGCAACTTGAAATATGAGTATGCAAAGCACTTTAGAGTTTGTGACTTGCTGAGTAACCGGGTGGATTCATCACAAATATTTTGCATTCGCGTAAAAAGGCAAGTGACAACTTTAGAGAAGAGACTACAACAACAAAAAAAAAAAAAAAAAAACTCTAGTTTGCCACTCGGTTTGTAGTAGAGCAAATGGGATAATCACAGATTGAGTAATTACATACTATAACTATAATTAATTGCATGACAAGTGTGGTTGAGTTTGGAGTTATGAATAAACAATTGCACTAGAGAAAGTGGGGATGTTTAATTTTACTTTATCTGAAATTGTTTATACCTTTCTATGTTGATGATCATATAATAAGAATTCTTGGTGGTTGAGTCTATAGTTATTAGTATCCCCTTGTTCATAAATTCACTCTTTGCTTGAGTAGAAGCAAAAGCTAAGTTTGGGGGTATTTGATGAACACAATATTATTCACTTTTAGGAGCAATAATCTTAAGGCAATTAGACATTTAAATGCTCTATGTGTGGTATTTATGCTTCTTTTCTCTTTTTCCATAGGAAACAACCAAAAGCAGCAAAACGAAGCAGATTCCAGACTAACACAGACTAAGAGGATGATATACAGGGAACAGCAGAGATCAGTCGACTGACTCTTCAACCAGGCGACTGGGCAGAGAGTTTGATAAGGCTCAGCACAGTCGACTGTGTCCCTAACCAGTCGACTGGTATGCGGCGAGTCAGAAGATAAGAACAAATGCATCCTCACCCAAATCCGAATCAAAATTAAGTTATCCTAACCCAGGTGTTTTCTGCGAATAACAACTTCTCAAACAATCAAAGCAAGAAGCACGTGGTGAGCAGATAAGGAAGGAAAGAAGAAAAAGAGAAAGAAATAAACGGCTGATGAAGATAAGGAAAGAAATAATAAAAGAAGAGGACTTCTCTGCAAAAAGTACAAACCCTAATTCTCTTCTCTTGTTCTATAAATACCAGTCAAGACAGAAGCATTATAGGGAGGCCATCTCCCACATTCCTAAACCACCGAATCACAAAGTTCCAGAGCCATCAACAAGAAGCACTTTATCAGCATCAAAGAAGAAGAAAGGAGATCAAGTACTAAAGAAAGAACGGCCGGTCGACTGTGTGACAGCCAGCCGACCATCTAGCCGAACTACATCAGTTTATTCCTTCTCTTTCTTATTCTTTTATGTTAACCATGTATTCAAACTTGTTGATTAATAAAAGTATTATTATGTGGAACTAATTTCATAGTTGGGTAGATTGAAGCCGTAGTTATGTAGTGCTATATTCTTCTGAATTCTTCTATTTTACTTATTGATTGAATCTGATTGAATTGATATAGATTTATGATAATCAAATTTGTTCTCAAAGTTATGAGAGCAGTCGACTGAGGTGAGAGCCAGTCGACTGACGTACAGAACTTGAGAATATCAAGTTTGCATTACCATCTATCTGAATCTGTTATATGAGCATATTGAGACGACCCGTATCTCGTGCCCATAACCTGTAACATGGGAATCTTTAGGGGTTCTTGGTTCAATCAACTTAAGGGATCTAGATCTGATACCAATTTCTAGAACCTTGAGTGTTTGTTCGTTTCCACTGATCTTATGTTTTCTTTAAGTACAACTTAGTAGATACCATGCTAAACACTTAATGAAAGAAACGAATTAGAGTAGATACCTTGCCTAATTCTTGGCTTAGGAAAACAGTACTTTAAGGAGTAGATACCATGCCCTTGAAGAGAACAAACATGAGTAATAAGAAGAAGTTCAGACGGTAACTTAGCATTATTGACTATTGGTGGATATCTAAACCCAACTACTTCATAAATACTTGTGATTCAACACTTCTTAATTTAGTTTTAATCTTTTTATTTCTTTTAGACTTTTAAAACAACTCTTTATGATTCTTAGTCTTTTTATTGATTAGTAAGTTAAAGTCTACAATCTCTGTGGGATCGATCCTTGCTATTGCTACGCTTTTATAAATGATTCGTGCACTTGCGAGGTTTTTAATTTGTGTCTAGTTATCTATATATTTAGGTATCTAGATTGCACAACAACTCGCAAACCCTTTGTTATGGAAAGTAGTAATTCGAAAGAGGAGGGTACCGAGGACGAGGATGAAGAGGAGGGTGATGGAGGGGAGGACGAAAAGGATGAGGCCGAGGGCGGTCAGGTCGGGGGGACGGACTCCCCCCAGAAGGCCTCCGCCCTCGAGCCGTTAGCGACCCCGTCGCCCGAGAAGGCCTGTAAGGTTCAGAAGAAGAAGATGAGGGTGACTCTACCAAACAGCCCAATAGGGCAATTGCACCTCGAAACTTAGGGGTCCCGTTCTTGCCACAGACTCGGTCAATCAGGAATTATCCGGATGACGTCAGGGATAAGGCTTTGTATGGGGTGCAGCCCTCATCGCCGAGCCAAGTGAAGATCAAGATGAAAAATACTCCCACAGTTTTGAAGGGGGGGGATCTCTCGGTCATCCGTGCAAGCTACTTCATCGGCAAGGAGTACGAGCTGATAGTCCCGAGCGCTGGCCTTTGGCCGACCGACCCTTTGATGTCGTGGTACTGTATCTTCTCCGTAGATGCATTCTCCTCGAGGCTGAGGTTGCCCATTCACCCCTTCATCCGGGAGGTTCTCAATTGGTCCTCACTGTGTCCGATGCAGTTTGGGCCGAACTCCTGGAAACAGATGGTCAGTTTCGTACTGCTGTGTACAGAGAGGAAGGTACAGCTGAGGTTGAGTATTTTCCTAGCCATGTTGGGGGTCAGCTCGTTCGGCGAGTTCGAGGGGGTCTACTATGTGTCACCTCGGAGCGGGTGCAAGGTCGTGCATGGACACCCCGACTCAATAAAGGAGTGGAAGAGAAAATATTTTGTCATCCAGAACGAGGAGCAATGGGATATTCCGACGAGATTGAATTTTTACAAGCCAAACTTCAAGGGGCCAAGGAAGGACGATCTTTCGGCCGAGGAATGGGGTTTCGTGGAGTGCCTCCAGAAGAGCCACAGTATAAGTTGGGCAAAAGTGACGGAGAGTCACCTGATCCGAGCCGAACTGAGCCCTGTCCTGCCCCGTATGTTTTTTGTTCATTTTTATTTTCGTGCTTCTCTTTTGTTCTCATCTTTTGTTAATGGGTCTTTTTGCAGAGATGGACCCCGAGGCAATCAAGGCGAGGAGGATTGCGATGAAGAAGGAGAAGGCGGAGCAGGCCAAAAAGGGGAAGCAGACGGCGGCTCCGTCCTGAATGGCCTCAGAGGCCCTGTTCGAGCCGAAGTCGAAGAAGCAGAAGATGAGTCAGTCGAGGGAGGTCGCCCTCGTGCCGAGTACGAGGGCGTCGAAGGCATCCGAGGTCTCGCAGGGTTGCCTCTCTCCTCCCCGTGCCGATGCCGAAGCCATGGTTGGGGAGGAGGGGATGCGGCCTTGGGCCTCGGACTGGGCTATTCGCCAGGGGACTCCCTAACCGAGAGCCTCGTCTCTGTGGAGTTTGTGGACAAGATGGCCATGCCCTGGGATCGGCAGAGCATGGGGGCCGACACCTCTGAATCGGCCTATATGAGGTGGGCTCAGGCCAGCGTGCAGGTAATTTCTGAGGCCTTTGGTTTTATTTCTTTCGTATCGGTTTCTCATAACTTTATTTTCGTATCGGTTTCTCATAAGTTTTTTAACCTCGGTTGTAGGCCTGCATGTTTGGTAATTAGGTGAGGCGGCTGCACGAGATGGAGCTAAAGTACGAGCAGAGCCAGACCAACCACTATAAGCGCGAGATGGTGGATCTGAAGCTCTTGCTGGAGGCTTCATGAAACGGGAGCAGGCTCTGAAGGCTGACCTGGCCTCGATGGCCGATGAAACGAACAAGAGGGAGGCAGTGCTGAAGAAGGAGTTCGAGGCCGACAAGGGAGCGCTGATCTTGAAGTCCCAGGACATGGTCATCGGGGTGCAGAATGAAGTGTACGCCAAGGCGATGGGCCATGTGAAGCACTTCCACCCGACCTTGGACCTGTCGTACTTTGACTACGACATGGAGATTGAGGGCCCGCCGAAGACCCCCGGGGGCGACGAGCAGGGCAAAGGGGATGGTGGGGTCGGAGGAGCGAGTGCCAATCCGACGGTCGACCCCACGACTGTCACCGGAGCCGACAGAGAGGTGGGCTCATAGTCGTAGCTATTTTCCTTTCTTCCCTTTTTTTGTCTTTCCGAATGTATTTTGCTGACCGCGGACTGGCCATCGCATTATTTTGTATAAGTATTGGTAATTTATAACAAAGGATTTTTGGTGGGCTAACTATTTTGCTCTGCACTTTTGTATCGCTTTTGGGTCGGCTGTCGAGGTTTTTCCGAACCTTCTATACTTGTGTAATTTTTCGATTGATTTTGCTTCCCTCAGATGTTGGCCATTCTTGCCGAGGTTGATCCTCGGCGGGCCGAGGTGATGCGACTTCGGAGTAAGGTGAAGGTATCAGAGGGAAGCTCGCAATCACGATGTCACTTTCCACTATTTCCGGAATAAGTCGAAGGAGCTGAGTGCGGAGTCGACTTAGCTGAAGAAGACGATAGCCGAACGAGTGTAATACCCCGATTTTTCCTAACGAATGAAGATTATTTATTTTGTTGCACATGGTATGCACGTGTAATATTTTGGCTATTATTTTCAACATGATGAGTAAGAGCATTGTTTTTATAAAGGATTTTTCCCTAAAAGCCCAAGTGTTAATTTATTTACCTCTTCTACAAAATAATTATTTTGGCCCAATTAATTTTAGCCCATGAATTTAAACTCTATTATTATTTTCTACAACTTGTAATGTGTAGCATCTTTTCTTTTTATTTACCGGGTATTTGATGTACAAATTTTGTAGAGTGGTTTGTGTGTACACGTGCACTCAATGTACACGTGCACAAGGCACAAGCTTGGCCGGATTGTGGTGAGTGGGTGTGAGATCATGGGCGGTTAATGTGAGGTGTGGGTAGTTTTCACAACTTCCTAGTCCATCCTAGCCCTTGATCTTCCAACTCCCTAGTGTATCCTAACCCTCCATCTCACTCTAATTTGTGTATAAATACCCCCTCTCATTCTCTATTTCTTTTACACTAGATTATTATTTCAAGAGAAGTATTTGTGAGAGTTGTGTGTGTGTGTGCTTTTCTGTGGGGAACCGAGTAGCATTCTGAAGGCTTCGGTGTGGAACAAGGAGCAAGGAGCAAGGAGTGCTGCATCGCATTGAGGAACTTTACTGGATTCGATTACTTCGTCAAATAAGGTGGGTGTTTCTCAGGACTTCTAATGTAGGAATTATACCATGATTGTTATAATTGCTGCCATGTTATGAAAAGTAAATTTAATATATTAGAAATTGCCTGAGCATGCTGTTGATAACAAGAACGAGTGAGTCGGTACAGTCGACTGTCGCATGAACCAGTCGACTGGTACGAGACAATTATTTTTCATGATGTGGTAATAAACATATGTGCAAATAGACGTAATCGTGCGATCACTAATTTTATATTTTCCCTATGACACATATGATGGAGGGAAGGTGAATGGATGAAAAGAACTAGCGATGATTGACAAAACTAGGAACTGTCGGTGCAGTCGACTGACAAGGTGTTCAGCCGACTGGTGCATCGATTTAAGTATGAATATTCGGCAATTCCATTAAATGAGATATTCCATTATGTTGACCTAGTATAATGACTTGAGATTTACATCTTCATCTTCGTAAGAAAGTTATGAATAGTATGAGTGCATGTTTAAAGTGTTTTCCTTAAAGAAAAGAACATATTAGTAATTTGAAATTCCATGCTACAATGCTACTGAACAAGTAAGAAGTGTGGTGTTTATGAAATGTGAATGTATGTATGCTGTAATGAAAATGCATGTGAGAACGGTTGAAAAGATAATTTCTGTTTTTTTTGAATTATGAAACTGTCCAGTCGACTTAGTGCGTGTAGCCAGTCGACTGAGCTGAACTTAGAAATGTGCTGTTAAAAATCCCAGGACAGACGACTGGTGGCTGATCAGTCGACTGTCACATGGATGACTGTGAACATGAAATGTTGCGGGACAGCCGACTGACTGTGTGCAGCAGTCGACTATCCCGAGTATTTAAGATGAACCTGTATTGACTGTATGAGTCGACTGGTGTCCTTCCAAGTCAACTGTATAGAGTGGACTTTGATATGTATGAGATTTCATTTTATTTATTGCTGTTGGAAGTTGTGAACTTTATGATTGAAATCTATGAACTCTTTTTATGACTGTGTGGATTTATGTAAAATGAATCATAAATGGGAATTGAGAATTAAATGAACATGAAAGACTAAGATCATGATATGCTGAGGCAATGAAAAATGAACTCATGAGCTGGGAATGCTCAGATTATGTTAGAATTTGTGAATTGGAATTGAAATGAAAGAGTAGCTAAGTCTCCCCTGGCAGTGAAATGAAGGAAATGAAATGAAATTGAAAAGAAGACCAAGGATGGTCATGTATCGAAATGAAATGATAAGTCCGGTTTGGTGGAGAGGCTAACTCTAGAGCTTTGATTTTTATTCATGATTCTAATATTTAGTACATAGTGAAGAGGTGATGAAAGTGAGAGAAAAACATAAGTATGAGAACTCGAGTTTACGGTGCGGGTGTGTGAGCCGCAGAATGCATGCTTGATGAGTCAAGACATGGCGCGGGCACAACTCAGAATGATCAAACTTTAGTCACGCTTGTGGGGTGTTTGGTGACTACAAGAGGATCGTGTTCAGGGAGGAGGCTGAATTGCCGCATAATGCATGCTTGATGAGTCAAGACATGGCGCGGAATTCTACTCTAGGGGCCAGGATATGTGCTTGTACTCATAGATCATCTAGGATACTCACTGTAATTACAGAAGTAGTTTAAGTCATGGCGAGGGATTGAACCCTACAAAAATGAAGAACGGTTAAGAGGCTTGCCCTCAGACATATGTAGTATGGGATGCATAGAATCCAAACAAGTGCGCATTAGTGTCATGTGAATTAAATAATTGCATTAAGGATTAAGTGCACAATCACGACACGACATCATTAAGAGTTCTCTTTTGAATTGTATTCTTACTATGAACAAGTTTGTGATTTGTTAAGAAATGAGATTCGTTATACTGTTTCTGGCATATAGAGGATGGCCATGTATAATTATCGTCGGTTGAATAAACTGACGTACCCACAGTTTGTATGCAGGTAATTACATGTGTAAGAGGAATGGATGCACAAAGATTTTACCATGTTGTTGTACATTTGTTTAATTGTTGTAAATTTTACTTCCGCTGTGCAAAAGAAAAGTGTAATATTGATGTAACTCTGATGTAAAAAGAAAGATTTGAATTTCCTTGTAAAATTATACTCAAAGAAAGTGAAAAGATCCTGTAGAACATCTTGAATTCAGTGTGTTGGGATTCGGGGCGTTACAAAGTGGTATCAGAGCCACGTTTTCTACGCTTTCACACTTGTACAAATTTATAAGGAACGACACCCTAGAAGTGGACATTAGAGTGTGTGTTTGAGTTTAGAGATTTAAATGTAAGTGACTTACATTTATGTTGCTCTATGGTTTATGCTTCTTCCTCTCTATTCTAAGATGGCTGATCACTTCGACCCTGCTGGAGGCGACGACTGCCATATTATTGAGGAAGAGTACCATCCTAGACAGGCTGATTCTGAGGACGAGTATCACCCTGGGCAAGCAGATTCTGATGATGAGGAGTGGCCTGAATCTCGAGAGATTACCCCACCTCCAGATTCATCTGACGATTCTTCTTCCGATGAAGAGGGACCAGCTCTGAGTGGCACTGTGGCTTCTCTTCAGAGGCAGGTGGAGACCCTGAAAGAGAGAGTTGGAGTTTTGGAAACTCAGCTGGCGAAGCGAAAGGACGATTTCTCTGTTCTCAGTCACCGGGTGTGGGAACTTGAGAAGAGAAAGAACCCGACGGATGTGCTGAAGGATGAAGTGGATGAACTGCGGGAAGAACTTCGAGCAGCGAAGAGGACCCGTAGGAGTTAGATTGTTGTAGCTTCTATTTCTTTCATTTCTGATGTCAAAAATGTTTTTAATTCGAATGTATAAACTTTGGAATTCAATGAAATGCAAGTTGATTTAAGTTCTTGTCTTATACTTCGAATTTAATGGATCTTTTGCATCAGAATATGTCGAGAAGAGGAGCTAGGAATGGTGAGGGATTGGATCTGGAGACCGAACTTGCAAGGGTTTACCAGACATTGAATGCAGTGGCCATGAATCAAGGAAGAGGGCCGGTGAATCCAGTACCGGAGGCAATTAAGCTAGTGGAATCGTTCAAGAGAATGAAACCACCAGTATTCGAGGGAAAGTCAGACCCAGATGCGGCTGACAACTGGATTCGGCAAGTGGAGACAATCTATGGGGTGTTGGAGACACCGGAGGGCAGCAAGGTCAAGTTGGCGACTTTGCAATTCGAGAAGGATGCGGCTGTTTGGTGGCAGTCGATGAAGAGGACCATGGGAAGTTTGTTGCTCGGCTAGGAGGAATTCAGTCACTATTTCCCTTCCGATGTTCAGGAGAAGAAGGCGATGGAGTTTCTGTCACTTCAGCAAGGCAGCATGTCAGTGAGGGAGTATGAGACTAAGTTTACTCAGCTCTCCAGGTATGCACCTGAACTGGTGATGGATGAGGCTAAGAAGGCTCGCAAGTTCGAGCATGGGCTGAGGCCAAGCTTGAGATCCTGGATGATACCTCTTGGTATCAGGCGATTTGACAAGCTGGTGAAGAGGGCAGCAGCGACAGAAGCGGATATGGAGCAGTTCCATGTTGCTCAGCACCAGAGGAACAACTGGCAGTCCGGGAAGAGGCCTGCACAATCGGGGAGTTTCAAGGGACAACCATTTGCACAAAGGTTCAAACCGACAGGGGCGAACACAGTTAGTGTAGCTGGAGGACCTGGAAACAATGTGGGGAGACCTTCTGCAGTCACCTATTATAACTGTGGGGAAGTGGGACATTACCAATCTCGATGTCTCAAACCACGGGCTGGCAATCACAATGTGCCAATACAGCAGACTGGGAAGAGGCCGTACTAGTCAGGGCGAGTATTTGCTTTGACGAAAGCTGATGCTGAGGAAGCAGATCAGGTCATCTCTGGTACAAGGGCTGATGTTTAGTGGTTTTGTCATTTCTTCTTCCTGTTCATATTGTGAAACTGTTATGTAATGGTGTGTATATGTAACAGGAGAACTCTATCTTAATGGAAAGAAAGCTGTTGTATTGTTCGATACTGGATCCTCTCATACTTTTGTGTCTCCTAGATTTGCTAAAGTGTTGGGAGTGGAACCGAAGATTTTTCCAGGCAAGATCTTAGCAGTAGCTACTCCATCAGGGAAAACTTTGACCACTGATCGGTATTACGCTGATTGCGAGATTGTGATTGGAGATAGAATCTTTGGCATTGATCTGATCGAGCTGACTATCTTGGGAGTCGATGTTATCATTGGCATTGATTGGATGTCGGTGTACAGTGCAAGCATCGAGTGTAAGACCAAGACGGTAACAGTGAAGGCTCCAGGTGGACCTGAAGTCATTTTCCAAGGGAAGCAGAAGTGTGCTAAGCTGGTGGCAACTATCCGCAAGGAAGAGACTCCTGTGGAATTGCAAGGGATTCCTGTAGTTCGCGACTATCCGACTGTGTTCTTGGAAGATTTTCCTGGGTTACCTCCGCATCGTGATGTAGAGTTCAGCATCACTGTTCAGCCGGGAAGTGCACCCATTTCTAAGGCACCGTATAGGATGGCTCCAGTGGAACAGGATGAGGTGAAACAGCAGATTGAGGAACTATTGGGAAAAGGCTTTATTCAACCTAGTGCGTCACCTTGGGGAGCACCAGTGCTTTTGGTAAAGAAGAAGGATGGATCGATGAGAATGTGTATCGATTACCGAGAGCTGAATAAGGTCACTGTTCAGAATAAGTATCCAATTCCTTGAATTGATAATTTGTTCGATCGTCTACAAGGAGCAGATGTATTCTCCAAAATAGATCTTCGATCAGGGTATCACCAAGTGCGAGTGAAAGCTGAAGATGTGCACAAAACTGCATTTAGAACTCGGCATGGGCATTACGAATTCTTAGTTATGCCATTCGGAGTGACAAATGCACCCGCAATCTTCATGGATTTGATGAACAGAGTTCTGAGGCCGTTCATTGATTCTTTCGTCGTGGTGTTTATCGACGATATTCTCGTGTACTCCAAGTCAGAGGGGGAGCATACTGAGCATCTGGCGGCAGTTTTGCAGAAGTTGGAAGAGCAGAAGTTGTACGCCAAGTTATCCAAGTGTGAATTCTGGAAATCTGAAGTGGCATTCCTAGGTCACATCCTTTCTAAGGAGGGAGTGGCAACTGACCCTCAGAAGATAGAGGCAGTGAGAGATTGGGCTAGGCCTACTACAGTGAAGGAAGTCAGAAGTTTCCTTGGGATGACTGGATACTATAGGAGATTCATTCAAGGTTATGCTCAGATAGCTGTACCGCTTACTGGACTGACCAAGAAGAATGTGAGCTTCAAGTGGACTGAGCAATGTGAGGCGAGTTTTCAGGAGTTGAAAGATAGGCTGACTACTACACCTATTTTGGCTTTGCCGAGAGCGGGTGTTGAGTATGATGTTTATAGCGATGCTTCACATCGGGGGCTTGGTTGTGTCTTAATGCAAGAAGGTAGAGTAATTGCTTATGGGTCTAGGCAACTACGACCGCATGAGAAGAATTATCCGACTCATGATCTGGAGTTGGCTGCGATTATCTTTGCTTTGAAGCAATGGAGGCACTATGTGTACGGTGAGAAGTTGAACATGTACACAGACCACAAGAGCTTGAAGTATATATATCAGCAGAGGGATCTCAATCTGAGGCAGCAGAGATGGTTGGAAGTGCTCGAGGATATGCGACCTGAGATCAAGTATCATCCTGGAAAGGCTAATGTTGTTGCCGATGCACTTAGTCGCAAGAGCAGTTTGGCCAGTCTGATTACAACTCAGAGGCATTTGATTGAGGAGTTGGACCGAGCAGGTATTGAAGTTGTCTTGCAAGGATTGGGAGCATCTTTGGCTTAGTTGAGGCTTCAGCCTACTTTGAATGCAAGGATCATTGCAAGTCAGGGGGTTGATGCTGATGTTTTGAAGATGAAGGAGCAGGTTGGTGCTGGCAGGTTGCCCGGATTTCAAATCAGGGATGGAGTGCTGTGGTTCGGAGATAGGCTGTGTGTTCCAAATCAGGTGGACCTGAAAGAGAGTATTCTTCAGGAGGCACATGCTACTCTTTTGTCGGTACATCCTGGGAGTACTAAGATGAACAAAGACATCAAACAGTATTTCTGGTGGTCGGGTTTGAAGCGGGATGTGGCTGATTTTGTTGCGAAGTGTGAGGTTTGTCAGCAGGTCAAAGCCGAAAATCAGAGACCCGGAGGTCTACTACAGCCGTTACCTATTCCGGAATGGAAGTGGGATAACATCAGTATGGATTTCATTACGGGATTGCCTAAGAGTCCTAAAGGCAACGATGCAATTTGGGTTATAGTCGATCGACTAACCAAGTCCGCTCACTTTTTGGCGATGAAACTCACTACTTCGATGGACAAGTTGGCTGAGATGTATGTTGGTGAGATTGTCCGACTTCATGGTGTTCCCTCAACTATTGTGTCTGATCGGGATGCGCGGTTTACTTCGCATTTCTGGAGAAGTCTTCAGACAGCTTTGGGTACCAAGACAGATTTCAGCACTGCTTTTCATCTGCAAACCGACGGGCAGATCGAGAGAGTCAACCGTATTCTTGAGGATATGCTTCGGTGTTGTATACTAGACTTTGGAGGCAGTTGGGAAAGGCATTTACCTTTGGTAGAATTTGCTTACAACAACAGTTTTCAGGCTAGCATCGGGATGGCACCGTACGAAGCTTTGTATGGCAGGAAGTGCAGGACTCCTGTTTGTTGGTATGAAGTTGGGAAGCGGCAGTTGTTTGGTCCTGAGCTTGTACAGCTGACTTCTGAGAAGATTGATCTGATCAGGAAAAGGTTGGTAGAAGCTCAAAGCAGGCAGAAAAGCTATGCAGACAACCGGAGAAGGGACCTTGAGTTTGAGGTTGGTGACTTCGTCTTTCTGAAGGTATCGCCCAGCAAAGGTGTGGTTCGATTTGGCAAAGGCGGGAAGTTAGCCCCGAGGTTTATAGGCCCATATAAGATATTGAAAAGGATCGGGAAAACTGCTTACCGGCTTGAATTACCGGGAGAGTTGTCTCAAGTGCACAATGTCTTCCATGTGTCTATGCTGAGAGGTTATATTCCAGACCCGAGTCATCATTTGCCTGAGGTGCCGGAAGGTTTGCAGTTAGACCTGAATTACATCGAGACTCCTGTCGAGATTGTTGACCGTAGGGAGAAGGTCTTGAGGAATAAGACGATACCGATGGTCAAAGTAGTCTGGAGAAACCACTTGGTTGAAGAGGCTACTTGGAAATCTGAGGAGAGGATGTTGAAGGACTATCCTGAGCTTTTTGCTTGATTGTATCTTTGTATCTTTGTATCTTTGTATCTTTTGTTTTGTTGTTGTGTTTTCTGTTTTCTCGCTCTTGACTGTAGTTCCGGGGATGGAACTATTCTAAGGAGGGAGTGATGTAATACCCCGATTTTTCCTAATGAATGAAGATTATTTATTTTGTTGCACGTGGTATGCACGTGTAATATTTTGGCTATTATTTTCAACATGATGAGTAAGAGCATTGTTTTTATAAAGGATTTTTCCCTAAAAGCCCAAGTGTTAATTTATTTATCTCTTCTACAAAATAATTATTTTGGCCCAATTAATTTTAGCCCATGAATTTAAACTCTATTATTATTTTCTACAACTTGTAATGTGTAGCATCTTTTCTTTTTATTTACCGGGTATTTGATGTACAAATTTTGTAGAGTGGTTTGTGTGTACACGTGCACTCAATGTACACGTGCACAAGGCACAAGCTTGGCCGGATTGTGGTGAGTGGGTGTGAGATCATGGACGGTTAATGTGAGGTGTGGGTAGTTTTCACAACTTCCTAGTCCATCCTAGCCCTTGATCTTCCAACTCCCTAGTGCATCCTAACCCTCCATCTCACTCTAATTTGTGTATAAATACCCCCTCTCATTCTCTATTTCTTTTACACTAGATTATTATTTCAAGAGAAGTATTTGTGAGAGTTGTGTGTGTGTGTGCTTTTCTGTGGGGGACCGAGTAGCATTCTGAAGGCTTCGGTGTGGAACAAGGAGCAAGGAGCAAGGAGCAAGGAGTGCTGCATCGCATTGAGGAACTTTGCTGGATTCGATTACTTCGTCAAATAAGGTGGGTGTTTCTCAGGACTTCTAATGTAGGAATTATACCATGATTGTTATAATTGCTGCCATGTTATGAAAAGTAAATTTAATATATTAGAAATTGCCTGAGCATGCTGTTGATAACAAAAACGAGTAAGTCGGTACAATCGACTGTCGCATGAACCAGTCGACTGGTACGAGACAATTATTTTTCATGATGTGGTAATAAACATATGTGCAAATAGACGTAATCGTGTGATCACTAATTTTATATTTTCCCTATGACACATATGATGGAGGGAAGGTGAATGGATGAAAAGAACTAGCGATGATTGACAAAACTAGGAACTGTCGGCGCAGTCGACTGACAAGGTGTTCAGCCGACTGGTGCATCGATTTAAGTATGAATATTCGGCAATTCCATGAAATGAGATATTCCATTATGTTGACCTAGTATAATGACTTGAGATTTACATCTTCATCTTCGTAAGAAAGTTATGAATAGTATGAGTGCATGTTTAAAGTGTTTTCCTTAAAGAAAAGAACATATTAGTAATTTGAAATTCCATGCTACAATGCTACTGAACAAGTAAGAAGTGTGGTGTTTATGAAATGTGAATGTATGTATGTTGTAATGAAAATGCATGTGAGAACGGTTGAAAAGATAATTTCTGTTTTTTTTGAATTATGAAACTGTCCAGTCGACTTAGTGCGTGTAGCCAGTCGACTGAGCTGAACTTAGAAATGTGCTGTTAAAATCCCAGGACAGACGACTGGTGGCTGATCAGTCGACTGTCATGTGGATGACTGTGAACATGAAATGTTGCGAGACAGCCGACTGACTGTGTGCAGCAGTCGACTATCCCGAGTATTTATGATGAACCTGTATTGACTGTATGAGTCGACTGGTGTCCTTCCAAGTCAACTGTACAGAGTGGACTTTGATATGTATGAGATTTCATTTTATTTATTGCTGTTGGAAGTTGTGAACTTTATGATTGAAATCTATGAACTCTTTTTATGACTGTGTGGATTTATATAAAATGAATCATAAATGGGAATTGAGAATTAAATGAACATGAAAGACTAAGATCATGATATGTTGAGGCAATGAAAAATGAACTCATGAGCTGGGAATGCTCAGATTATGTTAGAATTTGTGAATTGGAATTGAAATGAAAGAGTAGCTAAGTCTCCCCCGGCAGTGAAATGAAGGAAATGAAATGAAATTGAAAAGAAGACCTAGGATGGTCATGTATCGAAATGAAATGATAAGTCCGGTTTGGTGGAGAGGCTAACTCTAGAGCTTTGATTTTTATTCATGATTCTAATATTTAGTACATAGTGAAGAGGTGATGAAAGTGAGAGAAAAACATAAGTATGAGAACTCGAGTTTACGGTGCGGGTGTGTGAGCCGCAGAATGCATGCTTGATGAGTCAAGACATGGCGCGGGCACAACTCAGAATGATCGGACTTTAGTCACGCTTGTGGGGTGTTTGGTGACTGCAAGAGGATCGTGTTCAGGGAGGAGGCTGAATTGCCGCATAATGCATGCTTGATGAGTCAAGACATGGCGCGGAATTCTACTCCAGGGGCCAGGATACGTGCTTGTACTCATAGATCATCTAGGATACTCACTGTAATTACAGAAGTAGTTTAAGTCATGGCGAGGGATTGAACCCTACAAAAATGAAGAACGGTTAAGAGGCTTGCCCTCGGACCTATGTAGTATGGGATGCATAGAATCCGAACAAGTGCGCATTAGTGTCATGTGAATTAAATAATTGCATTAAGGATTAAGTGCACAATCACGACACGACATCATTAAGAGTTCTCTTTTGAATTGTATTCTTACTATGAACAAGTTTGTGATTTGTTAAGAAATGAGATTCGTTATACTGTTTCTGGCATATAGAGGATGGCCATGTATAATTATCGTCGGTTGAATAAACTGACGTACCCACAGTTTGTATGCAGGTAATTACATGTGTAAGAGGAATGGATGCACAAAGATTTTACCATGTTGTTGTACATTTGTTTAATTGTTGTAAATTTTACTTCCGCTGTGCAAAAGAAAAGTGTAATATTGATGTAACTCTGATGTAAAAAGAAAGATTTGAATTTCCTTGTAAAATTGTACTCAAAGAAAGTGAAAAGATCCTGTAGAACATCTCGAATTCAGTGTGTTGGGATTCGGGGCATTACAACGAGACCTTGGGGATGCGGGCCTCAGATTTTTCATGTCGAGCGTTTCGGTGCAGAGGCCCATATCGGAGTTGTTTCTCTACAAAGTCATTGTAGAGAAGGAGATCGAGATTCAGCATTACAGAACGATGTTAGGGAGGTCGGTCCTTTCGGCGGTCGGAGCTTCCTCGAGGCATGAACCGTCCCTCATTCTGCGATTGGAGTACGTTAGGACGGGTGATGCTCAGAGTTCTGTGGCCGGTGTGTCCTCTGTGGCTGTTGTGCAATCCAGCTATCTAAATAAATAGATAACTAGACACAAATTAAAACCTCGCAAGTGTACGAATCGTTTATAGAAGCGTAGCGGCAAGCAAGGGTCGATCCCGCAGAGATTGTAGTACTTAACTCACTAATCAATAAAACAAAGGAAAATGCAATTCATAGAGTTTGTTCTAAAAGTTTATTTGAAAAGAAATAAAAAGATTAAAATCTAAATCAAGTAAAATCACAAATTGAGTCACAAATATCTATTAAAGCAGTTGGGCTTTGATTTCCACCTGTAGTCAATAACGCTAAGTCGTAGACTACTCCAATTACTCATGTTTGTTCCTTTAAGGGCATGGTATCTACTCCTTAAAGTTAATATTTCCCTAAGCCAAGAATTAGGCATGGTATCTACTCTAATTCGTTTCTTTCCTTAAGTATTTAGCATGGTATCTACTAAATTGCACTTGAAGAAAGCATATGAACAATGGAAACGAACAAACACTCAAAGTTCTAGAAATTGGTATCAGATCTAGATCCTTCAAGTTGATTAAACCAAGAACCCCTAGAGATTCCTGTGTTACAAGTTATGAGCACGAGATACGGATCGTCTCTATACTCATATAACAGATTCAGATTTATAATACACAAACTTGATAAACTCAGGTTCTGTATGGCAGTCGACTTGCTGTCACTCTCAGTCGACTGCTCTTAGAACTTCTGAACAAGTTTGATTATTATAAATCTATATCAATTCAATCAGGTTTAATCAATAAGTAATAGAGTAGCATTCAGAAGAATATAAGCATTACATGACTACGGTTTCAATCTACCCAACTATGAAATTAGTTGCACATAATACAACCTTTATTGATTAATAAAATAGAATTCATGACTCTACAATAAAAATAAAAAGTAAAGGAAGAACAGAAGAACACTGATTTGTATGATGTTGAACTTGAGCCCAATCAGCAGTCGACTTGTTCTCCTTCTTGATGCTTGCTGGTCGATGGTCAGTTCTTCGTTTGTTGATCTTTTTCGGTTTTCCAGAATAATGCCTTTTGGTTCATATTTATAGAACACGGGAAGGGATTTAGGGTTTGCACTTTTTCCAGAAAAGTCCTCTTCTTTCATTTATTTCCTTCCTTATTTGATCTGCATTTTATTTCTTTCTCTTTTCTTCTTTTCTTCCTTTTCTGCTAACCACGTGCTCTTGCCAATCCTCGGTCTCTAGCTTTGATTGTTGGAGAAGTTGTTATAACCTGGGTTTGGATAACTTAATTTTGATTCGTATTTGGATGAGAATGAACCTTCACTGTTCTTATCTTTTGACTCCGCCGAATACCAGTCGACTGGCTTTGGATGCAAGTCGACTGCACCGAGACATCTGTGGCTTCATGATTCATCAGTCAAGTCGACTGATGTTGGAGAAGTCGACTGTGCCGAGCACCATCAATCTCTCTGTCCAGTCGCCTGTTGGTGGAATCAGTCGACTTATGCTCTGCAGTTCCCTATGTATCATCCTCTCAGTCTGTATTAGCCTTGAATCTGCTTTGTTTGGCTGCTTTTGGTTGTTTCCTATGGAAAAGAGAAAATAAGAGTAAAATACCACATATAGAGCATTTAAATGTCTAATTGCACTAAGATTATTGCTCCTAAATGTGAATATTATTGGGTTCATCAGTGGCCGATCCTGGGGGCTCGGCAAGGCATGCTACGAAACCGAGTCGCTCGGCAGGGTTCGAGTTGACCCATCCGAGCCCGGAGGGGAACTGAGGATAGCTTAGGACGAGGTTTTCATTGTAATAAAGAATAAACCTTTCTGTATTGTGCCCCCCACCTGGGGTGTTTTTTCTAAAGAATGAACTTGCCGACCCAATTTAACTTGTTTTAAAGAAATGTTGGGTTATAGGGCATCTGTTCTGCATCGGGGTCGAGCAGATGGTTAGGAGCTTGTAGTGGATTCGGGCGGCCCCATGGATTGGCCTTTCCGGTGGAGGATGTGGTCGCTTCCGAGCATGGGACGACGAGGGAGAGGAGTTCCGAGGGATCAGCAGTACGTGGTGGCATTTCGCATCCCCACATCATTTAATGCGGGATGCTTGGACTTCCGTTGTTTCACCTTGCAATGACATTAAATGGCCGCTCAGGAGGGCTATAAAATTCCCCACCCCCCCATCAGAAGTTTATCAGAGAAAAATTTTGGGTGCTTGCCATAGGCGGACGCCCTATCTCGGAATTTTTTGGCCGCGAGTCCTGGATCAGTGGCTCTCCTACTATACTCTAGTATTTTTTGGTAGATCAAGGTCCAGGGTCCTCGAGGATCTATCGAAACTTGTTAGAGTGTGGGAGATGTGCCGACCAAAGATCTGGGGGCTCGGAGGGTCCAGGGTCGGTGGCTCCCCTTCCATACTCGAGCATTTATGGGTAGATCAAGGTTCTAGACCTTTGGGATCTGTCCAGACTTGCTAGAGTGTGGGAGGTGGGCCGACCGAGGTCATTAGGGTGAAGGTCCAAGGTCGGTGGCTCCCCTTCCGCCCTCGAACAATTCGGGGTTTCGGCCGTAAGGGTCGTGAACCCCGGGTTGTTCACAGGTGAGAGGTGGGCCGACCAAAGATCCGGGGCCCGGGGCGTTTGCATAAGGGTGAGCATCCTAAAACTTTAATAAAAAATTTTTGAGTAGGGTGGTTAGCTGAAGTTCTGACCGTAGGTCGGGGTTTGGGGATCGGCGGAGATTGCGGAACCCCCATGGCTTGAGAAAGCCTACCCCTGTGCTCGAGACCGTCATATGGCGTCGAGGCTTGGGTCGGCAGAGAGAGCCAAGCTCTTTGCCATAGCTTGAGGAAGCTACCCCTGTGCTCGAGTTTGCCATACGGCCTCGAGGCTTGGCTCGGCGGAGAGCGTCGAGCTCTTTTGCCTTAGCTTGAGAAAGCTACCCTTGTGCTCGAGTTTGCCATACGGCATCGAGGCTTAGGGGTCAGTGGAGAGCGTCGAGCTTTTTTGCCTTAGCTTGAGAAAGCTACCTTTGTACTCGAGTTTGCCATGCGGCATCGAGGCTTGGGTCGGTGAAAAGCATCGAGCTCTTTTGCCTAAGCTTGAGAAAGCTATCCTTGTGCTCGAGTTTGTCATACGACATCGAGGCTTGGGTCGGCGGAGAACATCGAGCTCTTTTGCCTTAGCTTGATAAAGCTACCCTTGTACTCAAGTTTTCCAGGCGGCATCGAAGCTTGGATCGGCAGAGAGTATCGAGCTCTTTTGCCTAAGCTTGAGAAAGCTACCCTTGTGCTCGAGTTTTCCATACGACATCGAGGCTTGGGTCGGTGGAGAGCGTCGAGCTCTTTTGCCTTTGCTTGAGAAAGCTACCCTTGTGCTCGAGTTTGCCATATGGCATCGAGGCTTGGGTCGGCGGAGAGCATCGAGCGCTTTTGCCTAAGCTTGAGAAAGCTACCATTGTGCTCGAGTTTATCATGCGGCATCGAGGCTTGGGTCGGTGGAGAGCATCGAGCTCTTTTGCCTAAGCTTGAAAAAGCTACCCTTGTGCTCAAGTTTGCCGTGCGGCATCGAGGCTTGGGTCGGCGGAGAGCATCGAGCGCTTTTGCCTAAGCTTGAGAAAGCTACCATTGTGCTCGAGTTTATCATGCGGCATCGAGGCTTGGGTCGGCGGAGAGCATCGAGCTCTTTTGCCTAAGCTTGAGAAAGCTACCCTTGTGCTCGAGTTTGTCATGCGGCATCGAGGCTTGGGGGTCGGCGGAGTGCGTTGAGCTCTTTTGCCTAAGCTTGAGAAAGCTACCCTTCTGCTCGAGTTTGCATACGGTATCGAGGCTTGGGTCGGCGGAGAGCGTCGTGCTCTTTTGCCTTAGCTTGAGAAAGCTACCCTTGTGCTTGAGTTTGCCATACGGCATCGAGGCTTTGGTTGGAGAAGAACGTCGAGCTCTTTTGCCTTAGCTTGAGAAAGCTACCCTTGCGCTCGAGTTTGCCATACGACGTCGAGGCTTTGGTGTGGTTACATAAGGGGTATACTGAATCCTAGCTAACAAACTTTGGAAAAATAATAAACATTTTTATACAAAAGCAGATTACAACTATTCAGTTACATAATGACTTCAGTCCTCTTTCTCGAGGTACTTGATGAGGTGTTCCACATTCCAGGGCCTCTTGATAGGGTGCCTCCCATCTCGGTGAGTCGGTAGGTGCCAGGGCACACCACTTCGGTGACCCTGTAAGGTCCTTCCCAATTAGGGGCCAACTTCCTCTTCTTGCTGGGGTCTGAGACTGCTAGTTTTCCGAGGACGAGGTCACCCTTCTGGATGTTAGTGGGTCGGACCTTTTGATTATAGAATTTCTCAATCCACTGTTGGTAGATGCTCCTCCTGATGGTGGATTTTTCCCTCACTTCGTCGACTAAGTCCAAGTTGGCCCTGAGACCTGCCGAGTTACCCTCTTCCTCGAAGGCCATTATCCTGGGCGAAGGTAGGCCAATCTCCAGGGGGATAACCGCTTTGGTACCGTAGGTTAGGTTAAAGGGCAACTCACCCGTAGGTATCCTCTTCGTCGTCCGGTGTGCCCAGAGCACGCTCGGAAGTTTGTCGACCCAGAGTCCCTTGGGGGAATTGTCCAATCGCTTTTTGAGGCCATCAAGAATTTGGCAGTTGGAGTTTTCAGCTTGGCCATTTGATTGAGGGTGGCATATGGCCGAGAAGCGTTGCTTGACGCCAATGTCTTCGCAGAATTTTCAGAATTTCTTGCCTGCGAACTGGGTTCCATTGTTGGTGATGAGCACCTGAGGGATTCCGAACCGACAGATGATGTGCTTCCAGAAGAATTGCTGAGTTTGGTGCTCAGTGATCGAGGCCAGTGGTTCGGCCTCGATCCACTTGGTAAAGTAGTCGATGACCACCACCAGGAACTTCCTCTGGCCCGTGGCTTGAGGAAAGGGGCCGACGAGGTCCATCCCCCACATGGCGAAGGGGGTCAGACTAGCCATGGATCGGAGGTTTGCCTGCGGGAGTCTCTTTATGGAAGAAAACCTTTGACAAGGGCCGCACCTTTTAACGAGGTCTTGCGCGTCTTGCAGCATGGTCGGCCAGTAGTATCCATGATTTAGGACCTTTCGGGCGAGCGACCTGCTCCCCATGTGGCTTCTATCGATCCCCTCATGCAATTCTTTCAAGGCGTACTTGGCTTCGTCAGGTGCCAGGCAGCGGAGGTATGGTCTGCCGTCAGCCACCGTGTACGAGCATTTGAAGAGTGTTCCACTGATCATGGTGAATCTCTCAGATCGGACTCTGATCCTTCTCACCTCGGACCAGTCTTGAGGGATTTCGCCCCCTGAAAGGAACCTTAAGAGGGGCGTTGTTCAGTTGTCGAGTTGGAGATCGGTGTTAAGGCAGGCAACTTCCGAGGAGATCGATGCTGGGCTTGAGGAGGACCTCGATGAGAACAGTGCGGTTGAGCCCCTCGAAGGATGACGAGGCAAGCTTTGACAATGAATCTGCCTGGGCATTCTGCTCCCAGGGGATTCGCTCCACCAAGTGAGAATCAAAAGATGACAAGAGATTTCGGACTACCGCCAGGAATTGTACCATCCGGGCGTCCCGAGCTTCATACTCTCCAGTGATCTGATTGACCACGAGCTGGGAGTCACTGAAGGCCTTGATGTGTCGGGATCCGGCCTTGTGCACGAGGGTAAGCCCTGCGATCATAGCTTTGTACTCTGCTTCGTTGTTCGAGGCTGGAAAACTTAGTCGGAGAGAATATTGGAGGACGAAATTATTGGGGCCCTTTAAGATGATGCATGCTCCGCTCCCTCCTTCGCAAGACAAACCGTCGACATAAACTTCCCACACTGGGCCGGCCTCCGGGGCTGCCGATGGTTCGGAAATGGTGCACTCCATGATAATTTGGCGAGTGCTTACCCCTTGATCGCCGTCCTCGGCTGGTAGCTGATGTCATATTGGCTCAGTTCGACCGACCACTTGACCAGGCGGCCGGAGCTCTCTGATTTGTGGAGGATTGTCTTCAGGGGCTGGTCCGTGAGGACCTGAATAGAGTGAGCCTGGAAATAGGGTCGGAGCTTACGAGCCGCTGTTATCAGTGCATACACCATTTTCTCCATCTTTGCATACCTGGTCTCGGCTGAGAGCAGAACCTTGCTCACATAGTACAAGGGTTTTTGGACACCGTCTTCTTCTTGGACGAGCACAATGCTGAGCGCACTTTCCGAGGCCGAGAGATATAGGAAGAGGGATTCACCGGGTTCGAGTTTGCTTAAGAGCGGTGGATTGGCGAGGTAGGATTTCAACTGGTCGAACGCCTGTTGCTGAGGCTCGCCCCATTCAAACCCCTTCGTCTCCCGTAAGGCCTTGAAGAACGGAAGAGACTTCTCCCCTGATTTGGAGAGGAAGCGACCGATGGCCGTCAGTCTACCCATAAGCCGTTGAACCTCCTTGACGTTTCGGGGCGGGCCCATGTCGATGATGGCCTGGATCTTCTCCGGGTTGACTTCTATGCCGTGCTGACTGATGACGAACCCCAAAAATTTTCCGGACAAGAAGCCGAAGGCGCACTTGGCGGGGTTGAGCCTCATGTTGTGAGACCGAAGGATGCCGAAGGCTTCCTCGAGGTCGGAAACGTGATCTTTCCCTCGTCGGCTCTTGACACGCATATCATCAACGTACACTTCTATGTTCCGACCGATCTGATTTTTGAAAACTCGGTTGACGAGCCTCTGCTAGGTGGCCCCAACGTTCTTGAGCCCGAAGGGCATGACCCGATAACAATAGAGACCTTAGTCGGTGACGAAGGGTGTCTTGGCGATGTCCGGCGGAAACATCCGGATTTGATTATAATCTGAAAAGGCATCCATGAAAGTCAGGAGCTCGTGACCCGACGTGGCTTCAATCAGAGCGTCAATGCTAGAGAGGGGAAAAGGATCCTTGGGGCACGCCTTGTTAAGGTCGGTAAAGTCAATACAGATCCTCCAAGTTCCACTAGCCTTCTTCACCATCACGACATTAGCCATCCACTCGGGGTAGCTGACCTTCTTCAATGAACTGAGCCGATAACAACTCATCCACCTTTGCTCGCACCGCCTGCTGCCTTTCCGGGGAGAACTTGCGGCACTTCTGCTGTACTGGTTTGGAGCCAGGGAACGGTGCTTAACCGATGCATGATTAAGTCTTCTAAAATCTCGGGCATGTCGAACGGTGTCTAGGCGAAGAGGTCGACATTTCGTTGGATGCAATCGATCAGACCCAGCTTCAGTTCGAGGGAAAGTGTTCGACTCACACGGAACCATTTGGACTCGTTCCCTATTTCAAAGGAGGCCTCTTCCAATTCGTCGGCGGGCTCTGACTCGGAAAGGCTTTCTTCGGGTAGGAGCTCGACGGCGTCGAGGGGAAATACACTACTTTCGACCGCGGTCATGTAGCAAGAGCGTGCTGATTCTTGGTTGCCCCGAACGGCCCCGACCTCGACCTCAGTCAGGAACTTCAGTTTCAAATGATAGGCGGAGGGGACGGCCTGGAGCGAATAGAGCCCGGGTCGGCCGAGGATGGCGTTGTAGGCTGCCTTGACGTTGACAACCATAAAATCCATCGTCTCGGTTCGGAGGACGGGGGTCATTCCTGCGGTATTGTCTAATGTCACGATTCCCTTGATTTGCACGGGGACGCCAGAAAGTCTGTGGAAGGTGTAACCAGCCGACTTCAGCTTTTCTCGAGGGAGTTTGAGGTTCTCAAATGCTTCTAACAAAAGGATGTTGACCGAACTACCATTGTCTATCAGAATTCGACGAACCTGGAAGTTGGCCATGTCAAGGCTGATGATGAGGGCGTCACAGTGCGGAAGCCGGACGCCTTCGAGGTCTTCTCTTGAGGAGGAGACCGCCCGCTGCTGAGTTCGGGGAAAGGGGTGGTCTAAGACAGAGTTGACCTCTCCGATAAAGGCTTTTCGAGAGGTCTTAGATTCCCCTCCCATGGGTCCGCCGTGTACGCAGTGGAGGATGGCGTGTCCACCGACTTCCTTGGTTTCCAGGTCTCAATTAGGTTGTTGACTGATCGTCCAAGGGGGAGGCAAAAGCCTCAGGCTCCTCAGCTCTCTTCGGTCTCTGTTGTTAACCCGGGTGAACTCCTTCAGGTACCCTTGCTGTATAAGGACTTCGATCTCATCTTTGAGGGCTCGACAGTGATCTGTATCATGCCCGGTGTCCCCATGGAAGCGGCAGTAGAACCTCTGGTCTCGCTTCTTGCCGTTATTGGGCGGTTAGGAGGGAACCAGATGACCCCCTTGTCCTCGATTTCCATTAAAATCGCCGGGACATTCTGAGTCAGGGGAATGTATCTTTCAAATCGAGGGACTGGGGGGACCCTTTTGGGACCAGTCGCTTCTTTTTCGGACCTTTTGAAGGGTTCAGCATCATCGACCTTGCGCTTCCCCTTGGCAATAGCATCCTTCGCGCCTTCGGGGTTGAGGGCCTCCTCGGCCTGGATATACTTCTCGACCCTGTTGAGTAGGTCGGGAAAGTCCACGGGGGCTTTTTGGCTAAAGAGGCCTTAAGCTGGCCGTGGCGGACATTGTGTCGAAAGGCTGCGGAAGCGACCCTTGCGTCGAGGGAGGAAACCGACCTTGCCTCCGAGGTAAACCTCCGAACAAATTCCCGGAGGGATTCCCCATCCTTCTGTTTGAGGTCCAGGAGGGAGGAGCTCGTCTTCTCGACCTTCCTACTGGTCACGAAGTGGGCAAGGAAACCTACCTCTAGCTATTCGAAAGAGAAGACCGAACCAGGGGCGAGTTTGGAGAACCACTCCCAAGCCGAACCCCGGAGGGTAGCAGGAAAGGAGGGACAGAGGAGTGGATCCGCAGCGCTGTGAATCATCATAAGGGTCTTAAACCCCTCCATGTGATCAGCAGGATCACCCTCACCATTATAGGTCTCGAATTGAGGCGGTCTGAAGTTCCGAAGGATCTCAGCTTCAAGGATTTGGGGGAAGAAAGGGGGTCCGGTCAGACGATGGCCGTGACCCTGCAATGGCCTGCCCTCGCCGAGATAGGTGAGGCGGGTCTCCATTTCTTCCAAACAACGGAGGACGGGGTTCGCTGCTTGTTGGGGATGAGTCGATATTCGGGACTCGTCGGCTCCCGTTGCTGACTTGTTGGCAGAGCTGTGGTGGACCTCAGTAGCCGGACCGTTACGTATGGCTTGAAGGATCTCCTCTCGGAAGTTCTAGAATTCGACCTTCGTGACATGGGCTTGTCCTCCAGGGTTCTGCGGGGGATTGTGCGCCTGGGAGGGCTGACGTCGATGGTTAGAGGCCGAGTTGGAAGTGGCCTCTCCCCTGGTCCGGCTGGCCTGCCTGTCCGAGATGACGCGGCGCAAACCCGACACAATCGAAGGTCGAGCCGTGCCGTTGGCCTGGGGTTGGTTGGAACCCTGGTCACTCGTGCGGCTATGATGGTTGAGGTCTGGCTGTCGTGCCGATGTGGCGGTCCTCCTAGGTTTGGGAGCCATGGAGGAGCTTGGTCCAGGGTGACAACTCCGGCTGAGCTCGGAAGGACGGTAGTACTGAAGAGGTAAAGCTTACCACAGACAGCGCCAACCTGATGCGGTTTATTTTTGGGGTGTAGGGGAAACAAGTGTGAGCTCTCTCGATTTGTATGGTGGAAGTACCTACGCAGTACCGGCGTCGGTCCGACCCCGGGTAGTGGGAGCGGCTCGGGAGCAGGAGCGCAAAGGGGCTCGGAAGAGAGGACGGGTGCTCGGTTCGGATTTAGGAGCTCAGCTCGGCAGGGTCTTCTGTATCTGCACACGGCCTGGAAACACCGAGAGAAGTCCCGGCGACAGGCCCTCCGACGAACAAGTCAGTCACTAGGAAAGAGACTGGGCAGCTAGGATTCAGGTGGGGAGAATTTGATTACCTTTTACAATGAGGAGAGGGTGGAGTATTTATAGGCAGGGAGTAACGGGTCCGGAGCCTTGGCGGGCCGGGTTGGACCCGTTTTTTCATGGGCCTGAGCTGGCTGAGGCCCATTAGACTATAGCTGCCTGATGATCACAGGGGGGAGGATCCAGAGAAGATCAGAGGGTTGTGGTTGATGCTGCATAATTTATCCCATAACATGTTTATTTTTTTTTTGAAACACGGCTTCCCTGTATTCGTCAGGTACTGGATTGTTAAAAAGAAAAAAAGAAAAACAAAAGATGCAAAAAAGTTTTTCATTATAAGAAAAGAGCTTTGTCAGACATCAATAATCAAAATAGGAAAGCCGGCTTATCAATCCTTTCATAAACCGCAACTATAACATGTGAAGTCCAAAATAAAGAAACAGGGGTCAACTTAATTAACAGAAGTTGAAATGTCAAATATATGCAAATTGTATCAAATCTGGATCTGGAAAACCAGAATTTAAATGAACAAATTAACATCAAATTCCCATCTGTTTTCAATGAAGTGGTATGTATAGCAAAGTTTTATATGCACCACTTTCATGATCTTAACCCCTGTTTATAAGAATTTGGAGAACATAAATTGAATGACATCTAGGATTAAAACAAGCCCTTTCTCTTGTACACAATGTTCTTACCATTTGCTACTAGTTTTTTTTAGGGTCTGTTTGGTTGGAGGGGAATGGAGGGAAGGGAAGGGAAGGAGAGGGAAGGGGTTTTTTTAATACTTTTTTTGTTTGGTTCAATTTTTAGGAGGGGAGGGGAGGGAAATGGGGGGGGGGGGGGGTGCAACACCCCTCCAGAGCCAATTTTGGCTTCCCTCCAAACGTGGGGGGATTTGGAGGGGAGAGAAAATATGGCTAATTTTTTAAAGTGGCTAGACTAAATTGTCCTTTAAAAAATCTAAATCCTAAAAAACCTCTCTCTTTCTCCCTACTAGCAGCGACTGTTTTAGTCCCTCATTCAACATCTGCAAAGACAAATGATCGTCACACATTTGTGTGTCAATAGTAGACACTCGTCATTCTAGATTCATCAGAGTTTAATCATGTATTGGAGTCCAGTACAGAAAAGATCCAAATTTAGTGATAGAGAGACTCTATGGAAGCAAGTTGAAGTCAGATTAAATAATCAGCTAGCCTTAGGATAACTTATAGATGGGACAAATTTGAAGACTTGATCAAGAGATCTAAGTCTGAAGTTTTGGAAGAAGATATGAGACACTGAAATTGCTAATTATATTATGATTTATGCATGACTGGATCCCATATTTTAGTACTCCGACAACATAAGTCTTGAGACTAGTGTGATTTTCGTTAAATGTCTTGATGGACGACTAAAAGTTACATGAATCTCTAATAAGATCTTCGGAGAGGACCTGTTCTCGTAGCTACGAGAATCCTTCTCCACGATTAACATGCTCAATTCAAACCAAACAACTCCATATTCTGTTATGAACAAGATGTAAATCTACAGATCCAATCACATGATGGTAATTGATACTGATCATGATCCCTGAGAAGAGCTAGTGAAAAGAACTGATATCCAACCTAAACAACATTAGATAAATATTCTTATGTACTACACAACAGGCCAGAAGACAAACTCTGTGTTGTTTACAGAGAGCAGTACACAATACTTGACAACTCTCTAATCATAGTAATAGAATTAAAATACCTTCACTTCTTCAGTCTTCACACCCATCCAAATCTGAACCACAATCATCTAATATGACCCCAATTGATCAAATCCTGAACTCTATCATTTGGCACCTTCCATCTCAATAATTCAATTAACTAAAATTCTGTTCAAATTAAACAAGTGTATTTATCAGACAACTAAGTTATCGGAAAATCGTTTTAGGATAGTTGCAGAACATAAAATGTGGATAAGATATTTTACAGTAAAACATAGTAAATTTTCTGATAAATTAGCTTTCAATAGATGATGTGCATCATCTATTTCAATAGATGGTTAAGTCACTTGATAATAAGGGTTGCATCAGATATTTCAATAGATGATGCAGTCGAGGAGCACTTTCAATAGATGCAGAGCTTTGGCTGTCATGTCCTCTGTCTCCGGCTTTTTTCCTGCAATAGTGGGGTCGGGGTTTGTTAGTGCATGGCAATTCCCTCTCCTCCATTCAGCTACTTTGCATGAAATGCTCTCATTGAAAGAATTCTTGAAAAGGAGGGTTGATCCATGTCTTGAGCGATGGGAGAGTCACTTTCATTTACCCATGACTAATAGTAGCCCAACCTGTGCCCATACATGAGGTAATATTCATTGTTACAGTGAACAGATTGAGCTGCTAACAAATAGATACAAAACAGATGAGAAATGAACATTCAAAAAAGAAAAGATAATGCTGTGGGATATTCAAAAGCTCCATATTATGCTTGTATAATTTGCATTTGATTTGAAGTTCTATAAATCAAATTAGTTTTTTTTGTCTTAGTCGCTAACAAAATTACATGTGCTCACACTTCCAAATAACACACTTCCAAATAACACACTTCTTATTATATGCAAAAGGATATAAAAGTAATTTTATTATAAAATCCATTCCCTCCCCTTGTGAACCAAACAAGAAAATTATTATTTTCCCTCCCCTTCCCTCCTTTGAACCAAACAGAGTTTTCATTAAATCCCTCCCCTCCCTTTCAATTCCCTCCCCTCCATTAAAATCCCTCCCCTCCCCTCCCCTCCCCTCCCCTCCCCTGAACCAAACAGACCCTTAATAAATTAAAGAAAGGGATATGTTGAGAGACCTCCCTTTACCATCTGTGTTTTTGACGCCTGTGTTTCTTTTGACTTCACCTCCCGACAAAAAAGGCTCTGATGTCATTAATTCAAAATTTAGAAATGCATCATCACCTCCACCAGGATTTAACTTAATCAAATGGCAACTATTCTATAAGATTTGTATCTGTAGGGCAAACTGACTCTAAAATCAGTTCATCTGGACATCATATATAAATGCCATCATACTATTCAAAAGGAAGTCTTTTTTTTTTGAAATATTTAGAGAAGATGATTTTGAAGACTTGATGCAAGAAGCGAAGGAACTTACTATTGATGTTGGTATTGATCCGGTCTTTCTAATGAAAAAAATTGTTCGTAGAAAGAAGCACTTTGATGAGGATATGAAAGTGAATGCGGAAGGAAGCCAATCACCGGAGGATAATTTTAGAGTTACATACTTTATCCATATCATAGATCAAGCTCTTACATCATTAAATAACTGGTTTAAACAATTTGAGCTATATGAAGAAATCTTTCGATTTTTATTTAATGCGAAGTTCGTAAGTGTTAGTGAAGAAAAATTGAGGGAGCATTGTACTAAACTACAAAAGCTCTTGGAACATGACCGACAATGTGATATTTATGGAAAATAGTTATTTCAAGATCTTAGAGAGTTGAAAAATTAAAATATTGCCAAAGGAGATAAGAAAATCAATTGACATCCTTAACTTTATATAAGATCTTATTGGGATGAAGGTGATTTTCAAAGTGCATGGTTTGCTTATCGAATTTTGTTGACTATACCGGTTACGGTTGCCTCGGCGGATAGGAGTTTTTCTAAGTTAAAGTCGATAAAAACATACCTTCAGACTACCATGTCAGAAGAAAGATTGAATGGATTGGCTATGATCTCAATCGAGAATGAATTTTTGGAGAACCTTAAGTATGATGACTTAATTGAAGAATCTGCTTCAAGAAATACAAGGAGAAGCATATTTCTTTGAACCAAATTGTAATCCAAATGGAATTTTGATTTTGCAAATGTAATCATATTTTGTTTGACTTTATGGTGTAGTTCAAAATTAAAAAAAATGTAATCATGGTTTTATCAATGATAGATCCTTGCAACACAAAGATGGGTCCTTACAACATACTTCACATATTTTAGAATGATTTGACTATACACTTGTGTTGGCCTATATAGGAGGATGTCTTCACAGAAAAAATAGGTATCTTTAATTAATATGCATTGATTTTCACAAATCTTGTGCTTCAACTTAAACTTAGTTATCTGAATTGTCATTTGTGAAGGGATCTGGGCCTCCACAAGTTGGTGTTCATGGATGACATTTTACATGAGGAAACCAAAGTAGGTATTATGTTCGAGGCCAAGTATTTATTAATCAATTAGTGTTTTTATTGCTTAAGTTTACCATTATATGCTTCTTATTTTTCACTGACAAGTTCCTTTTATTGACATGACATAAACTACTTGATGTGAATATAAAAGATTCTGGAATATACTGTCATTGCTGCAACAGTGTGATAAGTAGATCTAGTTTTTGAGTTCTATGTTTGCTTCAAATTATACTTTTAGATATAGTTTTTGGGTTCTATAACTTTGTTGAGCTTACCAAAATTTTCAGTTTCTAGATTGATTTTTATTTTAAATCAGAAAATATTTTTGCATAAATTGCTTTCCATGGCTTAGTGTACATTTGGTGCTTTCCATGGCTTTGCGTAAATTTATTCTATTTGCTTTTACTTTTACTTTTTGTTGTTAGTATTAAAATTTTTTACTAAGGGGGCAACAAAACATGAGTTTTTGACTAGGACAACCCGGATCTCCGGCCGGCTCTGTCTACATGTATGAGGCTCATTAATTTAAATACATAAATAGACTACTTCTGGTGAGTCTGGTGCAAAATAAAGAAACTAGCTTACACGCTATCTAGCATTATACGTAGATAAATGAATTTGCACATATAAGCAAATGTTACGATCATCTTCTTTGTTACGATCATCTTGTTTGAATCCATATCTATAAGAAAATGGATCTATCCTTGAGAGCCCTACCTAACCCAATAAGCAAATAGATCTATTTTGGAGAATCTATCTATACCATAAAATTAGGTTTGGATAAAATTAATTGCCAACCCTAACAATAAATCCCATGCTGCTATTTTTATGCAACTTTTACCCTTGAATCTCTCCGAAATTGGCTGGTGGTTTAGGGGTCTTAGACCTTAGACACCACAACCTGGCCTTGCTAGGCTAATGGCTTTGGAGATTCCTCAAGATCGAGGACCTCCCCTGGATCAAAAGCATCAAAGCAAATTACTTTGTGTCCTTTGATTGGTGGAGTTTCCCTGATCAGCCTCATAGACTTGCCTCTCCCTTCTGGAAAGGCATTTGGAAAGCAGCAGCGGCTTTCCGCTGCGGCTTGAGTCACGGTTGTGCCGACGGTTCCATGACCAGATTCTGGACCGATATTTGGATCGGTGATTCCTCTTTCCAGCCATTTTCCGGTGCCCGTCCAATCCTCTAGCATTAGTGTCTGATTACCTTTGCGCCATTGATGGTCATAGGGATTGGGTGATTCCCCTCTCGTCCAATCTTCCCCCTCACTTAACCCCCATCTTCGATGATTTGATCGAAGTCATTAACAAAGCAGACTGGTATGATAAAGAGGATTTCTTTTGGCGATGGAATCCCTCTAAAAATTTCTCAGTCCGATCGTTCTATCTCTTTCTCAACTTTAGAGGAATCAGATCGCCTTTCTACGACTTGGTTTGGAGCTCGTGCGCACCATTGAAAGTTAAGATCCATGTTTGGTTAGCGCTCAACAATAAACTACTTACTGTTGAATTGCTCAACAAAAGAAACATTGCATGGGGACAATTGTGTCCCCTGTGCGACTCTGGTTATGAGAATGCGGATCACTTGTTCGTAGAATGCGATTACTCCCTTTCTCTCTGGAAAATTCCCGTTTTGGCCTGGGAAGCCTCGAACATTCCGATCAGTCTGGTCGATTGCTGGACGAAGCGTCCTCCGAACCGCGCTTTCCACAGATCATGGATTCTCTCCCTCCAGATTATTTTTTGGTTAATTTGGAGGGAAAGAAATCACAGAATTTTTCGGCATATTTTCACTTCCCCTCGTTCATTAGCAAACGAGTTCTTATTCCTTTTCAATTTTTGGTCTTCTACTCTTAAGTTGGAAGCTAGAGAAAATCTGAAATTCGAAAGAATCGAGAATGCTTACCGCTGTCTTATTAATCTCAATGCTATTTAAGTTTCACTTTACAACGTTCTGGTAGTTTGGTTGTCTCTTTTGAGGCACCAAGTGCTCTTACTGTTGGTTATTCCTGTGTGCTCTATTACTCATTATTGCTGCTCTTTTATTTTCTGAGATGAAGCCCTTAATTTTGCCTGGCTGTTCATATTTGCAGGATTAATGGGAGTCTCGACTTCCCGTATAATGCTTTTTGGTCACTTCGTTGCCTCTCTTTGGGCAGTTCTGACTTTTTGGGGCGTTTGGTTTAGTTTGATTGATGCTCAGCTCATCCATGGGAGTGTGATCTCTAGTTCTGTTTCTTCGGTGCTTTCCTTTACTGCTCACTGGTGCGGTTTCTAGCGTTGGTACTGCTCGGTCTGTTTGGCTATGACCCCGTGCTCTGGTTTTTGCCTGGATGATGTTCAGCTCTTGCTTTTTGTCTTGCCTGGATGATGTTCCTACTCCTATTATGTGAACCTATAATTTTCTTCTCCTACTTTATCTGGCTGGCATGCTTGTTATGTTAATGTTTTATATGCACTTTGGTGGATTTGGGGGAATGCTGTGATTCCTTGTACTATGGTTACCAGTCCTTTAGCTTCATTCATGTTTTGTTTATGTTACCGCGCTGTGATTGTTTCTTTTGTGCGCACTTATTAGTTCTGGTTTACTCGTTTCTTTTATCTAGTTGATGTTTTAATCAACTTCGGTAGACCTTACGCCACTATTTTGTCTTCTTGCTTTTCCTTGGCCCCGTCTTTCTCTCTAGAGCTGCCAATTTAACGTTTGCTGCTGGTATTTTTGGCCACTACGCGGGAGGTTTTGAGCTGCATTCTGTGGTTTTGGTTTGGACTGATTGCATTCCTCATTCCTTTCCGGAGTCTCGGGTGCGGGGGGCTCCTCTGTGCGTCGTCGGGGCAGTCTTGTCTGCTAGCAGCTGTCCTGTTGTCGAAAGCGCGTCGTCGCTTTCCTCGGTGTCGGGGTTTTTGGAGAGTTTGGAGCCATCAGCTCCATCCTTCCTCTAGATCTGGTCCTGCTCGCCTTCCTCCCCTTTCTTGGTTTGATTATCAGAGTCTGTTTGTATATCGATGGGTCTGTATTTAGTTGCTTTAATTCTGTACTGATTGTTTTACAGCTTGTAAGACCTCTCTATTGTAATTATTGTGTTTATTAATGCATGGCTGGAGTCTTTCGACTCTATCTGTTTCATCAAAAAAAACTTTTACCCTTGAAAATACGTTTTTGCCTGTTTCCACCTATTGGAAACTCCATAACCGTTCATCTCCACCCTCTGTATTCACACTTCCTGTCAAACCCATTTCACAAATTCACTTTCAATCTGACGGTGATATCAGACGGTAGAGTGTTTTCGGCAAATCTATACTATTATTAAGCAAAGCCCCATTTTAGCGGCTTTTTACTATTATGCCATCATCAACATAAAAGGCTAAAAAAATATCTAGGGTTAAAAAATGTAATTTGCATGCCTAATAAATTAAATTTGGGACTCATATAGTGTGAATGCTCAAACATTTAAGTCATGCAAATTGAAGCTGCTTGCATGCTGTTGAGAATTGATGACATTGTGAGTGGCATTAAGAAGAAGCAGGCTCCTGGTTCTGGGCCCACTCCATCATGCACGTTTTAATTAAATTCTGCATGAATGAATGGTTGCATGACTTTAATTATTAATAGGTGATTACTAGAAGGTGCTTAAAATTCATTCATACCCATTCAAACCCTGTATTAACAGAAGGTTTTTCCATCCACTGACTGCAGCTTACTACAGCTCAATTAGGATCAGGAGGTATGTAGCTTATTTTCTACAGTTTTTAGCACTTCAAACTATATATATCTTACCATTTTAGCTCAATGATGTTTATGAGTTTTCATGAAATACTTCATTCTTTATTTGTGTCTAATGTGCACACTTTGCATGTTGCGTGGCTTTTGTTGTATAATACCCATTCTTTATTTTGTTAGAAAGTTCAATTCTTTATACTTCTGTTGTATAAGTTCCGCTACTGAAATGTGGATCTTCTTTATCATACCTTGGGTTATATATGTTTGTTGATTGTAATGTTTTTTTTTTGGGTAGTGTTTGAGGTTGAAGAGTACAAGGCTGCAAAAGTTGATCTGATTTCTCAGTTTTCAGTTCCAATTGCAGTATGATCATGATCTATTATACCTTATGTTGCTCTTATTATACATGCATTTGTTTCTAATTTTGATAAATTTTACAGTCCCACATGAACAAGGATCATGGGGAAGAAACAAAAGCAATAGTACAGCCCTCTACCTCAGTGAAGGTAATTTTTGATTAGTCTTTAAGTTCAATTAATATTTAGGAACAAGTCAACATACCTTATATTGATGAATATTTTTAAGGCAGGATTGCTAAGCTTTCTCCCTGATTTACAATTATCCTGATATGTTAGAAGATGCAGAAGGCACTCTTCCTGTGCCTGGAAATGTTTCAACTTTTCCTTTCTCTTTTCTTTTTTTTTTCGTTCTCTTTCCGAGGTTTTTCACCCGATTAAGCTGTGTGAGAAATTGGTTTCTTATTCACATGGAAAAGTACTGTTTCGTTCAAATCTATCTGCTAAAGCTCTTTCATGGGGCTTTCTTTTATAACAAGAAGTGTCCTACTGAATCTCCTGTGGGATATACTGTTTGCAAACTTTGAATTAACTATATCCTTGGAAAGTATAGATAACTCATGATTAGAGAAAGTTACCAGTAACCAATTTGAGAATGTTGTTTTCTGTAGAGACTAATATACAACTGATTTACGGGAAATATTTCCACGTAGACTATGCTCTTATTTTTAATGTTAAGGTGTGATTATTTTTGGATATTATTTCTTTTTGTTATTTCCAGCTACTGGTACATCATGAGTACACCTGGCTGCTTACTTATTTGCTATCATTCATTTACATATAACATGTGCTTTTAACTACTTGACAATCAACTGAAAAAAAGTGATGTGTATATTTATATGTACAAAATAAAATGTAAATCTGTTGCTTACATGCATTTGTGGGGATTTCATCTGCAGATAACCATGTCAGCAGTTAGAGAATGGGCTGCATCTCATAATAGTAAAGTTCTTTAGGTACTTTTATATATTTCTTTGACTCATCTGTTCATCCACTTATTATTAATGTCATCATCCGAGATCATAATTTTGTGAAAACCCCAGTAATTACCTGGTCTTATATGTTTCAGGGAAAAAGTTAAAGCCTGCTTTTAGTTCCTTCCATTACAAAATACATTAAAGTGTCCACTTATATTAATTTCTATTAATATAGATTAGATCCATTTTTTCTATGCAAAAATAATTCTTGAAAAGTCATGCACGTAACTAAGGTATGTGATTTCTGTGCTAAGGCCAGTGTGAATTTATGGGATACAAAACCTCAAAATTTTCTACATAATTAATGATATGTTATTTCGTAAAAATCTGGTTCTCACTTTGAAATATTCAGCCCACACTATTTGTTTCTCATACATAGGCTCAGTTGTAGTTTTGTTATGGTTGGTACTACATACTCTTCTATGCACTTTTCAATGCATTTTGAATTTTGTATATCGTATAATGTATTATTGAAGTTTGATTATATAATCGTTCACACTTATATTCTATTATTGAAGCCTGCTATTTTTCAAGTTAAATGTTTTACTACTTCTTTTCTTATACGATATACAAATTCATTTAATTTAATGACTAAATTTTTTATAGACGTGCATCGCACGTGCATTATACTAGTGTTAAATTATGGTGTGGTGTTGATGACGAAACAAGTATAGTATGATTACTTGTGAAAGGGTACTCCAAACTCATGGTGATTTTATGAAATTTAACACACACAACATAGTGCAATCGCCAAGGGCTTTTTTTTAACCAAAATTTACCAGGACTAGTCAAGGCTGCTCATATTTAAATGAAAGGTAACGGGTTGGATTCAAATATAAGAAGAATTTAATTTAGGATGTTGGAAAAAAAAAGACTAGGATCTAATGATCCGGAGTAATATGGGTAAAAATAGAACAAAGTCGGTACCATCCAAACCGAACACGAATCTTAAATCTTTCAGGGATAAAATGATAATTTTTAAGATAAACAGGTCTGACAAGAGGGGCTAGGCCGTTTTCAGGCCCACTTACCCAATTCAGTATGTAATAGGGACTGTTACAACAGTCCTAACGTAAAGGAGTCCAGATCCATCGAACCTAGTAATGATAGTTTTCAGGATAAACTGGCCCGACAAAAGGGGCTATGACGTTTTCAGGCCCACTGATCCAATCCAGTCTGTAATAGGGACTGTTTCAACAGCCCTAGCGCAAAGGAGTCCAGATCCTTCGAATCTAGTTTAAACCCCCTATTTCTAGGAGGTAACTGATTCTATCCCTCCACCCACAAGAGAGAGTTTGAAAGCTCTATCTTTTCGTCAAGAGAGAGCTCATACTCGATCTCTTCATGTGAAAGGGATAACCGACTCTATCCAAACATCAGGAAGTAGAGATAAATGCATATCTTAAAACTAGCCCCTCTCGGTGACTATATACCTCAGACCTCCTCAGAAACCAGGTAGCTGATAACTCCGCTTCCAAACCCACCATATCTTTGCCCATTCTGGAGTGGAAATGGGAGAATATCTGTATGGATTTCATTGCGGGTTTGTCGAGGAGTTCGAAGGGCAATGACTCGATTTGAGTTATTGTGGACCGTTTGACTAAGTTGGCTCACTTTCTAGCCATGAAGATTACTTGGTCGTTGGAGAAATTGGCTGAGTTGTACATTGGTGAAATTGTGAAACTTTATGGAGTTCCTATGTCGATTATTTCCGACAGAGATACAAGGTTCACTTTAAGGTTTTGGAAGAGCCTACAAGCAGCTTTAGGCACCAGAACTGATTTCAGTACCGCTTTTCATCCACAGACCAATGGTAAGACGGAGAGGGTGAATCGAGCGTTGGAAGATATGCTGAGGGCTTGTGTTATGAATTTCGGTGGTAGTTGGGAGAGATACTTGGCATTGGTTGAATTTGCTTATAACAACAGTTACCATGCGAGTATCGGGATGGCACCGTATGAGGCTTTGTATGGACGGAGGTACAGGACACCTGTTTGTTGGTATGAGGTTGGTGAGAGGCAGATGTTTGGTTCTGAGATCGTGCAACAAATGTCAGAGTAGATTGAACTGATTCGCAAGAGGTTGGTTGAGGCTCAGAGTCGGCAGAAGAGTTATGCTGATACTCGACGAAGGGACTTAGATTTTGAGGTTGGGGATGCAGTTTTTCTCAAGGTGTCTCCGACCAAAGGAGTGATCAGGTTTGGTAAGGGAGGCAAGTTGGCGCCAAGGTATATTAGGCTGTACAGGATCGTTGAGCGGGTTAGTAAGACAGCATATAGATTGAAGCTTCCAGAGGAATTGACACAGGTGCATGATGTATTCCATGTGTCATTGTTGAGGAAGTATGTGCCAGATCAGAATCATTAGTTGGTAGAGATTCCTAAAGGTCTACAAGTGAACTTGAGTTACAAAGAACAACCTGTTGAGATCGTTGACCGTAGGGAGAAAGTACTTAGGAGCAAAATGATACCTATGGTCAAGGTATTGTGGAGGAATTAGCAGTTCGAAGAGGCTACTTGGGAGCCAGAGGATCGCATGCAGAGGGATTTCCCTGAGCTTTTTGTATGAATGTACTTTCTTTTATGTGATGGTATTTCTTTGGATGATTGTACTATTGGATTGAATAGTATTTCTCTTGTTTGATATGTCCTTCTATGTGAATGTTTCGAATTATGGTTCATTTATGAAATTTCAAATTCTTTGTTCATTCTTGTTTGGACCTCATTAGCGATAGTTTTGAGAACAGAACTCTTGTAAGGAGGGAGTGATGTAGTACCCCGTATTTTTAAATATTATTTTTAAAGGTTTATAAATGAATTAAAATGATTTTTTGGAGATTTAATAAATATTTTTCTAGAAATCTATCTTTTACACGTGCAAAACACGTGTAAATATTTTCTTGAGAAGTTCAAAAGCCAAAATTATTTTAGGAAAAATCATTATTTATTATTTGGGATTTATTTGTAATTTTTCTAGATTTTTTTGATATTTATTGGATCTATTTGCAAATATTAAGAAAAGAAGGATTGTTTTGCAAAATTGTCATTTTGAGGGGTGAAAGTGCAAAACTATTTTCTGGATTTTAAAAATAGTGCCGACTGAAAATCCGGAGGTTATTTTGCTTTTAAATCTCAATTTAATCGATTTTATCAAGTTTCCAAGTATAGGAATCTATTTATGCAAAGTTATATTTTAAAGGGGTTATTTTGCAAATGTGTCTAAAAATCCTAAATCCTCTATTTCCGGCCTATTTAAAAGAAATGCAGGCGTCATTCGCTGCACAACATAAAGTTTTAATTTTTTTGGAGGATTAAGAAGAGGATCTTGGATTTTGCAAAAGAGAAGTTTTCTTAAGGGATTTCTTCATTCGAGGTGAGTGACATGTTTGCTTTGCTTTGTGTATTTTGTATGTAATTATTTTGTTGATTTGTTTATGTATGTGATTTGGTACAATTTGGTTGTTTGATCTATGAATGTTTAATGGATCTTGGATGTTGAATCTTATTGCTAGAAAGTATGTTTAGGGTTTGAATATGAATATGCACATTATGAATTGGATGAAAAATTGGATCTTGTGAAACCCTAGTTGTTTGTAAATAGGATTGTATGTGGGTAATCGTTCTCTTCTGGGTTAATGTTGAATTGAATGAATATGGTGAATTTTATGCATGAATCTAATAAAGGTGAGACCTTTTATGATTTTGAGTAATTGGTTGAATACAAATTGGACATGGTGATGTTATCAATTAATTATGGTTGTGAGTTGTAGTAGTAATTCAGTTTTGAGAAATTTGAATGGAAAGTTATGAATCAAGAGATCATATCTTGAGAATCAAAATTTGAGAATTTAGTCGAGTTGAGGAAGATACCCAAATTGGGGATTCTTTTGAGATTTTGATATGTATATGTTTTGGATCTGAATACGAAGAAATTTCAGTGAATAATTGATTTTAGAAAACTCTATTTCGATGATATGCACAATTTCATGTTTGATTGAAAGAAATCAACAAGATCACTATTTTTATAAATTCAAGTAGTTTGATTTAGTTTTGTGGACTATTATAAGTCCTACTAGTTATATTTGAACATATAAGAAATATGCTTTTTGAAGAAATCGTTTTTATAAAGTAAAACTACGTATCGGTTGAATTGTGCACAACCAAAAGTATAAAGTCTGTAGGTCGACAGTCGACTCGTATGAATTTTCAGTCGACTGATACGACCCGGCTGCTATGTTCTTTAGTTTTCTTGAAATTCCTTTTGGACTGTCGACCTATACCTTTTACAGTCGACTGGTACACTTAGAATTATTTTTCAAAGTTATTGTAATTTTTCTCTCTGGACAGTCGACCTATGACCCTTTTCAGTCGACTGCTATACTTAGAATATTTTCTTAAAGATTATTAGATTTTCTCTCTGGACAGTCGACCTATGACCTTTACAAGTCAACTTATAAGACTTAGATTATTTTCTTAAAAACCATAGAATTCTCTTTCTGGACAGTTGACTTACGCTTGTGATTAGCCGACTGATACTGATGTACCTTTATATTTTTGAATGTTCTTTCAAATGATTTATTCTCCAAACGCTTTAATCTATAACTTATTATTTTATACCTTATCTTCTATTGAACATATGTTTTCAAGATGTTAAGTTGAGCAATTTATGTTGGAAAGTTGGTTTGGACATTTGAGTGTGAGTCTCTAGAGGGTGTGTGTGACCTTAGTATACCGGCAGTTGAGTTATTTATGTTTGGGCCTGTTGAGGCAATTTTAGTTGATCAATTGTTGAGTTAAGTCTGGTAGGGTACACCAATTCTAGGAGATTCGTTAAGTAATTAAACAACCAAAATGATAAGGACAGACACTAGTGGTGATATAATGAACGGAAACATAGGTTATGGACATCAGTTTGGCTTGCGGTGTGAGATAATCCCCAGAATTATTCAGGTGTGAGTGAAATAGTCTACGGAATTACCTGTGGTGTGGGATTGATCTCCGGAATTATCGGGGTCGAGGCGACGCACATGTGGTATTCGTGTGATGGGTGCCATTGCTTGCGGTGTGGGGTATTCTCGAAGATTTCCCGGTGTGAGTGAAATAGTCTCCGGAATTATCTGTGGATAGAGTTTGACCTCCGGAATTATCGGGGCATGGGCTAATACTCACAGTTTATCTTTATCTCGTAGTAGTCATCGTGTTAGGATTAGTTGCATAGCGGGGGATCAAACCCTATAATGTGGAGACGTTAAGGGCTTGCACCGGATCTATGTAGAGTGGGATGCATAGACTCCGATAAGTACGCATAAGAGAGTCAACATATAGAATTGTGTTTTATTGACTTGGTTTCATGCATCCGTTTCCTGTTTTCTATACTTGACACTTAGTCTAGTTTCACTAGATATTTTCATGTTTCCTTGCTACGTCACATTTTATGCATTCTTGTTTATTACATGTTGTCTATGAATCTATGCTTAACTTATGTTGCTTGTTTTTATGTCACTCACACCTTTATGGCAGACCCCTTTAGTTTTGGAGGTTAGGGTTATCTCTAGCCTCATATTTTACAGGTGATTTCTTAAGACTTGGATTTGGATGCTTGAGTTCCATTTATAAAGTGACTTATGTAATTGTAAATTATTGTAAAGAAAAGAGAATTGTGATTTAAGATGTATTGTATTCCGCTGTGCTATGTAAACGATTATTGTAATGAAAGTTAAAAATTTTTATTTGTGTTTGGTTGTATTTAATATTATATTGAAGTTGATGCTGGGAATTGTGCCACGTATTTTCTAAGATATTATATTTGAAATTCGGGATGCTACAGAGATTGGTATCAGAGCATGCTTCAATGGTAATAATAAACATGATATGAAAATAACCTAGGTGTGGACATTAGAGAGTATCACATAGAACTGAAACATGATGTTTTTACTTTTGGGGTACAGTTGAGGTTTTGCCAAAGGGTATTGATGTGAGTATGAATTGTGTGTGGTGCTCTAACTTTTTCCTCATTTTGTAGTATTCAGTATGGTTGGACCCAGAACCAGGAATGGTGATGGAACTGGAAGTTCCCATGGAACTGGAATTGATATCGAGGTCGAATTTGCCAGGGTGTATCAGACTTTGGAGGCACTTATGACATCTAATTTGACTCAGAATCAGAATTAGCATCAGAATCATGGAGCTGGACCAGGATTGGTTAACGCCGATCCCATCAAGCAGATCGAGTCCTTCAAGAGGATGAGGCCGCCAGTTTTTGAGGGGCAATCTGATCCAAACGAAGCTGATGATTGGATTAGGCGGATGGAGACAATCTTCGAGGTCTCGGAAACTCCGGCAGCCAATAAGGTAAAGTTGGCTACTATGCAATTGGAAAAGGACGCTGGTGTTTGGTGGCAAACGGTAAAGAGGGCATTGGGGGACCAGCAGATGACTTGGGAGGCTTTTCTGGAAGAATTTAGGGATCGTTTCTTTCCCCTGGATATTCAGGAGAAGAAGGCGATCGAATTCTTGAATCTACAGCAGGGCAGCATGACCATGCAAGAGTATGAGACCAAGTTTGCTCAGCTATCGAGGTATGCACCGGAGCTGATAGTTGATGAGGCAAAGAAGGCCAAGAAGTTTGAGCAGGGCTTGAGGCCGAACTTGAGGTTGAGAATGATTCCGTTGGGCATAAGGAGGTTCGACAAGATGGTCAGGAAAGCAGCTATGACAGAGGAAGACATGGACTAGTTCTAGAAGAAGCAAGAGAGCTGGAACAGGAACAGGAGGCCAGCATCAGGTCAGAGTGGGAAGGGATTCCCAGCGAAGCAAGTCAAGTTCAGTAGACCAGTGCAAAAGGCACCTGCAACTCAGGAAGTGACTTGTTACTACTGCAAGGAGGCAGGTCATTACAGGTCAGCATGTCCTAAGTTGGCGAAGCAGACTTGTTTCCAGTGTGGGCAGGCAAGACATTCTAAGCCTCATTGTCCACAGTTGAGGAAAGATGGTCCAGGTGGAAGTAAATTCCAGCGGCAAGGGCGAGTGTTTGCATTAACCGAGGAGGATGCGGGTAACTCGGAAGATGTAATCCAGGGTATGCAAGAGTTTTAATTTTATTTTTAATCAATGTAATAAGTAAAACCTTTATTTGAGAATAATTGGAGATTGAGTATCACTCTTCATGTAACAGGAATTGTTTTGATTAATGGAATTAAGGCAAAGGTTTTATTTGATACTGGTTCTTCGCATACTTTTGTGTCGCCCAAATTTGCAAAGGTCTTAGGTGTGGAGCCTAAGTTGTTTTCAGGCAAGGTTTTGTCGGTGGCAACGCCGTCAGGTGAAGAACTGATTGCTGATCGATATTACGAGGGCTGTGATATCGAGATTGGCGGGAGATTATTCGGCATTGATCTGATTGAGCTGCAAGTCTTAGGAGTGGATGTGATCGTGGGCATTGATTGGATAGCAATATATGATGCCACAATTGAATGTAAGCAGAAAAAGGTGTTAGTGAAAGCACCAGGTGGTCCCGTAGTGACTTTCCAAGGGAAGAAGAAGATTCCGAAGATGGCTGCAATGGTATCCAAGATGGCGATTCCAGATGAAGTCGAAGGCATTCCGGTTGTTAGAGATTTTTCTAAGGTATTCTTGGAAGAATTTTCAGGATTACCGCCACTGAGAGATGTGGAATTTTTCATCAATGTTCAGCCGGGGAGTGCTCCGATTTCTAAGGCTCCGTACAGGATGGCACCTGTAGAGCAAGACGAAGTGAAGAAGCAGATTGAGGAGCTGTTGAGCAAAGGGCTTATTAGGCTGAGTTCCTCGCCATGGGGTGCGCCAGTGTTGTTAGTCAAGAAGAAGGATGGGTCAATGAGGATGTGCATTGACTACCAGGAGTTGAATAAGGTGACTATTCAGAACAAGTATCCACTTCCGCGGATTGATGATTTGTTCGACAGGCTTCGAGGAGCAGCGGTGTTTTCAAAGATTGATTTGAGATCAGGGTATCATCAGGTTCGAGTCAAGGAGGAAGATGTGAGTAAGACTGCTTTCAGGACTCGTCATGGGCTCTATGAGTTTTTGGTGATGCCATTCAGGTTGACGAATACGCCAGCAGTGTTCATGGATATGATGAATCGGGTCTTGAGGCCATTTATTGACTCCTTCGTAATGGTTTTCATCGACGATATTTTGGTATATTCGAAGTCGGAGGAGGAGCATTCTATGCACTTAACAGCAGTATTACAGAAATTGCAGGAGCATAGCTTGTATGCCAAGTTGTCGAAGTGTGAGTTTTGGAAGTTTGAGGTAGCTTTCCCTGGTCATATCCTTTCTAAGGAGGAAATGGCCACTGATCCTCAGAAGGTTGAAGCAGTAAAGGATTGGCCCAAGCCAACGTTCATGAAGGAAGTCAGGAGTTTCTTGGGTTTGGCTGGTAACTACAGGAGATTCATCCAGGGTTATTCTCAGATTGTAGTTCCTTTGACAGGTTTGACCCGAAAGAATGTGGCATTTTCATGGACTGATAAGTGTAAGGCGAGTTTCCTTGAGTTAAAGGAAAGGTTGACTACTGCACCTATCTTAGCTTTGCCACAAGCTGGGAAGGATTATGATATCTTCAGTGATGCGTCTCTCAGAGGTTTGGGTTGTGTCTTGATGCAAGAAGGCAAGGTTATTGCTTATGGTTTGAGGCAATTGCATCCGCATGAGAAGAATTATCCGACGCATGATTTGGAGCTAGCAGCTATTATCTTTGTCTTGAAGAAGTGGAGGTATTATGTTTATGGTGAGCAGGTCAATATGTACACCAACCACAAGAGCTTGAAGTACATTTATCAACAGAAGGATCTTAATCTTCGACAAAGAAGGTGGTTGGAAGTATTGGAAGACATTCATCCTGAGATCAAGTATCATCCGGGAAAGGCGAATGTGGTAGCTGATGGACTTAGCAGGAAGAGTAGTTTATCAAGTATGAGTTGGCAGCAAAGATTGATCAGGCAGGTATCGAGGTGGTGCTTCAAGGTTTAGGGGCTTCTTTGGCTCAGTTGAGGCTGCAGTCTTCCTTAAGAGAGAGGATTGTGGAAGGTCAGAGATCAGATTCAGATTCAGAGTTCAGAAGATGCTGCAATAGGTTTCAGGAGGCAAGCTATCAGAGTTTCGTGTCCAAGATGGAGTTCTTTGGATGGGTGAGAGGTTGTGTGTTCCGAATAATGTGGATTTGAGAGAGAGTATCTTGTAGGAAGCACACAGTACCTTGTTGTCAGTACATCCTAGATGCACGAAGATGTACAGGGACATCAAACAACACTTTTGGTGGTCTGGTATGAAGAGGGATGTGGCAGATTTCGTGACAAGGTGTCTGACTTGTCAGCAAATCAAAGCAGAAAATCAGAGACCTGGAGGTTTGTTACAGCCGTTGCCCATTCCGGAGTGGAAATGGGAGAATATCAGTATGGATTTCATTACGGGTTTGCCGAGGAGTTCGAAGGGCAATGACTCGATTTGGGTTATTGTGGACCGTTTGACTAAGTCGGCTCACTTTCTAGCCATGAAGATTACTTGGTCATTGGAGAAATTGGCTGAGTTGTACATTGGTGAAATTGTGAGACTTCATGGAGTTCCTGTGTCGATTGTTTCCGACAGAGATGCAAGGTTCACTTCAAGGTTTTGGAAGAGCCTACAAGCAGCTTTAGGCACCAGAACTGATTTCAGTACCGCTTTTCATCCACAGACCGATGGTTAGACTGAGAGGGTGAATCGAGTGTTGGAGGATATGCTGAGGGCTTGTGTTATGGATTTCGGTGGTAGTTGGGAGAGATACTTGGCATTGGTTGAGTTTGCTTATAACAATAGTTACCATGCTAGTATCGGGATGGCACCGTATGAGGCTTTGTATGGGCGGAGGTGCAGGACACCTGTTTGTTGGAACGAGGTTGGTGAGGGGCAGATGTTTGGTCCTGAGATCGTGCAGCAGACACCAGAGCAGATTGAACTGATTCGCAAGAGGTTGGTTGAGGCTCAGAGTCGGCAGAAGAGTTATGCTGATACTCAACGAAGGGACTTAGAGTTTGAGGTTGGGGATGCAGTTTTCCTCAAGGTGTCTCCGACCAAATGAGTGATCAGGTTTGGTAAGGGAGGCAAGTTGGCGTCAAGGTATATTGGGCCGTACAGGATCGTGGAGCGGGTTGGTAAGACAACATATAGATTGAAGCTTCTTGAGGAGTTGGCACAGGTGCATGATGTATTCCATGTGTCATTGTTAAGGAAGTATGTGCCAGATCAGAATCATCAGTTGGTAGAGATTCCTGAAGGTCTACAGGTGAACTTGAGTTACTAAGAACAACCTATTGAGATCGTTGACCGTAGGGAGAAAGTTCTTAGGAGCAAAGTGATACATATGGTCAAGGTGTTGTGGAGGAATCAGCAGTTCGAAGAGGCTACTTGGGAGCCAGAGGATCGCATGCAGAGGGATTTCCCTGAGCTTTTTGTATGAATGTACTTTCTTTTATGTGATGGTATTTCTTTGGATGATTGTACTATTGGATTGAATAGTATTTCTCTTGTTTGATATGTCCTTCTATGTGAATGTTTTGAATTATGGTTCATTTATGAAATTTCAAATTCTTTGTTCATTCTTGTTTGGACCTCATTAGCGATAGTTTTGAGGACAGAACTCTTCTAAGGAGGGAGTGATGTAGTACCCCGTATTTTTAAATATTATTTTTAAAGGTTTATAAATGAATTAAAATGATTTTTTGGAGATTTAATAAATATTTTTCTAGAAATCTATCTTTTACACGTGCAAAACACGTGCAAATATTTTCTTGAGAAGTTTAAAAGCCAAAATTATTTTAGGGAAAATCATTATTTATTATTTGGGATTTATTTGTAATTTTTCTAGATTTTTCTGATATTTATTGGATCTATTTGCAAATATTAAGAAAAGAAGGATCTTTTTGCAAAATTGTCATTTTGAGGGGTGAAAGTGCAAAACTATTTTCTGGACTTTTAAAATAGTGCCGAATGGAAATTCGGAGGTTATTTTGCTTTTAAATCTCAATTTAATCAATTTTATCAAGTTTCCAAGTATAGGAATCTATTTATGTAAAGTTATATTTTAAAGGGGTTATTTTGCAAATGTGTCTAAAAATCCTAAATCCTCTATTTCCAGCCTATTTAAAAGAAACGCAGCTGTCATTCGCTGCACAACATAAAGTTTTATTTTTTTGGAGGATTAAGAAGAGGATCTTGGATTTTGCAAAAGAGAAGTTTTCTTAAGGGATTTCTTCATTCGAGGTAAGTGACATGTTTGCTTTGTTTTGTGTATTTTGTATGTAATTATTTTGTTGATTTGTTTATGTATGTGATTTGGTACAATTTGGTCGTTTGATCTATGAATGTTTAATGGATCTTGGATGTTGAATCTTATTGCTAGAAAGCATGTTTAGGGTTTGAATATGAATATGCACATTATGAATTGGATGAAAAATTGGATCTTGTGAAACCCTAGTTGTTTGTAAATAGGATTGTATGTGGGTAGTCGTTCTCTTTTGGGTTAATGTTGGATTGAATGAATATGGTGAATTTTATGCATGAATCTAATAAAGGTGAGACCTTTTATGATTTTGAGTAATTGGTTGAATACAAATTGGACATGGTGATGTTATCAATTAATTATGGTTGTGAGTTGTAGTAGTAATTCAGTTTTGAGGAATTTGAATGGAAAGTTATGAATCAAGAGATCATATCTTGAGAATCAAAATTTGAGAATTTAGTCGAGTTGAGGAATATACCCAAATTGGGGATTCTTTTGAGATTTTGATATTTATATGTTTTGGATCTGAATACGAAGAAATTTCAATGAGTAATTGATTTTAGAAAACTCTATTTCGATGATATGGACAATTTCATGTTTGATTCAAGGAAATCAACAAGATCTCTATTTTTATAAATTCAAGTAGTTTGATTTAGTTTTGTGGACTATTATAAGTCCTACCAGTTATATTTGAACATATAAGAAATATGTTTTTTGAAGAAATCGTTTTCACAAAGTAAAACTACGTATCAGTTGAATTGTGCACAACCAAAGTATACAGTCTGTAGGTCGACAGTCGACTGGTATGAATTTTCAATCGACTGATACGACCCGACTGCTATATTCTTTAGTTTTCTTGAAATTCCTTTTGGACAGTCGACCTATACCTTTTGCAGTCGACTGGTAAATTTAAAGTTATTTTTCAAAGTTATTGTAATTTTTCTCCCTGGACAGTCGACCTATGACCCTTTTCAGTCGACTGCTATACTTAGAATATTTTCTTAAAGATTATTGGATTTTCTCTCTTGACAGTCGACCTATGACCTTTACAAGTCGACTTATAAGACTTAGGTTATTTTCTTAAAAACCATAGAATTTTCTTTTTGGACAGTCGACTTACGCTTGTGATTAGTTGACTGATAGTGATGTACCTTTATATTTTTGAATGTTTTTTCAAATGATTTATTCTCCAAATGCTTTAATCTATAACTTATTATTTTATACCTTATCTTCTATTGAACATATGTTTTCAAGATGTTAAGTTGAGCAATTTATGTTGGAAAGTTGGTTTGGACATTTGAGTGTGAGTCTCTAGAGGGTGTGTGTGACCCTAGTATACCGGCAGTTGAGTTATTTATGTTTGGGCCTGTTGAGGCAATTTTAGTTGATCAATTGTTGAGTTAAGTCCGGTAGGGTACACCAACTCTAGGAGATTCGTTAAGTAATTAAACAACCAAAATGATAAGGACAGGCACTATTGGTGATATGATGAACGAGAACATGGGTTATGGACCTCAGTATGGCTCACGGTGTGAGATAATCCCCGGAATTATCCAGGTGTGAGTGAAATAGTCTCCGGAATTACCTGTGGTGTGGGATTGATCTCCGAAATTATCAGGGTCGAGGCGACGCTCATGTGGTATTCGTGTGATGAGGTGCCATTGCTTGCGGTGTGGGGTATTCTTGAAGATTCCCAGGTGTGAGTGAAATAGTCTCCGGAATTTTCTGTGGATAGAATTTGACCTCCGAAATTATCGGGGCATGGGCTAATACTCACAATTTATATTTATCTCGTAGTAGTCATCGTGTTAGGGTTAGCTGCATAGCGAGGGATTAAACCCTATAATGTGGAGACGTTAAGGGCTTGCACCGGACCTATGTAGAGTGGGATGCATAGACTCCGACAAGTACGAATTAGAGAGTCAGCATATAGAATTGTGTTTTCTTGACTTGGTTTCATGCATGCGTTTCCTATTTTCTACACTTGACACTTAGTCTAGTTTTACTAGATATTTTCATGTTTTCTTGCTACGTCACATTTTATGCATTCTTGTTTATTACATGTTGTCTATGAATTTATGCTTAACTTATGTTGCTTGTTTTTATGTCACTCACACCTTTATGGCTGACCCCTTTAGTTTTGGGGGTTAGGGTTATCTCTAGCCTCATATTTTACAGGTGATTTCTTAAGGCTCGGATTTGGATGCTTAAGTTCCATTTATATAGTGACTTATGTAATTGTAAATTGTTGTAATGAAAAGAGAATTGTGATTTAAGATGTATTATATTCCGATGTGCTATGTAAACAATTATTGTAATGAAAGTTGAAAATTTTTATTGGTGTTTGGTTGTGTTTAATATTACATTAAAGTTGATGTTGGGAATTGTGCCACGTATTTTCTAAGATATTATATTAGAAATTCGGGGCGCTACAACTGTAACACTGATATATAGAGATCTAAAGAAACTCTAGGTCTTAGTCTTGATATAATTACCAACTGATATACCATGAAGAGAAAGTCACACGATAGGAGTTGTACGATCTAAGTTGAAGAACAAGTTGGGCTCAAATTGATTCACCCAAAACCGACCCAATTGCCGCTGTTACTTACTTGAGGTCAACTGCTCTTAAGTTAGAGAGTAGCCCAAGAACTTGCAGTCCACTGCAGTTTCATGCAGTCTACTACTCCCTGCTTCTACTTCTACCAGAAGCTGATGCTCTTTTCTTCTTCCATATTCGCTTTGAACCTCTCCTCGTTTCACCATCTTCTCATCACATCGAACCTATCATGCAAGACATAAACCCAACAATATCTACCTTGGACTGCATACTCATGTTTCCCCACCCGTGTGATTAATTTTCTCTACACTCTTCTCATTCCCCTCATGCAAACAACCTGATTCAATGACTTTTATGCTAGTCAAAATTACCTCCACCTATTATTTCTCCAATCGCATGCTCCATTTAAGAGCATACCCCAGTAGGCATCAACATGAAAGGGCCACCCTCCGCACGAACTCTACCTTCCCGGGGCATCCTCCACATCCTGAATATATACGAACATCGTGATCTCGCTTCAGTGATTCTAGTGGCAGTAAACTAGATAATGCTTAAGGAACACAGGACTTCAAAACACTTGCTTGAGTTTTCCCATTCTCATAAAGCCTGTAGAGGTTGTGTTGAACACCCTTCATTCCCTTCATCACCTTACGACGACCTTCACAAACTAATAGAACTCCTCACCGAGATGAGTACCTGTAGTCCTGTGCTTTCAGAGTTCTAAGGATATCAGATTCTATTTTAACAAAAAAATGTATGACCTTCTCTAATATGAACCCCTTTCCATCTCCAACTTAACTGTTCCCTCATCCACTACGCCACAAATCTCACCAATCTTCGTTCTCACACAACAACCTGTTGTAGACTTGTAAGTAGAAAATATCTCCCTATCGGAGAAAATATAAGTTATCTTCGTTCTCACACAACTAACCGAATCAAGAAACCAGCTAGAATCCAAATCTGTAGAACATGAAATAAGAAGACAATTTAAGTTATCATCTGATTTAGCAGTACTGACTATGTTGGCACCCCTCTGATTCAGCAGTACTAATAATCCTTCTCGTAATGCCTAATCCCTCTGCAATGGGGGTAACTCATTCCACCCTTATGCGCACTATCCCTTCCAATTGAAATATCATACACCGCCAAATAACTTATAGAGGCAGATGCTGATCTATGAGTCTCCTTCCTAAGTACATCATCCTGCAAGCCCTTGATCACACCAGCTACCGAAAACTTCTCCTTGGTAGATTTTTCCGTGTAGCATGGTAGTTATCAAATGCTCGGACGAATGTGACAGTGAATATATCAAGTTAAAAGCTTTATCCTCTTTACTTAGATCATGTGCATTTAAAATCCCTCAATTCAGATAAAACCTGATTGAATTTCACTATATGATCTTGAAGAGTGGTACCTTCCTTCATTGAGATACGAAATAGTTTTCTTCCAATGCATCTCGCCCACAGACTCGCTGTGCTTCTCTTCTCAAGGAAGTTTTCATTGACGTTATTCGTCAATGATAGCTGGATTAAACTCAAGGCTTTTGAACAAATCTCCTTCAAATTCTCCTGCTTCATGTCGGATGACCTCCCTTTATCTCTTTCTAGGAAAAGATGCAAGCCCTGTTGAACCAATACATTGTACATGCCCACATTTCAGAGATTAAAGTTGATCTTACCATCAAACTACTTGATCTTCGTGAAATCCAGATCTGTCGCCTTCACCAAGGAACTCCAACAATCTTTGCTTTAATAATAATTGTTCGGGAATTAAGTACAGCGGCAAGGGGCTGTAAACAGGTGAAACCGGTCACAACAAATAACCAAGCAAGTAGACGAAACCTGTAATGCCCCGAATTCCAAAATGCTGGTAATTCGTAGCACAACAGGATCTTTTACTCCAAATTCGTACAATTTTACAAGGAATTTAAAACTTTTTCATACAATACTGTTCTTTTACATTAACACAGTGAAAATAAATAATTACAACATGATAAATACAACTTGAATAACAAAAAAAAAATCTACAAGCAATCTTTAGCACCAAATCATCTTTGTGTCTTTTTTTGCAAATCCCAACCCTGCACTGAAAACTATGGGTACGTCAGTTGCTTACAACCGACACAATATTATAAAACAATGATCCCCACTATGTCATAATATAACGATTCATTATACTTTAACAAACACAAACTTGAATGTAAAATAAAGTGTGAAAAGTGATTATCCTAAACATGTCAGTGTATGCAATGACTTAATGCCTAATGCAGGTGTTTACGCTATGATGACCCTAATTCATACTTGTTCGGATTCTTTGCATCCCATTCTACATAGGTCAGGGGGCAAGCACCTACGTACTCCACATTATAAGGTTGAATCCTTCGCCATGCAACCTACTCCTATGAGTACTACAAGATTTAGACACTTTGCAAGTATTGGCTCTCGCCCTTGGAATACTGGAGACCAATCCTACTTCGTGGATCATCCTGTGGTCCTTACGTCCATCGTCCGGGAATACTGGGGATTGTCTCACTCCGCAGGTCATCCTGGAGCCCTCATTGCACAAATATCCCAAGTGCATCACTCTCGTTCCATAATACTGGAGATCATTCCCGCTCCGCGGATCATTCAGTGGCCCTTGCGTCCATCGTCCCGAAATACTGGGGACTGTCTCTCTCCAAGGATCATTCTGAAGTCCATAACTCACGTTCGCACTCATTTCATCATATCTCTAACTAGTTCATGGTCCTTAAGTTTAGTTAAAATCGTCACAACCTAAAGCTAGCTTACCCTACCATACTTAAATCAACACACGAGAAAGTCAGTCCACACTGTCTACTTCTCAAAGAGAGGGTGAACCCACACTGGTTACTCCTCAAAATCTCATCAATAATAACACTGTCGGTTACTAGGGTCTTGCCTAGCCTCTAGATTCCAATAATTATCTCATCTTAGAGACCACAATGGGTTATATCCAACCTCAATAACAATATTTCGACTTTTAAATCAACTATTTTTCTTCATCCCTAAAGTATACAACATTTTCATAATTTATTCAAGCATAATTTCCAAATCAAAATTTTCATTAACCACTTTTAATTAGCAAAATAAACTAATCACTTTACAATTTCCTTGAAAGTCTTTTCATCAAAATCTAATCGTTTCCCAAAAAAGTAATTTGTAACTTAATCAAAACAATTTTTCTTTAATTTATATCGTTTAATTTTAATGTCAAAACTCTTTTAAAATCGACACATAAAATTCTCGATCTTCCACCTCAATGCTTTGCCTTTAAATTTTGCAAAGAATAATTTTTTTAAAAATATTTTCAATTACATTTATTTTATACTTGAACTCCAACTACATAACATAACTATGACTTTAAATAATCACAAATATATATATATATATATATATATATATATATATATATATATAGAGAGAGAGAGAGAGAGAGAGAGAGAGAGAGAGAGAGAGAGAGAGAGAGAGAGAGAGAGAGAGAGAGAAATGAGCCTCATATTTGTATGAGAAAATTTTCCTCATACAAAGTGATTATATACACTTTGTGGAGCCCTCATGGAAGATCCACTCCGTCCATCATGCTTATTATGGTAATTGAAGTATGTGTAGAAAAAATCAAGTGGTTTGGATGTTGTTTTTGTATGAGGAAAATTTCCTCATACAAATATTATATATATATATATATATATATATATATATATATATATATATATATATATATATATATATTTCATTTAAACATTGTAAAATGTCAAAAAAGGTCTAATGTTTATTTATTTATTTTTATATATTTTTTATCTTGTGAAGTCCTCCCCTTTAAACAAAACTCCAAAAACTCAAAAAATCAAGTTTCCCCTAAGTGCCACCCCCTGGCTCGACCCCGTACCCCCACCATGGTGCCAGAGCGCCTACCCATTGAGGCTAGGCTCAGATCACAACCCATATAGAGTTAAATTCTTTAACTACTTGAAACTCCTCCTTACTGACTTAAAAGAAAAAATTTCTTTCTACACAGCAAACTCACAACAACACAGGAAATCGAACCAGCGACAATAGTGAGGCAAATGCTTGCCTACTCACTGAGCCAAGCTCAGATACACAACATATAAGGGGTAAAAATCATTAAGTATTTAGTTTCTGCCCTACTCATTATTTTAAAGATACAACATTCACTTCTTCGATTCCTCTTCTCAATTTAATCTATTCAATCCACACAAATCAGAAAGTCTAACAACGAAAAGTTACTGATTATTCACGTGTCAAAACAATTCTACACAACTTTAAAGATTTCTAACAAATTGAGAATGTCTCAAACATCATATGAAATTAATAAAAATATTATTCTACCTCACATTTAGAGATTTCTTTCCTCTTTTTCAATAACAATTAACAAGATGGGGAATTTCCCCCTAAAATTTCAATCACGATTAATTTCTTCGCCAAACTCTATTTATACAAAAATTTTAAAGTGTTCATGATATTTATTCAATAACATACACAATTTGAACTTCTAATCTCACATACATTATAAATTTAAAATTGATCATGCATTTCATTCAATAAATATTTAAAATTGCAGAGTTCTCTACCACATGCATCATATCAAGAATTTGAGCATAAACTGAGCAAAATTTCATCTACAATTGTACTATAAATTAGCTAAGCATGCATTTAGAATACAATATAGAAAGTAGTTTGAAACACCCCCTTTTAATAGAAAATCCCTATACAAACTCCAACAAAAATCAAAAGCAAGCCAAGCAACTCCTACCGAAATGCAAACACCAGCCAACCTTAGAGCTCTGTTCTCAAAATTTTTTTTATTTACTTTAGATTAGAATATGGTTAAGAGTATTAGGCTTAGTTATAGTGTTTCTAATCAAGTAGTTAATAAAACCACCTCTCCACTAACCTATTCTTTCTCCACTAACACCACTCTCATTTACCAAGTCAAAGGCAAACTCCAACGTTCAAACGCAACCCCAATTTGTGTGCACAATGCACGTGTGCACTTGCACGTGCTTGTGCACACCACACCACTTTTTTTTTATTTTTTTTTTTGAAATTAGAAATGTGAATGGACTACTATAAAAATTTTGATTTCTCTTGTGGGTTATAAAAAAAAATTTAGGCCCAAAAAAAATGATACAAAGTGTAGTAATTTAAAATGAGAGGGAAAATCTGTATTATCTCTTAGGATTTTTTTTTAGAAACCTACACATAAAATTCTCACGTGCATTGCATGTGCAAAAATCTAAAAATTTATTTATTATTTTTCTGGGGTGTACAACACTCCCTCCTTAGAATAGTTACATCCTCGGAACTACACTTAAATAGTGAAAAAACAAAACAAAAAAAAAGAAAGAAAAGAAAAGTTTACAAAATTTAATCAAATAGTTCAGGATGGTCTCTCATCATCCTTTCTTGAGATTCCCAAGTGGCTTCCTCAATCAGTTGGTTTCTCCACACGACCTTGACCATAGGTATTGTTTTATTCCTGAATACTTTCTCCCGTTAGTCCACAATCTCCACAAGACGTTCCTTGTAGCTCAGATCTAACTGCAGACCCTATGGCACTTCCGGTAGATGACGACTCGAATCCGGAATATAGCCTCGTAACATAGACACGTGAAAGACATTGTGAACTTTGGCTAGTTCCTCCGGCATTTTCAATCGATAGGCTGCCTTCCCAATCATCTTCAATTTCTTTTAGGGTCCAATATATCTCGGGGCTAACTTCCCGCTCTTTCCAAACCGAATCACACCCTTGGTTGGAGATACTTTTAGGAAAACATAGTCCTCCTCTTCGAACTCTAGATCTCTTCTCCGATTGTCAGTGTAACTCTTCTACCTGCTCTGTGCGTCAACCAATATTTTCCTAATCAGCTCAATCTTCTCTGAGGTCTGCTGTACTATTTTGGGCCCATATATCTGCCTTTCGCCCACTTCATACCAGCACACTGGTGTCCTACACTTCCTCCCATACAAAGCTTCGTATGGTGTCATACAAATGCTAGTCTGAAAGCTGTTGTTGTAGGCAAATTCCATCAAAGTTAAGTGCCTCTCCCAGCTAACACCGAAGTCAAACACACAAAACCTTAACATATCATCTAGCACCCAATTGACTTTCTCAGTCTGCCCATCAGTTTGAGGATGAAAAGAAGTACTGAAATCAGTCCTAGTCCCCAAAGCTGCCTGAAGACTCTTCCAGAAATGCGACATGAATCTTGCATCTCGATCTGACACGATTGATATGGGAATTCCATGTAGTCTCACAATCTCCCCGATATACAGTTCTGCCAACTTCTTCATAGACCAAGTGATCTTCATAGCCAAAAAGGAGCAGATTTGGTGAGTCGATCGACTATCACCCAAATCGCATCATTTCCTTTGGGACTCCTTGTGATAAAATCCATGCTGATGCTATCCCACTTCAACTCCGGAATGGGTAATGGATGCAATAATCCTCCGAGTCTCTGAGTCTCTGCCTTGATTTGCTGACAAATCATACATCTTGCAGCAAACTCTGCTACATCCTGCTTCATCCCTAACCACCAGAAATGCTGCTTGATATCCTTTTGCATCTTGGTACTCTCTGGATGCACTGATAAAAGAGTAGTGTGTACTTCCCGCAGAATGCTTTCTTTCAGTTCTGCTTAATTCGGTACATACAACCTTTCTCCAAACCATAACACCTCATCCTTTACTTGGAATTCTGCCAATTTACCTGCGCCGACCTGCTCTCTCATCTTCTGAATATCTGGATTAGACTTCTGACTGTCGATAATCTTCTCCCTCGGTGTGGGCTGAAGTCTTAACTGTGCTAAAGACCTCTCAGTCCTTTCAACACCACTTCTATCCTGGCTTGATCGAGCTCCTCTTTTAATCTCTCCTGAGTCGTGATCAAATGGGATAAGCTGCTCTTCCGACTAAGCACACCAGCCACCACATTTGCCTTGCCTGGGTGATACTTTATTTCCGGACGGATATCTTCCAGTACTTCTAACCACCTTCTCCGCCTCAAATTCAGATCCCTTTGCTGGTAGATATACTTCAGGCTCTTGTGATCTGTGTACATATTGACCTTCTCTCTGTACACATAGTGCTTCCACTGCTTCAAAGAAAAGATAATTGCTGCCAATTCCAGATCATGAGTTGGGTAATTCTTCTCACGCGGTCTTAGTTGCCAGACCCATAAGCTATTACGTTCCCTTCTTGCATCAGCACACAGCCCAACCCAGCATTTGCTATAGATATCATTGTCGATCCCTGCCCTCGGCAAAGCCAGTATCGGAGCGGTAGTCAACCTCTCCTTTAACTCCTAAAAACTTCCCTCACTGCTCCATCCATTTAAAGCTCACATTTTCCCTTGTAAGTCCAGTGAGTGGCACAGCTATCTGAGCATAGCCCTGAATAAATCTCCAGTAGTAGCCAATTAAACCCAAAAAGCTTCTGATCTCCTTCACTGTTATCGGCCTTGGCCAATTCTTTACTGCCTTTATCTTCTGCGGATCAGTGGCCACTCTCTCCTTAGAAAGGATATGACCCAGGAACGTGACTTCGGACTTCCAGAAGTCACACTTAGATAACTTGGCGTACAACTTCTGTTCTTGCAGCTTATTCAGTACCTCTGCTTGATGCCCAACATGCTCTTTCTCTGACTTAGATTAGACCAGAATATCGTCGATGAACACCACAAAGAAAAAATCAATGAACGGTCGCAGGACCCTATTCATCATGTCCGTGAAGATAGCAGGTGCATTTGTCACTCCGAACGACATGACTAAGAACTCATAGTGACCATGTCGAATTCTAAATGTCATCTTGTGCACATCCTCTTCCTTCACTCGGACCTGGTGATAACCCGACCATAGATCTATCTTAGAAAAAATAGCTGCTCCGTGTAGACAGTCAAATAGATCATCGATTTGTGGAATCAGATATTTATTCTGATTGTCACATTGTTCAACTCTCTATAATCGACTTACATCCTCATCGATCCATCCTTCTTCTTCACCAATAAAACTGGCGCTGCCCAAGGTGACGCACTCGGTCTGATAAATCCTTTGCCCAACAGCTCTTCAATTTGCTTCTTTACCCCATCCTGTTCAACCGGCGCCATTCTGTACGGTGCCTTGGAAATCAGTGCACTCTCTGGCTGAATAGAAATGCTGAACTCTACATCCCGATGAGGTGGTAGTCCCGATAAGTCTTCCAAGAATACTGTCGGAAAGTCTCGGACTACAAGAATCTGCTTAACTTCCTCAGGAATCTTCTGCTTAGTTATAGCTGCCAATAACTGCTTGCACTTTCTCTTCCCCTGAAATGTAATAGCTGGTCCTCCTGGTGCCTTCACCAACACTTCCTTGCTCTTGCATTCGATACTGGCACTGTAAATTGACATCCAATCTATGCTAATAATTACATCGACTCCCAACACTGCCAATTCTATAAGATCGATACCTAACATCCTCCCTCTGATCTGGAGGTCACAACTATCATAGTACCGATCGGTAGTCAACATTTTTCCTGAAGGAGTAGCTATTGCTAGAACCTTGCCAGGAAAAATTTTCGGCTCAACTCCCAATCGTTTAGCAAATGCAGGTGACACAAAAATATGAGACGATCCAGTATTAAACAAAACAGTTGCTTTCATTCCATTAATTAGAATTTCTCCCGTTACATAACGAGTACTCTCAGTACATAACACTTTCTAATATAAAACTGGTAATAACAACAGTAAAAACTCTACTTGAGTGCTCCCATACCGGTGATGACATTATCAGCATCATCCGCATCAGCTTCTGTCTGGGCAAACACTCGTCCCTGTTGGTATGGCTTCTTCCCTGGGTTAGCCTGCTTCTGACCCTGCTCCCTCTGCTAGAGTTGTGGGAAATGTGGCCTCATGGCCCTCATTCCCACAGTTGAAACAAGTTGGGGGATTCTGTGCCTTGGGACACTCGGACTTGTAGTGACCCACCTCTCCACACAAGTAACAAGTCATACCTGGGGGTCTCATTCATCCGTTGTTGAGCTTCCCAAACACTGCAACGACATTCGCCCCAATAGGCCTAAATCTCTGTGCTGGCGGCTGTCCCCTGAAGTTGCTTGCTGTTGCGGGCCTTTTGCCAACATTCCAATTGTTCCTCTTGTTCTGCTCCACCTGGTACTGTTCCATGTCAGCTTCCGTGGCTGCAGCCCTCCTGACCAACTTATCAAACCTCCTAATACCAAGGGGTATCATTCGAGACCTCAAATTTGGCCTCAAACCTTGTTTGAACATCCGTGATTTCTTCGCCTCGTCAATTACCAACTCCTGTGCATAACTCGAGAGCTGAGTAAACTTGGTCTCATACTCCCGAACAGAAAAACTTCCCTGTTGTAAACTTAGGAATTCCATAGCCTTTTTCTCCTGTACATCCATCGAAAAATAGTGGCTGCGGAATTCCTCCAAGAATTCCTCCCAAGTGATCGGTACATTCCCCAGGGCTCGTTTCATGGACTGCCACTAGACCCCGACGTCCTTCTCTAGCTGCATAGTGGCCAGCTTAACTTTGGTCACCTTTGGGGTCTCGAAGACCTCTAATACTATTTCTATTTGTCGAATCTAGTCATTTGCCACATCTGGATTTGCCTTGCCCTCAAACACCGGTGGTTTCATCCGCTTGAATGATTCCACCAATTTGATTGCTTCCGGGACTTGTACTGCCTGTCTCACTCTGGTACTTCAGGTCACATTTGCGGCAAAGGTGTTGATAGTCTGGTAAACCCTAGCCAACTCTATTTCCGGATCGAGTCTGTTACCTTCTCCACTGGGTCCTTCATCATTTCGGGTTCTTCGTCCAACCATTTTAATCCTCAAAAATCGCAACAACATATACTTTCTTCAACATAATTCATTTCATTTCCATAATAAAAATTTTACATTTAGAAATAAAAGCTTGTCCAATACATCCATTACATGAAACATCAAAAAAGAAAAATTTCAACATAAATAGTCTAGATCCTACGGTTCCTTTTGGCTTCCCTGAGCTCTTCCCGTAGTTCATCTATTTCCCTTCGCATCTCTGCGCATTTCTGACTACATTCCTACTTTCCCTAATGAGTTTTCTTGTCTAGTTACGTAAAGTGCCGAGCATACCTGTGTCGAAGTTTCTCTAATTCCCACACACGCTGGCTCAAATCTGTAATATTCCGCTTGTCTTCTGCATGATGAGCTTCCATGTGATTTACTCTCCACTTATGGATGATTAATTGCTTCCAGAGAGAAGCGATAATGTGGTCTTTCCTTTTGCGAGTCAGTTCTTCATCTGAGGATTCATCAGGAGAATCAGGTGGAGGTGGAGTAATCTCTCAAGCTTCGGGTAGCTCCCCTTCTTCCTCCTCTGGGTCTTCTTCTTCTTCAGGTTCCTCCTCTTCTTCAGGGCCTTCCTCTTCTTCAGAATCTTCCTCAAAGAACCATTCCACTTCATCAGTGGGATCGTGGTTATCAGCCATCCTATAGGGAAAGAGAGGAGAAAACGTCGGTGTATAGAGCAATACAAATGTAAATCACTTACATTTAAATCTCTATAAACTGAACTCACACTTCTAATGTCTATCATCCTTGTAATTTTGTACTACTTATTTGAAGTTGGCTCTAATACCATTTGTAACGTCCGAATTCCAAAATGCGGTAATTCGTAGCACAACAGGATCTTTTACTCCAAATTTGTACAATTTTACAAGAAATTTAAAACTTTTTCATACAACACTGTTCTTTTATATTAACGCAACGAAAATAAATAATTACAACTTGATAAATACAACTTGAATGAAAATAACAAAAATCTACAAGCAATCTTTAGCACCAAATCATCTTTGTGTCTTTTTTGCAAATCTCAATCCTGCACTGAAAACTGTGGGCACGTCAGTTGCTTACAACCGACGCAATATTATAAAACAGCGATCCTACTATGCCGTAATATAACGATTCATTATACTTTAACAAATGCAAACTTAAAATTTTAAATATGAATTTGGAATTAATAAATAATTATTTGAGAATTTTTGTGATTTATTATATATTTTTCTGAAATTTACCTTTTTGCATGAGCAAAACACGTGCAAATACTTTTTGGAAACTGAAAAGTCAGAAATTTTAATTGGAAAATCTTATATTTATTAGTAGATAATTATTCTGATTTTTTGGATTTTTACGGATATTTTATGACATGTTTGCAAATATTATAAAAAGAGAGACTTTTGCGCAAAATTACCACTTGGGTACAAATCCGAAAATTTTCAAATTCTGGGCTATGTTTGAGGGCCAGCCAACTCAGTGGTAAAAGGATTTGGTTTTATTTTAATTTAATCAACTTATTTAACTAATTTTTAAAGGAGGATTCATATATGTAAATAAATAAATTGTTAAAAGATATTTCCAAAAGAATTGCAACCCTAATTCTTCAGCTCCCGGCCTATATATTGGCTGCTACATCCATTTCTTTTCTGCACTCAAACAAGTTCATTTTTATTATTGTCTTTCTTGGAGTTTCGAAGCTAGGATCTTGGATTTCTTGCGAAGGAGCTTTTTTTATTATTGTTTCTTTGTCTTTGTTGGTTTCTTCATCGAGGTGAGTGATGTTTGTTTGTTCTATAATGGCTGAGTATGATAGTTTGTATGGTAGATGCATGCTAGAAGATCTTATATTGATTTGATGAATAAATTTGTGAATGAAGGATCTAAAAGTAAGTTGTATGATAAAGTGTATAGATTAATAGATAATTCTCATGTATGATTGATTAAGAAACATAAAGACTTAGTACTACCCATGAAAATACTAAACCTATAATGTTTTGATAATGTGCAAGTTGGATATCATCAAGAATGTACAAAACTAGTATGCATATTGAATTTTTAAGCCAAATGTTCATGCCTGAGTTGTGTGTGTGTGTGTGTGTGTGTGTGTGTGTTTTTCTTCTTCTTTTTCTTTGGATTAAAACTTGATTTTTGGTTGGGATTTGAATGTCGAAACAAGATACAAATGTTAGACAGTGGATTGACGGGTGTATAACAATCATAAGATGCGGATTTGGATAGTAGAAATCAAAAGTATAAGGATTGGATATATTTTTTTTGAATTTGGGTCTGATGGTGTAGGCCGAAAATTTTGATGTTGGATTTTGTAAAGTTTTCAATGGGTTTTGATTTATAGTGATATAACTAGTTTGTATATGTGTTTAACAAGTTGCAAGAAGGGTTTTTTGGAATCAAAAGATCAAATTTGAAGTGTTGAACTAAGTTTGGATTTAGGGTCTGATGTGTGCATGCCGAAGGTTGAGTTTTTGAGTTTGTATGAAGTTTTGATTGAACTTGGATTTCTATTGATACTGAGATTAAATTGAAAAATATGCTACTCATATACTATGGTTCTTGATTTATCTTACTGATATATATATACACATATATACACACACAAATACATCTTTCCTGTTTTGAAGAATTTTGTTGAAAAAAAATGCTCTTTGTGAAATTGTTGAGAGTTTGATTTAATTTATGAACTCCAGTATGTTAGACAAGTTGTAATTGATCATCTCAGGGTTTTAACTTTACGAATTCATGCTTTTAAAGATTATAAACTAAGTATCAGTTGAGAGGTGCACGAAAATTAAAGCTGTTTTTTTGGCATGACGGTCGACCGCCTACACTTGAAAGGTCGGTCGACTATCAAATGCTTGGTTTTGGATTTTTAGCATGTCAGTCGACCGCTGCTTTTTCAACTGAAATATCGGTCGACCGAGAGTGGCTATGCTGATTGTTTTGTTAGGTCTTTTGCTGTTTATCTTGAAAGATCGATTCTCCGAACATATGGATTATTGAACTACTGTATTAGATGAAGTTTTTACTACAGATTACTGTATTTTACAGAGAGTTATATTTTTTTATTTATAATAGAATTTAACTCGTATTTCTACGGCTTTAGAAAGCAAAATATATACGGATTTCTAGATATCGATGTTTTGTGACTTTCTATGATTTCAAATTGTGAAACTTAGTTATTTGAGCGAATTAAACTCAGATTTTTCTATTGGAAATTTGTGAGTATTCAGATAAACTTGAATTTGTTTAATTTAAAGAAGTTTTCTTAATATGAACGAATTGATAATAGATTCAAGAGTTTTAATGGAAGATTGGTGCTGATATTGGAGTTGTGAGTCTCTAGAGGTTGAGTGGGACCCTTGTGTACCGGCAGTTGTGATTTTTTGTGGAAGTTGACCAGTTGGGGTCTTCGTTCCTGGTTTAGTTGTGTTTAGTCTGGTTGGGGGTACATTAACTCTAGGGGAGATTGTAAAGTAATTAATATTGACAAACCTAAGGACAAGCACTAGTTGGAATTGTGACGAAATATGAGCAAACATGGGTAGGGGGCCTCATATGGTCAGCGATGGGAGACGGTTTCACTGATTATCGGGGTATAAGCACTCGCGATGTGGCTAGTCTTTCTGATTATCGGGATCGAGGCAACATCCATAGGATGTCTGCGTGATGAGGTACCATATGCTTTGCAGTGTGAGTTTCATTACCTGACCTTTGGGGTGCGAGCACTTGCGTTGGGGGATTGATTCCACTGATTACCTGGTCATGGAATAGACACTCACGGGATATCTAAATCATAAAGTAATCATTGTAGTAAGTTAGTTGCATAACGTGGGATTGAACCCTATAAAGCGGAGAACGATAAAGGCTTGTACCGGATCTATGTACAGTGGGGAGCATAGATTCAGCAAGTCTGCATTAGTTTTCATCATAAGCATCTGTGATTTCCTTGACTTGATTTATGCTTGTTTTCTGTTTCCTACACTCGACACTTAGCCTAGTTCATTTGATGATATGTTTTATTGTTATTTCATATTTCATTGTTATTACCATGATATTGTTCTTTATGTTTCGTTCAGTTGTGTTCATTTAAATATCACTCACACCGTTATGGCTGCCCCTGTAGTTTTGGGGGTTAGGGTTATCTCCAGCCTCATGTTTTACAGGTATGTACCGTTAGCTTGGGATTGGATGCATGTGGTAGAATGATATTATGGCTTATGCGAATTGTCAAAGAATGGATTGTAAAAGAAAGAAAGTGTAAATCAAGGAGTTTAATTTCCGCTGTGCTATGTAAAGAAATGATGTAATAAAAGTTAAAATTTTTTATGTGGTTTGCTATGTTTACTATTACATTGAGGTAGATGCTGAGAATTATGCCACGTATTTTTGAATTTATTTATTGGAAATTTGGGGCACTACATTGAATGTAAAACAAAGTGTGAAAGTGAATATCCTAAAAATGTCAGTGTATGCAATGACTTAATGCCTAATGCAGATGTTTACACTCTGATGACACTAATGCATACTTGTTCGGATTCAATGCATCCCATTCTACATAGGTCCAAGGGCAAGTACCTACGTACTCCACATTATAGAGTTGAATCCCTCACCATGCAACCTGCTCCTATGAATACTACAAAATTTAGATACTTTGCAAGTATTGGCTCTCGCCCTTGGAATACTGGAGACAAATCCCACTTTGTGGATCATCCTGTGGCCCTTACATCCATCGTCCCGGAATACTAGGGATTGTCTCACTCCGCAGGTCATCCTGGAGCCCTTATTGCACAAATATCCCATGAGCGTCACTCTTGTCCCGAAATACTGGAGATCATTTTCGCTCCATGGATCATTCCATGGCCCTTGCGTACATCGTCCGAAAATACCGGGGACTATCTCTCTCCAAGGATCATTCTGGATTCTATAACTTATGTTTACACTTGTTTCATCATGTCTCCAACTAGTGCATGGTTCTTAAGTTTAGTTAAAATCGTCACAACCTAGAGCTAGCTTACCCTACCGGACTTAAACCAATACAAGAGAAAATCAGCCCGCACTGGCTACTTCTCAATGAGAGAGTCAACCCACACTGGTTACACCTCAAAATCTCATCAATAAAAACACTGCCGATTACTAGGGTCTCGCATAGTCTCTAGATTCCAATAACTATCTCATCTTAGAGATCACAATGGGTTATATCCAACCTTAATAACAATATTTCAACTTTTAAATCAACAATTTTTCTTCATCCCTGAAGTATTCAACATTTTCATAATTTACTCAACCATAATTTCCAAATCAAAATTTTCATTAACCACTTTTAATTAGCAAAATAAATTAATCACTTTACAAATTCCTCGAAAGTCTTTTCATCAAAATCTAATCGCTTCCCAAACAAATAATCTGTAACTCAATCCAAACAATTTTTCTTTAATTTATATCATTTAATTTTAATGTCAAAACTCTTTTAAAACAGACATATAAAATTCTCGATCTTTCACCTTAATGCCCAACAACAAATAACATAAGCATGACTTTAAATAATCCCAAATATATATATATATATATATATATATATATATATATATATATATATATATATATAGGGAAGTCTTCCATTGTGCACCACCTATGGTGCACACAGCGTGAGCACTTGGCCTTCCCGCCTTCGTATCGACGATCCGAACCATTCACATTGATCTACACATCTAAATTAGTCTAAATATGTAAAATCAAATCATTTGATATTCATTTGCCCATCCATATAAGTGTTACAAAATTATATGGCTGAAAATCATTATTTTTTATAGTCACATGATGGATGGGCAAATGAATTTCAAATGATTTGATTTTACATATTTAGACTAATTTATATGTGTAGATCAATGTGAACGGTTCAGATTGTCGATACAAAGGCGGGAAGGCCGAGTGCACACGAGTGCACACGGAGGGGTGGTGCACAACGGAAGATTTTCCTATATATATATATATATATATATATATATATATATATATATATATATATATATATATATATATTTCATTTTAAACAGTGTAAAATTTCAAAAAAGTTCTAATATTTATTTATTTATTTATTTATTTATTTATATATATTTTTTAATCTTGTGAAGTCCTCTCCTTAAAACAAAACTCCAAAAACTCAAAAAAATCAAGTTTCCTCAAAGTGCCAGCCCCCTGGCTCGAACCCGTACCCCCACCATGGCGCCAGAGCGCCTATCCACTGAGGCTAGGCTCAAATCACAACCCATATAGAGTTAAATTCTTTAACTACTTGAAACTCCTCCTTACTGACTTTGAAAAAAAAAATTCTACACAGCAAACACACAACAACACAAGAAATCGATTCAACGCCAATAGAGAGGCAAACGCCCGCCTACCCACTGAGCCAAGCTCAGATACACAACATATAAGGGGTAAAAATCATTAAGTATTTAGTTTATGCCCTACTCATTATTTTAAAGATACAACATTCAACTTCTTCGATTCCTCTCATCAATTTAATCTATTTAATCCGCGCAAATCAGAAAGTCTAACAACGAAAAGTTACTGATTATTCATGTGTCAAAACAATTCTACATAACTTTAAAGATTTCTAACAAATTGAGACAAACATCATATGAAATTAATAAAAATATTATTCTACATCACATTTAGAGATTTCTTTCCTTTTTTCAATAACAATTAACAAGATGGGGAATTTCCCCCCAAAATTTCAATCACGATTAATTTCTTCGCCAAACTCTATTTATACAAAAAAATTAAAGTGTTCATGATATTTATTCAATAACATACACAATTTGAACTTCTAATCTCACATACATTATAAATTTAAAATTGATCATGCATTTCATTCAATAAATATTTAAAATTGCAGAGTTCTCTACCACATGCATCATATCAAGAATTTGAGCATAAACTGAGCAAAATTTCATTAACAATTGTACAATAAATTACCTAAGCATGCATTTAGAATACAATTTAGAAAGTAGTTTGAAACACCCACCTCTTAATAGCAAATCCCTACATACAAACTCCAACAAAAACCAAAAGCAAGCCAAGCTACTCCTACTGAAATGCAAATGACAGCCAACCTGAGAGTTCTGTTCTACACTTCTTTTTTGATTTACTTTAGATTAGAATAAGGTTAAGAGTATCAGGCTTAGTTATAGTGTTTTTAATCAAATAGTTAATAAAACCACCTCTCCACTAACCTATTCTTCTCCACTAACACCACTCTCATTTACCAAGTCAAAGGCAAACTCGAACATTCAAACGCAGCCCCAATTTGTGTGCACAATGCACGTGTGCACGTGCACATGCTTGTGCACACCCCACCACTTTTTTTTTTCATTTATTTTTTTTTGAAATTAGAATTGTGAATGGACTACTATAAAAATTTTGATTTTTCTCTTGTGGTTTATAAAAAAATATTTTTAGTCCCAAAAAATATTTTTAGGCCCAAAAAAATATAATACAAAGTGTAGTAATTTAAAATGAGAGGAAAAATGTGTATTATCTCTTAGGTTTTTTTTTAGAAACATACATATAAAATTCTCATGTGCATTGCACGTGCAAAAATTTGAAAATTTATTTATTATTTTTCTGGGGTGTTAGAAAACTAAACACACAAAGAACACAATTTTGTCCTAGTTCAGACGAACCTAATCCGGGAAAGCAATAACCAAGATATTATACAAGAGTTATAATCACTCTCACCAAGAACCTATCTATCTCTTAAAACTCACTAGAAAATACTCTGCTGTTTACAATGCAAAACTCTCATATGAAGTACCATCTCAGAATGGAGGCCCTTACAATGATATATAGAGGTCTAAAGAATCCCTAGGTTGTAGTCTTGATAATATAATCATCTGATATACCCTGAAGAGAAACTCACACGATAGGAGTTGTATGATCTAACTTGGAGAAGAAGTTTGACTCAAGCTGATTCACTAAAAATCGGCCCAATTGTTGCTACTTACTTGCGGTCGACTGCTCTCAAGTCAGAGAGCAACCTAAGAACTTGTGGTCGACTGCTCCTAAGCAGTTGAGCAGTCGACTGCTCCTTGCTGCTGCTGCTGCACATTTCTTTTGAAATTCCATGCAGTCGACTGCTCCTTATTGATGCTTCTACCTGCTGATGTTGTAGTTTTTTCTACCATATTCAGTTCAAACATCTTCTCGTTTCACCATATTCTCTTTTTATCGAACCTAGTATACAAGACAGAAAGCCAACACTAACCACCATCTACAACTAACTCTATTAGTGTTGTCCCCTCCTATTTTCCCCATATTTCTTACACCTTTGGCTCACTACTTTACCGTCACACAATCTCCATTAGTTATTTTTCTGGCTAGGAATTCACTTGTAATCATGGTACAAATTTGTTTAAAAGGAATTCAATAATTTTTCTACAATGATAAAGAAGAGAGTAAATTACAGATACGGATTTTATCTCTTTGGCAGAATACCATACCCAAATTTTTTTTTTGCATATAACCCTACGTAAGTTTCCTCCATTCGGCAATAAGCCATACTCCGTTAATTTTGGGCTATTATCTGGAAAAAAGTGCTGACATTTCCTTTTCCAATGACGAAAATACACTTATGCAGTTGTTATAAATACCCTTATGCCATTTTTGGGGTGTTTTTTTTTTGAAAAATTGGGAGATTATGAGGAAATTTAGGGAAATTTCATCACTTTTTTAATGTTTTAATTCCTTAATAATCTCTTAAAAATTCCATAAAATATCTTCAATTCCTAAAAAAATTAAACAAAAAATTGTTCAAAATCGTTCAAAATTGTGAAATTACTTTATAAACAGAGCTCATAATGCTCTTAAACATATTAAATAGAGCTCAAGATGCCTGGAAAAAACATAAACAGAGGTCATAATGCTCATATACAACATAAACAGAGCTGAAGATGCCTGGGAACAACATAAACAGAGCTCATAATGCTCACAAACAACATAAACATAGCTCAAGATGCCTGAAAACCACATAAACAGAGCTCACAATGCTCACAAACAACATAAACACATCTAAAGATGCCTGGGAACAACATAAATATATCTCATAATGCCCATAAAAAACATAAACATAGCTCAAGATGTATGGAAACAACATAAACAAAGCTCATAATGCTCACAAACAACATAAACTGAGCTCAAGGTGCATGAGAACATAAACATAGCTCATAATGCTCACAAACTACATAACCGAGCTCAAGATGACTTGAAACAACATAAACAACATAAAAAATTTTCATGTACATACTGTTAGAATAATATTGTTAGAATGCACATAAATTTGTTACATATCATATTATACAAAATAAATACAGAGCATATAAATAGGAGCAGCAGCTAGTAGCTCAATATGCATCCTATTTTTGACATTTGTCAACACCTTCAGCCTCTGTACAAACTGCAGTAAACAAGAATGATAGGGTTTAACTAGCTATTTTGTAATTATTTATGCAAGATAAAAACACTACTAACGCAATTAACTCAAAATGTTTTCAAGTAATTGTAGGCTCAGAACACTCTGGCATATAACAAGGATTTATGAAAATTTTCAGTTGAATTAAGCGTGACTCACAAAATAATCAAAATTATGAATCAAGCATGTAATTTAGAGCTCAAACAAACTGTTGACGAGAGAGCTCAAAACAACATAAACAGAGCTCAACATGCATATAAACTGTTGGTGTATGCCCTAGAGGTCAGTTGTGTATTGACATTACTAGTTGACATTGTATAATGATTTTTGTTTTATATATGAGGCATTTTATTTATTGTGTTGTTTATTGTGATTAAATGAACATAATAAAGTTCTTAGAATAGTAGGTTCAATACCATGAGATATCAAGTGCATGACTTGATTGTGAGATCCTATTGGTTGTAATCAGAACACTATTCTTAAATGTCCCTGGTCAAGTGTTATTGTGAATTAGGACAATAATAATAAATAGAGACTAGTATGGACGTAGACTGATGACCATATCTCATGGGTCATGGATATGAGATATCAAGTCTTCACATGAATACATATTTGAGTAATAATGTACTGGACTGACCCACCATGAGAATGCTGCCTAGATCATTACGTGAGTGTCATAAGCGGTTCTCACAGTGACCATGGTCTACGTAGTCCTTTATATTGAAGTCACTATGGTTCCTTACATGAGAAGTTATATATTTCAATGTCGTCAAATGTTGCCTGTAATAAAGTGATTATAAAGTTGACTATTGGATATACTACAAATCATGCAGATGGATGTGAGTGACTTAGATAGAATTTGTCCCTCTTACATAATAGGAGCGATATCTATAAGCTCCTTGATTGAGTGAGACTACAAAATGCATGGCCGTATTCAAATGAGTCAATATGAGATATTGAGCTCATTTATTTTAGTAAGTCTACTCGGACATCAAGAAACCAAAGATTGAACTATACAAGGGTGACATGCTTTATGCCTTGTGGTCAATTAGATATCTGGACAAAAGGACTAGACTACATGGTAACATTGGTCACGGATAGATATGTCAAATCACTATTCTGGTGAAATGGACAGCCCATCATCCAAAGATCGAATCCGGATCACATAAACCACGTTTTCCCTAATAAGTGCTGATTGAACTGGAGAAAATTTCTACTCAATGGGGCCAAAACATGAGAGGTCACAGGATAGGCATTATCCTTATGCAGATACACCGGTCTTTACATTGGCATTCCCGTAACTTGAGTAGCAGTGATGTATTGCTAAATACCGCTCACTGTTTGTAACTCTAGAATATGATTTTAGTATTACTGTCAACGTAATGGGAACCTACGTTGTCACACACTTAGAATGGATCAAAATTGGGTTTAAATTCATGAGATGATTTTAATTGGAAATCCTAATAAGACTTGGACTCCTGACATTGGTTAGACATTTAATTAGATTAATTGGCCTGGCTGAAGTTTAAAGGCCCACACATGAATCTGAACCAGGTCAGATTGTGAGCCCAATAGCCTCATTACTCTCTTAGGGTTGATTTTCTGCACCTATATATATGATACGTATCTGTGGAAAAGTCACACATGAGAAAACCCGAACCGTCATAGAAATTGTGATAGAGAGATTGTGTGAAACATCTCATTCCCACAACTAGCACCGCAGCATGAGAAAAAGCTTGATTTCATCCATTCGTGTGGATACTGTAGAGGCACCGCAGTATTGTAGTGTTGTGATCGGTATACTGTGAAGACAGCATATCCATCTTCAAGGTATAACTCCTAAACACGATTTATGGTTTTCGTATAGATCCATGGCTAGGTTTTGTTTTTTTTTTGTAAACTTTCTGCTGTGTATTTAAACTGTGATTACCCTCGAAACCTAACATAAACCACATAAATAGAGCTGAAGATGCCTGAAAACAACATAAACAGAGCTCAATATGCATATAAACAACATAAACGAGCTCAAGATGCCTGGAAAGGACATAAATTGAGCCCAAAATGCTCATAAACAACATAAACATAGCACACAGACAGAAGCAGCCACATGAATTTCACTCACACTGAACTGCTAATGCTCTTGAACAACTCATATCACAGAACTGCTAATGCTCTTGAACAGCTCATATAGTGCTTCAACTTCACTCAGACTAACTGCAAAAATAAGTTAACGATGATTAGCAGAGAATTTAGAATGTAACATATAAAGATTAGCAAAAAGTTATAATAGACGTAGACAAGCTAATGTGATTATTGGCCAAGTAAAAGGTTAACCTGAGGACCTAAAAACTATAAACAATCAATTATCATGCATTCATTTAACATGTCCGTGTTTGAGTTCTAAATGATGTATAATGTAGATGATGCAGTTCCTATTTTTTCTTTTGAGTAATTCATAAGAAACATATGCCAAAAGCTTACAATGTAAAGCAACTGAGTTTCCAAGTTAAAATATAAATTGAGGAGACAAATTCCAAGTTCAAATATAAATTGGCAAGACTTTATTCTCTATAAGCGCATGCACCTCTAGGCCACAGTAATCAACCATCAGGTTATGTTTCTTGGGCTTTTAAGTTTGTGAAACTAAAAAGCATTATTTCAATCTTAATCAATCCTAAGTTATCATCTTGGACAATAATTGCTACTTCTGTCAGTCACTCTTACATAGAACGTGCAAGTTCTTCCTATATAGATAGAATTTTAATCAAATCATGATTTTCAGTTCTTTAGTAATCAACAAAGTGGACCTTGTGCTTTTCAGCATAAAGCAAAGTATGGTGCAAGTTCTATCCCATTAGTCAGATTCCAGGATATGTCATAATCAAGAGCAAAGATTTCTAGGGTATGTTAATAGTACCTCTGATTTTTGCATTGCTTGGTTACTTATGCATTATTTGGTTGAAATTTTACTAGAAAGCATATTATGACATAAAAATCAAAATAAACAGTGTTCATGAGATTCAATAAAAATCAAAACCTAGCATAACTGAGCTTAAACTATTGTACTTAAGCTAACATTCATAAGATTCAATCTACAAGTTTAGATACTCGTGCATCACTTCTTATATCATTTAATGTATGTTTACAAAAATTAGTCGCCTGGAGGCTACTTACACATGCATTGTTTGGTTGAAAATTTATTGAATAAAAGCTCTCCAAACAACTTAATATTTAATTCCGTGCATATGATGACATAACAATCGAAATGAATGGCGCAGATCATCCATATGGTATCCCACATAGTTATTACAATCAAACTATAGGAAGGACTCATCTCATACACAAAAATGGAACTCCATTTTCTATCGGAATTGGCAAAAGGGAACCTCATAGAGTACAAGTAAAATTCCCTCTTGTATGAAAGTAGTAATCGCTCAGTGAGACCCTATAAAGACGACCTACACACTACATTTTACCTCTTATTTCATCCAATGCAACAATATCAAGTAATTTAGAGACCTATAATTCATGGCATCATGCAAGATGTGGTTCTAATTCCATCTGTTTTTATACAATATCGCATACTCGGGCTTGAACAAGCGTACTTGAGCTTAACATTCATAATATTAAATCTACAAGCTATAACACTCATGCATCACTTCTTATGTCATAAAAATGTATATTTACACAAAATTAGTCACTTAGATGCTATTTACCCATGCATTGTTTGATTGAATTTTTACTAGCAAGCATATTATTACAAAAAAATAAAAATAAACAATGTTGATGGTCCATGGGGTATCCACATAGTGGTTACAATCACTCAATATTAGGCAATCATCTCATATACAAAGGAGACTCCCTTCTCTCGAAGAAACAGAGAAAACAAGACCACATTGCTACATAACGAAAATTCCAAAATATGGAGTGATTATAATCCCACGGCGGGACCCCATTGATGATCAACACAATTCATCAGGTCAATGTCCCAAAGAAGTATGTTTACAACAAACAAAAAAATTAGGGCGCTTCTTACTCATTAATCAAGTGGTACCAATTCAAATCCACAGTAATCCACAGCATGCAATTTCAACAAATTCAAATCAACTACTAGCTCACCCAAATCAAATCAACTACAAATTCAAATCAGATTCAAAATAATCCCCCAAATCAAATCAAATCAAATCAAAAAATGAGGGACGAAGCTCACCCGTTCACCAGCAAAGGCGCCTACGATGATGAAGGTGACGTAGACGGAATTGCGGCGCATCAGCACTGTAATACCCCCAAATATTTTTTAAACCATTTCTTACTTAAACAATTTCTTACTTAATCTATTTCTTACTTGCACTATTTCTTACATAGAATAATCTTTATAAATTTCAATTAAAATTTCGGCAGAGTCTCCCCTGAAATATTAGCCATTTTATACATATTCCTTACGAAATTTTGCAAATAATTACATATCTCCCAACATAGGCAATATATATCAATACTCTCCAGGCCAATCCAAGCAACAACACACAGGCAATATTTATAGGGCTCTGAGGGCATAACTCATCATAATATACAAGATACAAACTAAAAACCAAAAATTCATTTGAAAACATAAGGGTTTTTAGAAAAACCTTTGAAAAATCTTTCAAAAACAACCCAAAGAACCCAATACTCAACAGCGAGGCGGGTACAAGTTTTGTATACGTCATCACATCACTATATATCATCATTTCATACAGTAACATATATAGTCTCCCAAAATACAAAATATTACACAAATACTATCATTTACCCTATTTCTATATGACTTCGGTACATAAAGTATATAATAGATACATACACCACCAACCCTTCTATGAGAAAAGTATAACTACAAAACTAAGTACTACTAAGGTATCTCACCTCACTGCTAATTAGAACCTGCAAAGAGAGTTAAGGACGTCCACCTCAGGGAGGGACTCCTCTAACCCCCAGAAAACAACAGGGGTCAGTCATAACTGGTGTGAGTATAATGTACTAGGTTAGTCAATAAAATAAATAATATGAAAGAAAATGAAAGAACTTACAAACATAATGATAATTAAATGTAACCTGAAATTAAACATATAAACATAATAAAGAGGAAACTGGATTTTGCACAAAGATAATATTTTCTAATCTTCAACCAGTCTACATATCAACCTCCACTCACTCTATCTTGAAGTTGTGCCTAGACAGGTAGTTCCCACCACTTCCATAGAAATAGCGGGTGAGTAGTTCCTCGACACAATTCCAAGGCGTACCAAACTCATATCATAGCATATTTTTATTTTTCATAACCATTCTCATCACATAATACCCCTTACTTTTATTATTCATCACATAATACACTTTACTTTTCATTCTCATATTACATCATACTATACTATTCATTCTTATAATATATATCTTATTTTACTTTTCAGTCTTATAATATACTTTCTTGACTTTCATTCACATAATACATAACACACTTTCTTTACTTTTCATGCTTATTCTCATAACCCATTTTCTTCACTTTTCATATTCGTTCACATAGCACAATTTCTTCACTTTTCATATTCATTCTTATACATACTTTCTTTACCTTTCATATTCATTCACATGCTCATAACACATTTTCTTTACTTTTCATATTCATTCATGTAACATACTTTCTTTACTTTTTTCATTCTCATTTCATATCATACACTTTGTTTATTTTCTCATTCTCATTTCATATCACACTTTCTTTACTTTCTCATTCTCATTTCATATCATACACTTTCTTTACTTTTTCATTTTCTTTTCATATTTACCCATTTTATTAATTTGTCGACCATTAGCCTAGCAAACACGCGGACCATTGCCCACCAAGGATCTTACGCATCCGAGGCTACGTCTTCCTCCCAGCCTATGCCAGCGAGAAAATACACCACACCCCAAGTAGAACTTGGGTAATATACACCGTACCCCAAACATAGTTTGGGTAATAATCACCGCACCCCAAGTGAAATATGGGTAATATAACACTGCATCCCAAAACCGATAGCTTGGGTAACTGCACCCCAGGTAAACTGGATAATAACCAGACCTCAAGCCGATAGCTTGGGCAATAAAAACACCGTACCACAAACATAGTTTGGGTAATAAACACTGCACCCCAGGTCGGTTCTTGGATATTAGGAGGTCTAGCCCAAACCCCAAGGATTTTTGTAGGCACTGGTAAACAAAATTGAACTTTTATAATCATTTTCATCTCATCTATTTATCCCATTTTATTATTACATATCATCTCATCATAAATCATGTTATTTATCTTCTCATTTTATCACATATTATGCATACACCAGACTATTTATCTTATCATGTTATCAAGGGTTATTTATCTTATCATTTTACTGCATATTATGCATATACCATGTTATTTATCTTATCATATCATTTTATCACATATTATATCACCTTAATAATCTGCATATCATACATATACCAAACCATTAATTTCATCTTTTATCATATCAATTCGCATTTATCATCCATATATCATATGTACATCGAATCAGTTAACACATCATAATATCATAGATATATTTTCTATTTATCACCTGCATATCATACATACACCATGCCATAAATCACTTTATATTATCATATATAAATCCAATATATCACTAATAACACCAAATATTCAAAATCATACAAATACACCATATAGCACAATTTCAACTATTCAAATTCCGTGTTTTCTATTAATTTTTTATCCGGCCATAACTATCACGATTAACTTTATATAATCTAAAATTTTACTTCAACACAAAGTATATCTAGTATGATCATACTCACCCAACGAACAGACAGGAATACGCATCTCGCTCGCCCAGTCGCTAATCAAACTTCACCTTTTCACACCTATTAAGAAAATTATCGAACCCATAAGCTATTAACTCAAAACACACGTTATCTACCCCCGAAGTCACATCAAATGCACTCATACATTATAAACAACCTACATAAGCATGTCAAATCTACAATTCTCTAATTCTATACTCAAATCCAAATTTTACTCCTCGATCAGAGGAGTTCTAATCGATATTTATATTTTAAGGGTAAAACACCCAAAATAAATTTCTATATCCCAAAATTAACTTACATATACATCTCGGAAATAATGTCTATTATTTATACATATTTTCCTACAATTATCTTGTTTCTATACCAATAAACTCTATTTTTACAATTTCCCGATATCGGGAAAATTCTGTACAATTGTCAAATAATTATTAAAATTTATCATAAATACTTCTAAATTATCCCATAATATCCTACATCATCAAAAATAATTACTAGCATACAATAAATACAATTCTCTTTACCCTTCCCAAACTCAATCCCTAGGTTTAATGAAAGTTCCATATTATTACCATAAAAATTGAAAATTTTCATCGTGAGCATGTTATATATGTTGTAACCCCTGTTTTTCCAAAAATGTATTTTTGTGTATTTTCTGTATTTTTAAAAAAAAATTGTAATTTTTTTTTTCGGTTTTCAAATTCTTTTGTCAAAATGTATTTTGGATCTTTTATTAAAATCTAATTTTTTCAATCAGTAATTTAATTTGCAACTATTTTTCTATAATTTTTGTATTTAATACAGTTCTTATTATTGTTATTATTACTTTTACTATTGTTATCATTTTTATTATTATTAATATTGTTACTATCTGTATTATTTTGCTAGTGTGGTTATTTTTATTATTATTTTATTTTATTTTTATTGTTAAAATTACATTATTTTATAAACTATATTTATTAGTTATTGTATTTAAATTTTCCTATTGGACTTTTATTTAAAACCCATTAATCCTAACTATTAACCATTTCCAATCCTAATTACTACCCATTAATACCCATTACCTATTACTACACCCTCCTTCCTAATCTAAATCCTACATCAGATCATTATCTACCAATTCCTAAAACCACTTCCTATATTCCATTTCCTATTATAATCCTATAGTATTATACCGATTACTACCCATACCAACCCAATTAATCAATCCCCTAACCAAATACACCCTACACTAAACTACACCTATTAATCAACCTTCCAAATCCTCACCTTTACACCCGGTTTGCAACACATATAGCCAACCCGACCCATTTTGTTTTTTTTCTTTTTAACCTAGCCGTCAGCCTTTGTGTGCCCCTCCCCTCCTTCAACCCTAAGTCATGTATATCCTATATATATTTTCAACCTCTTGCTGCATGTATTTTATTTTTTCCCAAACCATTGCACCCTATTTCCGTGCTTCATCTCTCCCGCTTCCTCTTCATCCGCCGTCGCGCACTTTCTTTCTCTTGGAATTTTATTGCGCGTGCTCGAGTGCGCGTGTGGATCGTTCGTGAGTCCGTAGATTTTCGTTCGTGGGATTTGCTCCCACTTTTGATTTGCATCGTTCTTCATCTCCAAATTAAGGCAAGTAACTTGTACTTCAATTTATTGGTTTGATACAAGTCAAAAAGTTCATCTATAGTGTAGTTGGGTCTAGAGACAACCAAAGATTGTGTTTTTCTTGATGGGTTTTGTCTCTATTGTGATAATTTGGCCATAGATAACTTATGACACAAATCTTGATAGAAGATAACTTAGGAATTGCCCAATTCTTGATTTTTAGTCATGTATATGGATAATTGTGTGAAATTCGTGTTTTGATTGATACCCATGTGAAATAATAGGCGTGGACATGTTAGTAACCCTAATTCATGATGTTTAGACCCTCGGTAGGTTGTATTTCAATTTTGGAAGTGTTTGGATCAATAATCTTGAATCTATAATGTTTTGTCCTTAAGGGTGAAATCTGTATTTGCTGGATGATCTGTTTTGATTGCTGTTTTCGTCTATGCTACAGTCAGTGTTTAAATTTCGGTATAAAATATGGGTTTTAGATAATTTTGTCTATTTTCAAACCTCACTGACTTTGCTTGATTTGGATTTCGTATGACTGAGTTATGGCTATTTTAGTACAAAGGTGTCGATCTATTCCAGATTTTGTTTTTGGGTAAATTTGATAACAAATTATTTTCAAGAACTATTTTATACATATTATTTTGATCCAATATTTTTGTAAGTGTTTCTTTATTGAGTTAGTGATTACCCAGAATTTTGATAAATTTTATTGATAAGTTTTATGTGACGTTCCATGCTATTTTCTAAAATCTACTCGTGTTGTATTTTGCTTGCTGTTCTATAAAGAATCCTATTTTCACTATGATTCCTTATACTGTATGAAAATTATTTGTGAAATATGAAAGTTAGTAAATTATATCTATTTTCATATCCCTTTGGCGGAATTGGATTTCGATTCACTGATTGCGAGATATCTTAGTTTTCGTACAGCAGCATTGAGATTTCCAGATTTGCTAAACTATGTTTTCTTGATACTTTTGTATTTTTGATGATTGATCTATTCTCACTAGAATATTATGAAACTTTATATTTTGATTCTAGACATATAGGGAAATACCCCAGATTTTTCCTGAAATTATTTGAGAGGTTTTGATGCTGTTTTTCTGATTGAGAATTTGTTTTTCTGATTTCTGACTGAACATGTTTTCTGTTTTTGAACCTGTTTTGAGTTATGATGTTGTGAAGTACTATGTGACTTATTTATATTCTCTGGATTCGTGTGGGAGTCTATTTTCCAGATCCTTCGACGGATCTAGATTTGGAGATTTTTAATAGCGGGAATCACTATTTTAGTACAACACTGTCTTACTGTCCTGAATTAGAGAACTAGTTGTTTTACCCTGTTATGTGTGATCTTGTACCTGTACTTATTTATCTCGCACCCTGAACCTGATATATATTTATACCCTGTTATTCTTGCTTTGTTTTGCGACACATACATGCATACCTGATTATAATAACAAATAACTAAGCCGGGGTTCAATGGGAAAGATCTAGTAGTGGATAATGCAGAAACGTGTACTCGGAAGGAGACTTGTGTTTCCTGTATGACATGTTACCAACCAAGTTTACCGATCAAGTTTATCGATCAAGTTAATATTCTGTTACCGATCAAGTTTACCGACCAAGTTCTGTGATTCTGTGAATACCTGAGTACACTGCCCTGTATGGTCCCCTATGAAATCTAAATGAAACTGTTTGTTATAGCAACCATGTGTTATAATATGGGGCGCATGAAGTGCAACGTAGATAGTAAAATAACAAGACTTGACATGACATAATCTGATTTTTTGTGTACCTGATTATCCTGTATACCTGATTGCATGTTTACCTATTACTTGTATACTTGTTACCTGATACATGACACATGCTTGCTTGACACTTGACTATATGATACATGAAACTTGTTTACATGAGACTTGATACGTGACACTTGATGCATGATTTCACGACACTTGATACCTGATGCATGTTTACATGATGCCGTTTATACCTATTCACCTTACCATGCTAGTTATTATATGTTGACATGTGATTAGTTAGTTTTTCCAATGTGCTTGTATCCTACATTATAAGTGGCCCGTAACTTGCAATTGACGGGTACTTGTTTTCTCTCTTTTTCTTTTTTCTGCATTCGTTGAATTGCAGATTTTGGAGATCAGCTGCCAGATGGAATAGGCGAGATGAGATATTAGTTGCTGGAGCTCTTGCTACATTTATTTATTTTCTTGTTGCTATTTGAATAATGTATCTTGTACTTGGATTTATTTATATTTGAGCAATATGACCCAGGATTTATTCTGTATTTCAGATCATGACTATTTGAGATTAATATATTTTATTTCAAGTATTCTTGTTGGTATTTGGTTCATATGTACATGTGGTTGACTTTTCTGGCTTCCGACTCTGATTATATTGTGATATGTTGTAAAGATTCTTGAACAGCTTATGGATGATGAAAATCATTCGCTGGGCTTTTGTTACGCGCTCGTATTTCGTATTTTTGGAAAGCGGGGCGTGACTGTAACACCCCAACTATATTTTTATTATTAAACTGCATTTTTCGATTTTCTGCACGTATGATGCACGTGCTCTCTATGTGATGCGATTTCATCATGAAATACATAAAATTAGTAAATATAATTTTCTTATATTATTTTCGATTCTATTTAATAATCTTTCATCGATAAAGTCAGTTTTCGCATTTTAATATTTTCACGTGCGACGCACGTGTTTGTTTTCGGCGAACACGTTTGAGCGTATCCTTTCTCAAAATAAATTTCATAAAATGTATGTACATTTATTTTTGCATCATAAATTTTAGTTAAACTAATTTTTACTTAAAAAAATATAGTATATGATGTATAGTATATATAGTATATATATAGTATATGTAGTATTTTGATGTAAAGTAGATATAAATTATGTGCAGTGGTGATGGGAGCCCATGTTCAGGTGTGGGCCGTGAGAGGCTTGCTGTTCATTATGAAGTATAAATAGACTAGTATTTATTTTGGTAAAAATAAATTAGAGTGAACTATGATGGGGGCCCAACTTGGGTGAGTGAAGCAAAAGCACAATATGTGCTGGTGACCGGTTTGGTCATGGAAGGGAGAGGGGGTGACCGGATTGTAGTGGGGAGAGGGAATTGATTAGTAGGAGTTAGTGTTTTAGAGAGTGGGGAGATGAAGAGTGAGGAGTTAGGGGAGTTATGAAATGTGAAGATGTGAGAATTAAAAAGAGAATTAAAATGAGAATTTATTAGGTGGGTAATTTTGCAAATTGAACCCTCTACATATCCTATAAATAGCACCCTACCCTTTTCATTTCACACACAAAAAAAAAAATTAGAATTAAAGCAAGAGAAAAGAAAAGAGAAGAAAGAAAGATAGAAAAGAGTGTTCTTGCTTTGGAGAAGTCTTGCTAGGAGGAAAAGTTCTAAGTGTGGCTTTGGAGCTAGAAGAGGTGTCCTATCTTTTCATTGTTCAATCTTCAATTAAGGTGGGTGGTCTCTATATTTTCTAATTCATTGGTTAATCATACTAGAATATGATAGTATTAAAATAGACCGATTTGTTGTGATGTGGGTGATCCTATACTTTCTAATTGTAGGGATTGCATGCTAAATGAGTAGTAAAAATTTGATGTGATAATTAGAAGATAAATTCATGTTTTCATATATGTTAAGTGATAGAAATGTTAACCATTGTTTAAAGAGCAAAGTAATTGTTTTGTTGCTTGCAAATGAGAAGAGAAATTGTAGTTTGTATGTTAATGTACAAGTGTAGGAACTAGAAATTGTGAAAATGTTTGGAGAGATTTTCTTTGTAATTAAAAATGGAGTTTTGGTAATGTAAAATATGGGACTTCAGATGACATCATACACAATTAGACACTACATGTCCAATGGCGACCTTCTTCGTGTCTGTGTTGGAGATCAGTTAGGAAATACAATTTCTAGTGCTGAAGTGATGAGCTTTAATGTTCCTTGCCAAGTAAGTACAACATATTTACTTAGTTAAACTATCACGACATAATTTAATAGGTGTATTAGTAAATATCTAACTGTCCACAAGAACAACTTGAACAATGCTGGGGCAGTGATACAAATAAGTAAGAATATTAATAAGCTTCTGGTATTGATTACAGGTGGATTGAATTTTTTTTTTTTTGAAGTAGATAATTTTGGTTATACTTCACCTGTCACTATTGCAATTGCTTAGTAAGGTTGACATAACAATAATAACCATGTGCCATATGTTTTTTTTATATATATTAAGAACTGCCGGAGCCCTTTCGCTCTGTTACATTAGCAAGTAGCAACTTTTATTTTCTTCATAAAATATAATTTATGTCAAAATGAGATTATAACCAAATAGGCATGGATACTAGTTTTCATTTCTTTTGTAAGATTTAGTTCTAAAAGAAAGATCTAAGTTTTGCAAAAGATGAGAAAAAGAATTTTTTTAATAAGTGAAAAATAATATTTTAATGAATTGAAAATTTCATTTGTTACTATCTTTTTATCTAATATCTAGGAAAGGATTATTTCTAAATTTCTTTGAAAGAATTGATCTTTTGAGTAAACACATTTTATGGGAAAAGACATACTTTATGGATAGTTGAACAAAAATAACATGTGTACTTTTCTAAACAGAAATACATTAAGACTTACTGGTTAGCTAGAGGATATTTCTTATAGGAGATCTTGGGTTCAAAACTGGCTAGTCACATTTATTTTATTTTTTTTTTTGAATGATTCCCGAACCCAGAACTAATACCTAAAGTATTCGGTTTAGGAATTAGACATCAAAGTCCAATGGACTGATTGGTTAGATGGTTAGGATTTGGCCTTTGACCGGGTTTGACCAGAGGGTGCCGGGTTCAAAACTTGATGGCACCACTTTATTTTTCCTTTTGATTTTCCTTTTTTTTTTTTTGGGACTTCTTAATGAGTTAAATGCAAATTAAATTTGGAGAAAAATTCTAATACTCTTATAAAATGAAATAGAATATAGTAAAAATAGTTGTAGAATTTTTCAAGTATATTTGAGAAGTAAAAGAGATATTTGAAGATAGAATGAAATTTTGCTCTTAAGTTAATTATTTTTAAGAATATGATTTTTTTTAAGATTTGATGTGAGAATTAGTTTCTCTTATTGAGATTATGCAATTATGTTGAATGTGAAATTCTAGATTTCTATGTGTACTCAAATTGTTAATGAGTTTAAATTAGATGAATGCATGAATAGAATTCTTGTTGGAAAGAATTGAGAATAAGTGAATCATGAAAAGAACATTGATTAAGTTGTGAATTATTTTTCTCTTGAAAAGATTGTATTTGATTAATTGGAGAGACTTCATGAGTTTAAAATTTGCAAATGAAGTTGCTATTGTTGTTGATTCATGAAGGAATTATAAGAGAATTACGATTGATGCTAAATGAGACATTGATGAGATTATGGATAAATTAGAGATGTGAATATAACAAGTCTAGGACATGATTATTTAAGGATATATGTACCCATATTTCTTGTACATGAAAGTTTATGATTTAGAGTTAGTAAGACCTCAGTACCGGCAATATTGAAAGAAAAGATTTGAGATATGATTTGGAGATATGGCCATAGGGCTATCTCGCAGTTGTTGATTAAGTCCGGTAGGAGGTAAAACTAATTCTTTGAATGGAAATTATTCATGTCTTAAACTTAAGAAAATTTAGGCACATAAGTGAAGATGTAGTAAACTTAGTGAAACGTAAGTGGGGTGCTCTATATAGTCGGCGGTGGACTCCAAGACTATAGACCCAGTTGGTGGACTGAGGTTGCCCTGTGAGAGACGGATTATTATATTATAATCCGGGACTATGAGGACGGGTCGGCGGTGGACTCCAAGATCTTGAGTAGTCGGACGGATGGATTTTTGTGTTTACCGTCTCCAATGTATATATATGTATATACTGGGCTAGAGGGTCACATACGAGACGGTTCGTACGATGTGGAATCTGTTATAACAGCTGGCGGTGGACTCCAAGGCTGGGATTCACATTCGTGGAATAGTCTGAACTTTGTTTTGCTACCGGGTAGTTTTCATGGCGAGGGATCGAGCCCTGTATTGTGAAGAACGTAGGCGCTTGCCCTCGGACCTATGTAGTATGGGATGCATAGAATCCGAACAAGTGTGCATTAGTGTCATCCTAGTATAGAAATGTGTGCATTAGGCATTAAGGCATGACATACACTTATATTTAGAATAATCACTTTTGACACTTTATATGTTCATTCAATCTTTTTGTGATTTGTTAAAGTATGAGATCGTTATACTATTCCCAGCATAGAGAGGATAGCCGTGTATAACATTTCGTCAGTTGTAAATAACTGACGTGCCCACAAATTGACATGCAGGTAAAGGACCATTCATGGAGCTATAAAGTTGGATATGCTGATGCTGCTTTTATTTAAAGATGTTGTAAATGATTTATTGTAAATTTCATTATTCCGCTGTGTAAAGTTAAGATGTAATTGAACTCTGATGTACTATTGAAAAAGTTTTAAATTTTCCTTGTAAAATTGTACGAAGTGAAGTAAAGATCCTGTGAAATCCCGAGTTTGTCCTTATTTGAAATTCGGGGCGTTACAGATGGTATCAGAGCCAGGTTCACAAGTAGTACAAGTTTATAAGGAATGATAAAAAGTGACGTTAAATTTGGGAACAAACCAAGAGAGTCCTTCTGTCAACCGGGTGTAAACAACCCTAAGCGACACGGTATTTAAGCGTCTTCGGACCACCGCTAGCTGGGAACCGACTCTTACGGCTAACCCAAGTGAATCCGAACTTGATAAACTAAAGAACTGTTTAGAAAAAGTAATAAGACCATTAACTATAATTTAGAACCCGTGACACCTTAGTGAGTAGTTACAATTTTATTCCTGCGGACACTAGAGTGTGAGTTCAACCTGTAGAATTAGACTCATATTTACATTGCTTTGTAAGATAACTTTTTCCCTTGTTATAAGATGGCCAACCAAAACGAACTTCCTTGGTTTGTCCACCCTGAGGACTTAGAAGAAGAGCCAATGGAGGAAGAGGACCCAGAGGAAGAAGAAGACCCGGAAGAGGAAGAAGAAGAGGAACCTTTCGAGATAGAGGATGAAGAGTTTCTCGAGTCCAGGGAAATTACTCCGCCACCACCTGACTCTCCCGAAGACTCCCCAGACAAGAAATTTATACCGGATCACCCAGATGACCTCGTTGCATCCCTTCGTCGAGAACTGGATGCACAAAAGAGGAAGGTTAACTACTTGGAATCACGCCTGGCACAGAATAAAGTACGCGTCTGGAAACTAAACCACCTGATATACGAGCTCAAGAAGACCCAACGACGCGACAGGGATAAAGAAAAGCGACCGTACGAGATTGAAGACATAAGAAAGGAAGTCCAAGATCTGCGGGAAGAGCTCAGAGAAGGCCAAGAAAAACTGTAGAATCTAGGATATCTTTTATTTAAGCAATTGTAATGGAAATGTTAAAATAAAGGTTTTATCGCTGAATAAAGAATACAATCTTGCTGTTGTGTTATTTGTGATGATTAATGAAGAATTTTATGACTCAGAAATGGCACGAAGAATTGGAAATGGCGAAGGCTTCAGCGGGAAAAATGGATTGGATTTGGAAATAGAGATGGCTCGGATGTACCAGACCCTCAATGCCCTCGCCGCTAATATCCCTCAAAACAGAGGACCGGGACCAGCTATCCAGATACCTGAGGCCATCAAACTGGTGGAAGCATTCAAAAGAATGAAGCCGCGGGTATTTGGAGGACAGACGAACCCCAATGCTGCAGATGACTGGGTTCGACAGATCGAAACAATTTTCGAAGTGCTTGAAACCCCTGAAGCTAGCAAAGTGAAATTGGCTACCATTCAGCTTGAAAAAGATGCGAGTGTATGGTGGCAATCCTTGAAAAGAAACTTGGGAAATGTGCAACTTACATGGGAGGAATTCCTGGAAGAGTTCAGGAGCCACTATTTTCCACTGGATGTTCAAGAGAAGAAAGCCATGGAGTTCTTGAGCTTACAACAAGGTAATATGACGGTGAGGGAATATGAAACCAAGTTTAATCAACTTTCCTGATATGCACCGGAGATGGTTCAGGAGGAGTCTAAGAAGGCCCGCAAATTCGAGCAAGGTCTGAGGCCCAGCCTAAGATCCAGGATGATACCTCTAGGCATTCGGAGGTTTGAAAAGCTAGTCCGAAGGGCCGCTGCAACAGAGACAGACATGAACCAATTCCAGGCAGTGCAAGCCAGGAAGAACAATTGGAGCTTGGGCAAAAGGCCCGCAGGACCCAGCAACTACAAAAACCAGCCCCCCGCGCAACGATTCAAACCCACTGGCGCCAATGCCATTGCTGTGGCTGGAAGGATACCCACTTGCTACAGATGTGGAGAATCGGGACATATATCCACTGGGTGCACCAAGCCTCAACGAAGCAAGACTTGCTATAGGTGCGGAAAGGAAGGCCATTACCAGTCAGAATGCCCCCAGCTTCAGCGGGGAGGACCAAGTCAAAGGCCGTTCAAACCCGAGCAAAAACAGTTCAAGCAGGGGCGGGTGTTTGCCTTGACAGAAGCCGATGCAGATGAAGTGGATCATGTAATCACGGGTACGGAAGACGAAGCTTGATTGACTTATATTTTCCGTTTATGTAATAAAATGTTATGTAATGAAAGTATTCATATGTAACAGGGAACATTTTAATAAATGGAATAAAAGCTTTGGTATTATTTGATACGGGATCTTCACACACTTTTGTGTCACCCTCTTTTGCTAAAAGATTGGAAATTGAACCGAAAATATTTCCTGACAAGGTTCTATCTGTGGCTACTCCGTCAGGAGAGAACTTGACAACCGATCGATACTATGAGGGGTGTGATCTCGAGATTGGGGGCAGACTCTTCGGCATCGATCTCATTGAACTGGCAGTTCTCGGAGTTGACATCATCATTGGCATTGACTGGATGTCAGTCTACAGTGCGACTATCGAGTGCAAAGACAAAGAGGTCATAATCAAGGCGCCAGGAGGGCCTGTTGTTACTTTCCATGGCAAGGGGAAGGGTAAGCAGATATTAGCAGCATTGTCCGAACAGAAGGTTCCAGAAGAAGTGAAACAGATCCCAGTTGTCCGAGACTTCCCAGTAGTATTTCTGGATGATCTACCAGGGCTTCCCCCTCGTCGAGATGTAGAGTTCAGCATCACGGTTCAACCGGGAAGTGCTCCTATTTCCAAGGCCCCATACAGAATGGCACTAGTTGAACAAGACGAGATCAAGAAGCAGATCGAAGAGTTACTGACCAAAGGATACATCAGGCCAAGTGCATCACCATGGGGGGCCCCAGTTCTTTTAGTAAAGAAAAAGGATGGATCTATGAGGATGTGTATCGACTACAGAGAGTTGAACAAGGTAGCGGTACAGAACAAGTACCCCATTCCCCGAATCGATGATTTGTTCGACCGCCTGCAGGGAGCAGCAGTCTTCTCCAAGATAGATCTACGGTCTGGGTATCATCAGGTCCGGGTAAAGGAAGATGATGTGCATAAAACGGCTTTCCGAACCAGGCATGGTCACTACGAGTTTCTAGTTATGCCATTCGGAGTCACAAATGCACCAGCTATTTTTATGGACATGATGAACAGAGTTCTACGACCCTTCATCGATTCCTTTGTCGTTGTATTCATTGACGACATTTTGGTCTACTCCAAGTCCGAGGAAGAACATGCCAAGCACTTGACAGAGGTTCTAAAGAAGCTACAGGAGCACCAGTTATATGCAAAATTGTCTAAATGTGACTTCTGGAAAACCGAAGTCGCCTTCTTGGGTCACATCCTTTCTAAGGAGGGAGTGGCTACTGACCCGCAAAAGGTTGAAGCAGTTAAAGACTGGCCAAGACCAACCACGGTGAAGGAGATTAGAAGCTTTTTGGGTCTAACCGGATACTACAGAAGGTTTATTCAAGGGTATTCTCAGATAGCGGTGCCACTCACCGGGCTCACAAAGAAGAATGTGAATTTCGAATGGTCAGAGCAATGCGAAGCAAGCTTCCAGGCGTTGAAGGAGAAATTGACTACAGCTCCTATCTTAGTGCTGCCCAGAGCAGGAGTTGAGTATGACATCTACAGCGATGCTTCACATCGCGGACTGGGTTGCGTACTAATGCAAGAAGGAAAGGTGATTGCTTATGGGTCTAGGCAACTTAGACCACATGAGAAGAATTATCCAACCCATGATTTGGAACTAGCAGCGATCATCTATGCTTTGAAGCAATGGAGACATTATGTGTACGGGGAAAAAGTCAACATGTACACCGATCATAAAAGCTTGAAGTATATTTATCAACAAAGGGACTTGAATTTAAGACAGAGGAGATGGTTAGAGGTGTTGGAGGACATCCGACCTGAAATCAAATATCATCCGGGCAAGGCTAATGTGGTAGCAGATGCACTTAGCAGAAAGGTCAGTTTGTCTCGGTTGATCACAACCCAGGAAAGGTTAGCGGATGAGCTAGATCGAGCAGGAATCGAAGTGGTTCTGCATAGTGTGGAGACTTCCTTAGCTCAATTGAGGATTCAACCCACTTTGAGAGATAGAATCATGGACAGCCAGAAGACGGATCCAGAGATCCAAGGGATGGTAGAACAGGTTGGCTTAGGCAGACTGGCAGAATTTCAAGTGAAGGATGCAGTACTTTGGTTTGGGGAGCGGCTTTGTGTACCAGATGTAGCAGAGCTAAAGGAGAGTATTCTTCAGGAAGCACATGCTACCTTGTTATCTGTACATCCTGGGAGTACCAAAATGTATAGGGATATAAAACTACACTTCTGGTGGCCAGGTATGAAGCGAGATGTGGCGGAGTTTGTGGCCAAATGTGCAGTTTGCCAGCAGGTCAAGACAGAAAATCAGAAACCTGGAGGATTGTTGCAGCCTTTACCCATCCCGGAATGGAAGTGGGACTGTATCAGCATGGATTTCATCACGGGTTTACCCAAGAGTTCCAAAGGCAATGATACCATTTGGGTAATAGTGGATAGACTCACCAAGTCAGCTCACTTCTTAGCAATGAAGCTTACTTGGTCAATGGAAAAGCTGGCAGAATTGTATGTAAATAAAATTGTGAAATTGCATGGAGTCCCGATGTCTATAGTATCTGACAGAGATGCGCGTTTTACTTCACATTTTTGGAAGAGCCTACAAGCGGCTATGGGGACAAGGACTGATTTCAGTACAGCTTTCCATCCTCAGACAGATGGGCAAACTGAACGGGTCAACAGAGTGCTGGAAGACATGCTCAGGTGTTGTGTGCTGGATTTTGGTGGTAGTTGGGAGAGACACTTAGCTTTGGTGGAATTTGCATACAACAACAGTTTCCAGGTGAGCATTGGAATGGTGCCCTATGAAGCTCTATATGGGAAGAAGTGCAGGACTCCGATTTGTTGGTATGAAGTAGGGGAGAGGCAGCTATTTGGACCAGAGATTGTGCAGCAAACTTCAGAAAAGATTGAGCTGATCAGAAAGAGGCTGGTCGACGCGCAAAGCAGGCAAAAGAGTTACGCCGACAATAGAAGGAGAGACTTGGAATTTGACGAAGGCGACTATGTCTTTGTGAAAGTATCTCCGACTAAAGGAGTGATTCGGTATGGGCGAGGAGGAAAATTAGCCCCGAGATACATTGGACCCTACAAAATACTGAAGAGGATTGGGAAGACAGCGTATCGGTTAGAACTGCCGGAAGAGTTGGCCCAAGTTCACAATGTTTTTCACGTGTCTGTAACACCCCAACTATATTTTTATTATTAAACTGCATTTTTCGATTTTCTGCACATATGATGCACGTGCTCTCTATGTGATGCGATTTCATCATGAAATACATAAAATTAGTAAACATAATTTTCTTATATTATTTTCGATTCTATTTAATAATCTTTCATCGATAAAGTCAGTTTTCGCATTTTAATATTTTCACGTGCGACGCACGTGTTTGTTTTCGGCGAACACGTTTGAGCGTATCCTTTCTCAAAATAAATTTCATAAAATGTATGTACATTTATTTTTGCATTATAAATTTTAGTTAAACTAATTTTTACTTAAAAAAATATAGTATATGATGTATAGTATATATAGTATATATATAGTATATGTAGTATTTTGATGTAAAGTAGATATAAATTATGTGCAGTGGTGATGGGAGCCCATGTTCAGGTGTGGGCCGTGAGAGGCTTGCTGTTCATTATGAAGTATAAATAGACTAGTATTTATTTTGGTAAAAATAAATTAGAGTGAACTATGATGGGGGCCCAACTTGGGTGAGTGAAGCAAAAGCACAATATGTGCTGGTGACCGGTTTGGTCATGGAAGGGAGAGGGGGTGACCGGATTGTAGTGGGGAGAGGGAATTGATTAGTAGGAGTTAGTGTTTTAGAGAGTGGGGAGATGAAGAGTGAGGAGTTAGGGGAGTTATGAAATGTGAAGAGGTGAGAATTAAAAAGAGAATTAAAATGAGAATTTATTAGGTGGGTAATTTTGCAAATTGAACCCTCTACATATCCTATAAATAGCACCCTACCCTTTTCATTTCACACAAAAAAAAAAAATTAGAATTAAAGCAAGAGAAAAGAAAAGAGAAGAAAGAAAGATAGAAGAGAGTGTTCTTGCTTTGGAGAAGTCTTGCTAGGAGGAAAAGTTCTAAGTGTGGCTTTGGAGCTAGAAGAGGTGTCCTATCTTTTCATTGTTCAATCTTCAATTAAGGTGGGTGGTCTCTATATTTTCTAATTCATTGGTTAATCATACTAGAATATGATAGTATTAAAATAGACCGATTTGTTGTGATGTGGGTGATCCTATACTTTCTAATTGTAGGGATTGCATGCTAAATGAGTAGTAAAAATTTGATGTGATAATTAGAAGATAAATTCATGTTTTCATATATGTTAAGTGATAGAAATGTTAACCATTGTTTAAAGAGCAAAGTAATTGTTTTGTTGCTTGCAAATGAGAAGAGAAATTGTAGTTTGTATGTTAATGTACAAGTGTAGGAACTAGAAATTGTGAAAATGTTTGGAGAGATTTTCTTTGTAATTAAAAATAGAGTTTTGGTAATGTAAAATATGGGACTTCAGATGACATCATACACAATTAGACACTACATGTCCAATGGCGACCTTCTTCGTGTCTGTGTTGGAGATCAGTTAGGAAATACAATTTCTAGTGCTAAAGTGATGAGCTTTAATGTTCCTTGCCAAGTAAGTACAACATATTTACTTAGTTAAACTATCACGACATAATTTAATAGGTGTATTAGTAAATATCTAACTGTCCACAAGAACAACTTGAACAATGCTGGGGCAGTGATACAAATAAGTAAGAATATTAATAAGCTTCTGGTATTGATTACAGGTGGATTGAATTTTTTTTTTTTTGAAGTAGATAATTTTGGTTATACTTCACCTGTCACTATTGCAATTGCTTAGTAAGGTTGACATAACAATAATAACCATGTGCCATATGTTTTTTTTTTATATATTAAGAACTGCCGGAGCCCTTTCGCTCTGTTACATTAGCAAGTAGCAACTTTTATTTTCTTCATAAAATATAATTTATGTCAAAATGAGATTATAACCAAATAGGCATGGATACTAGTTTTCATTTCTTTTGTAAGATTTAGTTCTAAAAGAAAGATCTAAGTTTTGCAAAAGATGAGAAAAAGGATTTTTTTAATAAGTGAAAAATAATATTTTAATGAATTGAAAATTTCATTTGTTACTATCTTTTTATCTAATATCTAGGAAAGGATTATTTCTAAATTTCTTTGAAAGAATTGATCTTTTGAGTAAACACATTTTATGGGAAAAGACATACTTTATGGATAGTTGAACAAAAATAACATGTGTACTTTTCTAAACAGAAATACATTAAGACTTACTGGTTAGCTAGAGGATATTTCTTATAGGAGATCTTGGGTTCAAAACTGGCTAGTCACATTTATTTTATTTTTTTTTGAATGATTCCCGAACCCAGAACTAATACCTAAAGTATTCGGTTTAGGAATTAGACATCAAAGTCCAATGGACTGATTGGTTAGATGGTTAGGATTTGGCCTTTGACCGGGTTTGACCAGAGGGTGCCGGGTTCAAAACTTGATGGCACCACTTTATTTTTCCTTTTGATTTTTCTTTTTTTTTTGGGACTTCTTAATGAGTTAAATGCAAATTAAATTTGGAGAAAAATTCTAATACTCTTATAAAATGAAATAGAATATAGTAAAAATAGTTGTAGAATTTTTCAAGTATATTTGAGAAGTAAAAGAGATATTTGAAGATAGAATGAAATTTTGCTCTTAGGTTAATTATTTTTAAGAATATGATTTTTTTTAAGATTTGATGTGAGAATTAGTTTCTCTTATTGAGATTATGCAATTATGTTGAATGTGAAATTCTAGATTTCTATGTGTACTCAAATTGTTAATGAGTTTAAATTAGATGAATGCATGAATAGAATTCTTGTTGGAAAGAATTGAGAATAAGTGAATCATGAAAAGAACATTGATTAAGTTGTGAATTATTTTTCTCTTGAAAAGATTGTATTTGATTAATTGGAGAGACTTCATGAGTTTAAAATTTGCAAATGAAGTTGCTATTGTTGTTGATTCATGAAGGAATTATAAGAGAATTACGATTGATGCTAAATGAGACATTGATTAGATTATGGATAAATTAGAGATGTGAATATAACAAGTCTAGGACATGATTATTTAAGGATATATGTACCCATATTTCTTGTACATGAAAGTTTATGATTTAGAGTTAGTAAGACCTCAGTACCGGCAATATTGAAAGAAAAGATTTGAGATATGATTTGGAGATATGGCCATGGGGCTATCTCGCAGTTGTTGATTAAGTCCGGTAGGAGGTAAAACTAATTCTTTGAATGGAAATTATTCATGTCTTAAACTTAAGAAAATTTAGGCACATAAGTGAAGATGTAGTAAACTTAGTGAAACGTAAGTGGGGTGCTCTATATAGTCGGTGGTGGACTCCAAGACTATAGACCCAGTTGGTGGACTGAGGTTGCCCTGTGGGAGACGGATTATTATATTATAATCTGGGACTATGAGGACGGGTCGGCGGTGGACTCCAAGATCTTGAGTAGTCGGACGGATAGATTTTTGTGTTTACCGTCTCCAATGTATATATATGTATATACTGGGCTAGAGGGTCACATACGGGACGGTTCGTACGATGTGGAATCTGTTATAACAGCTGGCGGTGGACTCCAAGGCTGGGATTCACATTCGTGGAATAGTCTGAACTTTGTTTTGCTACCGGGTAGTTTTCATGGCGAGGGATCGAGCCCTGTATTGTGAAGAACGTAGGCGCTTGCCCTCGGACCTATGTAGTATGGGATGCATAGAATCCGAACAAGTGTGCATTAGTGTCATCCTAGTATCGAAATGTGTGCATTAGGCATTAAGGCATGACATACACTTATATTTAGAATAATCACTTTTGACACTTTATATGTTCATTCAATCTTTTTGTGATTTGTTAAAGTATGAGATCGTTATACTATTCCCGGCATAGAGAGGATAGCCGTGTATAACATTTCGTCAGTTGTAAATAACTGACGTGCCCACAGATTGACATGCAGGTAAAGGACCATTCATGGAGCTATAAAGTTGGATATGCTGATGCTGTTTTTATTTTAAAGATGTTGTAAATGATTTATTGTAAATTTCATTATTCCGCTGTGTAAAGTTAAGATGTAATTGAACTCTGATGTACTATTGAAAAAGTTTTAAATTTTCTTGTAAAATTGTACGAAGTGAAGTAAAGATCCTGTGAAATCCCGAGTTTGTCCTTATTTGAAATTCGGGGCGTTACAGTGACACATACTCTAAACATCTTTCCACTACTATTTTTATGAAAAAAATTGAAAAGCATACAATTTCATAAACAAAGATACAATTTGGTATACCTTATCGAAGTTTTCTTTAAAAACCTACGCTACCACGCGAAAGAGCACGCCAAAATCTACCAAAATCCCAAAACAAATTAACCAAAGCTTGAAGTGGAGGAGGGTTTGAATGACAAAACCCTAGGTTAGGGTTGGTTTGGGTCTTGGTTGGCCAAGGGAAAAGGAAAACGAAAGAAGGAGGGTATGAGAATGGCAAGATTGTAATTTGGATGAAATTAAATAGGATGAAGGGTTATGGTTATGGGCTAGGCCCATTTTCACATAAAATTAAATAAAATCCTAATTTAAGGGATATTTTCAACCTCGAACTCTAAAATTTCTAACTTCTTGCTAAGACCAAGCAACTCCTTCAAATTAGCAATTATCCAACCATCTATTATGCACAAGTACACATGAAAAATATCGGGTTAAATCGGAATCGTCTCCTTCGAGAAAACTTACCTCAAAACTCCTATATTTCAATCTTTTCCGTTTAACCCCGAATTCCAATTTAATCATTATAAAATAAAATAAAATAAAATAAAATAAAATCAATTAATATAAGAAAATATACTCAAAATCATAAATAAAAATAATATAAATCAAATCTTTAAGGATTTTAAAAAAGAGGTTACAAGCACGTGGTACATCCTTTCCCCCCGCCCCATCCCCCCCCCCCCCCTGCGAATCGGAATTTTCTCCAAAATTTTTAGGGATATTTTCAATCCCGAACTCCAAAATTTCTAACTTCTTGCTAGGACCAAACAACTCCTTCAAATTAGCAATTATCCAACCATCTATTATGCACAAGTACACATGAAAAATATTAGGTTAAATCTGAATCGTCTCCTCCGAAAAAACTCACCTCAAAACTCCTATATTTTCAATTTTTTTCCGTTTAGCCCCGATTTCCAATTTAATCATTATAAAATAAAATAAAATAAAATCAATAATATAAGAAAATATACTCCAAAATCATAAATAAAAATAATATAAATCAAATATTTAAGGATTAAAAAAAAGGTTGCAAGCATGTGGTACATCCTTTCCCACAGCCCCATCCCCCCGATATAAATTAGGGCTGCTTGCAAATGATGGCGGCGATGGCGGGCATGTGGAGGGAGATGAGGTCAGCTACGAGAGGGGTGCATGACCATGGAGTTGAGGCGGGCCGCACGTGCAAAAGAGGTGGGGTTTGGTGGTGGTGGTGGATTATTTTGAGGGAATTTTTTTTTTCGATTTAGAGTTTGGGATATTGGAATTTGGACGAGCTGAAGAAGAAGAAGAACAGATATGAGTTTGGGTTTTATTGGAAGAAGAGGGGAAGAGGGGTATTCTTATTAAAATGTTAAGTCACCTAAGGGTATTTTAGATATTTCATGCTAAGGATAAAGACGTCAGTGACTCCTAACAGAAAACAAATTTTAGTAGGATTTTTTGTCAAAAAAAAAAATAGTAGAATTTTCTGTGAAATTAATAAAACTCAGTAGAGGTTTCTGAAATTTAGGTAAAGAAGATACAACAAAATTAATATACCAGAGTGTACTTGTCTCTAAAGCAAGCAAGCTAAGGACAGTACTGTATTTAGAAATACAGGCTCTCAAGGCGATTCAAAATTCAAAAAAACCCCTTCTTCCTCGGCACTATCTCTCCCCAGATCCCGTCGTTCCTTCCTCCATCTCGCTTTCGCCCTTCAATCAACTTTGTTGAGCTCCCTAATCCCTACCGACCCATCTCAGCCTTTTTGTTTTTGAGTCGGTGCACTCCCCCTCTCTCCGCTGGAAGCCTTTGTCCCTCTTCCTTCCTCCAGCGCTCTCCGTCCGTCCGGACGCGATCTTTGAGCCTCTCTAGGCGTAGCGTGGCGCTTCTCCCTTCTCGCTCTCCTTTTGTCCATCTCGGTGGTGGCCAGATCCATTCGAATTTTTGCGGCTGTACTTCGACTCGCCTTCCTCCAGCCCTGAGTGGTGTTGCTCCTCCGTCCGTTCGCCGGTGTCCCTCTTTTTGAGTTTGCTCTTCAGCCAGGAGTCTCATCCCCTCCCAGCGGCGATCCAGCGGCTTTCCATTCCCCCTTTTCAACAGCGCCCTGTAAGTTTTCTGGCCTTTTCTATCTTAAGTAATTATCCCGGTAGTCTTGTTTTATTTGGGTGAATCCCTGGAGCACTTCTGTTGGTTGTTGCTTATTATTAGCACTGTGTAGTGCTCCGTTAGCAGTTAATCCTTTTGGGCTTTCTGGTTAATAGTGGTGGCTTTGTGTTTCCCCATTCCCTGGGGACTTTTTTGCCAGCGACTACTTCAGCTCATGTCGGTGACCTGACTGAGTTATTATTCTAGATTGACCGTTCTATCTAACCTCTCTCTCGCTCTTTTTTCTCCTCTCTTGTTCTTCTGTTTGGAGAGTGCGGTTTCTCTTCTTTGAGAGGCATTGTGTTGGTTAAGCACTGTTTTCGACTTTCCTGTGGTAGTGTTATTGGTCTCCATTCTGTGAAGTGTTTTCTCTTTACACTTCCTTTCCCTTTTGGAGCTTAGGTTTTTTTTTTTTTTCGTGGAAGGTTTTCTTCAATGAATTCTATCAAAGCTGTAGCTAGCTCTGACCGTTCACCTTCGGTTCAGGATTTGCAGAGGGATGTGTTCTCTTCTTCTACTTGGGATTTCATATACCCTTCTCAAGTTTCTCCCAATTGCTTTAACTCCCCTTCGTCTTATATGCCCGATCTTCATCGGGTCTGCTTCAGGTGCCTCCTGCCTGGGCATCTTAAGCATGATTGTTCGAACAAAATGAAGTGTTTATTCTGTGATAAGCTTGGTCACTCTCGTAGTCGTTGCTTTACCCTTCAAAATCTTCTGAGATGGCCCAGAGGTCATCCATTACCAGCCAAACTACTTTCCTTCCTTAATTACCCCCTCTTAAAGCGCAAACTTCTGAATAGGTTGGTTAGTAAGCACAGTAGGGTTGAGAGCCAGATCCTCGACTCCTCTGTCTTGGCTGAAAGTTCAGCGTCGAATTTCTCCCCATCTAGTTCTTCTCCTCGTGCATATCCTGTCACTCTTATTCGACCTAATATTGCTTTCCTTTTTAAGGATCGCAAAGTTTTCACGACCCTTGTTTCCAACCCTCGCTGGGCCCCTCTCAAGGATCGCCCCCGACCTGTCTCAGTGGCTTCGTCATCATTCGGGAAGTTGGGTATATATCCTGATTGGGTTAAATCCTATTCCTCGTATCTTTCGTGGTCTCGTGGTGCGAGGGAGTCTGCTCCACACTCCAGCATTTCGGCCCCCCCTGTGCATCTTGAAAGAGCTATTATTGATTTTAAGGCCCCCTATCTATACTATAACTTTCCCTGTGCTTTGAAGCTCACCCATCCCTTAAGTTCTGCGATCTCGTTTCATTATCCAGGATGCCTATACTCTTGGTATCAACTATTAGGAGCTCAGTCATGGCTCTATCAGGTCCTGAGGGCTTTCAAAATCTTCTTTCTCTCCCTTCCCCCCAAGTTTTCTATTAGTCTTGACGTCACTTCTCTTCCTCTTTGGACCGGCACCACCAAGTCCATCCCATCCATCTCTTCGGTTGCTCCCAGCAGTCTCCGTTCCCCCCTGTGTTCCATTTCGGTAGATGTCTCTTCATCTGATCCAGGGGTGTTGTCGCCCCCTTCGGCTAGCGCTGCCCATCCCCCTGTCAAGCGCGGTTACAAAAAGAAAGTTCTCGATCTTTCGAAGATTCGAGTGAGCGCTCGCCTACTTGCGAGGAAAGCCGGCTCAGTGTCAGCCTTTCAATCGGGACACTGTTGAGTATCGCCTGCTCGTTGACATCCCCGGTATTTGTAGTGTCTCTCCGCCTTTTTGCCTCTAGAGTCCCTCTTGACTGCTAGTGGATTTGGATGTCGTCGGGGAGGGAGTTTTATCCCGGTCTTCGTGGCTCGTTAGCTCGGGTCTCTGGGCCTTCTGTTTCGCCCTCTGGTTTCGGGATGGTGGTTTCGTTGCCGTGATTTGGCCCTCAGTATTGTTACTTGTTATTGTATTTCTTTTTATTCGTTTATTTCTGTTTTACCTCTTGTAAAACCCTTGACGCTTGCTTGTATTATTACTGTTTTATTGATTAATATATTTTTGATGGCTGGAGCCTTTTGGCTCTATCCGATTCATCAAAAAAAAACAAAATTAATATACCATAATAATTTATAAGTTAACTGGACACGTGTCATGAAAATAAATGAATTGGAGGCTTGGAGTGCTTACCTACCCATTGACTTCTCTTGACGCAAAGCATCATATTCTTCTGTTTCAACCTTGCAAGCAAAATCATCCACGACTTCTGGAACTCCCAAATAGTTAATCTCACACTTGCACGCAAGTCCTCCATTTTCTAACTCTTGAAGACAACCCATCCTCCCATTGCTTAAATAAAATTTCTACACCCATCCTCTCATTTGATGAATCAAGTTGTGTACGCTAAAGTCGAGCACTTGTAATTAGCAAGACTTTTCACACTTTAGTAAAAAGTAACATGTTTAATTCGGTCAAAGAATTTTTTTTTTATAGAATGTCATGGAAATCTCTCTCACAGAGTGGGCATGCATTTACGGCTGAATGCCAATATGATGAAAATGTGCGCCAATATATTTTATAGGTGTTTTTCCATTCCTTAATTTCATAAAAATAAGATTGTTAACACATACAATATACTTGTTTATATTTGGACTATGTTACAGAAAATCTCAAGGAAAAAAGTCTTCAAGAGAATTAGATTTGCAACATTGTAGAGACTATTTTCGAAGAATAAGACTCTTTTGCATAAAATTTTATAATCAAGGTTGATTCAATAGATTAGAGTCCATGATGCCAGATTGATCACATTTTTAGTGGATCCATGGACGAATATTGAAATATTCGGGGAACTTACATGGATTTTGATTATTTGTGGAGCATTTGTGTGTAGGACCCAAAATTTCAGTTACCTATCTAATCTAATTAAATTTCTTAATGCTTTAAATTACCTATTTCACACTCCACGCCATAATGCACAAATTTAAAAAAGAAAACCACATGAAGCAACTTTCACTAGAATTAGACTCAACAATCATTCATTTTAATATCCTAAAAGTGCTGACGTGTCTTGTTGGTTCTTAAAGTTAACTCAAATTAACCAACTACAAATACGAAAATGTGATCAAATTAGCGCCAAATTAAGCAGATCTCTAAACCTACACAATTCATGGAAGCCACTTCTTTAACTTCATCTCAGCTGGTACGTTCACCGAAACCCCATCATCAACGACGCAACCGACAAATTTCATTCTACGGACGGAAAAGGTCAGTCTACCATTTCCGTGCATGTAAAAAGATAGATGATTCTGATGGTGATTTGGCGACACTGAGGAAGAGAATAAGAGAAGTGAAGGCAACTGAAAAAGGCTACGAAAATAAGATGATGGACAGGTTGAAAGATGAAGTGACGAAGGAATTTGACTACAAGTTTTACGAGTCCAGTTTGTTGCAGATCGCCGGGCTAGTGCAGCTCGAATTAATGAATATTATTCTTGACCAGCAAAACCAGCTCGACCATGACGATGAGAAGGGGCTGAACAAGCGGCCGAGTTTAACAATTCGGACAACAGTTATTATAACATTGAGTGTTCCAGTGGAGGTGGTGGTGGTGGCGATGCATTTGAAGGATGCTGCAAAAGGCATTCTTGATGTTATTTACAGCTCAAAGGTTAAAGATTAATTAATTAATTAGAGGAGTTGTTAGTGTATGTACTAATCTAGTTGTAGGTTCTATAAATGATTGGACTTTGACGTTGTGAAGTAAATTCATTCCTCGCAAATTTGTGTTGGATATATAGGTATATTCTCACTATATGAATAATATTAATTATATGTAATATTATTATATGGGTAACACATATGTTACACGTACTAATTGTATGAATATCGGACTGCGGATTGAGTGGGTTGAGAACCTAGTATCCAAACCATTATTTATTCTATAAATACTGGCTTGTAATAATAGTCTAGGTATTCTAATCTTGATACCTAGGATAAATATCTCAAATACCTTAGATTTATGATATTAATCGCAATTTCTCTTATTATTTCTCATAATCTTCCACAATTTGGGTCCAAAGCTAAATTTGAACATGGCATGTATACAGCTTGCTGAGTGATATTCTTGTATGTGTTTCAGAATCCAAACAGTTGTTCCTAAAGTTATCATTGACACGGTTAATATAATGGCTGAACACAAAATTGTTGTGTCGAGGTGAATGAGTGCAATTAAGGAGTACACGTTGATGCAAACTTGGACCAATTAAGATCTAAATTTGCAGTTTTTGTAAGTATTGAAAACCCTCCGGAACCCAAATGTGTCCACTAAAATGTTGGTTTTTTAAAAGTTAAACTGTTGATATATATCAATACCTAAACTTTGTCGGTAAATGAGTTAAAATTACTGATGTCAGTTAGGAGTAGGATCTTCTGCAGTAACTTGAACTTTACAACTTTATTTTTTTTTTTATTAATGTGCTAATCGTTCCGAATTAGAAAAGGGACAAATCGTCACTGGAAGGGTTGTTAGGCAAGTCTTATCAAAATAGTGATTAGATAAGTCATTTCCAGTGTGTTGTACGGACAAGACATCACCGAATGGGGTTTGCGAAGTTGTTGTTGGAGTAATGGTCGGGTGAGTCCTCGCTAGAAGATGAAGTAGCAAGTTGACATTAGGTAGGATGTTCGATGAGTCGTCATTTGATTGATTGATAGGAACTTATGATGCACGACATCTGATGGATGAGAGAACATTTTGCAGGTGTCTTCGTGTACAAGTTTAACGTGGGGAGAGACAAGTAAATGTTGTAGGTTTAGCTGTATAATAATTTTTCATGATTCTTTTAGGAACAATTTGATGTAATTTATTTGTACTCCTTTGTTTCGATAATTCTTTATTAATGAAGCGGTAATGCGCTCAGCTTAATTCTTTTTTTAAAAAAACTTGAACTTTACAAGGATAAATTTGTCATTTTACCTTAAAATTAACATCATCTGTCAAAAGTAGAATCATCCGCAATAACTTTGGCACAATAAAAATCGATGACTCTTAATCATAGGCTATTATATTTTAATATTATTATATTTACTTATACTCCCGATGTTGGATATTAACACTTACCTTCTCCCTTCTCCTCTCACCTGCCGTGAGTACACAGTGGGCCCCTAGAAATGGCCACGTAAGCTTTACAAGCTAAGGCCACTTCAAACAACAGCAGCATTCAATGCTGCTGTTTACTTTTCCCTTGATTTCCTTGGGGCCCCCCACATCCCAATCCAATATATTAACATTATTACCATTTGTTTCCTAACCAACACTCCAACAACTATATATATGATTTCCTTGGGCCCCCCACATCCCAATCCAATATATTAACATTATTACAATTTGTTTCTTAACCAACACTCCAACAAATATATATATATATATATATATATATATATATATATATATATAAAAGTTATCTTCGGTTGCAAACGGACCGGAACGGGTCTATTCGCACGGACTCGTGCGAACTTCGATCTGAACCGTTGGATCAAAGATCCAACGGTTCAGATTTTTTTTGATCAGATCTTGCCTTAACCCGTCGTTGGGAAGAACGGGTTAAGGCAAAATTTTATTTAAAAAAATAGCCTTATCCCGTTCTTGGGAAGAACGGGTTAAGGCTATCTTTTTTCATTTTCGTTGACATACAGTTCGTCTTCTTCCGCCCTCTTCTTCTTTCTTCGACGAACCCAAACCCAATGACGAACAAAAAACCCTAAAAAACCCTAGCTCCGACGATCGAAACGTCCGCTCTCCATCTTCTCTCCCAACTCCGAAGATCGAAACCCTCGAACTCCGACGATCGAAACCCTAGCTTCTCTTCCCCTCTTCAACACGAAATCGGAACCCTATTTCTCTTCCAAACCGATTGCTTGGCTTGATTTGGACCTATCCCGTAAGGTATACACTATTTCTTTACCCCAATAATCTACATTTGTATTTTTTTTTTTTGAATTTGTGTGTAGTAATTTATTTAGAAATTGGGAAAAAATTTAAATGCGTTAGTAGATTTTAGATGTAGAATCGGGTTGACCTCAAGTATATTCAATTGCCGAATTATGTTGCTTGCATTAGTAACTTGTAGAATTAGAATTGTATATACGAAATTAGTTAGAAACTTTTCAGTGTGGTTATGGTTGAAAACCCTGCGAACGACCGTAAAAAAATACGAAACTTTTCGAGTAGGTTCGTCTCACGTAGTACAAGCCACACCAACTTGTAGAAGTGAGTTTCGACTCACGGTTCGAGAGATACGGCTGCGTATCGTTTTCAGTTGGAAAAAACCAAGTATAGCGGTGCACGGCCGTATATCGCAAACCGTGACTCAAAACTCGCTTCTACAAGTTCGGGTGGCTTGCCCTACGTGAATTCGACCAAGTCGGAAAGTTTTAAAATTTTTGGATGCCGTTTGTGCGGTTTTCTCAACTTCCTCGCATTACAAGTTTTAGACTTAGAATTTTGTAAGTGCGGTTAGATTAAATTAGAAAACCCTTCAAACGACCTCCAAAAAATACGAAACCGTGCGAGTTGGTTGGTGTCACCTACGAGAAGCCAAACCAACTTGTAGAAGTGAGTTTCGACTCACGGTTCGAGAGATACGGCCGCGTATCGCTTACGGTTGGGAAAAAACCGAGTAAAGCGGTAAACGGCCGTATCTCGCAAACCGTGACTCGAAACTCGCTTCTACAAGTTCGGGTGGCTTGCCCTACATGAATCCGACCAAGTCGGAAAGTTTTATAATTTTCGGATGCCGTTTGCGCGATTTTCTCAACTTCCTCGCATTACAAGTTTTAGCCTTAGAATTTTCTAAGTGCGGGTACATTAGAAAACCCTTCAAACGGCCTCCAAAAAATACGAAACTTTGCGAGCTAGTTGGTGTCCCCAAGGAGAAGCCACCCGAACTTGTAGAAGTGAGTTTCGACTCACGGTTCGAGAGATACGGTCGCGTATCGCTTTCGGTTAAAAAAAACTATTATAAAGCGGTATACGGTCGTATCTCGCAAACCGTGAGTCGAAACTTGGTTCTACAAGTTCGGGTGGCTTGCCCTACGTGAACCCGACCAACTCGGAAAGTTTTAAAATTTTCGGATGCCGTTTGTGCAGTTTTCTCAACTTCCTCGCATTATAAGTTTTAGACTTAGAATTTTCTAAGTGCGGATAGGTTTGAAAACTCTTCAAACGACCTCCAAAAAATACGAAACTTTGCGATTTGGTTGGTGTCACCTACGAGAAGTGACCCGAAGTTGTAGAAGTGAATTTCGACTCACGGTCCGAGAGATACGGCCGCGTATCGGTTTTGGTTGGAAAAAAACAACTAAAGCCGGTACACGACCGTATCTCACGAACCGTGAGTCGAAACTCGCTTCTACAAATTCGGGTGGCTTGCCCTACGTGAATCCGACCTAGTCGGAAAGATTTATAATTTTCTGGTGCCGTTTGCGCGGTTTTCTCAACTTCCTCGCACTACAAGTTTTAGACTTAGAATTTTCTAAGTGCAGGTAAATTAGAAAACCCTTCAAACGACCTCCAAAAAATACGAAACTTTGCGATTAGGTTGGTGTCCCCTATGAGAAGCCACCCAAACTTGTAGAAGTGAGTTTCGACTCATGATTCGAGAGATACGGCCGCGTATCGCTTTCGGTTGAAAAAAACTATTATAAAGCGGTATACGGTCGTATCTCGCAAACCGTGAGTCAAAACTCCCTTCTACAAGTTCGGGTGGCTTGCCCTACGTGAATTTCACCTAGACGGAAAGTTTTATAATTTTCGGATGCCGTTTGTGCGGTTTTGCTTTATTTTCTCGCATTATAAGTTTTAGAATTAGAATTTTCTAAGTGCGGGCCGATTATAAAACACTTCAAACCACCTCCAAAAAATACGAAACTTTTCTCCTTTTCAAGTTGTGGTGGTTTGCGCACTTATAAAAACAACAAATACAACGGTTTAGTACCCCTAACTATTCTCCTTTTCACGGTTTCTTAGGTATGGACAGTTTCGAAGGAAGTTCTATTGCCGGGGATAAATTTGTTCGTGCACAACAACTTGGCGAGTATCTTCCTCATGTTGACGAGCACCTAAAACCGAAGATTGGTATGACATTTCCCACTCTTGAGGATGCGAAAAAATTTTATTCATCATATTGCAAATGTGCGGGATTCTCTATGCGTAAGGGTGGAAATAAATATAAGGAAAACGATGTAGTGGATAAATCATACGTTTGTAATAAACCCACGGAGTCACCGAATAGCCATAATGAAACTAGACGAGGTACAACTTCTAGAACGGGTTGCAAAGCTTCCGTCTGTGTCAAACTAAACCCACATAGTAATTCACAAAGTAATTCGTGGATTCTTTATTCGTTAAATGAAGCACACAATCACGAATTTATTTCACCCGGTAGACGTCACTTGCTACCTCGAAACCGTGAATTGACTAAGACAGATAAAAATGTAATTGGTCAACTTACCGAAGCTAATGTCCCTGTATGCAAACAAATGCTATTCTTTGAAGGTGCAAGTGGAGGTAATGAGAAAATTGGATTCACCGAAACCGATGTAAGAAATCTCAGGAGAGACAAGATGGAGGGTTTAAAAGGACACGACGGACAAATGCTACTTGAGTTTTTTGAATCCAAAAAGGCGACCGATCCCTTATTCTATTTTGATTACCAATGTGACCCCGAAAGGCGATTGACACATTGTGTCTGGGTGGACGGTATCGCTAGAAATAATTACAAAGTATTTGGGGATGTTCTCTGCTTTGACGCTACCTACAACACAAACCGATACGGGATGTTGTTCGTACCATTTGTTGGATTTAACCATTATTGGCAATCAATATTCCTAGGTTGTGGGTTCATCCCCAATGAGACGACATCCTCATTTAAGTGGTTCTTTTAAAAGTGGCATGCTGCAATGCCATGTGATCCGATCAACATCGTAACAGATGAGGATCGCGGGATAACTTCTGCAATTTCCAAAGTTTTCCCAATCACGTCACATAGATATTGCATTTGGCATATTTTGGATAAGCTACCGCATGAAGTTCGAATGTCGAATAACGTTGATGAGTTCAGGGATGCTTTGAAGACTATCATTTATACGGCGGAATTTAAAACAGAATTCGAACAGAAGTGAAAAAATTTGATCTCTCAGTACAAACTAGAAATTAACAAATGGTTGAAGGAAAAATTTGAGATCCGCGAAAAATGGGCCCCTGTGTACGCAAGAGACTCATTTTGGGGGGGCATGTTGAGTACCCAACGTAGCGAATCGCTACATTCATCCTTGAAGCACCATACTTATAAAAAGTACTCACTACATGAATTTGCCATTATCTTTGACCGACTCTTAGTAAAACAAAGACACGATGAACTTAAAGAAACACATCGTAATCGCGAGGAGCGGCCAAAATTGAGGACCGAGTGGGTATTGGAGTCACAAATGGCAGGGACATACACTTTGAAGATTTTCTACAAATTTCAACAAGAAGTTGTCAAAAGCTTATTACTTAATGTGAGATTAATTGCGAGTATGGATACACCGGATAGTGCAGCTTATTCTGTAACAGTTTGTGGAAATTCAGAACCGGGGAGGGTGATTTCTTATTGTAAAATCACTAAAATTGCTAAATGCCCTTGTTCCATGTACTACTTTGTAGGCATTCCCTGCAAACATCTACTTGCAGTTATTCGGTTCACAGATCACACCGCACTACCCGATCAATATATTTGTAGGCGATGGACCAGGGATCAACTGAGGAGAATTAGTATACCGGTTCCCAATAATATGGGCGACAATTTTGCTTCGCGTTATTGTGAACTGAGTATGCACTCAAGACATTTAGTCGATCTTGGTTGTTCTTCAGAGCGAGGATACAAGTACATGCTTGACCACATGCTGAAGGGAATTGAAGGCTTTGCTAAGATTGAGTCAGTGAACAGCACACCACACGAAGGTAGCGCACAACCTGAGAGTGGTGGACAAGTACATGCACATGCACATGTAGGTGACCCTGTACAGTGCACCACAAAGGGGAGGCCTAAAGAGAAACGGTTGAAGTCGGTAAGAGAAGGTCAAAAAATGAAGAGGCCAAGACTTTGCAGGACATGTCTTCGTGTCGTAGGCCACGATTTACGGAATTGCCCAAAAAATGTAGCAAGTTATTATATCAGAGATTTTGTATTTGTTAATTGGACTCAATAAATGTTAATTTGGTCGGTACTAACTCATTCTTCTTCCTTTTTTAGTGGATCGATGGGGAATGAAGAAGCTCCAAACGCTGTAGAGAGTGATGATGACGAAGGCGAAGGTTCGTGCTAAGGGGGTTTTAAGAAATTTATTAATATGTATGTCATATCAAACTTTCAAAATAATCACCGAATAATTGCTGAATTTTATATTTATTCGTGCAGATATTTATTAATTTCGACTGGATTGTTAACTTTGTTTTTTTTAATTTTCTGGTATAGTTCCGGAATGAAACAAGAAAAACGCGCCCAATGGAAAGAAGCAATGCATTGAAAAATGTGTTGCTTTTGGATTGTATATTTGTGTGGATAATTGCCGTAGGCTTGTTTGGTACAAGTAAATTAATGATGTATTTAATCATAATGTAATGTCTGTATGTCAGTTTATTTTGTGTATTTGTGAACAAAAATATGTTACTATGGATTTTGACCAGGCATTTGGGTTGCGAATGCTTATTTATGTCGAAAAATGTGAAATTGGTAGATGTGTGCAATTTGGGGAACTCGTTCTGTCTGTGAATTTTGTGTTAACGAAACTTGTCTGCATGCCGATGTGAACAGATTTGTTATTTGTGTTGGAGATTGTGTATTTTGTGGATGATATATCTATATTGTGGAAAATTGTGAAATGTATGCAATATTCAGTAGAAAAGATGCTGCCAGATATTTTATACTTTAGCCCGTCATTGGGGATAACATGTTATGATACCTTAACACATTTTCCCCAATAACGGGTTAAGGAGATAGATATTGGCAGTCCTTAACCAATACTTCACATATAGGGGTTTTAGTTCGGCCAATATCTCTCCACTTAAATCGTTATTGGCGTTAACGGTTTAATATAACCTAACCCGTTATCGGCAATAACGGGTTAAGGAGATAGATGTAGGCAGCCCTTAACCAATACTTCACATATAGAGGTTTTAGTTCGGCCAATATCTCTCCACTTAAACCGTTATTGACGTTGACGGTTTAATATAACCTAACCTGTTATTGGGAATGACGGGTTAAGGAGATAGATATTGGCAGTACTTTGGTCCAATACTTCACATGTAGGGGATGAAGCTCGGCCAATATCTCTAGCCTTTACCCGTCATTGGCGTTGACGATTTATATCCCATAAACCGCAGTTGGGGATAACGGGTTAGGTTAAGAATTCCTTACATTGCTTTCAACTCTGTGGACTATATCTTCTTTTATTGATACATATACATATTTGTGCATTCTCCGCTTAAAAATATGCCGAATAACTTTCACGGGTGTTGGACATATATTCTTTTGTTGATACATATACAAATCTATTCATTCACAACAAGCCATTTGCAAAACAAAATTTATTCATATAAAGGAACATTACAAACTGGAAATAACATATTGTTTGAAGAAACATAGAAAATTGTACATGATCCGCATGCTAGTTGACATTACAAAGTCATCCTTTGATACTCTATTTTTAAATTGAAATTAATTTAGTATACAAGTACATGCTCGCTTTCTTCTCGAATTGGAAGGAAGGATTGCTAACTTTGCCTTTTTGAATGCATAAGTAGCCAGTTGTACCCCCTGCATACAATTTCGTTCACTACTATTACACAGAGGTAAAAATTCTCGGCTTCGTCGGATAGAGTAGTAGTGGGTGTAACCGCATATTCAAAGTACTTAACGACTTCTTGACACGCACTCCTCATATTCGTACTATTTGTTGTACGATTGTGAGGTGTGCATGCCAAGAAGTCGAAAAGTACCATGAATACACCGTGACACCCACCACTACTCCGTCCGACGAAAGCCGAGAATTTTTATACTCTGTGTAACAATAGAGAACGAATGTGTATGAAAGGCGTACAATTGCTACTTATGCAAACACATCTAAAAGCTAAAAAATAGAGAACTAAGAAAAAAACTGTGGAAAAAAAGGCAGAGCCAGCGGCCCTTCCTACCCCTCGAGAGAAACCGAGCATGCACTTATACACTGAAACAGGTCTCTCTACTCCTGCATCTTCATAGACAAGAACAATTGTAGGCGACCATCCTTGAACTCAAATTTCTTCTACAACTCAAACTTCTTCCTCCCTATTAAGAAGAAAAAAGAGGTCTTCAATGCATAAGTAGCCAGTTGTACCCCCTGCATACAATTTCGTTCTCTATTGTTATACAGAATGTAAAAATTCTCCGCTTCGTCGGGTAGATTAGTAGTGGTTGTAACCGTATATTCAAAGCACTTGACAACTTCTTGACACGCACTCCTCATATTCGTACTATTTGTTGCACGATTGTGAGGTGTGCATGCCAAGAAGTCGAAAAGTACCATGAATACACTGTGACACCCACCACTACTCCGTCCGACGAAAGCAGAGAATTTTTACATTCTGTGTAACAATAGAGAACGAATGTGTATGAAAGGCGGATAATTGCTACTTATGCAAACACATCTAAAAGCTAAAAAAATAGAAGTCTAAGAGAAACACTGTGGAAAAAAGCAGGCAGAGCCGGCAGCCCTTCCTACCCCTTGAGAGAAACCGAGCATGCACTTGTACACGGCAGTCCTTCAAGAACAAGTCTCTCTACTCTTGCCAAGCATGCACTTGTACATGATTGTTGCACGATTGAAGAGAAGAAGAGAACATTGATTACACCTGGTCTTGAAGAGAAGAAGAGAAGAAGAGAATATTTATGAAGATTGAGGAGACTCCACTTGAGTTCTCTTGAAGAGAAGAAGTGGAAACTCATTCTCTACGGGATGAGTTCAACTCTCTCACATATAGGCTAGAAAAAAGGAGGGGAGTATGATAAGATAGAAGATTGTAGAGAAGGCTGCTCATCAATAGGTTTATAGATCAACACAAAATGGAGAAGAAAAAGAGGGATTAAACATAAAGAAGAAGAAGACAATAAAGATAAACCTGTTAGTCAACCAAGTTATGACACAATATTCGAAAAAGGAGCAGCAAGGACAACAATTGTCCCCACCAAATTGATACACATCTCAACTTGTACAGTGTCTGTAAATTACACCTGGTTAACTCGTTCTTGGTGACAACGGATTAATTACACCTAACCCATCGTTGCTAAGAACGGGTTAAGTTTACTTTAACTATTTGCGAAATTCTGCCAATATACTTTAACTTAACCCGTTAATGATGATAACGGGTTAAGTACTTGTACCCGTGATCGTCAGTAACGGGTTAAGTGTACCTAAATCAATTGTACTGATAATTATTAAATCACATGTAAAAAAAATGTGTAAACAAGTATGTCAATATAACTTATAGTTCACTTAATGTAAAAAAAATTTATGATAAACTACAAATATTAAATAAGTTAATATTTGTAGTTGGGAGGTGATAGGTAATAAGTTTCCAATGTGGAGTTTATAGATATTTAAGTCTAATCATTAATCACATACGCCTCTCCACTCTTTACGTACATTGCCTTCTGAACTCTACAAAATAGACAGTCATATGTATGTTCTTTATTTTTTTATATATTTTTTTAATTCCATTCCTAGCCACATAACTAACCAATATAAAATTGATATCATCAAACGAATATTAAAATTAACACAAATTAATTTGTATTTTGGTTCATAAAAAACAATAAAAAAAATATTGTAGGTTAGGGGTAGGGTTAGTCTAGGGTTAATAGGGTTAGGGTTAGGGTTGGAGTCTCCACTCTTTTTCTCTTCGTAGCAGACACTTTAATATGGGAAAAACCTAAAGTACATAACCAAATGTAGATCCCCACATGTAGCCTATATATTGGCTACATCCACATGTAGATCCCCAAATGTAGAGTCTCCACTCTTTTGACTGACCGAAGTGTCTGCTTTGAGATTGAGTTCTACTTGTTTAGCTTGTTATGGGGAAAAAAACCACATGTAGATCCCACATGTACCCTATATGGGGGAAAAACCACATGTAGATCCCACATGTAGTCTGTATGGGTGAAAAACTACATGTAGATCCCCACATGTAGCCTATGTATGGGAAAACCCATATGTAGATTTTTCCTAATGTGGGTACATGAGGAATGCACTTATTGTGGAAGGACTGATAAGAATCATTTTAGGCTTTCTTGCTGGTCCTTATTCTAATTTGCCGTTGATAGAACACATGTACATCCTCACATGCTGAGATCCCTAATGGAAAAGTCTAACCAGATGCGTCACATGATCCGCATCTCGTCATCAGATGAGATTAATTGACGATCAAGAACTAGATCTGTACATGGGATCCGCATCCCATATTAAATAGTGTCTGCGATAATAGTAGGCAGGTGCTGAGTTATGCTTGTTTAGCTTGGTGCTTTTTTCCACTTAGGTGTATGTTCAAATTTTTCTGGCTTGTGGTGGTCACTTGGCTTAGATGACAACACCACTTCTTCTGTGGAGACCACATGTAGATTCGCACATGTAGTCTATATGGGGAAAAACCACATGTAGAATCCCACATGTAGCCTATATAGGCTAAAAACCACATGTAGATTCCCACATGTAGTCCATATGGGTGAAAAACCACATGTAGATCCCCACATGTAGCCTATGTATGGGAAAAACCATATGTAGATTTCCTAATGTGGGTACATGAGGGATGCACTTATTGTGGAAGGACTGATAAGAATCATTTTAGGCTTTCTTGCTGGTCCTCATTCTAATTTGTCGTTGATAGAACACATGTACATCCCCACATGCTGAGATCCCTAATGGAAAAGCCTAACCAGATGCGTCATGTGATCCGCATCTCGTCATTAGATGAGATTATTTGGCCATCAAGAACTAGATCTGTACATAATAATCTAAAAAACAATAAAAAAACCTAAAAAACAATAAAAAAACCTAAAAAACAATAAAAAAAATGTTGTATGTTAGGGTTAGGGTTAGTCTAGGGTTAGTAGGTTAGGGTTAGGGGTTAGGGTTAGGGTAAATGTAGCGTTAGACTCTCACTTCTGCTTCTCTTCATTGTAGAACAAGTTCAATATTAGATAAACCTAAAGTACATAGTCATATGTAGATCCCAACATGTAGCCTATATATTGGCTACATCACGTGATCCGCATCTCGTCATCAGATGAGATTAATTGGCGATCAAGAACTGGATCTGTACATGGGATCCGCATCCCATGTTAAATAGCGTCTGCGATAATATAGGGAAAAAACTACATGTAGATTCCCACATGTAGTCTATATGGGGAAAAACCACGTGTAGAATCTCACATGTAGCCTATATAGGGGAAAAACCACATATAGAATCCCACATGTAGCCTATATAGGGAAAAAACCACATGTAGATCTCCACATGTAGTCTATATGGGGAAAAAACCACATGTAGATCCCACATGTAGCCTATATGGGGGAAAAACCACATGTAGATCCCCACATCCACGTACAAAAAGACCAATAACGGGTTTGGATCAACTGTGATGATGAGGGTATTCCTAATGGAAAAGCACCTCTGTATTATTAGAGCGCAATGCCACCAGATCTAATTACTTAGCTAACAAAAACTGGATCGGATCACATGTGGGGGCACAAGTTCACATGTAGTAGCACAATAAAGACACGTGGGAGAAGATATATTTGATTGACTGATGGATCGATGGATTCATTAGTGTGGAAATTTAGAACGGCCTGTTAATGTACTACAAGTTAACGACTCGTACCACAAATTAAGATACTTGCCATGTTTTACATGTGGTTCCACATGTTACAAAGTCAAATATAGATGTGGGGATCCACAAATATGAACCTAATTAACCAAAATAAAAACATACACTCACCAATAACCCTATCTTAACCTAACCCTAACCCTAACCTGACACTAACCCTACCTTAACCTAACCCTAACCCTCAGTACAAAAATCGTAATTTAATTTTTTTACTTTCACAAAACTTATTATGGTAACAAATTTATAGTGGTTAGTTACGAGAGAATAAATGGAAATTAATAAAAATAATAAACAATTTATGGGCATATTAATGTCACCTTGCACAGTTCTGGAGACAGTTCTCGCAAAGAGTGAAGAGAAATTTGTAGAAAACCCAAAATTTCAAACGCCTTAAACCGTTATTCACAAGAACGGGTTAGGTAACCTTAACCCGTTATTTATAAGAACGGGTTAAGTAAGTAGATTTTGGCAGTATAATTTGAAAGCTTGTATAGGGTCCTGGCAATAACTCTCTACCTAACCCGTTCTTGTAAACGACAGGTTATGGAACTTAACCCGTTATTCTCAAGAACGGTTTAAGGACTTGTAGAAGCGACTTGGTTTGCGATATACGGCCGTGCACCGCTATACTTGGTTTTTTCCAACCGAAAGCGATACGCGGCCGTATCTCTCGAACCGTGAGTCGAAACTCGCTTCTACAAGTTGGTGTGGCTTGTACTACGTGAGACGAACCTACTCGGAAAGTTTCGTATTTTTTTACGGTCGTTCACAGGATTTTCAACCATAACCGCACCGAAAAGTTTCCAACTAATTTCGTATATACAATTCTAATTCTACAAGTTACTAATGCAAGCAACATAATTCGGCAATTGAATATACTTGAGGTCAACCCGATTCTACATCTAAAATCTACTAACGCATTTAAATTTTTTCTCAATTTCTAAATAAATTACTACACACAAATTCAAAAAAAAAATACAAATGTAGATTATTGGGTTAAAGAAATAGTGTATACCTTACAGAATAGGTCGAAATCAAGCCAAGCAATCGGTTTGGAAGAGAAATAGGGTTCCGATTTCGTGTTGAAGAGGGGAAGAGAAGCTAGGGTTTCAATCGTCGGAGTTCGAGGGTTTCGATCTTCGGAGTTGGGAGAGAAGAGGGAGAGCGGACGTTTCGATCGTCGGAGCTAGGGTTTTTTAGGGTTTTTTTTTCGTCGTTGGGTTTGGGTTCGTCGAAGAAAGAAGAAGAGGGCGGAAGAAGGCGTGCTGTATGTCAACGAAAATGAAAAAAGATAGCCTTAACCCGTTCTTCCCAAGAACAGGTTAAGGCTATTTTTTTTAATAAAATTTTGCCTTAACCCGTTCTTCCCAGCGACGGGTTAAGGCAAGATCTGATCAAAAAAAATCTGGACCGTTGGATCTTTGATCCAACGGTCCAGATCGAAGTTCGCACGGGTCCGTGCAAACCGACCCGTTTGCAAGCGAAGATCACTCTTCCGTTACCAATGACGGGTTATGTGTTTTGCCTTAACCCGTCATTGTGGATGACGGGTTAAGTGGTTCGCACGTTCGCAACTGCTACAGTAGCGTTTGCAACGGAAGATATATATATACATATATATATATATATATATATATATATATATATATATATATATATATATATATATATATATAGAGTTAGTCTATTATGAAATGGTGAGATGGGCTCCTTATCGTGAGCGGGAGTGAGCGGGAGTTCTCAGCCGTTGGATCGCTGAGTTAGTCTATTATGAAATGGTGAGATGGGCTCCTTATCGTGAGCGGGAGTTCTCAGCCGTTGGATCGCTATATATATATATATATATATATATATATAGAGAGAGAGAGAGAGAGAGAGAGAGAGAGAGAGAGAGAGAGAGTTAGTCTATTATGAAATGGTGAGATGGGCTCCTTATCGTGAGCGGGAGTTCTCAGCCGTTGGATTGCGATCCGATGGCTGAGATCAATTCCGCCGAAATGGTGCGAACCGTCTAAGTTACGGAGGGCAATTTGGAGATTTCACAAATGTTGAGATCTATTCCCCTTCTTTCATCTCTTCTTCTCACCTTCTTTCAACTTCCCCAAATCGAACGACCTCCAAGCTCCCCCAAATCAAAAATCCCTAGCCAAATCTCGATCTCCATACTCCCCCAAATCGAAACTTAACCTCCTCTCGCTCTCTCCGCCTTCTCACAGCCCCTTTCTTTTGTCCCCCGAAGTTGCAGTGTTACTGAAGAGTGGATTGATCCTAATTCTGTGCCTCTTATGGTAATCCAAAGCTTGTTAGGGTCTTGGAATAGAAGCACTGGTGTAGGTAATTGCTCAGGGTAAGCTTAGTTCTAAATATTTCAAATCCTTCTGTAATTATAGATATACCCTAGTTTCCTTTTTACTGAATATACTAAAACATATGGAATTTTCTCACATTTTCAGTTCGAAGCTAGCACAACGAGTGAGCATGGGTAATTTGGATGAGAGTTTTATGTCTTTAATACAAACTATCGTGATACCGGATTGTTTGGCATCTACTGCACTGCCCAAGTAAGTAATTTTGGTTTAATCTCTCTTAAAACTATGCAAATATTTTCACCAATCACCAGGAAGATCTTTCTGGGTCTCTGATAGTTTATTCTTTCATTTGCTTTGGCTTGGGTGTCGTTAAATTTATCATACAACTTGAACTGTTAATGCAAATGAATCTCATATGCATAGTGTGCTTTGTCAAATATATAATATATAGTTGTTGGAGTGTTGGTTTATATATATATATATATATATATATATATATATATATATATATATATATATATATATATTGTACACTACTTTTGGTGAGCACTCCGTGAGCACTCACGAAGTAGAGCACTTATGAAAAATCCGAACAGCATGATGGATGGACAAATGAACTTCAAATTACTTGATTTTTCATTTTTAGGCTATCTTAGGCATATAGAACAATATGAGCGGTTCGGATTTTTCATATGTGCTCTACTTCGTGAGTGCTCACGGAGTGCTCACCAAAGTAGTGTGCAACCAAAGATTTCTCTTTCTCTCTCTCTCTCTCTCTATATATATATATATATATACATATATATATATTTATATATATATATATATATACACACACACACACTTTAGAAACTACGGGGTGTTACACACACCCCTCCTTCAGAAATCAGCATCCTCGCTGAGCACGGGCATGCACAATCTAGTGCAAGATCTCCTTTCTAGCCGTTGTGGAGTATCTGCTCTTCTATCTTCCCGATTAACCATAATCATCGAATTAATTGAGTGGCTCTCCTATCCGCCCGGCTAATTATGATCCCGGAGTACACCGCCCAATCAATAACAATCCCAGATTTAATTGAGGGTTCACCACAGTCCCAGAGTACACCGCCCGACTGGGTCTATAGTTCCGAAATACACCGTCGACTATATGCTCCATACTCGGTGTCGAAAGTTGGCTCTGATACCATTTGTAACGCCCCTGCCCCTAGCTCAGACAATTTATACAATTTATAAGACAAATTAGATACTATGTAGTATAACTACCCACCACATGCTGTCTCTCAAAAGTTGGTTAACCGATTAGGTCACTCTTGATCATAGGCTATTATATTTTAATATTATTATATTTACTTACACTCCCGATATGGGATATTAACACTTGAATAATGCTTCATCCACTATCAATTTCACTACCATTTTCTTTACTACCTTAGGTGGCACACTCCTATTGGAGAGTTCTCCCACTTACTCTCTTTTCCCCTACCTATTGGAGTGTGCCACCTAAGATAGTGAAGAAAAATATAGTAAAGTTGATAGTGGACGTAGCATTACTCTTAGGGGGCGTTTCGTATGCGGTAATATATAAGGAAATCTAGGATTACCCTCTTGATTACCTGGTTTGGTAAGACATAGGTATAGTTTTATAAATAATTTTAAATTCCCAGGGTTATCAAAATAATTAGTTTGGAAGGATAAACATTCCCCTTGAAAAAGGTGGGATTTGTGGATTCCTCTACATAAAAAATGAGTGAGATTATTGCATACCCAAAACACCCTCTAGATTTCTGGCTTATCATATAACTCGCGGATCTGTAGCCACAAATAGAGTGAGCGGATAGAGAAGACCCTAGTTTTCTCCATTTCCAATGCTCTCCTATCCAATCAGTAACAGAAAAATTATATTAGGGGATTCAACTAGAAATATTAACTTTGCTATTAATTTTTTGTTTGATTTTGGAACCTGGCATTTATTCTTCCAGTAAATAAAATATAAAGTCAAATACACACATATAAATGAAAGATAATATCTTTGTTTCGGTACTATTATTTTTGCCGGTAACACCTGCCTTAACCATAAATAAAACCCTTGATCACCTAAATAGCTAAGAACCTCCTGTTGCACTATATGCACTAGGCAATTAACTAGACTAGAAGTATTTAGTGTTTAATTTATCATAATGTTTAGTTGTTTTTAGATCTTGGTTCCTTTATGAATCTATATTATTTATTTATTTGGCATGGGGGTGCAAATGTCCAACTACCTAGCATACTGAGTTCAATTCTTTTATGTTATTTTTATTTAAAACTTGTTGAAATATGTGGAGTTGAAATTTGCTTCTATGAACTTTATTGTTTCATTTGTATATATTTAAGTACCTATGTCTCGTATTAATAAATACATTTCATTTTCCCCTTTTGTTATGTTCTTCATCTAACTGGTTGAAATATATTTAAATCATACTGTAATTTTTTAGTAATCTATTTGTTAATTTACTAAAGTTTTATAAGATATATATTAGTATTGCTTTTGCACATGCATGCATATACATCAATTACTAAATTAGATAACTTTTATATTTATTTATTTTTAAATAAAGCCAAAAGGGTATTTTCGGTAATGTCTACTATAGATATGGATTGATGGGAATGAATTGTTCTATACCAAACACGGTAATAAAGTATTCCCAGGCGTGAGTGTACACTTTAATAGAGTTGGTCAATAAAAATGGGTGTGGTTATAGCGCGATGGTTTTAACAAAATTACAGCTTTATCCCTGGGGTTGTGAATTATGCGGATGTCATGTATTTGTTCTTCTCTCTCTAATCTATGTCCTCCATCCCCGCCATTGCTGATCACATCAACAATTTGATAGGTATTTGAGAAGATTCTGACCTCGCCACCAATGGAATGTAGTGTAACATCCCGTATATTTATTTTAATTAAAAATACATTTTTTTTAATTCTTGCACGTGCAATACACGTGCAAATTTCATCTTTATTTTTTGTTATTTAATGTCGTATACCAAACACAGTATTGCAATATTTCCGGGAATCTTCATTCCCACCCTCATATTCCTGGGAATCCACCAATTCCTGGGAATTCTCCAATCCGCGTACCAAACACCCTCTTAACACTTACCTTCTCCCTTCTCTCACCTGCCGTGAGTACATAGTGGACCCCCTGGAAATGGCCACATCAGCTTTACAAGCTGACGCCACTTCAAACAACAGCAACATTCAATGTTGCTGTTTACTTTTCCTTTCATTTCCGTGCCCCCCACACACACACACATCCCATACCATATATATATACATATATATATATATATACTTTAGAAACTACGAGGTGTTACACATCCATTGAAATGTTACAAAATTGTATGGTTGAAAATCGTTGTTTTTTTTATAGTCACATGATGGATGGGCAAATAAATTTCAAATAATTTTATTTTACATATTTAGACTAATTGAGGCGTACGTGTAGATCAATGTGAATAGTTTAGATCATTGATACGAAGGCGGGAAGACCGAGTGTACCTGAGTGCACAGAGAGGCCTAGTGCACAACGGAACATCTCTCTCTCTCTCTCTCTCTCTCTCTCTATATATATATATATATATATATATATATATATATATGGTAATCTACAAATTGGTGGTAGGGTTTAGAAATCAGGATGGGTGTGTGAAACCCGCCAAGTTGAACCCTTTCCCATTTTCATGTTGAATCTAGTCCTTCTTCTTCTTCCTCTTCTTCATAATCATCCTCTATTTACAATTTCATCATTGGTGTTTGATCATGGCAACCACCACCACAACAACCAAAATAAGGACAGACATGAGAGACCTTCCCTCGTACCTCATCACCTCCATCACTGATGCCTCTCCGAGGCTGTGCGCACCTCCATCCTATCCCGTTCCTACCGCCAATGCCATTTATCCATCCCCACGGATGTTTTCGGTTTATTCCCTAATCTATGGACCCTGTATCTCGATCATGGCTGGTGTTCATATACAAAGGTAGGATACTAAGTATGACCATTTTTCCTTAAATGATAAATTTGGTTGGATTGAAGTTTAGATACATATAGTTGTTTCAACTTTAAAGTTTCAAAGCAAGAAAAACAGAAATAACCTAACTTATAATATGATCCAAACATGTCAGACTATGTTTGAGAACAAAGTTTAGTTACAATAACTGGTGTTACCTCTCATATATAACTGCAGAAAAATCTACTTATCCTAATTTTGGCATGTTTTGAAACAATTTTGAAATTAAGATAAGCTTACCTAAAAAAGTGGGGAAACTATAGTTATTTAAACTCTACTTTTACCTAATTTTTCTTAACTATTGGAGGCAGAGGCCTGCTAGGATAACCCGTTAGCGTACCTTGTACTTCAAATTCAAGATAAATTTGGCTATCTTAACTTTGTTCCCAAACATGGCCTCAAAGTTTAGATAAATGCAGGTATATAAGCCACCTCAAAAAACCTCTACTTACCTCTACTAAATAACCTTTGTATCCAGGGCCTAAACTCCACTAATCTCCACTAATGAGAGAAAACAGCTTCCTACGCTCATTTATGCATGTCCAACAACATCCTATGCTAATTTCTGCATGCAAATTGCTAGAGGAACTGGTCCTCAAAGATATGTATTGATGTGGTATGGATGACGTGGCCCAATCAGGGCCGTCAGATCTCCTCAGATTTTGCTCATCCTTAATCATTAGGTCAACGGGTCCAACGGACCCTCTACCACTTTAGGCCCACAGGAAAACGGGTCTGACCCAGCCCATTAGGGTCAAATACCTGTTTGCCCCCTGCCTATAAATACCAGACCCCCTCTTCACTTTCAAAGGTAATCAATCTTTCTCCACATGAACCCTAATTGCTCAGTCTCTTTTCCTGCGACTGACTAGATCGTCGGAGGGCCTGTCACTGGGATCTCTCCGGTGTTTCTAGGCCTTTTGCAGGTACCCCGGCCGTCCTAGCTTTAGCATCTCTTCCGAGCCAACCTCAAGAAATCGACCCAAGTCAAGGCCGAGATCCGTCCCTTCCACTTCACAAATTACAAGAACTCACACTTGTTGCTCTGGCACCGAAAACAAGTAGCATTAGGTTAGTGCCGTATGTGGGAATCAACTGAATCGATCCTAAGCTCGGATCTCTCTTAAAGCTGAGCCCTCCCATGGCTCCCAAAGCCAGAAGAGCCTTCACCGCTGGACGTCGTCCAGACTTACCTCCTTCTCATAGCCATGCGAACACTCAGGGATCTAACCGTCCACCAGCAAATGGTACTGCAGGATCGGGTCCGAGCGCCTCTCGCTCGGTCTCCAGAGACTTACAACACGTCATCAACCACTATCATCCCGTAAGCGACCTTCGTCTCTAGCTCAGTCGATCAAGGAGCCGGGCGATTCCTTCCGACCCAGATCCGACTCATAGGATTCTCCTATCCCGAAGCAGGGGGCACAACCATTACCGCTCCCCTAGGGGTGGTTTACCTCTGCCCGATCAAGGCGAATTGGCTCCGGTCATGAGAGTTGAGTTCCGAGATTTCAGGAACGAAAACTTCTAAGCCCTCGGGGGCAGCCCCAGATTCGAACAGCAAACCACCAGCTCAAGACGTGAAGAGGGTCGGGGTCCCGAGTCTCACGGTTCATCCCAGCCACCCGGATAAAACGAAGTCGTCCTCCATCACCCCAGGAGATGGAGAATAGCTTCGCCCGCATTAACAAGGGAGGACCACAAACTGACCGGGCGCATCAGCCAAGCCGACCCCCGTTCTCCCCCCAAATTCTAGTGCTGAGATTCCCAAAAATTTCAGGTCGTCTTAATTCGAGACCTACAATGGTGAGAATGATACAGCTGATCACATGGAAGGGTTCAAAACCCTCATGATGATTCACATCGTATCAGATCCTCTCCTATGTCACGCCTTCCCTGCCACCCTGCATGGCTCGGCTCGAGAATGGTTTTCAAAGCTTGCCCACTGTTCGGTATTCTCGTTCGACCAGCTCGAAGCAAACTTCTTTGCCCACTTTGTGACCAGTCGGAAGGTCGAGAAGACGAGTGCATCCCTTCTGGACCTCAAGCAGAAGGAAGGAGAGCCCCTCCGTGACTTTGTGCAGAGGTTCACAACTGAAGCCAGGGCGGTCTCGTCCCTAGATGCCAGTGTCGCCTCGGTGGCCTTTCGGCACAATGTTCTCCACGACCAGTTGAAGGCTTCTTTGGCCAAGAAACCGCCCTTAGACTTTCTCGACATTCTCAACAGGGTCAAAAAGTACATCCGAGCCGAGGAGGTCCTGCACCCTGAGGGCCTAAAAGAAACCCTAGGCAAGGGGATAAGGAAGAACAAAAAATTCGAACCTATGAAGAAGGCCTAGAAAGATCTGTCTGCCCAAAAATGCTCCCCACCGGTCCCCCGTTTCGAGAGGTACACTCCGCTGATGCAAAACATGTCGGCCATCCTCGTGGAAATTAAGGACAAGGGTATCGTCTGCTTTCCTCCCTGACCTAACAACAACAAGAAGAGGGACCGGCGGTTCTATTGTCGCTTCCATCAGGACAATGGGCATGAAACGAATAATTTCTGCGCCCTCAAAGAGGAAATCGAAGCCCTCATCCAGAAGGGGTACTTGAGGGAGTTCACTCGAACTGACCCCAGAGACCAGAGGTGTACCGTCCCGAATTTCCAATAACTCAAATTAGAAAATACGTGGCACAAATCCAGAATCAACCTCAACGTAATAGTAAACATAGCAAAACACAGAATTTTTTAAACTTTTATTACATCAATTCTTTACATAGCACAGTGGAAATTTAACACCTTGAATTATATTTTCTTTATTTTACAATTTTCATAAGACATATTATCATTCTACCACATGCATCCAATCCCAAGCTAACGGTACCTACCTATAAAACATGAGGCTAGAGTTAACCTTAACCCCCAAAACTACAGGGGTCAGCCATAATGGTGTGAGTGACATCAACAGAAATACAATTTTAAATAAAATATAAAGAATAAATTTGCAATCAACACATTCCCACAGTAGTAACAAACGGAATATGACATAACGATAAATAAAGCATAAAACATCAAGTGAAACTAGGCTAAGTGTCAAGTGTAGGAAAATAAAAGAAAACATGCATGCATAATACAAGTCAATAAAACACAAATGCAGTATGATGACTCTCTAATGCATACTTGTGGGATTCTATACATTCCATACTACATAGGTCTGGTGCAAGCCCTTATCGTTCTCCACTTTATATGGTTAAATCTCTCGTTATGCAACTAATCCTACTACGGTGATAGAAACAAGATCTAGAATACTTCGTGAATAGGCCTAACGACCCTCGACACGCAAGTATCATGTAAGCATAGTTCTAACTCTGGAGAATCACCTCTCTGCCGTGTATCCCACGAATAGGTCTACCGACCCTCGAGCGCAGATACACAGTACCTTCCGCAAATAGGCTTGCCGACCATCGATGCGCGAATGCACCATATGTTTCGTGAATAGGCCTGCAGACCCTCGACATGCGAACATACCAACTGTCCTCTAGACATTCCGTGAATAGGCCTGCCGACTCTCGACACGCGAATATACTTGGGACATAATCCGTTGGACTAAAACCAGAGCCCACACTTACTTTTCCTAAGTTCTATCACATCTCCACTAGTGCCTGTCCTTAGGTTGATTATTATTAATTAAAACACAATTTTCCCCTCCTTAGAATTGGTGTACCCTGTCGGACTTAATTCCTCTACAACAACACCAAGGCCCCAACTGGACAAGATCCACAAAATCTCATCTGCTGGTTTACAGGAATTCTACTCAACCTCTAGAGACTCACAACTCAAATATCAATACAAATCTTTCATTAAAACTTTTGATTCCATTATCAATTCGTTCGTATTAAGAAAACTTTAAATCAAGCAAATCCAAATTTATCTGAATACTCACAAATTTTCTAAAATAAAATCCGAGATTAAACCTCTTAAACAATTGAGTTTCACATTTGAAATCATAGAAAAATCACAAAACATCCATCTCTTGAAATTCGTATATAATTCGCTTTCTAAACCCGTAGAAATATGAGTTAAACTCTATAATAATGTAAATATAACTCTCTGTCAAATACAGTATTCTGTAGCAAAAACTTTATCTAAAACAGTAGTTCAATAATCCCTAAGTTCGAAGAAATAATCGTTCAAGAAACAGCAAGAAAACTCAACAAATCAACACAAACAGCAGGTGTCGGTCGACCGAAATTTTAGTTCAAAAAAGTCGTGGTCAACTGACATATCAAAATCCAAAATCCCAAACAATGACAGTCGACTGTCATTTTAGTTCAAAATTAGAACAGTCGATCGACATGTCAAAAAGAGCCACTTTGAAATTCGTGCACTTCACAACTGCTACGTAGTTTAAAATCTCTAAATGCATGAATTTATAAAATTAAAACCCTGAGATGATCAAATACAACTTGTCCAATATATTGGAGTTCATAAATCAAATCAAACTCTCAACAATTTCATAAAATGAGCAACTTTCCAAATAAAATCCTTCATATCAGGAATGTATATATATGTATGTGTATATATGTGTATATGTATCAGTAAATTCATCAAGAATCATTGAATATGAGTGGTATGATGTTCAATTCAATCTCAATATCAATATAAATCGAAGATCCACTTGAAAACTTCACAAAACACAAAAAATCCACTTTTTGGCTTGCATATCACCAGGTCCGAAATCAAACCCAGTTCAACTCTTCAAAACTTGATCTTTTGATCCCAAAACTCTCTCTTGCGATTTGTTAAACACATACACAAACTAGTTATATCAATTTGCCAATGATTATATGCTTCTACAACATTTATTAGTCAAGTTCTTCTCATCAAAACATCAAAACAGAGCATGTATATATATAAACAGTAAATAATCATTCTTTTTCTACATTCACGCATTATAACTCATACAATATCTCATTCTACATGATCAATTCAATAAGGAAACAACACATCCATGAGTACTACTAATCCTCTAACATCTTAAAATCATCTATACAGTTCTGTCTCTCTTCGCCCCCCGCGCCCCGCCCCGAAACCCCATTGGACTTTTTTTTTCGAGGATAGGATCTGGGGAAGCCTCTCAGTATTCATCAATTGCATATTGTTCATGAAAAGTTCTATTTTTAATTACTCATTCATCAATTTATTCACTACATCATCATACAATCATCTAACATGTATTCTACTAGACAATTCATCATATCTAACATGCATAGAACAGCAAAAATCAAACATATGCGTAACCCCTATTTTTTATTTTGTGTATTTTTGGAGTGTATTTTTCGTTTAGGTGTATTTTCTCTCTTGTATTTTATTTTTTTGAACCGTATATTGGAATTGTTTTCAATTTGTGTTCGATTTATTTCATTTTAAGCTCTTTGTGTTTGATTAGTTGTCTCTTCGGTTTCGTTCTTCATTATTTTATTCTTTCTTCATTTTTTTGGACTCGCTCTCTTTATTTTATTTTTTGGGTGTTTGTGGTGATGGTGATTGGTTGTCCTATTTCTCCATCCTATTATTTGATCCCTAATAAGATTTACCAAAGCCAAATTTAAATCCCCAATCCTATGTGATGTCCTATACTTTTGTACCCTATTTGAAACCCATTAAAACAAATCCTATTACTACTCCTATTTACCCACAACCCAAATACCCATTAACCCATTAACCTAAATTGTATTCTCAACCCTAATCCCCTTATATATATACCCTATCTCCCTCACAAACCCTAACCCTAACTCCTACACACAACCCGGCCTCCTTCTCTCTCCCTCTCCCCGTTTGCTTATGCCGCACACAGCCGACCCTGCACGCAGCCCCAGGCCGCCACCTCTCCTCCCGACCTATGCACACCTGACGCCACCCTCTGCACTCTGGCAGCCCCTACTCCCTCCGGCCTACTTCCAAACCCAAGCCCACTTCCCTCCTCATCTTCCGATCCCCTCTATTGGCCATCCCGAGCACCTTACACACAAAATCCCTCGTCTCTCTCTCTTGTGGTGTGCTTTTGTGGCCGCAAGCCACTTTTAGCAGCTCACTTTGTGGAGTTTTGTTCGTGTAGAGATTTTCGTTCTAGTTGCTTGGATTCGTTGATTTGCGGATTTTTGTTTGTGGGTTTTGCTCCTACTCTTGATTGTAATGTTCTTCATCTCGAATAAGGCAAGTAACTTGTAATCCAATTCATTTGTTTGATACAAGAAAAAAAATCCACGTATAGTGTAGTTGGAACTAGAGACGACTCTTGTTTGTGTTTTGCTTGATGGGTTTTGTCTCTATTGTGAAAACTTGACCATAGATGACTCACGACACAATATGGACATGAATTAACTTAGGATTCGCCCGTTCTTGAATTTGATCATGTATGTGAGATTTTTGTGAGAACTCGCGTTTTGGTTGAGACCGATGTGAAATTCTTGGTATGGACATGCTAGATGGATGTTTAGACACTTGGTGGACTCGAATTCATGTTTGGTTGTATTTTGAACAAGTTTTGTATGATATATGTTGAGTTGTGGTTAAAGGGAAAAATATGTAATTTGTCGCTGATCTGTTTTGGTTGCTGTTTTGGACTGTTTTAAAGTCAGTATCTTGATTTCGGTATAAAACATGAGTTTTAGATAATTTCGTCTATTTTCAAACCCCTCTAACCTTGCTTGATTTTGATTTTGTATGAGTGAGTTATGACAGTTTTACTACAGAGGTGTCAATCTTTTCCAGATTCTGTTTTTCGATAATTTTGATGACAAATCATTTTAAAGAACTATGCTAAATATATTATTTTGACCCAAAACTTTGGTAAGTGTTTCTTTATCTAGTTAGGAATTAACCAGAATTTTGGTGAATTTTATTGATGAGTTTTATGTGTTTTTTCATGCTCGATTATGAAATCTATACTTGCTGTATTTTGCTCACTGTTCTGTAAAGAACCTTATTTTCACTATGAATCCTTTTACTGTATGAAAAATGCTTGTGAAATATGAAAGCTAGTATATTTTATCTATTTCCATACCCCTTTGGAGAATTGGATTTCGTTTCACTGGTTGCGAGATATCTTAGTTTTCGTACAGTAGTGTTGGGAATTTCAGATTTGCCAAACTATGTTTTCTTGATGCTTTGTTATTTTTGATGACTGATCTACTTTTGCTGGAAAATTATGAAACTTTATTTTTGGATACTGGACATATAGGGGAATACCTCAGATTTTTCGTGGATTTATTTAGGTTGTTTTCATATTGTTTTCCTGTTCTTGAATTCGTTTTCCTGATTTCTGGCTGAAACTATTTTCTGTATTAAAATCAGTTTTGAGTTATGAATTTGTAAATTAATATATGACTTATTTATATTCGCTGGATTCTTGTGGAAGTCTATTTTCCAGGTCCTTCGACGGATCCAGATTTGGATATTTGTAATACTGGGAATCACTATTTTACTACAGTAGGGTCTTGCTGTCCTGAACTTGAGATTTGACATTTTTATTATTTTATGAACTATTTTGCACACGTACATGTTTATCTTACAACTTGCACTTGTTACATGATCATGTCATGTTATTCTTGAAATTTTTTGTACACCTACATGCTTGTTTGACTTAATAATAAATAACCAAGCCGGGGTTAAGGGAAAGATCTAGTAGTGGATAGTGTAGAAACGTGTACTCGGAAGAACCTAGTGGTTATTAGAGCTTGTTTACATGTGGAGCTTGACACGATATACATGACACGTACACACATGACACTAGAGCTTGTTTGGGTTTTGGAGCTTGTTTACATGATACAAGATTACATGATACTTGGAGCTTGTCTCTGAGTACACTGTCCTGTATGGTCCCCTACAAAATCTAAAGCGAAACTGTTTGTTGTAGCAACCATGTAGTAAAAATCGGGATACATGAAGTGCTACCTAGATAGTAATAACTACAAGATTTGATACATGACACTTGAACATGATACATGCGCACTTGACACTTGACTACATAATACATGAGATTTGATACTTGATACATGCTACATGATTACTTGATTCTTGATACTAGTTACTTGACGCATGACACTTGTTTACTTGACACTCGACACTCGACACATGCTATTATACTTACTCATTTTGCCGTGCTATGATTTATATCATGTATTCATGATTATACCATGCTAGGTTGTTACTTAAAATTACCTAACCCATGTAATTGTATCCTACATTATAAGTGGCCCGTAACTTGCAATTGACGGGTACTTGTTTTTCTTCTTTCTTCTCCTGCAAATTTACTAATTGCAGATCAGGATGGTCGGTTGCCAGATGGTATTGGTGAGATGATGTATTAGTGCTGGATTTTCTGCTTGATTATTATTATTATTGTCGCTTGAACTTGAATAAAATGTACTTGGCTACTTGGATATTTATCTTGTATTTAGGTGATGTGACCCAGAATATTTGACTTATTCAGAATTTGATTATTTGAGATTATTATATTTGGTTTCAAGTAATTTTTGTTGGTATCTTGTTTCAAATTATGCATGTCTGGTTGTATCTTTTGCTTCCGACTCTGATTATCTTGTGAAATATTGTAAAGATTCCTAAACAGCTTATGGATGATGAAAATCATTCGCTGAGCTTTTTTCTCGTATCCGTATTCCGTATTTTTTTGGAAAGCAGGGCGTGAAAATATATCACTCACCTCAATGAAGAATCAACCGAATTAATAAGGAATACGAAAAAACCCTTCCTTTTGCAAAAATCCAAGATTCTCGCTTCGAAATTCCAAGAAATTAATAATAAAAGAATACCTTTGTTTTTTGCAAAAAAGAGACGGCTGTAGCAGCCCCTATATAGGACGAAATCTAGAGTAATTAGGGTTTTACAAGTTTTATGGAAATATCCCTCAATAGTTTATTCCTTTACATATATAGACATCCATTAATAAATTAGCAAAATAGGAAAAATCTATTAGGATAAAAATAAATCTCCTTACCTCTGAGTTGGTCGGCCATCAAGCCCATCTCAGAAAACTGAAAATTTGTAGTTTTTACTTCAAGTGGTAATTTTGCACAAAAGTCCTCCAATTTTGAGTATTTGCAAATATGCCAAATAAATATAAAAAAATCCAATAAATTCATAGATAATACCTAATAATACATATTACTTTTCCCCAAAATATTTTTCTGACTTTGAGTTTCCCAAGAAAATATTTGCACGTGTTTTGCACGTGAAAAAGATAAATTTCAGAAAAATGTTTAGTTAATCACCAAAAATCACTTTAATTAATTTATAAATCTCAAAAAGACTACTTAAAATTCTAGGGTGTTACAAGAGGAATCCACGGTCATCACCTCCTCCTCGGACGATCAGCAGGCGGCCCGAGCCTAAGCCCGAGCTCGAGGAGGCAAGTGGGCCAACCATCCTTCACTGTGTCCACGATGGACCTATGGGGGAAGAATTGAACACTTCCCGCAAAGTCTTCATTCAAGAAGTAAACTCTTTCCATAACTATCTGCCCCCCGGGGACCAGAGGCTGGCAGTCTCGTTCACGATTGAAGATCTCGATGGCGTCCGAATGCCCCATTATGATGACCTGGTGGTCAGCCTTGGCATGGTGAACCATAAGGTCTAGCACATCCTTGTTGACAATGGGAGTTCGGTCAATATCATATTTCTGGTCGCGTTCGAAAGCCTCAAGCTCTCCCGCGAAAGGTTAAAGCCGGCGAGGTACATGCTTCATAGGTTCTCCGGCGTCCCTGTCCAAATCGAGGGAATTGTCACACTTGACGTGACTACCGGTACAGCCCCGATCCTTCTAACTGAAATGATGGACTTCATGGTGGTCAATATCAAGGCGGCCTATAATGTTATCCTTGGTCAACTCGACCTTTGCTCACTCCAGGCGGTTCCCTCTGCCTACCACTTAAAGCTGAAGTTTCCCACCGATAATGGGGTTGGTGTAGTCCAGGGCAATGAGGAATCGGCACGTTCATGCTACATGACCGCAGTGGGGGATGGAGTCTTTCCCCTTGACACGGTAGAACTCCATTCTGAGCAAGGCTCGGAGCCGTAGATGTGATGGCGGAGGTCTCTTTCTCCGATGGAGATATATCCAAATGATTTTGAGTAAGACAATCTCTGGCCCCAGACCTAAAGCTGGCAATCATCGAATGCATCCGTCGGAATTCCGAACTCTTTGCCTGGATGTTGTCGAACATGCCGGGGATTTCCTAAAACATAATAATGCACTGGCTAAGAGTCCACTCGAACTCGAAGCCGATTCAACAGAAGCGATGTAAGCTCTCCCCCGACAGGTAGCAGGTGGTGAGGGAAGAAGTAGGCAAACTCCTTTCGGCATGGTTTATACAGGATGTCAGCTACCCAGAATGGCTGGACAATATTGTGATGGTGAAGAAGACGTGCGGGAATTGAAGAATGGGGGTGCAGTTGGTGGTGCTAGCGAGGAGCGAGGATGGCGGCGGTAATGGGAGGCTTCGGGATGCAGTCGAGGTGATGGGTTCGGAGGCAGGGTGATGGAGCTGTGGTGGTGGATGAAGGGGACGAGGTCGACGGTGGCAATGGCAGTGCGAGGAGGTGGAAGGTGAAGAGGATGAAGGCGGATGGGAGCGGCGATCAGGGTTGTGGTGGCGACTGGGGCTGGCGAGGGTGGCTGACGGTGGTTGGGTTTCGGAGCAGAACGATAAGAAGAAAAAGGTGGAAAATGAAGGGGCTAAATGCTGATTACTAATTAGAAAGTGATTAGGGGTAGTTAATTTAGGATTTATGGAGAGATTAAGGGTTTTAGTTAGGATTTAGAGGAATGGGTAGCGGTTAGGCAGTAAGGTAAGGAATCATGGAGATATTGGGGGAGATGGACGTGGAGAGGGAATTGATCTGATCAATAGGTAGATAATAGGGGAATCGGGTTACTGGGTTTGGGTTAATGGGTTAGACTCCAACAAGAGAAATAAATCAATTAATGAGTTAAATTGAAAGAAGTCAAATAATAAAATAATATAATAGATGGATCAACACCTCATACACAAATAAATAGAGTGTACAAGGATCTCACGGTTCAACAATGAAAATAAAATAAAAGATGATAAATAACAAAAAAAAATCATTAAATAACAGATTACAGGAATTAGAAGAGGGAAAGAAATACAAAATAGAAAATCCGAAAAGTCGAAAACAAGGGTTACAAGAATTGCTACTTTCACTTGAGCCAACTTTAGTAGAAATATTGCCCTTAAGAGCATCCACTATGGTTTGAGCTATATTTTGAGTATATGCAAATTTGCTTTTAGCATAGATGCTCTTCTGCCACTATGGTGAAAGCTATAGTTTGCAAAAAAAAAATAGTAAAATATATAGACGGAAGAAGATCCTCCGTCTGCTCTCCTTTGCTGTAAAAAATAATCCAGCCGGAAGAAGATCTTCCGTCTGGGTTTTTAAATTTTTTTAAAAATGTTTTTAAAAGCCTCAGCCGGATCTTCATCTTCCGTTTGGCATTTTAATTTTTTTTTTGTCTTTTAGGAAAAGGACAAAAAAAGAAAAGGACGAAAAAAAAGGAAAAAAAAATGAAAGGGACGGAAGTTAATCTTCCGTCTCTTTCAATTTTTTTTAAAAATAATTAAATAAATATAAAGACGGAAGATCTTCTTCCGTCTATACAATTTGATACAATTTTGACCGGTCAAATTGTATAGACGGAAGATCTTCTACCGTCTATTCGATTTTTTAATTCCAAAGAAATCAAAATTTTTGATTGACGGAAGATCGTTTACCGTCTTCTATAATTTCCAAATGCTATTCTGCCCTGCTATATATGGCCGACTCCTGTTCACTACTCTGCTATAAACTAGGTTTATAGCAGACCGTAGTGGCGTAAAATTTTTCAAAATTTGCATTTTTTAGATAAATAGCCGACCATAGTGGATGCTCTAACAAGATATTCCTTGTAAAGCTTATTAATACTCAGAACTACCATTTCCACCTTTTCCATAGCAGTTAAAGATTCATAAAACTTCGGATAACTATATTCAAGTAACTCTAACTTGAACATTGGATTCATAACAATTGCACATGCTAAAGGTAAGTGGCAAACTTTCTAGTACTTCATAAACTTCCCCAACATAGTAGAAACAACTGATTGCAAAAAGTTTTATCTCTATGCTTCTTCATCCAATTTCAATCTTATCTCACAAATTTCATCAAAAAATAGATTAGCAGTGGAATAATATGTACCTGGAAATAGAATCGATGCATTATAAGAATGATAGTGACGAAATAATTTTAATCTAATGTCACCAATTTTATCAAAAATGGAACTAGTGGATAACAAGAACCTGAAACATATTTGATGCATTATAGAATATTTCTAGTAAATCACGGACAACTTTGGCCCTGCCAATCATCATCGGAAGCTGCTACATTCTGTCTAAAAATAGAATTCTTATGCTCAAGATGTTGGAATGCATTTTTATAAATCAAGACCACTTCCAACATCTTATATGTATAATTCTAGCAGGGTGGAATATTTTTAATGAGATGCTTCTCACAGCTAATTTTTGTTTGTTTGCATATATCTTTGAACAACTGCTCCCTCCCTTGTGTGTTCGTCATGTATTTGACACTATCCCTTACTTTCAGCACAACATCACCCAAAGCCCTAAGACCATCTTGAACAATTAAATTAAGTATATGCGCCGAACAAGGAACATGAAATAAATCACACCCAAGTAAAAGAATGCCAGAAAGCTCCTCTTTCAACAACTTGACCATTAAATCATTTGTAGTGTAGTTATTAACAGTGACTGACATTGTCTTCCTATCAATGTTCCAATCTAGCAAGCATTTATAAAAGGATGATAAAATATTTTCAGCTGTGTGTGGGAAATGTTCCATTTGAAAATTAATTATCTGCTTTCGTAAAACACAATCATCATCAATAAAATGTGTAGTCAAGCATGAAGATCCTAATGTTTGATTTGAAGTCCACATATCAGTAGTAATGCTAACACGACTAGAACAATTATAAAAAAAGTCATGAAGTATTTTCTTTTCGTTCTACATTTACTGCAATGCAATCACTTTTAATAGTGTTTCTTGATCATATTGAACTCCAGCTGCAAATTTCTTAAAATCCTTCTAAAGCCACAATGTTCAACAATTGAAAAAGCATACTCATGAATCATAATCATTTGAGTAAATTGGTCCCTGCTATGTTCTTGACTAAACTCATACTTTATTATTGAACCTTCCTCCCCCAAAGTGCTCACATTTGTAGATAAGAGTTGTTGTCTAATGTATTTAGACTTTTTCTTAGAACAATTTTTTAAGTTACTCTTTAAGTGGCTAGTGCCACTTGTACTAGCTCCAGTAAGTTTTCTCTTACAGTAGGGGCATATTGCTACCTGAGCACCATCAATTTTATCTTAACACATCTCTTACCATGCTGCTGACTTCAATTTCCTTTCTGGTTTTTTATTTTCGATACAAACATCTTGAGCCGAAGAATTACCTAAGACATTTTGAGGATTTTTAGAAATTGTCACATCAACCTCAATAGATTTCATGGTCTCTTTATCCATTCCCATATTTGTATCAGCCATTTCAACTTCAAATAGATCCTGCATGTCTTAGATTGAGATAAATTAAGAAAAAACTCAAAATGATATGACAAGCATTGAAAAACACAATGCAAAAACATGGCATTGAAGAGCTGGCACAAGAGTAAGAAGTTTGAATAGAAATTTATCCAATTCAGTTCAACTAAAGTCATGCTACATATTCACCAGAAAATTTTATCAAGAGGAAAATTATAATGCGTACAGTTTCTTTCATTGAACTTTCTTCACATGATCATATCACACTTAATATTGGGTAATTAGTTTTGACCTATCATGTGAAATAACTGGATTTACTAGAGAGGATGATGGTTGTTAAGATATTATTATGTTTAAATCATCTCATATTTACCTCCCAATTGATTCATTGGACTATTTGATTAAGCACCACTGCTTACTTCTTCATGATGAAATTTTGGTTTCATCCATGTGTTACAAACTTACAATAGAATTCTTCTTCTTCTACTCCGTTCAAGCTATTATGTTATTAAATTGTTAACCTAATAATATTTGTACTAACTTTAGTCTTAGATTAAATCTAGTGAAATTGGTCTGTGCTGCAGAATAAATGCTGGGTGCAAATCTCTATGATTTTCTTCACATGCATAATAATGTGCTAGATCTATCTCAATTGCTGAAGTTTACTATTGATATCAGCAAGGGAATGGACTACACACATTAATCAATAACGAGTTGCATACATTACCAAGTTGGCTTTATCTTGATTTTAAATGTTTACTGTATTTAGCTAATAAATTGCAAATTTTATCTCTTTTTATATGTTCCTGAGGGTTATATTGTGATTCGTGAAGTAATCAAACCATTTTAATGCAAACTAAGGAACTGAAGTCTTACGAACTAAGCATGCTGACAATGTAAGTATGTAACACACTAACTTGTCAGCAATTACAATGACTCTCTACTCACTTATAGTTGAATGGTTTATGTTACATTGAAATGTATGTGTCTAATTGCGTGCAATCTCACTTATTTAAAAGATAAATCAATTAAATTAGTAAATGCAATGGAATAAAAGTAAATAAAACAGTTTTATCAAGATCAAATATAACTCTACTCAAGTGATGCATTCAAAGAGAAACACAGAGTAATGTTCTTCTACAAGAGCCATCATCAGCAATCAAACTTATCTATAATCAAAGTTCTACCTACCTAGAAAATTAGGAAAATTAAAAATTAAGAAATAGCAGTGCCTATAGATCTTGATCTTCTTCTCATTTCAGAATCCCCTCTTCAGATCACACCTTCAGACTTACGACGTGAAGAAGTGAAATTACAGAGAGAAGAGATTGAATTGGGAGCTAGGGTTAGGGTTAGGGTTAGGGTTAATAACTTGATATTTGATAATAGAGAGAGAGAGAGCGAGGGAGATCTTTTTGTTGTTTATTAACCTAAATCATATATCGATGAGGGAAAAGCATAGGAAAAATCTACGTTTAAATAGGGAAACTAGAAAGAGGCAATCAAAGATTGGATTTGGGGTTGGGAAGAGAAAGGGGTATCAACCAGCAATGAAGAGAGAAGAGAAAGGGGTAGCGCCGCCATGAATGAGAGAGAGAGAGAGAGAGAGAGAGAGAAGAGTTGCAGTTGCAATTTTTCATGAATTTTTGTGAAAGAGATAGGCGCTCAACTTTAGATTTGCAGTTGCAATTTTTCATGAATTTTTGTGAAAGAGAGAGGCGCTCAACCTTAGATTTATAAGATGAACTGAAGAGGCACTCAGATTTTGAGGAGGGGTAGTCGAGTAGTCGGGTTACTTATGGGTAATGGTTTTTATAAATTTATGATGTATAATATGTATTGTTAAATCGGGTCGAGTTCGAGTCGGACCTATACAAACCCGAACCCGACCCGAAAATTAATTCGGGCTTAATTGTTGAGCCCATGTCTGAAAATATTGAAAAAACCAAGGCCCTTATCCTACTAAAAACGGTCGGACTTGATTGGGCCTGGGTTAGGTTCGGGTCAGTTGCCAGCCTTATATCAACCGGTAGTGGTGACTTTCAATTTTAGTATTAGTGAAGACACAAAATATGTATTTACCTGCCCCTTTTCCTGCGGCCTTGATTTAAATGAGGAAAAAAATGAAGAAAATTTCAAACTCAAGTCGTGATGAGCAATACCCATATACCAAATGAAGCATGGATGATCTATCATTCTCACTCTTGCACAACAATCTAATCAGTGTTAGTGTACCATGTTAGTGTACAATGAGCTAATCCAACCAATGCTGGAGCATGATTCCACTAGAAAAATCTAGGAGAAATAAGGAAATAATTGCTTTGAAAAATCTAAAGTGCTAGAGTATTCCACCATGAAAAATGGTGATGTTAGAAAACTTCCACCATGGAAAATGGTGATATTGGAAACATAAATTGGTGCATTTGAATCAAAGCACTTAAAAATTCCAAAGCTTCTACACTGTTTTACCCTACTCTATCTAAGGTGGTGATTTTCCTCATTTTGAAAGCAAGCAATTGAGAGAGTTCTACTCCAAAGTGAAGTGAGGCATTTCACTCCAAGTAGAGAGTGAGAGTTCTTAGGTATTTGTATACCACTCCAAGTGTATGAGAGTGAGGGTTCTTGTATTCTCTTGTTGTACCCATTATTGAATAGTGGGAGAAGTTTATATCACTGCTCCGCGGACGTAGGCACAAGTTGCCGAACCATGATAATTCCTTGGTGTCCATTATTATTATTCTTTTCCATTTTGTACTATTGTTCGTTCCTAACAAGTGGTATCAGAGCAAGGTTAGCTCACTAGTGCAGAATGGAAGGTGGGGGTGGCTCCATGATAAAGCTCAACAATTCCAATTGGATCACGTGGAAACCAAGGATGGACGATATTATCTATTACAAGGATTTATATGAACCGATCGAACGTGTTGATGGCATGCTAGAGAAAATGTCAGACGCTGGGTGGTGGAAATTGAACCAGAAAGCTATTGGCCATATTGAACATTAGGTGGATGATAGCGTGTTCCATCATGTCTCTAAGGAGACTGACACCCATGCTCTTTGGGTGAAGCTTGAGTCTTTGTTCGAGAAGGTGGCACCTGCTAGGAAAGCCTTCTTCATAAAATAGCTCATCAACTTAAAGTACAAGGAACGTACAAGTGCAGCCGAGCAAGTCAACAACTACCAAAATGTGCTCAACCAGCTAGCCACCATTAACGTGTTAATCGACGATGAGTTGCAGTCAATTTTGTTTTTTGGATCCTTGCTAGACATCTGGGTGACGTTTGTGGTGACTGTATGTAATTCTGCTCCTCCTGATGATGTTCTTACTACGGAAAATATTAAAAGTTGGAAGTTTAATGAATAAACAAGGAAAAAAGTTTCAGGCACAGAAAATAGTCAAGTATATGTCATTCAGAGGTACATGTCATCATTGCGGTAAAGAAGGCCACATGAAGAAGAACTGCCGCAAATGGAAGAAACAACAAAAGGGGGGCAATGACCAAAAGAAAGAAGACAATAATAACACTACCACATTGTTATGTGGTGACGGCATGGAGATCCTCTCTGTTAGAGAATGCCTACATATTGGTAATCTCGGTCAGGGTTTGAATGGATTTTCGATAATGGTGCATCCTTCCATGCTACATCAAAGCTAGATTTCTTTTGTAGATATGAAGAAGGTGACTTTGGCATGGTGAAGATGAGAAATGAGAGCCACTCGAAAATCCTTGGAATTGGTGGTGTTTGTCTCCAAGCAAGCCTCAGATGCCAATTGTTGCTGCAAAATGTGAGTCATATTTTTGGGTTACGTCTCAATCTGATCCCTATAGGTGTGCTAGACCTACAAGGTTATGAGCACTATATTGGCAATGGAAAATTGAAGTTGACCAAGGGCTCGATGGTGGTAGCAAGAGCCAAGATTTGCTGCACTTTGTACAGGTTCTAAGCTATGGTCTGTCAAAGTGAGTTGAATAATGTGGAGGACTCATTTCAGATTTTTGGCACAAGAGGTTAGGCCACATGAGTGAGATAGACCTTCAAGTTTTGGCACAGAAGTCACTCGTTCCCTCTGCCAAAGGTATGCTTATCCAACCTTGTAAGTTTTATTTATTTGGAAATCAACATAGAGTTAGTTTTGCCACTTCCTCTAAAAAGAAAGAAAATTTGTTGGATCTTGTGTATTCCAATGTGTGTGGTCCCATGGAGGTGCAGTCATTAGGAGGAATAATTACTTTGTTACTTATAGTGATGATGCTTCAGATAAAGTTTGGCTTTATTTGTTGAGAACCAAATACCATGTTTTCGAGACTTTCTAGAAGTTCCATGTTATGGTGGAAAGGGAGACTGGAAAATCTCTCAAGTGCCTAGGTAGTGATAATGGTGGAGAGTATACATCTCATCAGTTCAGAGAATACTCTGTGAAGCATGGTATTAAGCATGCGACGACTGTTCCTGGCACTCTACAACACAATGGTGTAGCGGAGAGAATGAACTGTACAATATTGGAGAAGGTCAGGTCTATGTTGAGGACCACCAAGCTACCAAAGCAGTTTTGGGGCGAAGCTTTGAGAACAATCTGTTATCTAATTAACATATCACCTTCTGTTCCAATGGGTCTTGCAATTCATAAAGGAGTGTGGACCGGAAAAAAATGTCTTACTCTCTTTTGAAGGTGTTCGGTTGCAAATCTTTTACACACATGACCAAGGAGCAGAGGTCGAAGTTAGACTACAAGACTACCTTGTGCATCTTCCTCGGTTTTGGAGATGAGGAGTTTGGTTTTCTCTTGAAGGACCCAAAAGTGAAGAAACTTATATGGAGTAGAGATGTGATTTTTCATGAAGATCAAACACCTATTGATTCTGATGAAGAGGAATAACCAGTAGATGCAGTTGTGACATTGACCATTTAGCGTCAGCTGAAGAAGAGCATGGTAGCATGCTTGAAGCAGCTACGAGCACTATGCCTCCAGCACCAGAGACTGCTGATCAGGGGGAGCCTGGTCAAGCAGAGCTTGACCAGGAGGAGTTTCATTAGGGGAGCCTTCAGCCCCACCTGAGAACGGAGTTCAGCTCACTATATCGAGCATAAACCGATGACCTTTTACCAAGCATCCTGCATCTGAATTTGTGTTGGTCACTAAAGACGAAGAGTGTTGGTGTATACCATAGATGCCAGTTGTGTATAAACATTACTACTTTACATTGTATCATGATATTTATTTTATATTTAGGCATTTTATTTATTGTGTTATTTATTATGAATCAAATCAACATAATAAAGTTCTTAGAATAGTAAGTTCAATGCCATGGGATATCAAGTGCATGACTTGATTGTGAGATCCTATTGACTGAAATCAGAACAATGTTCTTAAATGTCCCTAGTCAAGTATTATTATGAATTAGGACAACGATAATACATAGAGACTAGTGTGTGCATAGACTGATGACATTCTCACGGGTCATGGATATGAGATATCAAGTTTTCACATGGGTACATATTAGATTAATAATAATGTACCTGACTGACCCACCATGAGAACGCTGCTTGGATCATTACGTGAGTGTCATAAGCGATTCTCACAGTGATCATGGTGTACGTAGTCCTTTGACTTGAAGTCACTACGGTTCCTTACATGACAAGTTATATGTTTTAATGTAGTCAAATGTTGCTTGTAATAAGGAGATTATAAAGTCGACTATTGGATATACTACAAATCATGCGGAGGGATGTGAGTGACTTAGATAGGATTTGTCCCTCTTATATAACATGAGCGATATTTACTGGCCCCTTGATTGAGTGAGACTGCAAAATTCATGGCCGTGCTTAAATGAGTCAATATGAGATATTGATCTCATTTGTATTAGTAAGTCTACTTAGACATCAAGAAACCAAAGATTGAACTATACAAGGGTGACACGCTCTATGCCGTGTGGTCAAGTAAGATATCTGGACGAAAGGACTAGACTACATGGTAACATTGGTCATAGATAGGTTATGTCAAATCACTGACATTCCCGTTACTTAAGTAGCAGTGATGTATTGTTAGATACCGCTCACTGTTTGTAACACAAGAATAGAATTTTACTATTACTGTCAACGTAATCGGAAACTACAGAGTCACATACTTAGAATAGATTGAAATTGAGATTTAAATTCATGAGATGAATTTAATTAGGGATCCAAGTAAGACTTGGACCCCTCACATTGGTTGGAATTTTAATTAGATTAAATGGGACGACTAAAGTTCAAAGGCCTACACATGATTCTGACCCAGGTCAGATTGTGAGCCCAACAACCTCATTAATCTCTTAGGGTTGATTTTTTGCACCTATATATATGATATGTATCTGTGGATAAGACACACGTGAAAAACCCTAGCTGTCATGGAAAGTGAGAGAGAAAGAGATCGTGAGGAGGAACATCCCCTTCTCCTAGCTAGCACCGCGGTTTGAGGGAGAGCCATTTTTCGTTCCATTCATGTGGATACCGTAGAGGCACCACAATATTGCATTGCTGTGATCGGCATAGTGTGGAGACAGCAGATCCATCTTTAAGGTATAACTCCTAAACACGATTTATGATTTTCGTATGGATCCGTGGCTAGGCTTTGACATTTTTTGTCACGCCCCGCCTCCCAAAAATACAGAATACGAGCACATGACATTGGCCCAGTGAATGACTAACGTCATCCATAAGCGGTTTAATCGATCAACTCAACAATATAATCAATACAGAACAAATGCGCAGGCAATAATAATAATATTATGAACAATAATACTTGAAAAGAAGCAATATATATAATATCCAAGTACAGTAATAATAATCCAACGTCTGGAAACAATAATAAAATTCGGGACATAAGCCAAAAACAATAATAATCCAATCTAAAATAATAACAAGTCTCAATACATTAAGTTTATTAAAGCAATAAGCAATTAGAAAGCAGTAGTCTTCAGACTGTTTTTTCTCCAACTCCAGCAGAAAATTGTTCTCCAAAATCTGCAATTTAATAAATTGCAGGAAGAGAAAAAGAAAACAAAACACCCGTCAATGCAAGTTACGGGTCGCTTATAGTGCAGACACAAGTACATGGGAAAAGAGATAACTAATAACATGGAATAGGCATGATAACAAATTATAACAACTAGCATGGCAAGATAAATAAGTGCAAGTAGCATGTAATAAGTATCGAGTGAACAAGTATCATGTAAACAAGTCACGAGTAACGAGGGTCAAGAATCAAGTAACAAGTATCAAGTAGCTAGTGTCAAGTGATTATGTTCAAGTCTTGTATTATTACTATCTAGGTAGCACTTCATGCATCCATCCTTTTACTACATGGTTGCTACATTCAAACAGTTTCGCTTTAGACTTAGTGGTGGGCTCTATAGTTCATGTACTCTTCAATGATAAACATTATTCACTTTTCGGTATACGATACTGTCATCGGCAACATTACAATACACGATAGATTGGGTTACGGCCATAACCATAATCACCGATAAAACAATAGCCGGAACGTTATTTAGGGAAACACGGGCCCCTCCTCCGAGTACAGTCCCTATATTGTCCACTACTAAAAGTCAACCCTTAAATCCTGGCTTGTTAACAATTTTATCAATGCAACAATACAATCCAATATGCAAATATGAGACATTAGATAAACGATAATACCAATAGGAAAACAATAGGATGATAACATGGAATATGGTGTACTAGATGTCCAAGCAACATTGTATAGCGTATTTTACAAGTATTCGACAAGTATAACACGAATAACACATCAAACACAGATATCTCAAGATAGCATGAACATATACATCAAAAGTGATCAACCCTAGGTTAATTGATGTCATATATGTCGTGAGGCAACTATGGTCAAATCATCACAATAGAGATAATATCAACAAGGGGTTTCACACACGAATTGTCTTTAGAACCCAACTACACTACAAGCGGTATTTTGTACTTATATATGCAAAGGAATTTAATACAAGTTACTTGCCTGATAAACGGTGAGAACGAATACCAAAAATAACGGGATGAGAATCCCAAAGCAACGAACCCACGAACCAACAACTCCACAAAATAGCACGTGCGATATATGTGCAATAAAGAGCCAGATTAATACAGCACCCAAAGAGACAAAGCAACTCAGCACACAAAGAGATAAGCAGCAACAGGGTAAGAGAGAGAGAGCTTGGCAACAAGGGGACTTCGATGGTGCCGCTGGTGGCCGGGGTAGGCGGCATCGATGCTGGCGAGGCGTCGCTGGCAGCACGACGGGGATAGGCGGTGCGGCGCAGTCGATATCGAAACAGGGAGGGAAGGAGAGGGTTTTGGGTTCTGGCTGTCGACTAATGTCGAGGGGAGAGAAGAAAGGAGGCCGGAGGTGGGGTTCTGTGGTGGCTGGGCATCGAGGAAGAGGTGGGCGGCGCTCAAGAGGGGGGGGAGGGGGGATAGCGATGGGGGTCGCCGGAGAAGATGATCGGAGAAGAGAGGTTCATGGGATTTGGGTTTTGGCGGGAAATAGATCGAGAGAGAGAGAACGGGAGGACAGAGGAGAGAGAATAAGCAGCTGGGGTTTCAAAATTGTGCAATTTCTAGGATTTGCATTAGGGTTGTATTTATAGGGCACAATTGGGATGTTGGGTTAGTGGTTTAGGATCCAATAAGAGTGGTTTTGGGTCAAGAACAAATAAAATTGGGTTTTAGGGTTCAAACAAGAGATAAATCTAAATCAATCGGGTTCAAATGAAAACACCAACAATAAATAAGAGGACAATAGGATCGACAATAAAAGCTCAATCAAAAGAACAAAGAACATTATGAACAAAAATTAAAATCCAAATAAATAGATAAATAATACAAATGAAAACAATATAATTTGGCTTGAAATTAAATTAGAATTTACCATGAAAATTAGATCAAGTACGAAAATAAAATAATTTGTTAAATGTACTTTAATTAAATAATCAAGGAATAACGATTAATAGTTATAATTATAAAAATAATAAAATCATACAATAGAATAATTATTCGGGTTTAACAATTTACTAAAATGACTCAATATATATATATATATATATATATATATATATATATATAATTTGGACTCGACTACAAATAGTTGATCAATAAGATCTAGAAAATAAGATCAAAACACATCGTTATTCGAAATGAATAAATTTTCGATTAGAAAAATACTTTAATATAAAATCCAAAACGATTTTAACAAATAATGAATTTATAATATCGAAATATAGAAAATATTCAGAAAATACGTATTTACGGGAATGGTGGTTACATTTTTTTGGTGTAATTTCTCGTCTCTGTATTTAATCTGAGATTACCTTCGAACCCTAACAAAGAGCTCGAGAGCTATAAGGAAGCCAACACTCATAATGATAGTGACAAATGGATGAAGGCAATGGAGACTGAGATGGATTCCTTGCTGAAGAACAGTACATATGAGTTGGTGGAACTCTTGAAGGGTAAAAAGGCACTAAAAAATAAGTGGGTGTTCAAACTGAAAAGAGATGAAAATATGACAAAGTACAAGTCTAGCTTGGTAGTTAATAGTTTCGGCTAAAAGAAAGGTGTTGACTTTGACGAGATTTTTTTACCAGTGGTAAAGATGACATCTATCAGTGTTTTATGTGATTAGCAGCAAACATGGGCTTCAAGTGGAGCAGTTAGACGTGAAGACTGCATTTCTCCATGGTGACTTAGATGAGAAAATATATATGGAGCAGTTAGAGGACTTTGAAGTCCAAGGGAAGGAGCACATAGTTTGCAAGTTGAAGAAAAGTCTTTACGGACTTAAACAAGCTCCAAGGCAGTGAAATAAGAAGTTCAACTATTTTATGGTGAGTCATGGGTACAAAATGATTGCCGATCCATTTTCAGGAGGTAAATTCATTATTTTGTTGCTCTACGTTGATGATATACTTATCGTTAGTCAAGATGCATATATGATTAGGAAGTTTAAACAATAGTTATTCAAGTCCTTTGACATGAAAGGCTTAGGACCAGCCAATCAGATTTTGGGCATGAAGATTGTTCATGATAGGAAATTGAAGAAGTTGTGGTTGTTACAAGAGAGGTATGTTGAACAAGTGCTTAAGAGTTTCGACATGAAAGGAGCCAAGCTCGTGAGCTCACCTCTAGCTAATCATTTTCACCTATGTAAGAGGTCATGTCCAAAAGTTGATGAAGAAAGGAAAAAAATGGTATCGATCCCCTACTCATATGAAATAGGTAGTCTTGTGTATGCAACAGTGTGTACACAGCCAGACATTACTCATGCAGTTAGTGTGGTGAGCATATTCCTCTTTAATCCAGGGAAAGATCATTGAGATGCAGTTAAGTGGATTTTGCGGTATTTGAAAGGGACTACAAAGCTATGCTTTTGCTTTGGTTGTTCTAAACTAGACTTGGAAGGATTTACTGGTGCTGATATGGCAGGAGACATTTATAGCAGAAAGTCTACTTTCGGCTAAGTGTTTACTTTTGTGGGGGAGTTGTGCCTTGGTAATCTAAGCTACAAAAGTGTGTTGCTTTGTCCACAACAGAAGCCGAATATATAGCCGCTACAGAAGCATGGAAGGAGCTATGATGGATGAAGCTATTTCTCTAAGACTTGGGTTTGAAGAAAGATAACTATGTTGTTTACTACAGTCAAAATGCTCTTGATTTGAGCAAAAATTCTACATATCATTCCCGTTCCAAACACATTGACATACGATATCATTGGATTAGAGATGACATCGAGAAAAAGTTGCTCAAGCTAAAGAAGATTCATACAGACAAGAACTTGTCAAACATGTTGATAAAAATTGTCACAAACCAGAAATTGGATTATTGCATAAATACTGGAATGGACTCTACGTAGTTCAGAGTCGTGATCAGTTTTCCTCCCCCATGGGTTGGAGGGGGAGATTGTTAGTGTACTATGGGCTAATCCAACCCATGATGGAGCTTGGTTTCTATAGAAATATCGAGGATAAATATCTAGAGAAATAATTGCTTTTGGAAATCTAAAGTGCTACAATTTTTTACCATGAAAAATAGTGATGTTGGAACGAGAGACCACACGTGACATCATCCATAGCATGATACTTAGATTTCACACTCGAACGAGAGACCACGGTCTATTTCTTACTCCTCTAAGAAACTATGTTTTCCCCGACAAACACACAATATCCTATGGTGGGTCACCTAGTGGTCGGGCAACCAGCCCAATTGTCATATGAGAAGCCATCAATTCAACAATGTCCACCATTAGTATACATCAATCCTCTGCCTGAAAAACTCTTCAAGTGCTGTAGAATTCTCATAACTGCATCCCAACGACACGAATGAGCTGAAACTGTGAATTGACTCACTATACTCACCGAATATGAAATAACTGGATGAGTAACTGTAAGATAATTCAATTTTTCTACAAGCCTCCTGTATCTCCCTGGATCTTCCAATAGGTCTCCCTGATATGGAAATAACTTAGAGTTTCGGTCCATCAGGGTGTGATGGCTTGCACCCTAACATACTACTCTCAGTAAGTATGTCCAACACTTACTTTCTCTGTGATAAGAAAATTCCATCCTTAGATCGAGCTATCTTGATCCCTAAGAAATACTTCAATCGCTCGAGATCCTTGGTTTGAAACTTTTGTTGAATATACAACTTTAAATCTTGAATGCCATTATGATAATCTCCTGTAATCAAATGTCATCAACATATACAACTAAAATGATCATCTTCCCCTAATTATGTCGATAAAACACTGAATGATCATTGTCACTCCTCAACACATAACTCATGACAACCTCAGTGAAATGGTCAAACTAAGCACGTGGAGACTGTTTGAGTGCATATAAAGATCGTTTCAAGCAACAGACTTTTGTAGGCTCAGCTTTACTAACAAATCAGGGGACAACTTCATATAAACCTCTTCCTCGAGAATGCTATTAAGAAATGCATTCTTGACATCAAGTTGGTGGAGCAGTCATTGAAAACGAGCAACCAAGACAATAATGATCCGAACAAAAGACATTTTTGCTGCATGAGAGAATGTCTCATCATAATCAATGCCATAGGTCTGTGAATAACCTTTAGCAACCAATCGAGCTTTTAGGTGAACCAGAGAACTATCTGGGTTTATGATATGGCTAAAAATAGGGGTTTAATCAAGACCGTCCGAATTGGGCACGAATCCTAAAGTTCAGGGGTAAAACGGTAATTTTACCAAACAAGTCTGAAGCGGGTACTGGGTCTCCTTCTCGCAGATCCAATAACCCGCGAACGGACCCACCATAACTGGGTGCAGGTTTCAACCCGCAACAAACTCGGTCCAGCGGGATAGAATTAGGGTTTCTGATTAATATTAATCAACGGCCCTGATTCATATCTATCCTTTCACTGGGGATTAGGGATTACATTCCTTATCTGTATACACAGGAATTACATGCCTAATCTGTTCCCTGAGACGCCTATAAATACCCCCCACCCATCTTCATTAAAAGGTAATCAATCTTTCACCAGTTTTTACGCTCTCTCATAGTCTTTCAGATTACTGACTTGAGCGTCGGAGGGTGCGTCGCCGGGAACAACCCCGGTGTCTCGCACTTTTTGTAGGTCTACGGCGGGATCGACGACTAAAGCCCGACGGAACAGGTATACAGGTTTACTATTCAGTTTCCCTAAGAATCCACAAATTCATCTGTTTGCCCCCACACCAAATTTAGCGGCAACAGATTGGCGCCGTCTGTGGGAAGCTAACGAATAGGAACCTCTCCTCTTCCCCGAAAACAGGTTTTCTCCAGCCATGCCACCTCGGAAAGTCAGATCAAGGGGGTCCAACCGAGGACCCAATCCTGATCAGCAGCAAGAAGTTCCCAACAATCCTGCTCAACAACAAGGGCAGCTTCCCCCTACGGCGGAAGACCCGCTCCAACAGAACCTTCCCCCTCCTGATCCAAAGGGTCCTAACCCTCAGAAACAACCCCTTCATCAAGAACATGTCTCCATCCGCAACGCCTCCACTGACTCTATGTCCTCCCATCACCCCCGAGCCTCTGGTCGCCACAATACAGCCCCTAACCGCCAGAAATAGGATGATCTCCGCCGCCATCTGGAAGAAAAACGGGCCCGAGAGGGAGCCTCCCGCCAACACTATCCGGGCGAGCGGTCTCCTCGCCACCGGTACCACAGGTCCCCCGTCCGCAGAGGGAGGAAGGAGTCCCCCGATCATTATCGAAGAAGGCACTCTCCCGCAGGTCGGCAACAGCCCAGGAACAATGAGGCACCAATCACCCGTGCCGAGTTCCAGCAGTTCCAAGCGACCGTCCTGCAGGCTCTCAACCTCCGTCAAAATCCGAATGAGCCGAAGGTGTCATCCCCTCCTCCAGTCCGAAGCCCTCACCGACGGTCCCCATCTCCTCATCCTGCTCCTAGCAACTCCCGGCGTACCCCAAGTCCTCGCCGCTCCCGAAGTTACCATCGCCGCAGCCCTCGCTCTCCCTCATACGAAGACGAGTCTCGTGGCTCGGAAGATTACCGTCGGAGAGATGACACCATGAACCGCCGTCTTCATGAAGTAGAAAGACGCCTGGGTTAGATAAACCGAGAAGAGGAGCTCAGGGGGAGGACCCTACGTCCTAGCCTACCCCCTTTCTCCCGAACCATAGTGGATGCACCTGTCCCGTTCGGCTTCAAACCTCCCCAATTTGAGACTTACACCGGGGAAACCGATCCAGTTGATCACATTGAAAGTTTTAAGACTCTGATGCTCCTACATCAAGCTTCCGATGCCCTCCTCTGCAAAACCTTTCCCGCAACTCTCAAAGGACCAGCCCGAGAGTGGTATTCTCGTCTCACCCCTCCTCAATATTCTCCTTCGAACAGTTCGAAACCCTCTTCGTCACACATTTCGTAAGCAGCCGAAGGGCCGAGAAGACGAGCATCTCCCTATTGCACCTCCACCAGAAGAAGGGGGAAAAATTGAGAGACTTCATGAAGAGGTTCACGGCCGAGGCCAGATCCATAGCATCCCTCGACCAGTCGGTCGCTACGGTAGCATTTCAATCCAATGTTCTCAATTCCAACCTCCGCTCTTCCCTCGCCAAGAAACCACCACATGACTTTTCCGACCTTCTCCTTCGCACTGAAAAGTATATCCGGGCCGAAGAGGCCGAGCAACAACCCAACTGGGAGGGGTCTACCTCCGGGTTTAAGAGGAAGGGGACGGAAGAAGAAGGAGCCTAGAAGCTCCAGAAAGATAATGCCGGCCAGCGCTGACCTCCTCCTAGATTTGAGAAGTTCACTCCCCTCACCACTAACATCTCCATCTTCATGGAAGTTGAAAAAGAAGGGATCCTGCCTCCAGCTCCGAGGATGAATACCCCCGCCAAAAGAAGAGATAAAGAGAAATGGTGTCGCTATCACCGGGACCATGGGCATGACACCAACGACTGCCGTGCGCTGAGAAATGAGATCGAAGCCCTTATCCAGAGGGGGCAGCTGGCAAAATTTGTAAAAAAGGGCCGAGCAGAACTTCCACCCCAGCCTCGGGGGGCTAACAAGCGTCCGGAACGAGAAGAGACGCCAGACTTTGAGGAAGAGCGAGTCCTCCACCTCATCCATGGGGGTCCAATGGGGGGCTCCTCGAACTCCTCTCGAAAAGCATTTATCAGGGAAGTCAACTCAGTCCGAACCACCCCTCCTCCCAAAGGCCTCGGAGTGCCCGTCACCTTCTCTGATGAAGATCTCGAGGGTGTCCGCACCCCTCATTGTGACGCACTCGTCATCAGTCTCCACATGGCTAATTTCAAAGTGGAGAGGATCTTAGTAGATAACGGCAGCTCCGTCAACATCCTCTTCCTCGATGCTTTTAAGGGCCTGAAGCTCTCCCGAGACAGACTCAAGCCCACCGGCTACACGCTCCATGGGTTCACAGGAGTGCCGGTGACTATTAAAGGGGTGATTACCCTCGATGTCACAGCTGGCAAAACTCCTACTACCCGCACGGAGTCGATGGATTTCATGGTCGTAGATTTCCCAGCAGCCTACAATGTCATTTTGGGTCGGCCCGGTCTAGCCGCCCTTGAAGCCGTCCCTTCTGCCTATCACCTCAAAATGAAATTCCCCACTCGGGCCGGAGTAGGAGAAGTAAGGGGCAATCAGGAGCAGGCCCGCAAGTGTTATATGACCTCTACCCTCGGACCCGTCCTCTCTTTAGAAACATTGGAAATTCCCCAAGATGCCGCTCGGCCGACTTCCGAGCCGGCGGACGAGTTGGAGGAGGTGCTCTTCTCGGAGCAAGAGCCGACCCACAAGTTCTTCGTTAGCAAGACCCTACCGTCCGCCCTATACTCAGATATCGTAAAATGCATCCGGAGCAATCAAGACCTCTTCGCATGGTCAGCTGCAGACATGCCCGGTATCTCCGAAGAACTCTTGGTCCACCGCCTGAGTGTTGATCCGGGGTCCAAACCGGTTCAGCAGAAGAGGCGCAAGTTCGCCCCCGAGCGTCAGCTCGCTATAAAAGAGGAGGTGGACAAGCTGTTGAAGGCCCGATCATACAGGAGGTAAACTACCCTGAATGGTTGTTAAACGTAGTAATGGTGAAGAAGTCCAATGGGACGTGGAGAATTTGTATTGATTTCACCAACCTCAACAAGGCCTGCCCCAAAGATCCCTTCCCTCTGCCGAGCATCGACACTCTGATTGACGCAACCTCGGGACATGAGCTCCTCAGCTTCATGGACGCTTTCTTGGGTTACAATCAGATAAGAATGTTCCCCCCGGATATCCCGAAGACATCTTTTGTAACCGACCAAGGCCTTTACTGCTACAGAGTCATGCCATTCGGCCTAAAGAATGCAGGGGCGACATACCAACGCCTCGTCAACAAGGTTTTCCAGGCCCAGATCGGCCGGAACATGGAAGTGTACGTCGATGACATGCTTGTAAAAAGCATTCGAGGCATTGATCATGTGGCTGACCTCCAAGAAGCATTTGATGTTTTAAGAAAGCACAATATGAGGCTCAACCCGAACAAGTGTGCGTTCGGCATCTCATCAGGGAAATTCCTCGGCTTTATGGTTAGCCAACGAGGAATAGAAGCAAATCCGAAAAAGATCAAGGCCATATTGGACATGGCCCCTCCTAGAAATGTCAAGGAAGTTCAAAGGTTGACTGGTCGCCTAGCTGCCATAGGGCGCTTTCTGTCGAAGTCCGGGGAGAAGTGCCTCCCGTTCTTCAAAGCCCTCAGGGGGGCTAAAGGATTTGAGTGGGGGCAGCAGCAACAAAGCTCATTCGACCAGCTTAAAGCATACCTCGTCAACCTACCTCTTCTCAGCAAACCTATACCTGGCAAACTGCTCTACCTCTACCTGGCAGCTTCCGAACAGACGCTTAGTGTGGTCTTAGTCAGAGAAGAAGAAAGGGCTCAGAAGCCCATTTACTATGTCAGCAAAGTGCTTCGGGACGCCGAGCTCCGGTACCCGAAGATTGAGAAAATAGCCTATGCCCTGGTAATGGCCGCGAGAAAGCTTCGACCCTACTTTCAGTCCCATTCGGTGATCGTCCTCACCGACCAGCCATTGAAACAGGTCCTTCACAAGCCCGAGACGTCCGGTCGCCTTATGAAGTGGTCAATCGAGCTGAGCCAACATGATATAACATATCAGCCTCGGACTGCGATCAAGGCACAGGCATTGGTCGAATTCATAGTCGAAACCACCATCCCCGACTCCAGCCAAAAAATGAAGGGACCACCCGTCTGGTCGGTCTATGTCGACGGGTCTTCTTGTAACGAAGGAAGTGGGGCAGGGGTCATTCTGGCAGGCCCAGATGACTTCATCCTCCAATACTCCCTCCGTATAAACTTCAAAGCCTCGAACAACGAAGCCGAATACGAGGCGCTCATAGACGGCCTTGGAATGGCCCGAAATGCAGGGGCACAATGCCTGCGGATCTTCAACGACTCTCAGTTGGTCGTCAATCAGGTCCTCGGCGAATATGAAGCCCGTGATGACAGGATGGTTAAGTACTTGGCTAAAGTGAAAAGCCTCATGGTGATGTTCGAGGAGGCCCTCATCCTTAGAATCCCCAGAGAAGAGAATGCTCAGGCCGACGCCCTATCCAAATTAGCCTCCTCTTCCCTTCAAGGCCTCGAACAAACTGTTCTGATAGAAGTCCTCCTGAAGCCGAGCATAGAGGATGATGCGCTCGACTCCGTTGAAACACTGCCAGTCCTCCTCGAAGACAATTAGATGAAGCCCCTCGTCGAGTTTCTAAGAGACGGACTCCTCCCCTAGGATCCGAAGGAGGCGCGAAGGATAAGAGCCCGAGCCGAGCATTATGTATTAATCGAAGGCATTCTGTATAAATGCTCCTTCACCCAGGTGGACGGTCGGCCCTACCTAAGGTGCCTCTCCCCCCAGCAAGCTGACTACGCCCTGCAAGAACTCCATGAGGGCATTGGCGGGGCTCATTCTGGCTCCAGAGCCCTAGCGCGTAAAGTGTTGAACTATGGGTATTATTGGCCCACTCTCCTACGGGACGCCGAACAACACGTTCGGCAATGCAGCTGTAGAACCCCATATTTTCAAATATTATTTTAATTATTTGGAAATGAATTTAAATAATTTTGAGGATTTAAATAAATATTTTCTAAAAGATTTATCTTTTGTACACGTGCAAAATACGTGCAAATGGCCTTTCAGAAGTTTGAAAATTTTAGTTTTCCTTATGAAAAATCATTATTTAATTATTTGGGATTTATTTAGTATTTTTCCAGATTTTTCTGAAATAAATCGATACTATTTGCAATTTTTGGGAAAAGAAGGACTTATTTGCAAAATTGACATTTTGAGGGTTTAGAGTGCAAAATGTATTTGCTGGACATTCCGATCAGTATTTACTGAGTTTAGAAATATATTTTCTATTAGATCCTAATTTAAATGATATTTGATTGAATTTTCAAGACTAAACCTATGAATGTAAAATTGTATTCTTAAAAGGATTATTTTGCAAAGTGGGAATAAAACCCTAATATTTTACCCCGGCATATTTAAGGGAAATTCTTCCCAGCCGTCATTGATATATTCAGAATTTCTTCAGATTTATTTTGAAGAGCGAAAAGGAGGACTTTGGATCTAGCAAGGAGGAGCTTTTGTGGATCTTTTCTTCAAATCAAAAGTGAGTGGTTTGTTTGTTTTGTCTTGTTTGTTTGTTTTGATTGATGAATGACATGAGACCTTTGTTTCGCTTGTTTGTGATCGTTATACTATTTATTTGTTAGGCTCGTTGTATGTATGATATGGATCTTTAATTTGATATGGATGATGAGAACTTTTATTGATATTTGGACCATGATGAGAAAAAGATTTAGATTGTTGAGGATATGTTGATTTATGAGATCCTGTTGTTAGAAAGCAAATTAAGAACTGATTATGTTGTGATCAGATAGTAATCATCTGGATCTAGTGATTGCAAACCAATCTTGATTATGTGTTGAGGAAGACATTCAGTTTTGTTGAGAAAAACCCTAATCAAAGGATTAAGAGTTTAGATCATGGGGATATGAGTTTTGAGTATTTGATTAATTGAGAAATGTATCCATGATAGAGATTATTGAGAGTTGCTTATTAGCCTGGAAACAATTAAATTTTTATGATCAGTGAATCTTTAGAAAACTCCAGTTTAGTTTTGTGTTCAGACCTATCTTTTGGGAATCTGTAGCCGACAGCCGACTGTCTTGCGTAGCAGTCGACTGGTACGAGACTACTGTATATTTTTTTGAGTCTTGAGATTTGTTCGGGACAGTCGACCTAGACTGAGGTCAGTCGACTGATCCTCTGTTTGTGAATTTGTTCAGTCCTTTCGGGACAGTCGACCTATGACCTTTCAGTCGACTTATATACTTAGAATATTTTGATGAGAATTATTTGTATTTGTCTCGGGGCAGTCGACTGATGGCTTCCCAGACGACTGATTATGCCTTAGTTTATTTTTGAGAAATGTTGGATTATGTCCTCTGGACAGTCGACTGATCTGATGTGCAGCCGACTGGTCCTCAAGGATCTTTGTATTTGATTGTGAGATGTTTTGTTTAGTGTTTGATTTTAAGATGTTCAGTTAAGTATTTGTTTTTGAGATGTTCAGTTAAGAACATGATTTTGAGATATTTTATTGAGCCGCTTGTTAAGTGGAATTTGTTCAGATATTTGTTTTTGAGTCTCTAGAGGTAAGTGACCCTAGTATACCGGTGTTTGTTCAGTTATTTGTTGAGGCCCATCGAGGCAAATTTTCAGTTATTCAGATTTTAGTCCGGTAGGGTACACTACTCTAGGAGATTTGTTCAGTGACCCAAATTAATAAGGACAGGCATTAGTAGTGTCATGACGAATGGGAACTTAAGTTATGCACCTCAGTATGGCTTTTGATGTAGGATTTAATCTCCTGAATTATCCAAGTAGTTAACTTGTGATGTGTGATTTATCTCCGGAATTATCCTGGTAGTTAACCTGTGATGCGAGATATTTCTCCTGAATTATCCAAGTAATTATCTTGTGATGTGGGATTGAACTACGGAATTATCGGAGTCGAGGCGACACTTTTGGGGTATTATTGTGATGAGGAGTCTATGTTTAGATGTGGGATGATCTCCTGAATTATCCAGGGAAAATACCTGTGATGTGGGATCAATCTCCGGAATTATCAAGCATGGGCAAATTATCATAGTGTATCTTCATCTCTTAGTAGTCATCATTGTCAGCATGTAGTCATGATGTTTTCTTGAATCACTCTTATGCATTTGGATTTCCTGTTTTTACACACTTGGCTTTTGGTTTTGGTATCACCCATAATTTTCTGTCGTTACTCCATACTTTATTGTTTGATTATTATTGTTGGACATTATGTTTTAAGCTCATTTATGTTATTTGTTGTTTTGTTGCCACTCACACCATTTTGATGGCTGACCCCTTTAGTTTGGGGGTTAGGGTTCGACTCTAGCCTCACTTGTTGCAGGTTATTGCTTAGGTCGAAGGTTGGAGGCTTGAGTGAGAAATTTGAGAATATTGGATTATTTAGTGATTTGTGTAAAGCTGTAAAGTATAATTGAGATCATTTTGAGTTGTAAACAAAAAGAAACATTTGTGTTGAGATGACTAGACTTCCGCTGTGATATGTAATAATTGTTGTAATAAAGAAAGAAAAATTTTAGTAGTGTTGTTGGTGTTTATTGTTCTATTGAAGTGGATTGCTGGGATTTCGCCACTTATTTTCTAAGCTCTCATATTAGAAATTTGGGGCGCTACAGCAGCTCCTGCCAGAAATACTCCGACATCCGACGCCTTTCACAAGCACCACTCGCCTCCCTATCAAGTCCGATCCCCTTCGCAATGTGGGGGATGGATTTACTAGGACCTTTTCCGCCAGCTCCCGGACAGCTAAAGTTTCTAGTCGTGGCAGTCGACTATTTCTCGAAATGGATAGAGGCCGAGCCCCTGGCTACAGTCACCGAGCATAGAGTCGTTCAATTCTTCTGGAAAAATGTGATCTGCCGATTCGGCGTTCCCCGGGTCATAGTTACAGATAACGGAACGCAGTTCGCTGGGGCCGCCTTCCGAGCCTTATGTGAAGACCTCGCCATACAACACCGCTTCTCCTCCGTCTCACATCCCCAGTCTAATGGCCAGGCCGAAAATGCCAACCGACAGATCCTCTCAGGCATCAAGAAAAGACTAGACAAGTGCTCGAAGGGCTTGTGGGTCGATCAGCTGCCCAACGTTCTGTGGAATTATCGCACCACGAAGCGGACCCCAACAGGTGAGAGCCCGTTTAATCTCACCTATGGGTCCGAGGCCCTCATTCCCCTAGAAGTTGGGATACCATCTCCTCGTTTGACAGCCTTTAAAGAAGAGCAGAATGCTAGGGAGCGCAGAGCAAGCCTAGACTTGATAGACGAAATCCGGGAAAGAGCTGCTATACGGCAACAAAGTTACCGAAGGAGAATTGAGCTCGCAAACAACAAAAGAGTCCACCCAACCGACCTCAAAGAAGGGGACCTAGTCCTCCGAAAATTGGCCATCTCGTTCCCCGGGCAGAAAGGCAAACTGGCCCCGAATTGGGAGGGACCATACAAAATCTCAAAAGTGATCCGCCCCGGTGCATACAAGCTAGAAGATCTTGAAGGCAGGGAAATTCTCAGGACTTGGAATGCCGACCATCTTTTGAAATACCAAGAGAAAGCGACTACGCTTCTCTAAGTAACTCGAGATGTCAAACCATTCCCTTCCTGTTACTAGTATTGATTTTTCCTTTATTTTTTTCATTGTAATAACGACTAGCAACTTTAGAAGCAGCCGATCATTTGATATTAATAAATGAAGTTTTTTCATATTTTTGATACTATCGCATCTCTCTGCCTTTAATTCTTTAACCTCACGATGGTTCGGAGTCCAGCACTCGGCTCGACCCTTCTTCCTCGGCTCGTCCGTGGACGAGCCGGAAGTAGATCGCCGTTCGAAACTGCTCCTGCAGCCGTTGAATGGATCGGAGTCCAAGACTTGGCTCGATTCTACTTCGCAAGTTCGCTCCTAAGCGGACTAGAAGTAGCTCGCCATTCGGAACTGCTCCTGCATCCCTTAAACAAACCTCACGATGGTTCGGAGTCCAACACTCGGCTCGACTCTTCTTCCTCGGCTCGTCCGTGGATGGGCCAGAAGTAGATCGCCGTTCGAAACTGCTCCTGCAGCCGTTGAATGGATCGAAGTCCAACACTTGGCTCGATTCTACTTCGCAAGTTCGCTCCTAAGCGGACTAGAAGTAGCTCGCCATTCGGAACTGCTGCTGCATCCCTTAAACAAACCTCACGATGGTTCGGAGTCCAACACTCGGCTCGACTCTCCTTCCTCGGCTCGTCCGTGGACGAGCCGGAAGTAGATCGCCGTTCGAAACTGCTCCTGCAGCCGTTGAATGGATCGGAGTCCAACACTTGGCTCGATTCTACCTCGCAAATTCGCTCTTAAGCGGACTAGAGGTAGCTCGCCATTCGGAACTGCTCCTGCATCCTTTAAACTGATCTAACGATCGTATCTCTCCTATGGCTCGACTCTACTTCACCGGCTCGTCCTCAAACGGGCCGGAGTTAGATGCCGATCACAACCTGCCCCGCGACTGTCGAGCCGAGCGGACGAGGTACCGACCCTCGTATATGGCAAAAAAAAACCTCCCGAGATGAAACTACCGTCAGATCATCTCATAAGGGGTGCTAGGGCGTGATGAGCGGATCTCATTCAACCACGTGTCCACAAAACGACAAGATAGTGTTTTCTTGGGAAATGGACCCGCCTCAAGATTCGTGCAAACATCAGACGGCCCTGATCGCTTCACTTCGCTCGGCAGAAGTCACCCCGGTCTTCAAACTACGGTCAGGCCATGTGGGCGCAGTCGAGAAACAACTGCGCCTAAGCAGCCGAACCGAGCCGTACCTGAAGGGATCGGGCAAGGTTCGGAAGCGCAGCAAAAGAGAAAGTTCCGAGGCCAAGGTGTTCGGCGATGCGAACACCTGCCTCGCGGATTCATTTCGAGCCTACCCTAGTCAGCGCGACTAGAGCACAGATAAGAAGACAACAGAGAACAGTTCGGATAAAACAACCCCAATTCTATTAATAACTTGGACAAAATTACAAAGTGGATTACAACAATAAAAGCTTGCAAATGGGTTACAACGACAAGACACGACCCGTCTACTACCTCCGAGGAAGAGGTATGCTCCGGTTCAGAGACACTTTGGGTCGGCACTTTTTGACCTCCGAGCTCGAATCCAGTCCAACGAACCGAGACGCCTCCTCGCCACTGACCCTGACAGTTGCCCCAACCGAAGCACCGCTTGAGGACACCACTAAACCGCTCTGGGCGTTGGCTGCTGACTTGCCTATGATAGGAGTCCGGCTCGCCGCTTGATAGAACGTGATCCCTCGCTCGATCTCTTCGCGAGTGCACGAGGTGCTCCGGACGTTAGCCCTCACCGGCTGAGGCTTGAGCCGAGCGACCTCTTCCTCCAGTTCGACGATCCGATCCTTCAGTGTGTCATCCTTTACTATCACTTTAAACCGAGGGAGTTTTGCCGAACCGGGGTACTCAGCACTGTCGGATATGACGCGGCGCAAGTGGGTCACCTCGATGCTCTTGTCGACCGTCACCCTTTGCAGCTCTTCCACCTTCTTCACAAAGCCATCTCGTTCTGCTGAAACTCGCGCCAGTTCCTCTTCCTTAGCGGATAGCTCGGCCTCGACTATCCGTAGATGGTGCAGCTCGGCCAAAGCCTCACTATGCCTAATCTCTAAGTTGTGAAGTATCCTCCTCGTCAAGTGAACCTCACCCTCGAGACGATCCTCCCGAGATCGCCTAAACAACTCGGCTCGGCGCCGATCAGCCGAGGTGATAGGGGTCTGCTCGGCAATCTGAAACGAGAAAGGGATAGCATTGAAATACTACACTACCGAACCAAACACTTAGACAAATTTCGGAGTCAAAACATTTTTCATTCATTAAAAGCGGTGGCCAGTCCGCAAAAGGCATTACAATGCTCAAAAAAAAAAAACTACAAAAATTTAACAAGGGGATCAAGGGTCCACCTGCGTCGCCGCTTCGACCACGGGCGCATTAACAGATGGCCCCTCGATCCCCCCTCGACCGGGCCGTCCACCACCGGTCGGTCGGCCTCCCCCTCCTCATCCTCGTCTTCGGCCTCGTTGCCTTCGCCTTCCTCCCCCTCGTCGCCTGAAGGCGACCCTGGCCACAGGCGGTAGCCGACCCGCTCGAAGCCAGGGATCCGCTCTTGGACATGGTCGAGCGCCGTTTGATAAGACCGCTCCATGTTCTCGGCCATGTGCTTCTTCGCTTCGGCCTCGACCTCCTTCTCCACCTCGGCCCGGATCTTCGTTGCCAGGGCCTTCTTCTCCGCCTTCTCCTCAGCCAAGGCCTTCGTCACCGTGGCCAGCTCCTCGGCGGCCTTGGCAGCCTTGGCAGACTCCGCCTTGAGGCTCCCGTTAACTTTCTCCAGGTCGGCAACAAGGTCGGCCACCCGGACTTCCAAGGCCTCGGTTCTCCTCTGCTCGGCCTCGAGTTCCTTGACCGCCCGGACCTTCGCCAACCGGTCTTTGTCGCTCGCCGCCTTCAACTCCTTCTCCTGCTCAGCGAACGTCTCGAGGAGATGGCCGAAGTGACAGGTAGCCTGCGAAGACAACGTCGAAGCGCGCTAGACAAACCGGGCAGTAAGAAACTTACCGAGACAAGTGACCGAGCCACCTCGTAGGTGTCGTCGCCCACCGTCCCCGCTCGTAGCGCGGCTCGATCCTTCGGGGTCGCCAAGTGCTTGACGACCTGCACTGACATTTGCAAATTGCCGAGGAACCCGTCATGGTTCTTCACTCGCCAATTCGGCACGAACAGCTCCTTATGCTGCTCGGTCAGAATCTCCTCGGCATCCCGGGTCAGCGGTGGTGCCTCGATCGACAGCGTCGCGTTCACGTCGAAGGCCCCCTCAATCACGCCAGGGGCCACAGGAGACGAGGCCTCCTCAACAACAACAACCTCCGAGGGCGCGTCAACAGTCGGAGGGGGCGGGGTGATGGTCGAGGCGACCGTGGGCGGCGGAGTCGACGAGGTAGCCGCGGCCGCTCTCTTCCTCTTCCTACCCCCGACCAACTTCGACCTATCAGCCATCATGGAGTTGAAGTCGATCTTCATTGCTTCTGCATCGAAACAAAAAAAAAATGGACAAGCAAATTAGCGAGACGAACTAAAAACTTGAAAGAAAAACGAAAATAAAAGAGATGTCAGGAGCATAGTCGGGTCGATGGGGCTTAGGCCGGACCCGAACAACACCTCCTCCGTCAACTCCCTCTAACTCAACAGCGGAAGAGCCATTAGCTTCCTCGCCACCTCCTCTTCGGCCTCGGACAGAACAGGGTCGGCACACGCAAATTTCGGCACCTCCACTTTCCACCGGGTCGGAATAGGCCGAATCGCCTCGCCCCTTACTATAAAATATCTTTCTCTCCAACCCTTAATTGAGTCAGGGTTTTCTATAATCCTAACCCCCTTCCTCGACCCCAAGTAGTATCGATACTCCGTCTTGTGCTGCCTATTTATCCGGTACATTCCTCGGAAGACCGTTAGATCCGGTTCTACTTCGGCTCTGTAGCACTGAAGCAAGAAGGCGTTCACGTGACGCCACGTGTTCGGCATGAATTGGGTCGGCGCGAGGCAGAACCAGCCGAGGATCTCAAGGACGAAGGGGTGCAACGGGAAACGTAACCTGGCATTCAAGGAGTCGACGTCGAACATGCACATATCCGACGACGGCAGCTTGGAATTCGCTCGCATCCCGGGACCCGGGAGGATCAGTTTGTACTCCGAAGGGATGGCGAAGGCCTTTCTGACCCGAAGCAGATCCTTCTCGGACAACAACGAAATGAGCACGTCGGCTTCGGTGGGAAGGGCTGGGTTAGGTTCCTCGACGATCTTAGACTTCCCATAGATCGCCTTCTCCAGCAGGTCGCCCTTGTACTGCCTGACCCCCGAATGCCCGGACAGGACGGAAGGATATCATCCCATCTCGGGGGCTTGCTTCGGATTCTCCACAATCACCGCCACTACGGGAGATTGGGTCTCCACCCTCCTCTTTTTCTTCTGCTGCCTCGTCTCGGCTACAGACGGTTCGGCGACATGTTTTCCCTTTCTCCGGATCTCCGCCCTCCTCCTCACCTCGCACCATCATCGCCCGAAGACGAGGCCCCACTCCCCGAGTCCACTCGAGACATCTCTAGAAAAATTATTTAGGCTAAGTGAACTGACCTTTTGAAGTGACGTTCACGGTCGGAGTGCTCTCGCCGGAAATCGCCTGGCCCACGCGACAGCTAACGGCAACGCCTTGGAGAGAAAATCGCCACTAGCAGAGAACTTAGAGATCGAAAGTGAAAACTTGAGAGTAAAAAGTAAGAAATGAGCTTGAGAGTGAGGGCGAAAGCTTATAACCCCAAACAAGTTGGGCCTCCTTGGGAAACGCAAAAAGCCCACTAAGAAGCCAAAGCGACAAGCGGAGAAGTGGCAACGTTACGAGAAACAAAAACTCTTTAAATCACTAAGTCAGCAACTCGGTCATCGGTCTGCCGAGCCGAGCTATCGAACAGCCCGGTTGGGCCACCGAGCTACTGCCCACCTTCGAAACACCCAACTCAGCACCTCGGCCAGACGGCCCTGACGTGCCGAGCCGAGATGACGAGGTACCGACCCTCGTATATGGAGAAAAATCGTCCCGAGGCGAAGTCACCATCGGATCTCTCCAAAATTCGCGACAGAATCTGATGGACGGTTCAGATCGCGCCACGCCCACAAAACGACAAGATAGCGTTTTCTCGTGATCTGAACCCCATCCTCGTGATGCGCGCCATGATGAACGGCCCAAATCCAGCCACGCGTCTCTTCCGAGCTGCCCACCATCGGCTTGTTCAGCCGAGCTACCGAACAGCTCAGCCGAACAGCCGAACCACTAGGCACGGAGAAGTGGAACCATCAAGAGACGCTTCCTCCAAAATAGCCAACTCAGCACCTCGGCCAAACAGCCCTGACGTGCCGAGCCGAGATGACGAGGTACCGACCCTCGTATATGGAGAAAAATCGTCCCGAGGCGAAGTCACCGTCGGATCTCTCCAAAATTCGCGACAGAATCTGATGGACGGTTCAGATCGCGCCACGCCCACAAAATGACAAGATAGCGTTTTCTCGTGATCTGAACCCCATCCTCGTGATGCGTGCCATGATGAACGGCCCAGATCCAGCCATGCGTCTCTTCCAAGCTGCCCGCCATTGGCTTGTTCAGCCGAGCTACCGAACAGCTTAGCCGAACAGCCGAACCACTAGGCACGGAGAAGTGGAACCATCAAGAGATGCTTCCTCCAAAATAGCCAACTCAGCACCTCGGCCAAACAGCCCTGACGTGCCGAGCCGAGATGACGAGGTACCAACCCTCGTATATGGAGAAAAATCGTCCCGAGGCGAAGTCACTGTCGGATCTCTCCAAAATTCGCGACAGAATCTGATGGACGGTTCAGATCGCGCCACGCCCACAAAACGACAAGATAGCATTTTCTCGTGATCTGAACCCCATCCTCGTGATGCGTGCTATGATGAACGGCCCAGATCCAGCCACGTACCTCGGATTCTTCGAGCCGAGGCACCAAATCTCCGAACCGAGGCACCGACTCTCCGAACCGAGGCACTGACCCTCCGAGCCGAGGTGCCGAGGTACCGACCCTCGTATATGGCAAAAAATCACGCCGACCCATATCAGCCGTTGGATCTTGTAAAAAAGCATGCTCATCATGATGGACGGCCCAGATTTGGCCACGTCCACTAAACGACAAGATAGCGTTTTATGGAGATCCACGCTGAAATAGACGGCCCAGATGATGCCACGTACCTCGGATTCTCCGAGCCGAGGCACTAACTCTCCGAGCCGAGGCGCTGGTCCTCGAAGTACCAAGCCGAGCCGAGGTACCGAGGTACCGACCCTCGTATACGGTGGAAAAACTCGCCGAGGAGCAGGGACCGTCTGATCACTCCGAAACTTGCGCTCCGCCCTGATCAAGGGCTCAGATGACGCCACGTCATAAATAGGTATTAAAAAATCAATTTTTATTTATTTAAATCATTTTATTTATCTAAAAATCACAAAAAATTTCTAAAAATTCGGGAAAATTAGCTAAAAATTCTAGGAAATAATGGAAAATTCGGGGGACATTTTTGAGCCTCCGAACGAACAATATTGCCTAGGATGTACAGCTAAAACCCCCGAACGACTAGCTAACGCACCGCAAAATTAGATAAATAGTCTGGAAAGATAGATAAAAACTTGATATACCACAGGACTTCGAGAAAGAAGAAAGAATTACCTTCCATCCACTTCGGGCTTCAAAAACACCCATTCGGACTTCAATACAACTCCTCTAGCCACTAAAACAGTCAAACTACTCCTTATAGACTGATTCTCCTCAGCCTTTAGGAGTGGGGGGCTCGTGATATGGCTAAAAATAGGGGTTTAATCAAGACCGTCCGAATTGGGCACGAATCCTGAAGTTTAGGGGTAAAACGGTAATTTTACCAAACGGGTCTGAAGCGGGTACTGGGTCTCCTTCTCGCAGATCCAATAACCCGCGAACGGACCCACCACAACTGGGTGCGGGTTTCAACCCGCAACAAACCCGGTCCAGCGGGATAAAATTAGGGTTTCTGATTAATATTAATCAACGGCCCTGATTCATATCTATCCTTTCACTGGGGATTAGGGATTACATTCCTTATCTGTATACACAGGAATTACATGCCTAATCTGTTCCCTGAGACGCCTATAAATACCCCCCACCCATCTCCATTAAGAGGTAATCAATCGTTCACCAGTTTTTACGCTCTCTCATAGTCTTTCAGATTACTGACTTGAGCGTCGGAGGGTACGTCGCCGGGAACAACCCCGGTGTCTCGCACTTTTTGCAGGTCTACGGCGGGATCGACGACCAAAGCCCAACGGAACATGTATACAGGTTTACTATTCAGTTTCCCTAAGAATCCACAAATTCATCTGTTTGCCCCCACACCAAATTTAGCGGCAACAGTTTACTTTAACAGTATACACCTACTTACAACCAACTCAATGTTTACCAGACGGAAGGGAAACCAGATCCTTGGTACCATTTTCCTCTAGAGCAGTCATCTTTTCCCGCATAGCCTAACTCCATCTAAGGTGTGCTTGTGCCTTTGATAATGACTTGGGAATATGGTAAGTGTCCAAAGTAGAGATGAAGGCAGAATGGTAGATGACAAATGAGCATATGAAAGATGACTATATAAAGAATGTGTAGTGGAGCGATTTCCTTGTGTATACCAATGAGAAGATCAAGATCAAAAGGTTCACCATGATGGGGAATAGTAGGTGTGGGTTCAGATGATGTAATGGGGGATGTAGCTGTAGGACCAGGCAATGGTGTATTAGTAACTAGAGGTATGGGAAAAATTGGCACAGTAAAGTGCACTAGGACAGAAATGATGTTCTTACGCCGTTAGAACACTCGAGTGATTACAGGCCTTGTCAGTAGTGGTAAAGTTCGTTGTTTCACATATGCCAAAGAATTAGGGACCAACAGATCAGGGTAGGTAAGGATTTTAGTATCACTATCATCTAATGAAGGTGGAGTCAGACAAGATGAAGGGGTAGAGAAGTAAGATCGAGACTCGAGAAAGGTGACATCAGTAGACATAAAGCAATGATGTAACTCTGTATTATAACATTTATAACCTTTGTGAGAACACGAATACTCTAGAAAAATACATCGAATAAAATGAGGATCTAGCTTAGAACGACTAGGACGGTGATCATGAACAAAACTAACACATCCATTTTTTTTAGGGGGGGGTGTGGAAATATATCAATAGATGGAAATAATATGGAGAATGGTGTCCAACCATCTAACACAGACGAGGGCATGAAGGTGAGGCCGGCGGTGAGGGATGATGGTGATGGAGTTGGGTTTGGTTTCGATGGAGGGCAAGAAGGTCGTATTGGAGGTTCGGGTCGGATCAAATTCGGATCCGCTTTGGATCTGTATCTAGATTTGGATCCTGAGAACAGAGAGAGCAGCGTCAGGGATTGGGTCTGGGGTTTTATGGCAGCGATAACAAAAAAATGGTGCTTGACGGCGACCAGGATGATGACTGCGGCTACGGCTAGTATGGGTGGTAGTGGCAACTGGCTAGGGTTACCTAGCTCTGATACTGCTTGAATTTTCAATATAATATCTCAGAAATACATGGCACAATTTTCAGAATGAACTTCAATGTAATCATAAATATAGCAACCAAATACAGGGAAATTTTAAACTTTTTATTACATCAGTTGTTTACAAACCACAACAGAAAAATAAAACACCTTGAATTATAAATTCTTTTCTTTACAACACATTCTTTACAATTTTCATAAGCCATATTATCATTCTACCACATGCATCTAAATCCCAAGCTATAGGCACCTACCTTTAAAACATGAGGCTAGAGATAACTCTAACTCCCAAAACTACAGGAGTCAGCCATAACGGTATGAGTGACATAAAAATAAATGCAACATAAATAAAATATAAAGTATATAGTCATAAACAACATGTACCAACAACAAGAATAAATGAAATAAGAAATAACAATAAATAAAACATAAAACATCAAGTGAAACTAGACTAAGTGTCAAGTGTAGAAAAACAGAAAAACAACATGCATAAACCAAGTCAAGAAAACATCAAAGCTATATGCTGACTCTCTAATGCATGCATGTCGGATTCTATGCATCTCACTCTACATAGGTCCGGTGTAAGCCCTTATCGTTCTCCACTTGATAGGGTTTAATTTCCCGTTATGCAATTAATCCTACTACGATGACTACTACGAGATTTAGATAAACTATGAGTATTAGCCCACTCCTCGATAATTCCGGAGGTTAATCTCTATCCACAGATAATTTCGGAGACTATTTCACTCACACTTGGGAATCTTCGAGAATACCCCACACCTGCAAGCTATGATGCCTCATCACACAAATACCCCATGAGTGTCGCCTCGACACCGGTAATTTCGGAGATCAATCTCTCACCGCTGGTAATTCCGGAGACTATTTCACTCACACCTCGATAATTTCGGAGATTATCTCACACCTGCAGGTCATACTGCGATCTATAACCCATGTTCTCATTTCATCATATCACCATCTAGTGTCTGTCCTTATCTTGTTAAGTTAATTCATTATTTAATAGATTTGCGAATCTCTTAGAGTTGGTGTACCCTACCAGGCTTGACTCAATTGAAAAACAACCAAAATCTCAACCGCGGTAGCTAAGGCCCCACTCAATCTCTAAAGACTCATAACTCAACCATCAATATCCAAACTTTCAACAAAACTCATAAATCCATCGTCAAAACATTTATCGACAAAAAATTCAAATCCATTTAATGTACTCATGAAATTCCAGAATTTAAATAAAAATATTAAATCCATTAAATAGCAGAAATCATACTTTTAAGTCGTAGAATATCATGAAACATGAATTCCTTTAAAATCACCCATATCTCTCTTTCTAAAGTCATAGAAATGTAATTTAAATTCTATTATAAACAAAATATAACTTTATGTAAAATACTGTAATCTGTAGCAAAACGTCCTTTTAAAACGATAGATTAATAACCCACAATATTGAAGAACCAATTGTTTAAAGAAAACATCAGAAAACTCGAAAAACCCATCAGCCAGAACAATGATAGTCGACTGTCGTAAATGGCCGGTTGACTGTCCTGCAAAAATTCGAAACTCAAGAAAACCCATCAGCCAAGACAGTGACAGTCGACTGTCGAAAATGGCCAGTCGACTGCCCTGCGAAAATTCGAAACTCAAGAACCGACAGTCGACTGTCGACTGTCGACTTCAGTTCAAAGACGAAGTAGTCGACTGTTATTGCAAACGAAGTCCGAAATTCAATAACTGATAGTCGATTGTCAACTTCAGTTCGATTGACTGTCAATTGTCGCAGGTTGCAATTTTGAAATTCTGTGCATGTTTTAAACTGATACGTCGATAAATCTTTGTAAAGTCAAAATTGAACTTCCTGAGATGCTAAGTATGACTTGTACAACATATATGAGTTTATAAAACAATCAAAAACACATCAAGATCTCAAAGAAGTGATTTTCCACAAAAATTCTTCAAAACAGCCACTATATATATGTGTGTTCAATAAAGGATTTAAGCATCAGTTTGAATGTCAAAATACATCAATTAGTAGTAACAAAATGTTTAAACTCATCTCCGAATCAAAACAACTGAAATCCAATCAAAACCCCATCAAAATTCACAAAATCTTCAAAAGGTGGATATGAATGTGAATATGTATATGTGTGTATCTATGCATGTTTGTATCAGTAAAAGCATCAAGAACTTATTGTGTGTGTGTGTGTGTGTGTGTGTGTGTGTGTGTGTGTGTAAATAGTATAAGGTTCAAAACCATCTCAGTACTCAAAACAACTTAAATTTAATCGAAACCATCAAAACATCAAAAGTCCAATTTTCGGTCTGTACATCATCAGACCTTAAAACTCTAAACCCGTCTTTTACTTAAAACTCAGTCTTTTAATTCAATAATCTATCTTGCAACTTATTAAACTTACGCACAATCACTTACAATAGTTTACTCATGAATACATGCAATAAAACAATCATTCATCTAGTTCTTTACTCATCAAAATCTCCAAACAAACCAGATACATACACACACAGTGAAAGATTCTTCTTTAATCAAATTTTGTGCGTTATAAGCCCTATAACCAATTAAATCAGCAAGCCTTTAATACAAAACATCGTACCCATGATCTTTATTAGGTTCTTAACAAATCTCAAGTCATCTATATATATTTTAAACCATCCATAGCATAGTTTCGTGAAAAGATTCAATTTTTGTTCATCTACTCATCAAAATTTATTATTTCTTCGTACAATTCCTAACATACTTTTTAATAGATAAATCATCATATACAACATGCATACAATAACAAGAAATTAAACATATGTCACTCACCTTATTGAAGAATCAACCGAAGATAATAAAGAAAATAAGAAAATCCCTCATTTCGCAAGAAAACCAAGATCCTCGCTTTGAAACTCAAAGAAAATAATAATAAAGAAATCTTTTTGTGTTGTGCAGTAAAGAGATGGCTGCACCTCACCTTTAATAGGCCGAAAATCAGGGTATCTAGGGTTTTTGAATAGATTTGCAAAATATTTCTTTTAAATATATCTTTACATATATAAATCCTTATACTTGGAAATTAGATAAAACCAACTTAATTGAGATTTAAAAATAAAATAACAACCCTAATATTGGCAGTCACTGTTTTCAAACCCAGAAAAACGAAATTGTACTTTTTGCCCTCTAAGTGGCAATTTTGCAAAAAGACTCTTCTTTATTAAAGCTTGCAAAATAAACCAAATTTATTAAAACAAAAAGTAATCTCTTTACCTCTGAGTTGACTAGGAATAATGCCTAGCCCAAAAATTCAAAAATCTGGAGTTTTCACTCCAAGTAGTAATTTTGCACAAAAGTCCCTCTTTTTGTAATATTTGTAAATAGGTCAAATAATATTTGTAAAAAATTCAGAAAATTCAGAAATAATATCTACTAATACATATTATATTTTCCAATTAAAATTTCAGAAATTTACTTTCCAAAAAAATATTTGCACTAGATCCACTTAAATTCTATATTTGTAAAAACACCATATTTGTTTAAATCTTTACCAAATCAACTCTAAATAAAATTTAAATAGATTTTATTTTCAATGTGCAGTAAAAATGATTTTTCATTAATTTTTTGAGATACAAACGGTTTTTTTACATAAAATTCCCTCTCTTTCGAAGTATTTGTAAAAATAGTTTCTTTATTCAGAAAAATCCCAAAATTTAGGATATACTCAATTATAAGTAGGAGAATTTATTCAAAAGTTTAAAAGAAGATTTGCACCCAAAAAAATATTTGCACGTGTTTTGCACGTGTAAAATTGACAAATTCGTAAAATAGTTAAATTAATTTAAATAAATATAAAAAGTTAAAATATCATAATAAATTAGGAAAATCAATCATTAACCATAAAACTTTAAGAATTCAAAATATTCTAACTTTGCACGTGTGTTGCACGTGCAAAATTGCAATTTTAAGAAAATTGTCAATATAGTCAACTTTACCAATATAATATTATTTAATAATGCAAAATAAATAATTTTATTTTGTGGGGTGTTACAGATACCATGAAAATGGTATGTTTTTTTTCTTATTGATCCACTTTATTGGATATAATGTCTAGTGTATATACACGATACACAAGTATGTGTTTTATCTGGAATTTAATAACTAATACAACTACAACAATATATCTAATAACATGTTATAGCTCACCGACCTCTCCCACTAATGATTGCTTGCCACATGGAAGTAAAGAAGACTCGGTGGTGCACGCCTTGGAGCACGGGTCTCATGGTGAAGATTGCAATGTTGCAGGCTCGAGAACGAGTCCATTAATAACATAGACAAAGAGTTATGGAGCTCTAATTCTGTTGGGCTTCAAATTGTGGAATCTGGGCCTAAAAGTGGGTCTGCCATGTCCCATGACTCAATCCAAAACAAGGATGATACACAACCACTGTCTAGATTTAGACGGGCCTATGACGGGGTCCGATGCAAAGATTTTAGTGGACACGTCTTCTAGTGACGACAATTTGGAGGCCTGTTTAAACCTGGATGAGGAATTTGTGTTCACATATGATGATTCAGATGACTCTAAGTTGGTTGTTGATACTCAGCTTGCAGTCTCCTCTGAGTTGGCTGCCTCTACATACTCAGAGTTTGCATCACAAGGTAATCCCAGTGCTTCGAGAGTGCCGATTGGTTTCAGGGTTCAGAGAGTGATTAAGAGGGCTTAGGAGGATTCCTTGGACGACTACCTTGAGATTGTCACAATGGTCAAGGCGGCCAAAAACAATGATGGAGCTGCTACAACAGGACCGAGAGGGAGGATCGTCAGAGCTTTCCCGGTAGACGAGTATGATAATGAGAAGGTTGAGTTCAGACCAACCTTAGACTGAGCGGAGTGACGGTACCTAAATTCTCACATTCCAGAAATCTGTTGGAAGGACTGCTATATTTGTAACTGCCTATCTTTATATTTGTTCTTTTGGTTTGTTTGTAGCATTTTTGGATTATCCCACCCTCCAGGGCGATGTTGGAGATTTATATTTTATTACCTGCTTGTAGTTCCTTGTATATCCCCCCAGTACTCTGGGGTTTTATTAAAATCCTATTAATAAAACATGGTGCCGTTATTCCACCTTTTCTCTCAAATTTTCTATTTTTATTTTATAATTTCAATATAATGTTCTAGGTCTTGACTTATCTTTTTCCATAAGTCCCTTTTCTCTCCTTCTCTACTTGCCAGGCATGAGGCAATACTTTATGTTAATATCCTAACTTATGTCGCAGTACAACATACACATTGACGAACTCTCCTCTCTGTATCCCTCTCGTAAAGATCAAAGTCAATTTTTAAGTGTTAGAATACAAGTGTAAAGTCTCAACCCTCATTGCTACTTCGGGGTTTTGGCGCAATGGAAGTGGCGAGGTTTTGCACATGATATTGCAGCAACTTAGGTTTTAAGTCCCATTAGGTGCGCATATTTATTTGCCGAATCTGAAAAAATTGTGCACTTAAGATTAAGGATTTTTTAAAATTGGAAACAGAGTCAGCTAAATTCTAGTAATGAATGTTTGCTAATAATCAGAAAATGACCCATAATTAAAACAATCCATAACACTTCCGGTATGTGCTGATAAGCACTAGAAGATGGAAAATCACGAATTTATTATAACTATACACGTAACACGCGCAAGGTGAAGTTATTCCCTTTGTATGCCAGTTTGACCTTTAACAAATGTACTTAGCTCAAACTGCACAACAACTTCTCTTATTCCAACCCTCAAGTTCAAAACATCATTAATATAGTTTATTCCGTTGTGCAATCTAGAATAATTTATATAGTGACAACACCTTCAGTTTCTAAGCAAACATACATCCAACTCTAGGTTTACTAGCACCAAAGTCTTTCCTCCCTACCTGATCCAATGTGCATCAAAGCTGTATATATTTGTATATATGCCCATCATGATCACTTCTAACAAAGTTTTCGCCATATTGGAACATGTCAGATATCAGGTCTACTGAAAGGCATCCTTGGGCTGGGTTAACTCAAATCCAGGATTAGTAAGCAAGATTAGCATTGGTATCGGGTCGGGTCGGATCGGGTCCTTCACTACCTGGACCCAGACCCGATCCCCTACGGGTCCAAAAATTGGATCCGGACCCGGATCCGTGAGGACCGGGTCCGGTTCCGGGTCCGGATCCTATTAAAATATTCCTACATGTTTGGGTAAGAGCGGGAGTGTGAGCGGCGAGCGGAGGCGGTGAGTGGAGGATTTAGAATAAAGGAGAGAAGAAAAAGGCATGAGTTTAGAGTTTAGAAGAGAAAGATTTAGAATTGAGGAGGAAGGAGGGGAGGGATGATGATAGAATATTTATTTTTATGTTGATTTTTTGGGTTTTTTTTAACGGGTCCTGGTCCCGGTCCGGGTCGGGTCTCTTTTGAGCGGACCCTAACCCGGACCCGAAAGTACAACGGGTCCCATTTTAGGATCCGAACCCGGACCCGAAAAGGCCGGGTCGGTTCCGGTCCAATGCTGGGTCCGGGTCAGATCCAGATTTCAGGTATTTATACCAATGCTATGCAAGATGAGATTCCACTGTAAAATATCCAGGCCCAACATCAAGTAATCCATAAATAATATTTTGGGCTTCTATAAGTATTGAGCTTTTCTAGAACACGCTAGTGGTTCTAGATTCATCATCAAATGTATAAACTTAGATCAATGTGGATGGTTCATGAAGGAAGTAGGAAGATTCATGAATGAACATTAATGAATATATCTAGATGTTTCCTCCTTGGCCTATATAAGGAGATGTCATTTGCTCATTCCAAAAACACATTGTGAGAGAATCATCTTCATCCAGGTAGAGAGAAAAGAGTGTCCACTCCAAGTTGAGAGTGTTGAGTATTATAGTAGCAAAACAATTGTGAGAGAGTGTTTCCTTCAAGTGGTCTTCTTGAAGTTGGATATCTTTGTACCCATTACTTTCATAGTGGAGGTTCTTGTTGCCCTATGGGCATATGCACATTATCGAACCACGTTATTTCTGGTGTTCTCTATCCCTGCTCTTTTATTTTCTTGCATATTTCAATTTGTGGTTTGAGTTGGTATTTTTATTTTACTATTATCGATCCTATTTTTTTTCCAATAATGACATTAGAGCATCAGGTTTGTGGTGCTAGCGTTAGAATGGAAAGCTCATGGAGAACTATGGTTCGCCTCAACCACTCCAATTGGATCACATGGAAGCCAAGAATGGAGGACATTCTTTATTGCAAGGATTTGCAGGAACCTATTGAAGGAGTTGAAGGAAGTCGGAGAACACTACCGATACCGAATGGAAGAAGTTGAACCGCAAGGCTATTGGTCATATTCGTGAATGGGTGGATGATAGCGTGTTCCACCATGTATCCAACGAAACCGACGAACATGCTCTTTGGTTGAAGTTGGAGTCGTTGTTCGAACAAAAGACCGCCTCGAAGAAAGCAATCATCATCAAAGAGTTTGTCAACATGAAGTATAGGAAAGGCATAAAGGTGATCCGTGCATCTAAGCAACTTCTAGAGCATCATTAATAAATCACGATGGACATGAAAATCGAGGACGAGTTACAATCGTCGTTACTTCTTGGATCGTTGCCCGACAACTGGAGACTTTTGTCATCACCGTAAGTAACTCTGTTCCTAATAGTGTGTTATCTATGGATAATGTTAAAGATAACATGATGAATGAAGAGACTATGAGAAAGTCTACAAGTTTCGATAGTAGCCAAGTGTTTGTGGTAGAGAGTCGAGGAAGGATCAAGAGTGAAGGTCCCAGTCGAGATCAGTGGAAGAAGTGCAAGCCGTTCGAGGACACGTTTCAATGGAAAGTGTCATCATTGTGGTCTCTATGGTCACATGATAAAGAACTACAACATATTGAAGAATAAAAAGAAGGATGAAAAGGTGGCTCAACCTACCAAAAGAAGGAGTACACAATCAATACCGTCACTACCGTGTCTGAGCAAGTTATATGAGTTGTTGGCTCTTAAAGATGAATGTTTACATGTCGATGAAGATAAAGGTGATTCATAGGTAGTTGATTCTAGAGCATCTTTCCATGCCACGGAGCACTCAGGAATTCTTCACCACATACAAAGCCAGAGACTTTGGGATAGTGATGATAGGCAATGATAGCTATTCTAAGATTGCAGGAATCGGTGATATTTGGTTTGAGACCAATTTAGGCTATAAGTTGTTAAAAAATGTGACACATGTTCCTGGTCTATGTCTCAATCTATTATCAACCGACGTGCTTGATCAACGGTGACGGAAAATAGAGGCTTACCATGGAATCGCTAGTGGTGGCGAGAGGAAAGTTATGATGCACCCTCTACAAGACATATGAAAAAATTTGCAAAGGAGAATTGAATGTCGTGGATGATTCTTTTCCAAGCCTATGGCACAAGAGGTTAGGGAAACTTGAGTGAGAAGGCACTGCAAGTTATGACAAAGAAGTCACTCATGCCCTTTGCCAAAGGTACCTCACTATACTCTTGTGATTATTGTTTATTTGGTAAGCAACACAAAGCTAGTTAACTGACACCTTCACAAGAAAAAAATATATATTACACCTAGTATACTATGATGTTTGTGTCCCTATAGAAGTTGAATCACTAGGTGGTTATAGATATTTTGTTACTTATATTGATGATACTTCACAAAAGGTTTGGGTGTATTTCTTAAAATCAAAATGCCAGGTGTTCAAAACCTTCAAGCAGTTCCATGCCATGGTGGAGAGGGAGGCAGGGAGAGCCCTCAAAGGTATCCACAGTGACAATGGCAGAGAGTACACTTTGAACAAATTCAGAGATTATTGTTCGAAGCATGGCATTAGGCATGAGAAGACAATTTCTGGCACCCGACAACATAATGTTGTAGCTGAAAGGATGAACCGCAACATTCTAGAGAAGGTCAGGTGTATGCTGAATACGACTAATCTATCAAAACATTTTTGGGTCGAAGCTGTATCAGCCACTTGTTATCTCATCAACCGATCACCAAGTGTACCGTTGGGCTTTGGGACTCCTGAAGGTGTATGGACCGGTAGAAGTGCTTCATATCACACTTGAGAGTGTTTGGGTGCAAAGTATTTGCATGTGTATCCGAAGTGAATAGATTGAAGATCGATGAAAGAGGTACACCATGCATCTTCCTCGGGTACGGTAATGAAGAGATGAGCTACTAGATGTGGGATCCAAAGACCAACAAGTTATTCCAAAGCAGATATGTGGATTTCTTTGAGGATCAGACTGTGGCAGACATTGACAAGTAGAAATCGAGAATACAGGTCAGTTCACCTATGAATCACTACTGCAACAAGAACTCAATGACAAACCTCAAGAAGCTGTACATGAAGATGTTCTTGAGATGACTGAAGCAAGAGGCATTGAGATAGTGTCTGAACCTGAAGATGAGGATCTAGAGGATCATGATCAAGGGGAGTCTAACCATGGGCAGCCAAGTCAGGGGGAGCAACTAGAGATTGCCCAAGAACCAGTTCGAAAATCAACTAGATTGGCAAAGCGAAGCACCAAGTATCATTCTTCACAGTATATCCTTGTGACCAGTGATGGGGATGACCAGTATTCTAGATATATTCTGTTCACTGATAATGGAGAACCTGAAAGCTTTGAAGAGGCATAGACTCATGCAGATAATGACAAGTGGATGTTGGTGATGAGGTCTGAGATGGAGTATTTATTAAAGAATGATACCTATGAGTTGGTGGAACTTCCTAAAGGCAGAAAAGCACTCAAGAATAAGTGGGTGTTCAAATTGAAGATGGACGAGAATGAGCAGCTGACAAAATTTAAGGCTTGCTTGGTTGTCAAAGGTTTTGGGCAGAAGGAAGGAGTAGATTTTGATGAAATCTTCTCACCAGTTGTCAAGATGACTTATATCCGACTTATTTTGGGCATGACAGCTAGCATGAATCTTGAGGTGGAACAGTTGGACGTGAAGATGAAATTTCTACATGGTTTGGAAGAGGAAATTTACATGGAGGAACTGGAAGGTTTTGAAGTCGAGGGAAAAGAACACATGGTTTGTATGCTGAAGAAAAGCTTGTACGGGCTAAAGCAAGTGCCAAGGCAGTGGTATAAGAAGTTTGACTTGTCCATGGTGGGTCATGGGTATAAAAGGACAGATGCAGATCCATGTGTACACATCCAACAGTTCACTAGAGGTAACTTCATCATTTTATTGCTCTATGTTGATGATATGTTGATTGTGGGCCAAGATGTTACGATGATTTGTAAGTTGAAATCAGATTTGTCAAAGTTCTTTAATATGAAAGACTTAGTGTCAGCTAAGCAGATTTTGGGCATGAGATTACTCGTAACAGGAAAGCAAAGAAGTTGTGGTTGTCACAGGAGAGGTACGTTGAATGAGTACTTGAAAGATTCAACATGCCAGAAGCTAAGGCATTGAGCTCACCTTTAGGTAATCAATTCAAGTTAAGTAGAAGGTTCTGCCCAGATACTCAAGATGAGAAGGACAAGATGGAAAGTATTCCCTACTCATCAGCTGTCGGCAGTCTTATATATGCTATGGTATGCACTCGCCCAGACACAGCACATACAGTTGGTGTTGTTAGTAGATATCTATCTAACCCTGGCAAAGAGCATTGGGAAGCAGTCAAGTGGATAATCAGATATTTCAGAGGCACTTCAAAGTTGAGTTTATGTATTGGTAGAGCAAAACCAATTCTAGAAGGTTTCACAGATTCAGACCTGGCAGGGGATCTTGATGCTAGAAAGTCTTCTGGTTACTTATTCACATTTTCGGGGGGAGCTGTTTTGTGGCAGTCCAAGTTATTGAAGTTTGTTACTTTATCAACCACAGAAACGGAGTATATTGCTGCAAATTAAGCGGGCAAAGAAATTGTATGGATGCAGAGGTTTATACAGGAGTTGGGTATGAGACAAGACAGTTATATGGTGTATTGTGATAGTCAGAGTGCCAATCATCTGAGTAAGAATTCAGTATATCACCCTTGCAGTAAGCACATTGATCTCTGTTATCATTGGATCTGAGATGTAGTGTCAAAAAAGTTTTTTCAGTTGAGAAAGATCCACACCAACAAGAACACTTATGATATGTTGACTAAAGTCATTCCACCGCAGAAGCTGGAGTATTGCAACAAGTCCGCTCGGATGGACTTCAAGTAGAAGTCGCGCATCGTTTTTACCCGATTGGCCTGGAGGAGGAGATTGTAAAATATCCAACCCGACATCAAGTGATCCATAAATAATATTTTGCGCTTCCATCAGTATTGGGGGAACATGCTAGTTGTTCTAGATTCATCATCATGTACAAAAACATAGATCAATGTGGATGGTTCATGAAGGAAGTAGGAAGATTCTTGAATGAGCATTAATGAATGTATGTAGAGGTTTCCTCCTTGGCCTATATAAGTAAAGGTCATTTGCTCATTCCAAAAACAATGTGAAAGAATCACCTTCATCCAAGTAGAGAGAAAAGAGTGTCAATTCCAAGTTGAGAGTGTTGAGTATTATAGTAGCAAAACAATTGTGAGAGAGTGTTTCCTTCAAGTGGTGTTCTTGAAGTTGGATCTCTTTGTACCCATTACTTTCATGGTGGAGGTTCTTGTTGCCCCGTGGACATAGGCACCTTGCCGAACCACGTTATATCTGGTGTTCTCTATCCCTTGCTTTTTTATTTTCTTGCATATTTCAATTTATGATTTGAGTTGGTATTTTAATTATACTATTATCGATTGTATTTTTTCCCAACATCTACTTCATCAAACAGTTTTAGTTGAGACGCAACGCAAGGTTTCCAAATTCCAATGCATATCTTCCTTCAACATTGAATTTTATACATATTCAGAAGCCAGAAAATCGAGAAGGTAAGATTTTAGTAGGAAAATATTGTCAGAGCTTGACACTGAATGGGGAGCTTAGTGTGTGGAGTTTAAGTTACCTGTGAAACGTCTGAAAGACGTCCACCATTTTGCTATATGTTCGTGGTAACATTAGGAGTTTAGAGCTATTTCACTCTTTCTGTGTTCTTTATTTTAAAAACTTCATCCTTGCTTTATGAATGTATTTGCACGTAGTGCATGTGTATGAATGCACCCTCCAGTTTCGAGCTGGTAATGGCAAAAATTGCAGCAAATCAAGGCAGTGCGGTCCCAGCACAGATCCCAAAGCTTCTACATGCAGGTTAGTCAGAATGGGTCTCTTTAACAAGTCCAGGCCTTTTCCCGACTCCTTTACAAGACATGATCCTATTTCAAGCCCATAAAAAGTAACATATTAGACCCACTAAGATAGACCCAATGCATGAAGGCTGTTAGTCAAATCTCTTATCCCCAAACAAGAGAGCTTATCTTTTGAGGGGGAGATTCGAATAGGAGATAAGAAATTTATAGTCGATCTAATGGATTCATATAATTCTCCTCTACTATTTCTCAGGCCTATAAATACCCCCCCTCCCCTCCCCCTCTCCCCCTCCCCAAGTCAGAAGGTAATCGACCGTTTCTCTCTAAAACTATCTTTCTATCTCTGGTTCTGACTTGAGCGTCAGAAGGTCTATACCAGGGCCACCCCTAGTTTTTCAGACTTTTTGCAGGTCCATCGGCCGCGTCAACAACCGTCGGATCCAGATCACTGTATTCAATTAACAGTCCAGATTCAATATCAGGAGCTCTAACCGCATTTCATGACAAAGATCAAATGTCAGATTTTTAGTAGTTTCCATCAAATATTAACTCACTATTTGTTTGCTCCCACAACAAATTAAGCAGTAACAGATTGGCACCGTCTTTGGGAAACTACATAAATCTGACTTATCGCCATGCCACCAAGACTAAGAAGCAGAGCGATGGCCTCAAGTCGTCGCACCAATTCCCTTCGTCAACTAGCTCCTCCTGTAGAAGATCTGATTCCTCCTCAACAGTTGCCCCGACAGCCTAGTCAAGCTCCTGTCAATGGAGAGGCACCGGGGGGCTCTCGAAAAGTCTTCATGAACATAATCCTCTGTATGGCCGTTTCATAGTCCATAATGCGTTAATCGATTCAATGGCCTCCCGAGGCCCTAACCAGGCAACAAGGAACTGGTCTACGAATCCGCTTAAATGAGAGACGCGCATGAACTGAGGCCTCTCGCTCAAAATGTCAAGGTAAACCGGGGAAGCAACTCTCCTAAATAGAAATCAAGGCATTCCTCCTCTCACAGGGGGCGTACTGCAATAAAAAGCCTGACTCATGAGAGTCAAAAGCTTCTTGAGCGGAACAGACGGAAAGAGGTGGATGACCCAGTCACTAGGGCCAAATTGGAAAAATTCAAGCTTGACATTCTCCGAGTTATCCAAGGTAGTCAAGATCTGGGCTAGCTTTGCAAAGAAGAATATGCCGACTCAACTGGTCCTTTACCGTATCCGAGTGGTAGAAGATTTCAGCCGAGTGTTGCGACATGATCACTACAAACCACCAAGCAATAGTATACCAAACCAAACACACAAGACGCACAATTTTGTTGTGATTTGGATAAACCAAATTCAGGGAAGAAATAATCGAGATATTATTCAACTAGAGAAGGTACAAGAGTTACACCTACTTTCACTAAGAACATATCCATCTCTCAAGTCTCACTGGAAGGTACTTGTTTATTATAGTGGAACACTCTCAGATGATGTACTGCCTCGCAGTGGAGGTCATTACAATATTTATAGAGATCTAGAGAAACACTAGGTTGTGGTGTTGATACAATCACCGTCCGATATGCTCTGCAGAGAAAGCCACACGATAGGAGCCGTACGATCTAATTTGGAGAGGAAGTCGGTTCAATCAGATCCCCAAGACCTGACCCTAATACTGCTTTCCCTGCTGCTTGCAGTAGTCTGAAGTCTATCCCAAACTCTAGCCTAGTTGCAGTCGACCGCGATATTGGCTGTCGACGGTCAACCCCCATCCAACCAGCAAACAATAACTCCTTCATCTTCCACATTTGCTTTGAAACTCTTCTCGCTTCACTGTCTTCTCTTAACACCGAACATAGTATGCAAGACATAAATCCAGTAATCTCCACCTTGGATTGCATAATCATGCTTCCACACCTGTATGATTATTGCCTCTAGACTCTTCTCTTCTCCTCTTGGAAACAACGCGATTCAGTGACTTCTTCCGCTAGTCGAATTTACCTCCACATGTTATTTCTCCAATTGTATGTCCCATTGAAAGGCATATCGCAGTAGGGGTCAACACGAAGGTGCCACCCTCTGCAAGAACTCCACCTACCCTGAGGCATCCTCCACTAGCGGTGGCATTCGGGTGACTGGGCCGGGTCGGGTCAGACCCACGCGGGTTGCAGCCCAGTTAGTGCGGGTTCGGGTCTGTAACACCCCGAATTCCATTTACATGTAATTCGTAGCACAACAGGATATTTTACTTTAAATTTGTACAATTTTACAAGGAAATTAAAAAAATTTCATTATATAACATTGTTTGTTATAGAATACATATTAAATGAATACAACATGATATATACAACTTTAACATCAACAACTTAAATCATGAAAATAATCTTTAGCATCAATTCATCTTCATGCCCTTTTACTAATCCATGTCCTGCACTGGAAAACTGTGGGCATGTCAGTTGCATACAACAGATGCAATGCTATAAAATAGCGATTCTCTTACTTTAGCACACACAAACTTGAATGCACAATAAAGTGTAAAAAGTGACTATCCTAAACTTGTCAGTGTATGATATGACTTAATGCCTAATGCAAATATTATACAACGATGACAATAAAGCATACTTGTTCAGATTCTATGTATCTCAGACTACGTAGGTCCGAGGGCAAGTACCTACGTACTCCACATTTAAGGGTTTAATCCCTCGCCATGCAAAACTACTCGGTAACAAAAGAAAGTTTTAGACACTCCACGAGTACGGGTTTCAGTCCCTGAGTCCACCGTCAAACCTTACAGAATCCTCGTCGTGCGAACATCTCGCAAGTGCCCCTCTAGCCCCGATATACGCATATACACTGGAGAACAACCTCCCATCGACCCGATTATTCATGATTATGGAGTCCACCGTCAAATCAATCATAGTCCCAGATTTAATTAAGGCCCGCCTCCATCGCAAGCTACCACAGTCCTGGAGTCCACCGTCAAACTGGGTATATAGTTCTGGAATTCACTGTCACACTATATAGAGGCGCCCTACTAACGTTTGCCCAAGTTTTATTACATTTTCTCCTAGTGTCTATCCTTAAGTTTGAAACATAAATAAATAATACCATCTAGAGCTAGCTTACCCTCCCACCAATTTTAAATAATACACCGAGAACGATAGTCCATATTGGCCACTTCGCAAATCAATTAATCACTTTCATCACTTGCCGGTACTTGGGTCTCACTGAGCCTCTAGAATCAACATCTTTCATGTTCACATTATAGCGTACTCATACCCTCATTATTCATATTCTCAGTTTCATCTATTCATATCTCATTCAATTCTTTCATCCATTCTCTTATTTAATTATCATGAAGTAAGCACTTCTTGGTTAATCAAACAACTATTCACTTTAATAATTCACAATGTTCCTTTGATTAATAAAACCCCTTTTTTCACATTCACCTATACTTCAAGCATGATCTTCAATTCAAAGTTATTCAAGATTTAAAAACACAATCTCTTAAAGATTTATCATTAGAGGTTCATTATTTAAATCTCATCATTATACTTTGATTTTATCGCAAATAAACCTTAAAATCTTAATCATATACATTCTTCTTGAATTTAAATCTCATATAATACAATAAACATGATCTTTATTTCTCAAAAATATTTCTTAGAATACTATAAAATAATCCCCAAGTGATCTAGTAATATTCTAGAATATTTATATGAATTTTCCCCAATTTTTCAAACTTGAAAATCTTTAAAAAAAATTTAAAAAATCCAAAGGGGAACCCCCCGGGCTCGAACCAACGACCACTGAAACCCCCAACAGTCGCCCAACCAGTAAGCCACTCGCAAATTCTGATAAGGAAATGACTGAGTTGTTTTTATATTCAAATTGCTCTTCGATTTTTTTTTTAAAATTTAAATTTTTTTTTTTTTTTTTAATGAAAAGAAACAGAGCTAACCATGCTCAAACCCGTGACCTAAGGAAACCCCCAGGTAACACGTGGCAACGCCAGATGCAAAGGCGCATGCGCTAGACACCAAGGCCAGAGCCATCTGCTGATAGTATATTGGTTAAAATTCATATAACTTAAACTCTATGTTTTCCCTTATATTTTAACTTCTTCATTCTAATTAATTTCTATCTTTTGTCTCAAAATTATTTATTCATAAAATACACCTTTAAAATTTCAGTGGCGACTTCATATTGATTTTATTTATAATAGAGTGATTCTATACATAATAAATGTAGATAGAAATTTTTGGGAACTTTTAAACACATATGCCGTTCTAAATTATCACTACTACTCTACTAGCATGAATGTATTTTTCTTTTCAACATTATTTGAGATGATGGGGAAATTCTCTCCATAAAATTTTATAATCTACCCCAAAACAAAGCACACCTTAAACCCCCTTCACATACATTTACAATTTGTCTACAAAACCCAATCGTAGTATACTACAATTTGCATAAAAATCATATACGATTTTTTAATATAAATGTAGTTCAAGTACACCGAAATTTTACATTGTAAGTTTCCATTAACATGCATTTTTCCACCTTTATCAACTACTAAAATTCTAGATGTTAACACAATAAACATCACACAAAGGTAATAGAAGTTAAGTAACTCATACTACTTCTACAACTCTAACATGAATTCCCTAAGCATGCATTTTATATACAATTAGAAAGCAAGAGAGGACACCCACCTATTAGAAGAATGTCCTATAGCAAGCCCCTTCAAAAGAGAACTCCAAAAATCCCACAAAAGCCAAGCCAGTCACCCCACCCAAATCCAACAGTGAGCCACCGAAATGCACAACCTAGTCTTTTTGGTTTTGGATTAATTTTATGTGTGTGGAATAGTTTAGAGTGTATAGTATTTATAGGGTTATTGGGTGAATGATAAGACTCCCACTACCACATAATTACCCACTCACAAAACCCACTTCACAATCCACTTCTTCTTCCACTCTCCCTTCTTAATAAGGCCGGCCAAGTCACTTGGGTGCACACAATTCTCAATCTTTTAATAATTTGTTATTAATCCATTTGTAGGTGTTTGTTACATGACAAGTGTAAAAATATTCATTTAAAAGTAGAATTAATTTTGGGCTTTATTTATAATTAATTTCTAGTGGGCTAAAAATAGATTTAGGCCTATGGGTTTTAATTGAAAATAAATAATACAAATGTGAAAAATAAAATGAAATAATACAAATGTGACAAATAAAAGGAGAAGAAAAAAGTGCATAATTTTGGAAAATTTTAGGGACTGAAATGTATAAAATTTTACGTGCAATACACATAAAACAAATATTCAAATACGAAATAGATTTGATTAACGGAAAAATGTTTATAAATAATCGAAATATAACATAGGAAAAATATTTATTTTGATAATGTTACGGATATTTCACGTAACAATAAACCATACAAAATCGACACGTGTATTGAAAGCACGTGCAACGAACATACAAATGCAAGGATTAAAATAAATGTTTAAGTTGGCTAAAAATAGGATAAAATGAGTTTTGATGAGACGAAAAATGTATAAATAATGGAAATACAGAAATACGTAGGAAATACGTTACGACTATTACTCGTAAAAGTATGAATACACGTGTGTAACACATGTGGAGCAAAATTGTCATAACTCAATTTTGCGGGATATTACAGGGTCGGGTCGCAGGCTAACCGGGCTGGGCCAGGCCGGGTTCGAAATCCAAAATTTTGACTCGGTCGACCCGCGAACCCATTCGGGTCGAACCCGTTTCAGGTCGGGCCGGGTCGCGGGTTGGCCCGGTTAATTTTTTTTAATTTTTTTTTACAACTTCACTTACAAAAAAAGTACAACAGGTATAACTGTATAAGAGTGAAAAATGCATATATTATTCATTTCAACTACTATGAATTTTTTACAAGTTTTTTACATAAAAATACAAGTAATAGAAAATCCACTACAAAAGATACTCGATTTTCCGGCGTTTTTTTACGTCTTTACCGGCATTTTTTTACGCCGGTGAAACTTACACCGGTGTTTATAATAGCGCCGGTCCAAATGCCGCCGAAGCGAGCGTCGCGGAAAGGAAGGGGTATACACCGGCGGTTTTACTGGACGCTGGTAAATGTTAAAACTACACCGGCGGTCAGCAAACGCCAGTGTATGGGGGTCTCTGAGTGCCGTTCTTTTACACCCTATATACATTCACTGGCGGCCGTAAACCGCCGGTATTTATCCATTCACCGGCGCTTCCATAAACGCCGGTGTAGAATGAAAGTATACCGGCGGTCATAGATCGCCGGTGTATGTGCATTTATGAGTGCCCGGTTTTCCCTGCTTACAATCACCGGCGCGACCAAAAAATACCGGTGTAGTTAGGTACACCGGCATTTGTAAAATGCCGGTGTTCCTCGGTGCCGTTACAGCTGACGACATACACCGGCGTGTGTGGGAACGCCGGTATAACTCACACTCCAACAAATTGATTAGATAGACCGGCGTTTTTTGAAACGCCGGTCTAGCTATGCCCGTTTATTTTCGATACTCCGGTTTTCCGTTCGATTTCAATTCACAGTTTCATTTACAAAACCTGTAAACTAATTCACAACTGATTCAACCAATTTCGTTGCATATTACTGCGCAAATCACAACCAAACACAAGAATAATTAAAGATAATAAAGTTTCACACGTGTCATATCAACGTCCAAATTCATTGATTAATTAACAGTGTCATAAGTAACAAATTAATATAGGGACTAACATCCCAAATATCCAAACAAACCAGTTTGACAAATATCCCAAATTAAAAGTCTGACATAACTCTCATAAAAAAAAATCAGTCTGACATAACAACAGCATGGAGGAGGACATAAGAACAACAACCATACAGCAAGGAGGACATAAGAACAGCAAGGAGGACCGCAGATTCATACCCCTCGAGTAGCTTCAGTTCTGATCATCAGAATTTCCTTCATCTGGGCGACCGCTCTGTGAAAAAAAAAACAATAGTTTAATTCAACAGTAGACCACAATACAGAATATACATATTTTTTGAACTTGCAAAAAGATCTACCTGTATCTTAAATTATAAGATCAAAGTGCCAATTGCAAATGGAATTGTTAATGATATATACAGAGGTAAAATAATTACATTGCAATGCTAAAAATCTAGTACTTAATTTTGTTTTTAAATATATCTAAAACAACAAAACAAATGAAAATTCAGTATTTAACTTGAAACCTTAATATTCTCCTCTGATTGGGAATATCCACTATCTAAAACAGTAAAACAAATGAAAATTCAGTATCTAAGCATGTCTTTCATGGATTGTTCAGCCAATCCATGAAACTGTCATCGTGGAAGGAAACCAAATATAAGAAAAATAAGAAAAATAAGATAGGGCTCATATCAAGTGTATTTTTAGGGAACTGTCATCGTGGAAGGAAACCAAATATAGAAGCCAGAAATGGAAACAGAAAGAAGAATGGTAGAGACTTTGGATACACCAGGCTAACATAGCGGCATTTTCCTCATCTCTCTCTCATCCCTTGTTTCCCTTCAGCACACGAACACAAAGAGACATCAGCAACAACAGCAAGAGCGACAAGAACAACAATAATAATAAATTATTATGAACAAGATGTCCCTATATGGGTTTCCAGATCTCCACTCGAGTCCTCTCTTTCTAATCACAGCCCAATTAAGAACATAGACAACAGCCACTAAACAATCCAATCACAGCCCAATCAAAATTTGCCAAAGATGGCAATCAGCTTCATTAACAGTATCTGAAAATGAAAATATCCATTATCTGAGCATATATGTTGAGACTTCTTATTCTGTAGCCCAACTAAATCTAAAACCCAATGGTTGTACATATCCGGAGGATTTTGGCATACGTACCTATACCATCCTCAGTTCACAGTGAACCCATTTTGGTCAAAAAAACATGCCAAGATGACAATCAAATGCATGAAAATAAGCTTCACTAACAGTAAAAGAAGATGAGGATGCTAGCAGCATACTTAGTTTGGAAGTGTATCCATTTTTTGTTACAAAATCATGCCTAAGATGGCAATCAGCTTCTCTAACAGTATCTGAAAATGATAATATCCATTATCTGAGCATATATGTTGCTCTACTGATTCTTTAGCCCAACTAAATCTAAAACCCAATTGTTGTGCATATCCGGAGGATTTTGGCATACGTACCTATAGCATCCTCTGTTCACAGTGAACCCATTTTGGTCAAAAAAACATGCCAAGATGACAATCAGATGCATGAAAATAAGCTTCACTAACAGTAAAAGAAGATGAGGATGCTAGCAGCATACTTAGTTTGGATGTGAGCCCATTTTTTGTTACAAAATCATGCCTAAGATGGCAATCAGCTTCTCTAACAGTATCTGAAAATGATAATATCCATTATCTGAGCATATATGTTTCTCTACTGATTCTTTAGCCCAACTAAATCTAAAACCCAATTGTTGTGCATATCCGGAGGATTTTGGCATACGTACCTATAGCATCCTCAGTTCACAGTGAACCCATTTTGGTCAAAAAAACATGCCAAGATGACAATCAGATGCATGCTTCATTAACAGTAAAAGAAGATGAGGATGCTAGCAGCATACTTAGTTTGGAAGTGAGCCCATTTTTTGTTACAAAATCATGCCTAAGATGGCAATCAGCTTATCTAACAGTATCTGAAAATGAAAATACCCATTATCTGAGCATATATGTTGCTCTACTAATTCTTTAGCCCAATTAAATCTAAAACCCAATTGTTGTGCATATCCGAAGGATTTTGGCAAACGTACCTATACATCCTCAGTTCACAGTGAACCCATTTTGGTCAAAAAAACATGCCAAGATGACAATCAGATGCATGAAAATAAGCTTCACTAACAATAAAAGAAGATGAGGATGCTAGCAGCATACTTAGTTTGGAAGTGAGCCCATTTTTTGTTACAAAATTATGCCTAAGATGGCAATCAGCTTCTCTAACAGTATCTGAAAATGATAATATCCATTATCTGAGCATATATGTTGCTCTACTGATTCTTTAGCCCAACTAAATCTAAAACCCAATTGTTGTGCATATCCGGAGGATTTTGGCATACGTACCTATAGCATCCTCAGTTCACAGTGAACCCATTTTGGTCAAAAAAACATGCCAAGATGATAATCAGATGCATGAAAATAAGCTTCACTAACAATAAAAGAAGATGAGGATGCTAGCAGCATACCTAGTTTGGAAGTGTCCCCATTTTTTGTTACAAAATCATGCCTAAGATGGCAATCAGCTTCTCTAACAGTATCTGAAAATGATAATATCCATTATCTGAGCATATATGTTGCTCTACTGATTCTTTAGCCCAACTAAATCTAAAGCCCAATTGTTGTGCATATCCGGAGGATTTTGGCATACGTACCTATAGCATCCTCAGTTCACAGTGAACCCATTTTGGTCAAAAAAACATGCCAAGATGACAATCAGATGCATGCTTCATTAACAGTAAAAGAAGATGAGGATGCTAGCAGCATACTTAGTTTGGAAGTGAGCCCATTTTTTGTTACAAAATCATGCCTAAGATGGCAATCAGCTTATCTAACAGTATCTGAAAATGAAAATACCCATTACCTGAGCATTCACAGTGAACCCATTTTGGTCAAAAAAACATGCCAAGATGACAATCAGATGCATGAAAATAAGCTTCACTAACAGTAAAAGAAGATGAGGATGCTAACAGCATACTTAGTTTGGAAGTGAGCCCATTTTTTGTTACAAAATCATGCCTAAGATGGCAATCAGCTTATCTAACAGTATCTGAAAATGAAAATACCAATTATCTGAGCATATATGTTGCTCTACTGATTCTTTAGCCCAACTAAATCTAAAACCCAATTGTTGTGCATATCCGGAGGATTTTGGCATACGTACCTATACCATCCTCAGTTCACAATGAACCCATTTGGTTCAAAAAAACATGCCAAGATGACAATTAGATGCATGAAAATAAGCTTCACTAACAGTAAAAGAAGATGAGGATGCTAGCAGCATACTTAGTTTGGAAGTGAGCCCATTTTTTGTTACAAAATCATGCCTAAGATGGTAATCAGCTTATCTAACAGTATCTGAAAATGAAAATATCCATTACCTGAGCATATATGTTGCTCTACTAATTCTTTAGCCCAACTAAATCTAAAACCCAATTGTTGTGCATATCCGGAGGATTTTGGCATACGTACCTATAGCATCCTCACTTCACAGTGAACCCATTTTGGTCAAAAAAACATGCCAAGATGACAATCAGATGTATGAAAATAAGCTTCACTAACAGTAAAAGAAGATGAGGATGCTAGCAGCATAATTAGTTTGGAAGTGAGCCCATTTTTTGTTACAAAATCATGCCTAAGATGGCAATCAGCTTATCTAACAGTATCTGAAAATGAAAATATCCATTATCTGAGCATATATGTTGCTCTACTAATTCTTTAGCCCAACTAAATCTAAAACCCAATTGTTGTGCATACCCGGAGGATTTTGGCATACGTACCTATACCATCCTCAGTTCACAGTGAACCCATTTTGGTCAAAAAAACATGCCAAGATGACAATTAGATGCATGAAATAAGCTTCATTAACAGTAAAAGAAGATGAAAATTTCCAGTATCTAAGCATGTATTTCTCTATTCATTCTTCATCCCAACTAAACCATTCATGTTAAGGAAATCAAGATGCATAATCTGAAAAAACATGCTTTTTTTGAAAAATAAGGGAAATCAAGAGATGATACCGAAGAGAGAGAGAGAGAGCGGGGCGATGAGCGTGGGGGCATAGGAGATAGAGAGAGAGCGGAGCGACACGGTGGTTTCCGATTGCCGATTCACCTCCAAATAGAGAGAGGGAGGAGGGAAATCGAAAATGACGAAGGGAAGAAGGGACGATGACGAAAGGTCGAAGGTTGTCGAAGAGGATGAAGCGGCGGAGGCAAACGCGCGGAAGTAGAGCGAGGAAGGAGGGAAAACGAAGCGCCCCCTTTTTTTTTGGGTTTCGGAAAATGGCGAGTGAAAGATTAGGGTTCGCGGGATTTATCGAAGGTTATTCACCGGCGTTTCAATTAGACACGCCGGTGAATGTATCGGTATATTCACCGATGTTTATTATTAAAACGCCGGTGAATAATACACTTCACCGGTATTTTTAAAAAAAACGCTGGTGAATACAAATATTGCTCGGCGGTTTAAAGCGGCCGCCGGTGTATAACCTTCCCATCTGGTACCCAATTCTTATTCGCTCCCTACCCCGGCGCTACTAGTAAAACGCCGGGGAAGATTCACTGGTAAATCGAGTATCTTTTGTAGTGATCATAAAGAATCTACAATATTTCTCGATTTACAATTTTATATTTACATGTTTGAGCGGATAATGAGAATCTAAAGTTTGAGATAGCCTAGAGTTAGATTGAAAAGAGGGCATTGGACTACTGTCATGCACTTATACTTAACCTAAATCTAGGATATCATCGCTCTAAATTTTCTAATCTTGTTGTTGGACTTTAGACGAGTTGCTTCCACTTGTTGATATAGATGCTGCTTTTCCTTAAGTCTTGTCTTCAGCCTTCATCCAATCTTCCGTGCACACGAGCATCTCTAACAAATTCGGCTTTAAGCGATTCCTATAATATGTTAGAACTCTGCCACTTGTAGAAAAAATACTTAATGAAGCAATTGTGGAGACAGGAGGAGTTAGTAGATCTCTAGCCATATGTGAAAGAATAGGAAAAAGATTTTCATGTTGTTTCCACCATTGTAGCATTTCAATCTTAGTACTAGAACTCTCACTATCTTGTTGATTATACTAATTTAATTCATTAGGTGCATTAGTGCTAGGCTTTTCTATTGAATACGAGCAAGTAAATTAGCAGTGACATCTTCTAATGTACTATTATCCTTACGTCTAGAAGTAGAAGAAGAAGAAGTAAATATACTAGTTGTACTACTAGATGCAAAATTTATATCATAATTATAACCCCCCTTCCCATAAATATGTATTCCCTGAATATTTTTCGTAAATTGATTATTTATAAACTAAATTGATTTTGGATCTTTTACCAAGTGTTTTATAATCGACAATTATAATTACTTTGAATAACGATGTATTTTCTATTTATAATTGATCAACTATATATATTTCTGTTCGGATTATTTGAATACAAATTTGATAAGCCAAATTCTTATTTTGCTATATAATGTTATTATTATTATTATTATTATTATTATTATTATTATAATAATAATAATAATAATAATTATTATTATTATTATTATTATTATTATTATTATTATTGCTACTTTATTATTATTATTATTACTATTATTATTATTATTATTGAATTATTTTCATGAATGTGTTGAATTCAATTATGTCATGTATGTATTATCATTATTATCAGTATTGTTAATATATATATATATATATATTTTATTATTATTATCAGTATGATTATGATGATTATTATTACTGTTATTATTATTATTGCTATTGTTATTATTATTATTGTTATTGTTATTTTTATTATTAGTATGTGTTGCTACTAGTATTATTTTTGTTAAAGCCCATTAGTTTTGATCTATATTATATTATTTAACTATTTGTTAATATGAAGCCCACAATCTAAAGCCCAAATTTTATATTCATTTTTGCATTATTTATTTATATATAACCTGAGCCCAAACCTATATCCATCTCTTATTAGATCATGGCCTACCCTAAACCTAATCTACATCTTGTTGGATCCCAAACCCAAACCCACAACTTGTTGGATCCCAAACCTAAACCCAATTCTCCCCCTAATCTGTTTTGACCGAATCAACTTCACATTCCCCTTAATCTCTCTCACATCCCCCTCTATCTCAACTATCCCCCACTCCCTTCTCGCTTCCTTAAACAGTTATTCTAATCCCAACAAATACAACCTTTCATCTTCTCCACAACAACCCAACTCTTCATCTTCCAAACTACCCTGTTCACTGTTCATCTTCCCCAGCACCTCCTCCACTCCCGTCGACTGCTACTACCCCATCCCTGTCTCTCAGTCGCGACCGCATTGGCATCATCCCATCGCTCCTCGATCACCCTCGACCACAACCGTTGTCGTCCTCGCCACCGCCCTAGCACCGCTCACCCTACCTCTGCTTGTCCATCCCCAGTCGCCTCCTTGTCGTCGACTGCCACAACCACCCCGCAGTCAACCGCCTTCGCCACCCTCTCTCCTTTATTTTTCCGCCGAAACAGAGTTTCCGCTCACCATCGCCCATACTCCTTGCCTGCATCACCGAACCACTGAAGAAACCCTGCCTCGCCATCACCTCAGTCTCGAGCTCCTCCTTCCATTGCCGTCGGACCAGCCCCGTCGTCTCCTTCTTCCTTTAGTTCTTGTCGAACCCATCAACAGTCGAGCCGCAACCTTCGAGGGCCGTCACTGCCCCTATTCACCGTCGCCTGAGCCTTCCCCTACTCAGTCGACGACTGCCCACACCCAGTCCATCGCCGTCCTGTCGCCCGCATTTGCAGTCGTTTCTCTACCGCCAACTTTTTCCCTCTGTCGCATTGGGGACGAAGAACAGGATTGGGTATTTTTTGGCTGTGTGGTGTTTTGGAGAAGGGGGCAATTTTTTCTCTGTTGCTGTTGTGAAGTAGGGGATCGTAATTGGTGTTTGGTGTTTGGGTTGATCTTGAGTTGCGGTGGGTTATGTGCTGTGTTTGCTGTTTTGCACGTGGAGCGCACGTACTTGCGTATTCCCGTGTTCGCGGTTCGTCGCCCGGGATTCCGATTCCGTTATTTTTTGCAAATTCGAATCTCTCTCACAAAAGGCAAGTCCACTTAAACTCGTTACATTTTTCTAGTTCAAGATTGTTGATCTCCGCTAGTTGTTCCCCTTCGATTATCAAAATATTGCTTTGTGTACTTTCCGTTGGGGATATCGAGGGTTTACACGAGCTAACCAGAAGTATCATTGACTTCGTGCCAACATCCATTGATTCAAACCCAAACTTGCATGTACACACTACATGAATAAATTGACTAGAAACTTGTATATAGAAATATATAATGATATGAAAACATGTTGATTGATTGAGATCTCGTGAATTGAATCGTGACATGATAATTTGGCCTTGTGTACTGTAGAAATTCATCTTAGCTTGTTGTATATAAGTTTGATGCATTCAATGAATCAAGAACGTGTAGATTATTCATCTTGACAAATGTACATGATGTATCTTTATTATTCTTGCTGCCTGTTCTGTTTTGCACTGAGGTTTCGATCATGTTACAATGAGAACCAACCAAAACTATATAAAAGGGAGTTGTATCCTAATGAATCTAATTTCCAGAACACTTTACGGATCAAGATTCCATTATGTGAGTAGTGAGATATTGTAGTTTTAGTCACTGCTGGTCTGTATTTTTCAGATTGCAAATTAGTGAAATATCGACACAATTTTTAGTTGAAACACCATAGTAACAGTAGTTTAATGACATGAAACTCTCCAAAAATTTAGTAGACATGCTTAGGATTCATTTTCTAATTTTTATGGATTTTTATATTGATTTTACACATAGTTTTCACCCATAAAGTTTTGACTATAAGTTACTGCCAGAACCCTTAAGCTGTAAAGATTAGGATAATTGACCTAGTTATAGTCAAAATTAATTGAAACTAACTGAATATGAATTGTAGCCCCAGATGTCTAGTTTACAACCCTTTTGACAGAATCAGATTCTGAATTATAGTTTGTGAATTATTGCTGTTTTAGTACTGTTGTGTCTGCTCTTCTCAGATTCACAATTACGTGTATATTATCATGCATCGCATCATTTTTCTGCATCCTTATCATCGCCTTGATAATCTTATATACACTTGCATGATCATGAATGATATAATAAAATATTGAACAAGTCGGGGTTAATAAGGGATTGACTTAGTAGTGGATAATCTCAGAAAATGTACTCGGTAGGGTCCTTCTTGTTTATATGGATTATTGACATGGAAGGTGGAGAATTACTTGTGAACTTGTTATCATGTTATCTTGTAATCTTGTTATCATGTTACATCGAGTACACGCTCTGTAGATCCTACCACTATGTCTAAAACGTACACTATTTTGCTTGCACCGAACCTGTGGTATGGGACACAGTGGTACGTGCACTAGATAGAGTAATAAAATACTGATAAACCTAAGTTGACACTTGTACAATTGACCATTGCTTATTGACATTGTTATTGCCTTTGGACTTTGATCTTGCTTCATGTTCCTTGATGTACCATGTTCCTTTACTATTTGCTTTTCACTACTTGCTGTCCGTATTTGCTCTTAGGACATTTTTTTTTCACTCTAGTTGATCCAACCACAGGTGCACAAGGAGAATTGCCAGAAGGCATTGGTGAGCAATTCTTCTAGGATTGGAGCAAGAGCTTGCTTCGCAATAAATTATTTCTTCCATGTTATTTTTCATATTGCATTGTTACTTTTGTTGAACTTTGTATCCCAGGCTTTGTTGACCTGTAATTGTTGTATATTTTCAGTTGGTTATTATGTTGGACTACTGCATGTTTTATTTCAGTATTTGTTTATATGATTATACTTTTTTCTACGTGGTTGTGATTATTCATTTTTCATATTGTTGAGTTAAGACTGAAACAGCTTATGGATGATGTTAAAATCATTCGTTGGGCCTTCATCACAGACTCGTATTCCCGTATTTTGGGAAGCGGGGCATGACAATAATAATCATACAAGTTATTCGATATCGATTCAAAGTTAGCTAAAAGTTCATTACAATCATATTCGGAATCATCTCCAAGTAAAGTAAAAAATATTTCAATCAAACTTCTCGTACCCGCTAATTTGATATGAGGATCCAGAACAGTAGTAATACAATACAATATAGGAGGGGGATTAAAATACTTCAAAAGTTTTGTATAAGCGGGAACAATAATATTGTTAATGTATTCGTTTGAAATCATTTCTTGAAAATTTTGCATCATAATAATGATAGAAATAAAAATACTACTAGAAGTAGAATCATAAGTTGTAGAAAACTTCATAGTTGCAGTTTTAAAAGGTTCCAAAAATCGTAATAAAGATTTGGCAAAATATCATGATTGGGGAGTCATTTGAAATTTTTTTCATGTTTCTTGCTAGACAAAAATCTCTTATAATATCTTTGTATTGAATAACAACATTTAGTAAATCGAAAGTAGAGTTCTATCGGTGTTTAACATATTTTGGAAATTTTCTAAAATGTATTACCCTAGCTTTACATCTTTTTTAAATTCTTGAAGTATAGGACCACTCAAAGCAGTAAAATGTACACAATTTCTAAGTGCAATTATATATGAATTGGCTAATTTCAATGCATCTTGTACACATAAATTTAAAATATGCCACGCACATCTAACATGAAAAATTTCATTACATGGAGGAACTAATTGTGTTTTTTATATACTAATCTAAGCATTGTTGTTAGATGCATTATCAAAACTAATTGTAATTTTCTTTTATCATGAATATGATATAAATCACAAATTTCTAAAATACTGTATTGTAATAATTAGTCCACTATGGGGATACGACAAAGCAGAAAGTGAGATGATTCTGTTTTGAATCATCCAGTCACTATCTATCAAATGACAAGTTAAGCCCATCATCAAAATATCATTACAAACTTTCCAACAATCGTAAGTTAATGATACTCTACAAGTTAAAGAATACAAGAGTGCAATTAAAGCATCTCTCATTTGTTGTAAAGTTTAAAATAATCGGACTTTAGTGTGTTTCTAGAAATTCTTCTAAAATGTGGATATAGTACATTTTGGTTGAAAGACTCTACATTCTTACCCTTAGAATAGGAAAAGGGTAGCTCATCCTTAATAACTAGTCGGGATATTTTCCGACGAACAAGTTCGGGATCATAGGGTTGGCTATCTATTTGTCTGGTCCTAGGGTTAATTTTTTGTTGGCCTTGTTGGTCTTGTACTAAGTCTTTGTGTACATTTAAAATGTGTCGTTTAATTGTATCTGTTCCCTCACCCTTCTTCCATTTGTAACTCGTCTTTACAAATTTATGTTCTACACACAGAATATTCTCATCGGGGAGATAGTCATAAAATCTGTGCCTATCACTTGTTTCTCCCATAGTTTTTCTACTACTAGTGGGTTTGGTTTGTTGTGCATCAACATTATGCATTTCTTCTTCTATGTCGTATGGAGGGACATCGTGAGTTCCTACCATAGGATTCAGTTTAAATTTGGGCTCTACATGTGGAACTATTAGAGGCCGACGTAAAGTACCAGTGAAATATTTTCCACTTTGGCTACGAAAGCTACCTCGTGAACTAGACATGGTAATAGTGTATGTGAAAAAAACGATTTCTAGTTTTTTACTAGTGTATGTGAAATAATACAAAATAATCTAGGAGTTACATGTTAAAAATTAAAATCTAAAAAACAATTGGAGTGTTGACAGAGAGAGAAAATCGAAAAACTAACAAACAAATATGATACAATACAAAAATTTAGAACTACAACAAAAATAAAGACAATAGGAGGGTTGTGAAATTTTGATACCGTACTTTACGGATAATCGAATATAAAAATGAGAGAGAAAATAAAAGTAGAGAAATGTAGTCGACGTAGTCACGATGTCACGTAGTCTGGTAGTCCTTGAAAAAGAGAGAGAGAGAGAGAGAGAGAGAGAGAGAGAGAGAGAGAGAGAGAGAGAGAGAGAGCTTTATTGTTGGAGGAGTTGAAGTAGACGTAGTTAAGAGTTGAATCAACACAATTTGATACGATCGAAAATTTTCGCTTCTTTGTTGAAAAATTTGATTGAGTTGAGATTGAATTGAGTAGTAGTAGTAGAGAGAGAAAGAGAGTAAGGTGTGTAAATTTTTAGATTGAATTAAGTTGGTATTTATCGGGGAAAAATAAAATTAAAAAAGCCAGCCGAAACAGAGCCGTTGGCTCTGTTTTTTGCGTTTTTGGCCCGTTCGACCCGCGCGGGTCGTACGGGTCCAAACCCACAGGTCGAGTTGCGGGTTGCGGGGGATTTGACTTGGTCAACAGGTTTGTAGGTCGGGTCGAGCAGGTTGGATTTCCTAATTTTTCGACTCGGGTCGACGCGGATCGACCCGGATCTGAACCACCAATTTCCGAGCCATGTTTGAGTAGGTAGGTCACAGGCCATCCCGGCCTGATTGCCATCCCTATCCTCCACCTCCCGATGATTTAGAATGTCGCGGGCTCACTTTGGTGATTCTAGTGGCGGCAAACTAGATAATGCTTTAAGAGCGCCGGGTTTAAAAATACTTGCGCAAGAGTCCTCATTCCTACAAAGCTTGTAGAGACTGTGCTAACTTGGCCCAATATCCCTCATTCTGTAACACCTCGAATTCCATTTACATGTAATTCGTAGTACAACATGATATTTTACTTCAATTCGTACAATTTTACAAGGAAATTAAAACTTTTTTTTTATTACACTATAATGTTTATTACAGAGTTACACAGCGGAGTAAAATACAACAAGAAGTACAATTCTAATATTAGCAGCTTCAATCATGAATATAATCTTTACAATCAACCATCTTTAAATCCTTGCCAATCTAATAAAGTCTTGCACTGAAAATCTATGGGCACGTCAGTTGCTTACAACCGACGCAATGTTATAAGCAGTAATCCTCTCTGTGTTGTATTATAATGAAATCTCTTACTTTAACAAACACAAATTGAATGCATATAAAAGGGTAAAAAGTGACTATCCTAAACATGTCAGTGTATGATATGACTTAATGCCTAATGCAGATGTTATACTACAATGACACTAATGCATACTTGTTCGGATTCTATGCATCTCATACTACATAGGTCCGAGGGCAAGCACCTGCGTACTCCACATTAAAGGGTTTTATCTTTTGTCATGATAACTACCCAGTAATAAAAAAAAGTTTAGACATTCCACGAGTATGGATTCCAGTTAAGGAGATCCACTGCCCGACTATACAGAATTCTCGTCGTGCGAGCATCCCGCAAGTGTCCCTCTAACCCCGGTATACGTATATACACTGGAGTACGACCTACTATTCGCCCGACTAATCATGATCCCAGAATCCACCGCCCGATCAGTCATAATCCCGGATTTAATTAAGACTCACCTCCATCGCAAGTAACCACAGCCCCGAAATCCACCGCCCGACTGGGTCTATAGTCCCGGAATCCACCGCCCAACTACGTAGAGGCTCTCCACTCACATTTGCCTAAGTTTACTATATCTTCACATAGTTCCTAATTCTGAAATTTGAACATGAATAAATTATACTACCTAGAGCTAGTTTACCCTCCTACCGGTCTTACACAAAAATACTGAGAACGACAATCCATATTGGCCACTTCTAAAAAATCAATTATTCATTTTCATTACTTTTGCCGGTACCTGGATATCACTAAGCCTCTAGAATCAACATCTTTCTATGTTCAACAACTTGGGATACTCATACCCTTATACTCATGTTCATGTATTCATAATTCATTCAAATTCTTTCATTCATTCTTATTTATTCATCAATAAATACAATCTCAACCTATTCATTTTCACAATACACTTTTCATATTCATCAAAACCTTCTCAATACAAGTTAATTAAGATTAAAACATAATCTCTTAAAATTCATCATTAAAAACTCATCTCATCATTTTTCTTTGATTTATTTTAAACCAATTCCTAACATCATTAACCATATATATATTTTTCTTGAGTTCATACCTCATCTAAGTATGAATATGGTCTTTATTTTTCCAAAATAAAACTTAAAACCACAAGAATATATTTTCAATCACCTCGCTTAAGTATCATTTGCAAAATAGTAAATTCAAAGTCAGAAACTGCATTTTAAACTATTTGTAAAAATCATATATTTCACGAAACTTTGCATTATTTATATCAAATTAAAGGTGTAAAAGTCTACTACAATTTCTTAGTTATGAGTTTCCTCAAAATACTGTATCTATAACCCTGAATTACTCGAAATGTACAGTAAGGTCAAAATACTGAAATACTGCCACAGTACACTTGTAAAATTAATATAAAATTCAATTATTTGTGAAAATTTGATTTCTTAGATTTTTTAGAATGTTTAATGAGTCTACTACATCTTCTTAGTTCAGACTTTTCTCAAATTATTTCATTCACAATGCTGATTTAATCAAAAACCGAAATGTGTACAGATTTCCAGCAACCAGTCAACTACTAACCAGTTCTGAATTTAAATTTTATTAAAATAGTAAACGATCTCCAAATCTAATGAAATTTTAAAGGAATGTTTCTGACATGTACAAGTTGGTCTCAAAAAAGTTTTAGCTCTAGATTCTAACTATTTTATTAAATACAAATTTATGATGGACAAACAAAACTCAAAACAGTAACTTTTCTTGGCATGAATTAGTAACTTTGTGTACAAATCTATATCCATATCTTTTAATCTAATCATGATGTACTACCATGCAATCTAAAAAAAGTCATTTCAACTTATTTACATGGCAATATTAGCATGCATTGTCATTCTAAATATCATCATTACAATTTAATCACTACTCATTTGTATAAACAATTTTAAATATCAATTTTCCTACACATGCAATCTATTTTACCTTAGAAAGTAAGAAAGAACACCCACCTAAATGAAGATTCTAATGTAGAAGAAAACTCCTAGAAGTTGCTCCTAGCTCCAAGAATGGAACTCCTTTCTTCCTCCAAACAAGAACTCAAATAACTCTATTTTTTCTTTCCTATCTTTCTTTTCTTATCTTTCTTATCTTTTCTTTTCTTTTAATTTTTGGTGCAATATTTCATGAAGAAAATGTGGTATTTAACTATTTATAAGGTTAAATGGGTGAATGAAGAGATACCCATTACCCAAAATATAAATGCCCATTTTCAAAATTAAACACTCACCACCATTAGTACCACAAACACCCAACTCTTCATCTCCCTTCATGAATTGGCCAACTCTTGGATTTTTTCACATGTGCACACTTCTCATTCATTTGTTTAATTATTTGTCTATAGCCTAGATGTATATACTTGTTATATGACAAGTGTAGGATTAAAAGTGTTTATTGAAAAAAGGTAGATTAACTAATGATTTTTTCTTTTAATTAGTGCCTTCTCTTTTAATTAACTTAGTGGGATTTAAAATAAACTTTAGGCCTATGGGTTTTTAATAAGATAAAAATAAAAAAATGTGAAATAAAATGAGAAAGAAATGTGCATGACATCTTAGAAAATTTTAGAAATAAAATGCACAAAAAAATTTACGTGCAATGCACATAAAAATATTAAAATTAATTTGGGAGAATGAAAACTGTCAAAATACAAAACTTGTATATGTAATAGTGTTACGGATATTTCACGTAACGAAAAATATATGTAATCGAAACGTGTTTTGAAAACACGTGCAATGTACGTAAAACACAGAGATTAAAATAAATGTTTGAGTTGGATAAAAATAGGGTTGAAATGAGTATTGAGAAAACGAAAAACGTATAAATAATTAGAATATAAGATACATATGACATTTATATAAAAATATGTTACAAATATTATTCGTAACGGTACAAAATATACGGGCATAACACACGATGACAAAATTGTCATTGCCCAATTTTGCAGGGAGTTATACTCTCCCCCCTTAGAACAGTTCTGTCCTGAGAACTTACTAGGGTAGAAGTTGTATTTCGCACACACCAAAGAAAATATCTTTAATGTATATAGACAAACTGCAAATATTACGAAATTAAATGTAGTATAAAAATATGTTATGTGGAAAAACACGATAAACTTAGATAAGAAAACTTTGAGTATAAAAATTTACAAGAACAGTACAAGAAAACTAGCAAAATAGTATAAGAAAAGCAATGTGACCATAAAAGATATGATAGATTGAGAAAATTTTTCATAAAAATAACATTAGGTAAAGTATTAGATGAAAGTGAAAAATATAAATTAGGTCATTAATTGTGAAATAATTTGGAAAACATCGCAATTGGGAAGAATAAATAGAAACATAGTCAATTGATAAATTATTAATATGCTTGGTAATGAAAATTTTATCAAAGTAATAAGCGGTAGAATAAAAAAATTTGGGTTGCAGAAGAGTCTTATTAAACCCTATAAAAACCACAGTGTAACACCCCGCAAAATTGGGTAATGACAATTTTGCCATCGTGTGTTACGCACGTGTATTTTGTATCGTTACGAATAATATTCGTAACATATTTTTATATAAATGTTATATGTATCTTATATTCTAATTATTTATATGTTTTTCGTTTTCTCAACACTCATTTCAATCCTATTTTTAGCCAACTCAAATATTTATTTTAATCTTTGTGTTTTACGTACATTGCACGTGTTTGCAAAACACGTGTCGATTACATATATTTTCCGTTACGTGAAATATCCGTAACATTATTACATATAAAAGTTGTGTATTTTGACTGTTTTCATTCTCCCAAATTAATTTTAATATTTTTATGTGCATTGCACGTAAGTTTTTCTATGCATTTTATTTCTAAAATTTTCTAAGATGTCATGCACATTTCTTTCTCATTTTATTTCACATTTTTTTATTTTTATCTTATTAAAAATCATAGGCCTAAAGTTTATTTTAAAACCCGCTAAGTTAATTAAAAGAGAAGCCACTAATTAAAAGAAAAACCATTAGTTAATCTACCTTTTTTTTAATAAACAATTTTAATCCTACACTTGTCATGTAATAAGTATATACATCTAGGCTATAAACAAATAATTAAATAAATGAATGAGAAGTGTGCACATGTGGAAAATCCAAGGGTTGGCCAATTCATGAAGGGAGATGAAGAGTTGGGAGTTTGTGGTAGTAATGTTGGTGGGTGTTTAATTTTCATAATGGTCATTTATATTTTGGGTAATGGGTGTCTCTTGATTCACCCATTTAAACCTATAAATAGTTAAATATCACCCATTTTCTTCATGAAATCTTGCACCAAAAATTAAAAGAAAAGAAAATATAAGACAGATAAGAAAGATAAGAAAAGAAAGAGAGGAAAAGAAAAAAGAGAGTTATTTGAGTTCATGCTTGGATGAAGGAAGGCTTGCTAAGAGAAGAAAGGAGTTCCATTCTTGGAGCTAGGAGAATTTTCTAGGAGTTTTCTTCTACATTAGAATCTTCATTGAGGCTGGGTGTTCTTTCTTGCTTTCTAAAGTAAAATAGATTGCATGTGTTAGGAAATTGATATTTAAAATTGTTTATACAAATGAGTAGTGGTTAAATTGTAATGATGATATTTAGAATGACAATGCATGCTAATATTACCATGTAAATAAGTTTAAATGATGTTGTTGATTGCATGGTAGTACATCATGATTATATTAAATGATATGGATATAGATTTGTATACAAAGTTACTAATTCATGCCAAGAAAAGTTACTGTTTTGAGTTTTGCTTGCCCATAAGAAAATTGTATTTAATGAAAAAAGTTAGAATTCAGAGCTAAAACCTTTTTGAGAGCATCTTGTACATGTTAGGAACATCCTTTTAGAATTTCATAAGATTTGGAGGTCATTTACTGTTTTAATAAAATCTTAACTCAGAACTGGTTAGTAGTTGACTGGTTACTAGAAAACTGTACACATTTCGGTTTTTGATCAATTCAGCATTGTAAATGAAATAATTTGAGAAAAGTCAGAACTAAGAAGATGTAGTAGACTTGTTAACCTTTCTGAGAAGTCTAAGAAATAAATAACGCAAAGTTTCGTGAAGTATATGATTTTCTATGATTTTTACAAATAGCATGAAATGCAGTTTCTAACTTTGAATTTACTGTTTTGCAAATGATACTAAGCGAGGTGATTGAAAAAAAGTATTTTTGCTGTTTTAAGTTACATTTTGGGAAAATAAAGATCATATTCATGCTTAGATGAGATGTGAACTCAAGAAAAATATATATATGTGGTTAATGATGTTAGGAATTGGTTAAAATAAATCAAAGGAAAATGATGAGATGAGTTTTCAATGATGAATTTTAAGAGATTATGTTTTAATCTTAATTAACTTGTATTGAGAAGGTTTTGATGAATATGAAAAGTGTATTGTGAAAATAAATATGTTGAGATTGTATTTATTGATTAATAAATAAGAATGAATGAAAGAATTTAAATGAATTATGAATACATGAACATGAGCTATAAGGGTATGAGTACCCCAAGTTGTTGTACATGGAAAGATGTTGATTCTAGAGGCTTAGTGATACCCAGGTACTGACAAAAGTAATGGAAATTAATAATTGATTTTTGAGAAGTGGCCAATATGGGCTATCGTTCTCGGTATTTTTGTGTAAGACCGGTAGGAGGGTAAACTAGATCTAGGTAGTATAATTTATTCATGTTCAAACTTCAGAATTAGGAACTAAGCGAAGATGTAGTAAACTTGGGCAAACGTGAGTGGAGGGCCACTATATAGTCGAGCGGTGGATTCCGGGACTATAGACCTAGTCGGGTAGTAGATTTCGGGGCTGTGGTTGCTTGCGATGGAGGCGAGCCTTAATTATATCCGGGATTATGATTGATCGGGCGATGAATTTCGGGATCATGATCAGTCGGGCAGATAGTAGGCCGTACTCCAGTGTATACGCGTATACCGGGGCTAGAGGGACACTTGCGGGATGTTCGCACGACGAGGATTCTGTATAGTCGGGCAGTGGATCTCCGGGACTGGAATCCGTACTAGTAGAATGTTTAAACTTTGTTTTATTAATGGGTAGTTTTCTTTGCGTGGGATAAAACCCTTTAATGTGAAGTACGTAGGTGCTTGCCCTCGGATCTATGTAGTATGGGATGCATAGAGTCTGAACAAGTATGCATTAGTGTCATTGTAGTATAACATTTGCATGAGGTATTAAGTCATATCATACACTGACATGTTTAAGATAGTCACTCTTTACACTTTTATATGCATTCAAGTTTGTGTTTGTTAAAGTAAGAAATTTCGTTATAATACAACATAGAGAGAGGATCGCTATTTATAACATTGCGTCGGTTGTAAGCAACTAACATGCCCATAGATTTTCAGTGCAGGACTTGATTGGATTGACAAGGACTTAAAGACGGTTGATGATAAAGATTATATTCTTGATTTAAGCTGCTGATATTAGAGTTGTACTTCTTGTTGTTTTTTATTCTGTTGTGTAACTCTGTAATAAACATTGTTGTGTAATAACAGAAAAGTTTTAATTTCCATGTAAAATTGTACGAATTGAAGTAAAAGATCCTATTGTACTACGAATTACATATAAATGGAATTCGGGGTGTTACACATTCACCTCGCCACCTTACGAAGACCGTCCCAAACTGGTAAAACTCCACATCAAGTTGTGTAACTGCAGCCCCGTGCTTCCAGAGTTCCAAGGATAGCATGTTCCATTTCAATAAAGGAATATGCATGACCTTCTCTAGTGAGTACCCCTTTCCTTCTGGCATCTTCAACTCAACTGTTCCCTCACCCACTATGTCACAAATCTCACCAATCCCCGTTTTCACACAACGACATGTTATAGACTTGTAAGTAGAAAACAGTTTCTTGTTGGAGCAAATATGAGAAGAACTGTCTGAATCAAGAAACCAATAAGAATCTACATCTAAAGAACTTGAAATAAGAAGACAGTCTAAGTTTTCACATGATTCAGTGGCACTGACTATGTTGGAACCCCTCTGATTCAACCACTTGCGACAATCCTTCTTATAATGTCCAATCCGTCTGCAATGGTGGCAACAGACCTCACCCTTACGGGCTTGCTCTTCCAATTGAAGTACCATTCACCGCCAAGAAACTCATAGAAGTAGATGCCATTTTCTGAGTCTCCTTCATATGTTCATCCTCCTTCAAGTGCTTGATCACCGGCCATCAAAAACCTCTCCTTGACAGATTTCCCATCTAGCATGGTTGTTATCAAATGCTTGTATGAATCTGGCAGTAAATATATCGAGTTGAAAAGCCTCTTCTCTTAGATCATCTGCGTTCATCGCCATGAATTCATATAACTCTGTTTTGAATTCCGTTGTATGATCTTGAAGAGTGGTACCTTCCTTCATTGAGAAACGAAACAATTTTCTTTTCTAGTACATCCGATCCTGTAATAACGATTTAGAGTAGTCAGTTCTGAGTCTCGCCCAATGACTCATCGCGCCTTTCCTTAACGAGGTTTCACCTATTGTCGTTCGTTAAAGATAGCTGAATTATAATCAATGCTTTTGAACAAATTTCCTCCCACTTATCCTGCTTTATGTCGATTGACCTCCCTTTATCTCCTTCTAGGGCATGAATGCCTTGTTGAACCAATGCATCGTACATGTCCACCTTCTAGAGATTAAAGGTTATCTTAGCATCGAACAGCTTGATCTTCGTGAAACTCTGATCTGTAATCTTCGCCAAGAAACTCGAGCAACCACGAACTGCAAAAGTTTGTTGAAAACCTAAACATCTGATACCACTTGTTAGGATTTTCTGCTGAATTTTGGTACACGATCACTACAAACCACCAATCAATAATTGACCAAACCAAATACCAATGTGTGCAATTTTGTCCCGGTTCAGACGAAACTAGTATGGGGGAGAAATAATCGAGATATTATTCAACTAGAGAATATACAAGAGTTACAACCACTCTCACCATTACCCTATCCTTTTCAAGCATCACTAGAAGATACTTGTTGTACAATAGAAAACTCTTAGATGAAGTATTGTCTCTCAATAGAGGCAATTACAATATTATATAGAGATATAGAGAAACCCTAGGTTATAATCTTGATACAATCACCGTCCGATATACCCTGAAGAGAAAGATGCACAATAGGAGTCATACAATCTAACTTGGAGAGGAAGTCTATTCAATTAGACCCCTAAGACCAGACCCGAATACTGTTGTCGCTGTCACTTGCGGTCAATTGCAAGTAATGCAGTCGACTGAAGTCTAAAATCGAGCTAAACTCCAGCCTAGTAGCTTCCAGCTAGCAAACCATAGCTCCTTCATCTTCCACATTCGCTTAGAACCTCTTATCGCTTGACCATCTTCTCTTCAAATCGAACCTAGTATGTAAAACATAAATCCAACAGTAGTGTTTCTCGTTTAACATCTATATTAGTTTAGTGTTAATGAATGTATATGACAGGCATGCCACGATCACTGCCAGGTTTTAAGATGATTAGCATTTTCTTCTTATTCTTCTTCTTTTTTTGGGTGAGAATAATGGCTTATATCTTCAGAAAAGGAAATTTAGATGCCAATTTTATTGTCAACTTATGTCCCTTACAAGATGCAACACCTTTCCTGGTGTTTTTTTTGCCCTACCCCGCATTTTAATCGTCCTGGTAGGGCAAACTAAGGAAGAAATAAAGCCTACACCGACGTTTATTTATCTATTTATTTATTTTGGGTAAATAGCTTCCCGACGTTTTTGAAAATGCCAGGGTAGGGTTTTTTTTTAAATGTTTTTTTTTGGTAAATAGCTACCCTGGCTTTTTTGTAAACACCAGGGTAGCTCTTTTTTAATAATTTTATTTGTTGTTATTGTTATTGTTATTGTTATTATTATTATTATTATTATTTATAAGCTCCCCCGTCATTTTTCAAAAACTACAGGTAGGTATATACATTTTAAAAATATTTTTGATTAATAATTGATTCAAAATACATGTTATACAAATTGCATAACATTTTCTGCTATTAGTATACTACACATTCAAAAATCATATAATCAATATTAATAACGTAACAAACCATCAAAATTCACAATAAAATCTAGTAATCCAATCCAATAGCTAGGAATTTAATCAATTTTCACACAAATTAACATACATCAAATTTGAGCACAAATAGTTACCACAAGTTAAGTTTTACAACAAATGTTTGATAAAAAACTCTTAAACAAATAGGGTCACTTATAAGCCACTACTACTGCATACGCCTTCTTCCCGCGGAGTTGCTTCTATGCTCATCAGTAGTTTGCCTTGGATTTGTATGACCTGAAACTGATGGAATTCTTTGGCCGCCCTGTGTAATGCACAAAATTATCAAAATTTAGTAAACATGAACATGCACAATCAAGTATCTAGTTATAACATTGGTGAGACTGTGTATTTTACTAAGTATCTCGTTACTAATCAACTGTCGGGTGAGATATAAGCTTGAATTTTCTCGGGTATCAGAGTATCCATTAACTTTATTAATTGAAAGTGATAGTGAGTCATATCTTGCAAACTGTGAGTCAAAACTCACTTCCACAAGTTAATTGAAAGTGATACAGTTTCCATTTCACTGGTTTCTTATAAATAATGGTTACTTCAAAGAACATGGTGTAAGTTATAATATGTTCCTGTGTCTTGAATGGAATTTTAGTGCTGGGATTCTGTTGCCTGAATACAGTTGCAACAAAATCTTTAAGTTGTTGCAACTCTGCCGTCAATTGATTTATCTGCTCATTTTGGGACCCCCTTGGAAGTCGAAGTACGAGGACCGAAGACTTGAGTGGGTGTTGGTCCCATTCCACGCACACGACCATGGCCCTGTGGCCCCAATCACTTCGGTAAAACTTTTGCGCTGAAGTGTTAATGGGTTGGATGAAGCAGTGGAAGACCTATCGTCATACTTTTTCTAGTCGCCTCCTGCAAAAGGATGGAAAGAAAAAGTTATGATTAAGTTATTTATTTCATAGAAAATTAAAAAATCAAACAAGCACACAAGATATAAAAATACACCACTTTATCATTCTTGCGACCTTCAACATGCCATCTCATATCAGAAGAGGTTTTAGAGGACATAAACATTATTTCCACGTAGAAATCATAGGAAAGTGACACAGTTGTTTTGCAGGCTTCTTTCACCTAGTTGTTTTAACTGTCACACTTGTTTGTTGGTTTTCATTCGGTGTTCCTGCCCATTTTAAAGTACCGCATAATTCACAGTTCTCGAAACTCACCTTATCTCCCCTGAATAGCATACAATCATATTTGCATGCTACTATCTTCTCATACCCTAGATCAGAAGACTTGAGAAATTTTTTTGTTTCATGGGATGAATTTGGAAAACAGATTTCAGGACATGCTTCATTTAACAATTGAAGTAGCATGGTGAAAGACTTGGCAAACCACCCATTTAAACATTTCATCTAAAATAGTCTAACAATGAATGAGAACTTAGAAAATTTGGTGCAATCATGATACAGATGTGTATTAACATCTTCCAACAACTTAGCAAAGCTTCGTATTCTTTATTAATTTCCTCCTCCACCCCCACCAATATGTGTTGTTTTGGTTGACTCTTTATAGGCTTGAGTTGTTGGACTGTTTGTGTGGACTGAAATATTATGAATTCCAAAAGTATCCCGCACTAAATCTTGCATCTCATCGACATCACTTAGGTTGTCGTTCACTAAAGACATGTCTTCGTCTTCAAACACAACTGGACCAACATGAGCTGATGTAGCACACTCTCCATGTCAATACCATTGTGCGTACCCTCGTAGAAAACCACATGCAAATCAAATGTGATTCTACTTTGTCGCAAGTCTTCAAATTACCGTTTGTACATCGGAGACATGGACAAAGAATTAAGTTGGGATCACGGGAATTTTGCTTGGCAAAGTTGGTGAAATCTTTAACACCGTTGCTGTACTCCTTAGATAATCGTGGCTTATTAATCCAACTTTTATTCATTTGAATAATAACACTGTATCTGAAATTTCAATTTTATAAAATTAAAAGTTATTATAATTGAAAACTCATTCGGTAACTAATTTCCCCATTTTTAAACCCTCCCTAATTGATTTTAGCCAATTAACTCCTTAAAAGCAATTAATGACTGATGTTAGATCCAGAGAAAGAAAAGAAAACTTTATTGGATTATTGAGTTAATTATAAATGAGAATATCTCTTACATATAGAAGAGAAGCAAACATTAAACTAATACATTTTTCGATATGGGACTAAACTGAGTAATATAACATCTCACATCTAACACCTCCTCTCAAACTCAAGTTGGTTCAAGGAATATGAGTTTGGAATATTGACGATGTTCATGTAGTATGGATGACACACGATGGTGTAGAGACGACGCTCGATGATGGCACATGATGTTGTGGGGATGATGCTTAGTGACGTCGCATGTGATGGCGCTCGATGGTCCAAGGGACGGGGCACGATGGCTCAGGGATGACGCTCGGTGATGCAGGGACGTTCCGACTCTTAGATCTGGGATTGATTTGGATCAGGCTTTTAGAACTGGGATTGAAAGGCGATCTCGCTGTTGGATCTGGGATATAGTGGATCTGACTCTTGGATCTTGGATTGAGGGATGATCCGATTCTTAGATCTGGGATAGATTGGATCTGGCTTTTGGATCTGGGATTGAAGGATGATCTGACTCTTGAATATGGGATTGATTGGATCCGACTCTTGGATCTGGGATTGAGGGACGATCTGCCTCTTGGATATGGGATTGATTAGACGATCTGACTCTTGGATCTAGGATGGATGTTAGGATGGCCCTGGGAGGTGGAAAGAACGCCTAGGACAGCGGGATGTGTTGGCGGCACTATATATATCTGAACTCCCCCTCTCAGGCTCGTGGTGGGTCAACTAGTATGTGTTTGCTTACGAAGTATCAGAACCTCTCGGGATAAGGGCGACGACTATAGAAGCTGAAGAACTTGCAAGATTTTTTTATTTTTTTATTTTTTATTTTTATTTATTTTGGGAATCTAGATCTAGAGAAGTGGGTTTCGGGTGTGGATCTGAAGAAGTGGACTTGGGTATTGATTTGGAAGTGGTAGGTTTAGGGTTTGGAGCGAGTCAGGTTTGGGATATTAGTGTAGGTTTTCGGGTTTGGGTTCACGTATTAGAGGGATATAGGTTTTGAGTGGTATTAGTGTTACAGGGATTTATTGGGAAGTGGGTAGGGTTATGGAGAGTTAGGGTTTGGAGCAGGTCGAGTTTAGTTTTGGAGTTTGGGGAGGTGATATGGCTTAATATTTGTTTTGGCTTGGATGGTTTGTGGGCTTGGTTGGAAGAAGATGATGATGATGATGGTGTTTGGTGTTCACTGGAGGTTTCAGGATGGTGGAGATGGCGTGAGATGAAGGCAGAGAAGGAAAAAAAGATTTTTTGGTTTTGGTTTTTGTTGTCTTTTTTTGTTTTGTTTTTTTTTTGTTTTGTTTTGTTTTTTTTGTTTTATTGGGAGGGATGGCGGCCATACCAGGGGAGAAAAATATGTTGGTCGGCAGTAAGACTGGTTGCAGCAGGATTCGGGAACTTTGGGATGTGGATGCCGATGTCGAGATCTGGATTTGATAGTAGATATAGATTTGGATTTTTTTTTTCTTCTCGTGGCTGCAAAACTTGGGTTTGGATCAGGGCTTTGATATCGTGTTAGATTTAGAGATAGAAAAGAATACTTTATTGGATTATTGATTGATTATAACTGAGTACAATGTCTCCTACATATGAGAGAAGTAAAGATTAAACTAATACATTTTTTGATATGAGACTAAACTGAGTAATATAACATCTCACATCTAACAACCAAGATTCACAAATATGACTCCTTCAAATATAAACGAAATGATAATGATCGAGATTCACAACATATGACTCCTTCAACATTGATTAGTCAATCTACCTATTATATAGATTCTAACTATTTAATATATAAACAATTAAACTTTTAGTCCAATGTACGCCTGATACCACATAAGTAGACATATCTAATTCTAGTGTATATATCACACAAAAAGGACCATATAGCATGAAAGATAACAGAAAGCAAAATTAATAAAGTGTTTTACTTTATATTTCTTTTTCCTATTAAAAAAAGCACTTTTAGATAATTTTGTTTTCTCAAAAAATAGCAAGATGTCACTTGATATTATAACTTTAGTACGACGTAAAAAAACACCCCAAAATAAATTCACATTTATAGGTTGATGTTGCAACCTACTAGTTTAACCTAACATACACATATATTTCATATTTGTGCCAAAAGAGATACTAAGCTATATATATATATTTTAGGGCATTGCTAAGCTATATATGATGAACTAATGAATGGTGAGTTGCGTTCTAGTTCTCTAATATGACTCCTTCAACATATGACTCATTCAATATCCATTAGTTAACCGATCTACTAATACATCATAATTATGTTGAATCATAACATTCACAAACCCCAATTATTCTTCTCTCCTTTTTTCTCCAGTCAAACAAACCATAATTTTCTGACAATTCCACAAACCCTAATTATTCTTCTATCAATCCATAATTCTCAAATCCACAAATTAACCTATTCTCAAAATTTCAAATTCATACCTAGGGTTTGAGAGAAGGAGGAAGATGGTGGTGATCAGAATGACGGAACAAGAATGACGACGTGGGGATGACAACGGTGGTCAGGACTAGGGTTTATGAGAGGGAGATGTGGGGGCTGGGTTTTGTGAGAGAGATGTGGGGGGTGCATGGTGACATGGGGGGGGGGGCACAGTGATGCGTGGCAGGGGTTGACGAGGGTAGGGGACAGCGACGGCGAGGGAGGGTTTGGATTCGAGAGAGAGAGAGAGAGAGAGAGAGAGAGAGAGAGGATGTAGGGCAGTGGTCGATGACATCGGGGAACAGTGATGGCGATGGCGACAATGATGGAGGGTTTGGGTTCGTGTGTGTGTGTGTGTGTGTGTGAGAGAGAGAGAGAGAGATAGAGAGAGAGAGAGAATTTGGGAGGGGAAATTAAGAGAGAGAATGAAAGTAAAATTGAGAAATGAAAATTATGGGGGATAAGCAGGGCCGGCCATGGCCCAGGACGGGCTGGGCGGCCGCCCAGGACCCAATTCAGATGAAGGACACAAAATTTGTAAGTATAATGTGTTTGTAACACTGTAACTAATTAATATTTGAATTATGAATGCTAAAAGTCTCCTACCTCAATTGGTTAGAGCACTTGTTTAGTAAGTGAGGAGGTCATGAGATTGACTCTCTAAACTAGAGCAGTATTTTTTTAAAACTTTTTATATTCATGTTTACTAATTATTGGTTATTTATTTATTTATTTGTTTTATCTTTTTAATTCTTGTTTACTAATTAATGATTTTCGATTTTCGATTTTTATTTTTTAAATTCATGTTTGCTAATTAATGGTTCAATAAGTGTTCTTAGATATTTACTAAATTCTGAAACAAACTTTAATTAATTAGCAGAAATTTCTGATAATTCTAAAGTGAGTTGGGATGCTGAGAAATTAGCATCGGCAATTTTTCTTTTAATTTTATTTTCCTATTTACTAATTAATGGTTATTTACTTTTTACCCTTTTAGTTCCTATTTACTAATGAATGGTTTTCGATTTTTGATTTCTTTTTTACTTTTTAAATTATTGTTTGCTAGTTAATGATTCAATAAGTGTCCTTAGCTATTTACTACATTCTGAAACAAGTTTTAATTAAATTGGCAGAAACTTCTTATGAATCTAAAGTGAGTTGGGATGTTCAGAAATTAGCATCAGGTGAATGTTCAAGTTTGGTTATTTGGCATGAAATTTTGTACAATATTAGCTTAGTTAGTAAAAATTGCAGACTGAAGATATGCTTCTTGATGTTGCAATTAAAAACTTGGAAGGGTTGGTTTCATTTTTTGAAAATATAAAGAAAATAGATTTTACTTCTGCTATGATTAAAGCTAAAGAAATTGTATCTGAAATGAAAATTGAGTCTTTATTTTTTGTAAAACGTAGGGCTTTTAGAATGAGACATTTTGATAAGATTCCTTATATGGATAGAAAACAACAATTTGCTCAAGAAAATTTTAGAACTGATTATTTTTTTGTTTTAGTTGATATGGCTCTTTCTCAATTGAAGAGTAGATTTGAACAAATGCAAAATTTTGAATCCATAATTAGTTTCATTCGATAATGATGAAATGAAAAATTGTTGCATGCAAGTTGAAATTGCTTTGAAACATGGTGAAATGTCTGATATTGATGAGAATTATTTACTTTCAGAATTACAAATATTGCAAGAAATGCTACCAAGTGAAGCATGCATATGAAACAGATAAATCATTGCATTCCACTAAAATTGTGGAGTTTGCAAAAAAAAAAGGATATGTTTCCAAATATTTTGGTTACTTATAGGATTTTACTGACTGTAATTGTGACTGTGGCATCTGCGGAAAGAAGCTTTTCAAAATTAAAATGATTAAAATCTTATTTGCGACAACTATGACTCAAGATAGGTTAAATGAATAACCAATTTTAAGTATTGAAAAACATATGTTGAAAAATATTGAGGTTGAACATATAATTGGTGATTTTGTTTCTAAAAATGCAAGAAGGAATCATTTTAGATGAGATTTAATTTGATTTGATTTGTTTTTTTTTTTATTGTGCAAGAATTGTTGTCACTATGCCTAATGAAAAATATGAAGTATTTGGTGTCATAAAACCAAATAAGGTAAACTTTATTTTTCGGGGTATTGGTTTTATGTCCCCACCGTTATATCATATCTTATTAATATACTAGGTTTGACCGTGGACACGTGTCTATGAAACATCTTTGTGATCGATGCAACATATGAAAAGCTATGTAAACACATAAACAAAATGCAGGCAAAGCAGATAAAGAGGTTAATGAAAATTCAGCATACTAGTGTTACTACTTACCATCCAATTGTTGAAGAATGTCTGATTTTTTAGCACCTCCTTTTCTAAAAGGTGAAGAATGTCTGATTTTTTAGCACCTTCTTTTCTAAAAGGTGAAGTGATATGTGAGAGAGAATGCAGGCAAAGCGGATAAAGAGGTTAATGAAAATTCAGCATACTAGTGTTACTACTTACCATCCAATTGTTGAAGAATGTCTGATTTTTTAGCACCTCCTTTTCTAAAAGGTGAAGAATGTCTGATTTTTTAGCACCTCCTTTTCTAAAAGGTGAAGTGATATGAGAGAGAGAGAGAGAGAGAGAGATGGAAAAGTGAAGAGATGAGAGACAAGAATAGTAATAAAGTAATGATGAAATTTTTTTTTGGGGGCGCGGGGGCGGGGGGGGGGGGGGGGGGGAATTTAGATTTGGGGAGAAAACTTTTGGGAGAAAAAATATCTTTTGGGAGGGTGAATGAGAGCCATTAATTTTGTTTCAATTGAAGGATAGTCACTTGATAGTTTTTTTTTTACACTGTCTTGTAATTTATTATATAAAAATAAAAATACAGCCATGTCTATAAAGGGCACAATTTTATTTCATACCTAGGGCCTTAAATACCTCGGGACCGGCCCTGGGGATAAGGATACCTTATCCCTCTATCCCGGTCAACAGCCCCCTATCCAATGTTTTGAAGAAACACCGGAGTAGGATGGGGTGTTTTACTATTATTATTATTTTTTAATTTTTACCGGGGTGCTACCCCGGCGTTTCTACCCAAACGCTGGGCTAGCAATGCCGAAGTAGACTAGATTTGTTGTTGTGCTCACGGTCATATATTGCTTTTTCTTTTTCATGAGAGTTAAAGTGTTAATGTTTGTATCCATGATTCTATTTCTGGTTTAGCAAGAGATGTTGTTTTTGTGAAATCTTTTTTTGATAAGCTTGTGAGATATTAGCCGACCTACATTAAGGTCTCGAGGGAACAAGAGGCTGATCTTTATACAAAATTAAACACCAAACCTAACTACATAGTCAGGGATTGTGACAGGAGTTATAGGTATCTCCACTAACCTTGGTTCTGAGAGAAGGTCGATCTTTAATTAAATGCATAACCTATTTTACACTTCTCTCTAACAATGAAATATCTTGCATCTTAAATGAACTCAACTAACTTCAATTATTGCATACCATAGCTCCGCTGAAACAAATCCAGATATATACATAGAGTGAATAAACTAGCAAATTCTTCAATTAGAGCTCTGTATCTCACAAAACATGGAAGCTTCCCTCACCTCCTCTTTAATCCGTAACGGAGTTCATCCTCTTCAAAGAAATCAACGAATATCTTCACATAGATGTAAAAGACTGGTTTACAAGTTTCGGGCAAGTGGGAAAACTGATGACGATATGGCAGTTCTGAGGAAGAGGATAAGAGAGGTGAAGGCAGTTGAGAGAACCAACAATAGTAAGATGATCCACGAGTTGAAAGAAGTAGATAAGGAGTTTTACTACAAGCTGTACGAGTCCAATATTTTGCAGATTGACGGGCTAATGCAGCTACAATTGATGAATAATATTGATGACGGCTGCCACAACCAGAAGAACATGAGTTTAAGAATTCAAACGACAATGACTATGACGTTGAGTGTACCGATAGAGGTGGTGATGGTGGTGATGCACTTAAGAGATGCTGCAACGAGCATTCTTGAGATTCTTGATGCTATACAGCTCCAGGATCTGCTTTTCGTTTATTTGTTAAATGTGATGGGGCACTTCCCATATGGATTATTTGTTAACAAGCTTGGGGAGTGAGGTTTTCATGTATATGTAAAGTCTAAGTCTTGGTAGTGTTTGTAGAAGGTTAAGCCTAACCGGGGTTGGCAGAAGACTATGATGACTGATGGTGGGTTATTTGAGAGGAACGAGATAATTATATTTTCTTTAAGAAATTGGACTTTTTTTTGAGTGTTGTGGAGGGTCTAGTTTTTTTTGTAGCTGTTAATCATGGAGTAATCCACTTGAATTGGACTATCTCATATTATAACTAACTCACATGTTAATCTTGTAAGAGGACTAGCAATATTAGAAATGCGTATGAACTCATATATGTTTGATCAAAGTACTTATAATATATGAAATTGTAACTTGAGAAACGAATCGAAGCCTATGTATGTATGAAGATACAAAGTTTGGATAAGAGGAGTAAAACAGGGAATTCAGGACTAGTTTTATTGTACATAATAAACTCTGAGAGTTCTCTCTCAAATATTTACTACTGAGTTATATTGCTTTCTTATCAGTCATCGCAATTCTTTCCTTGGCTAAATACCTTGAGCACTACAAACCAAACTCATTGAGCTATGTTAGAGAAATAGGCACAGCGGAAAGGGATTACAGAGAAAAGATATGTTAGGAATTTAGCCTGCAGCGGAATGGTGGTTGTAGAGAAGCAATAACCGATCAAAACGAATAAACAATCAAGCATATCAAACCAAACACACAAAATATATAATCTTGTCCCGGTGCAGAAGAACCTAATCCGGAGGAGAAATAACCGAGATATTATTAAACTAGAGAAGATACAAGAGCTACAATCACTCTTAGCAATAACCTATTTATCTCTCAAGCATTACTAGAAGATATTTAATGTTTACAATAGAAAACTCTCAGATTAAGTACTACCTCAAAAAATATGCCATTACAATAATATATAGAGATATTATTGTAATAATTGAATACAAATGAGAATGGAGAGAGAGAGAGAGAGAGAGAGGGGTGAGGAGAGAAGCAGCTGTCTTCCCTCGGGACCTGAGCAAATCCTATGCTCAGGTGCTTCAACTCCCCCCACGCAGACCCCCCCATCATTACCTTCCCCAACTGCCTCTTCGATCCCCGTACCACCCCCACTACCGTCCAAAATCCCCCCTCAAAATGTCACTTCACATCCCACCGCCAAAACCAATCCCTCTCTCTCCAAACCAAAACCCTATTTTCAACCAAAACCAACCACCATTCTCCCCCCAAAACCCTCTTTTTGGAGACGCCCTGTTCGCCGTTCACCGCGGAAGATGGAAATGAGATGTTTCAAATGTGGAGACGGCGACCATCAAGCAGCGGAGTGCAAAAAGCTGGGCTTCCACTGCTTTAACTGCAAAAAGTTCGGCCATAAAGCGCGGGATTGCCCTCTCCACAACAAGCAAGAGACGCTGGTTGTCGAGCTCCCACACAACAATGCCATAGCCCAAGCCCTATCAGCACTGCATGCAAGTGCTTTTCTTCATCTCATCAACCCACAGCAGATTCCCCCTACGAAGGACCTTGAACATGCATTCAACTTTTCATGGGGAAGGAATAGTTTTTGGTGGTCGCTCAAACGAGTCAGTGATGGTGTTTATCACGTTCAGTTCCCGACCGCGACTGAGGCAGAAGCGGCGATTGTCGAGGGGGTCTTTAGTTTCTCTGGTTTCAACGCGACTTTTTCACCATGGTCTGTTGAGTTCGGGGCGAGGTTGAGGCCGAAGCCTTCCTACATTTGGGTCAACATGCCCCTTCTCCCCTTCCACTTGTGGAACAGAGAGTCGGTTGAAAACTTGGTTCAACACTTTGGCAAACTTATCACCCTCAGTCGGGAAATGTTGAATGCAGAGAGCAGGGACCAAGCACTGGTTCTTATCGAGGTTGAAGACCTTACCATGGTGCCAAAGTCCTTGACCATTAAGTACGCAACACCTTGGGATCAGAAGATCCATATTCATGATGTTCCGGTCCTCTTACTTGGTAACCCCATCCCGGTGGAAGACGTGCAGTCGGGCAGAGTCCAATTGTTTACCACTGGGACCTCGGCGGAGCCGGGAAGCACGAGCTTTTGGCAACCAATTGATCATACTTTCAACAGAGATGAGGGTATGGCGGAGCGCCGGGAGCTGGCTACTGCCGTGGAGGGTAGGATTTTTTCAAACCCCCGTGATTTGGGGGATGGAAATCAAACGGGAGCGCGATCATCGCATGCAAATACTGATATGGTAAATATTTCAAATGCTCCCAATCAAATTGATTTAGCGCCATCTGTGGAGATTACACCAATTCTCCCCCTGTTACCTAAATCAACGGAGGGTCCCTCACCTCAGCCAAATCCCATAATTCTAGCACCAATCTCAACCAACTTCTCGGAACCAGCTGGCAATCTTCAGGAGGAGGCCCCACAGGCTGGAAAGATAGTTATGCACACCACTGTTGAATCCTCTGGAGATAGTTCTCAAGATGATGTTCGTGAGATGATGTGGGAAGGGAAGGTTATCACACTGCCTCTTTCCCTTTTTGATAAGATTCAGCCAGTTGTTGAAGTTGCACTCCGAGAATCAGGGTTGGGAGAAGATGGCAAAGTTGGTAAAGAAGAGCTGGGAACTTCCGATGAAGGTAATAGTAAGACTAAAAGTTTCCGCACACGCTCCCTGCTGAAGAGGACTGATATTCGAACTTCTAGCTCATCCGCTGCCGCCCCTCCAGGTTTTCAAGAGGGTCCTTCCAAGAAGGGGAAGCACTCGCGATCCATTAGCAAACTCAAGAGTACCAGACCTTTTATGAAGCACTTGTCATCCACTATCAAGAAGAAGGCCTCAGGTACATCCTCTTCGACTGCCTCTGTTTCCAACGCACATCTAAATCCTTTCGCATTACTATCAAATGATGATATTGTTGAGGTAGCGACATCCATTGGAGTGGAGGCTCTGGGGCCACACTCGGTTGCAAAGCTCAGAGAATGCCAGAAAGCTGTAGTTGATCTCCCTGATCAATAACAACATTCTGCCTAGCATTTTTGTTCATCTGCTTTTGCTATTTTTGTGTGAGTGTTTTGCTGTGATTTTTTTCTTTCAAATGCGGATTGCAAGCTGGAATGTTCGAGGGCTGGGCAACCCTAATAAATGCTCAATTATCAAAGATGGAGTTAAGAGTTGTGCACCTTCTATTATCTGTTTGCAAGAGACCAAGCTCAAGAATTCGAGACCTCAAAAGCTTTCGTCTGTTGGGGGAGTGACTATCACAAAATGGATCCAGTTAGATTCTATTGGTAGCTGTGGAGGTATTCTATTGGGTTGGAACGATCAGATTCTTGATTGCACATACTCAGCGATAGATATTTTTTCTGTATCTGCATCTTTCAAATGTAGGATTTCAGCCAGAGAATGGTCAGTCACTACTGTTTATGCACCATTTGAGCTCGAAGATCGGGAACTTTGTTTTTTTGAGATCAAACAACGTAGGAGATTCCTAAAGGATGCTTGGGTACTGTGTGGAGATTTTAATGTGACTATGTCTGATGAAGAGAGGTCCAAGGGCAAAGGCTCGAACAGAGACATGAAAGTTTTTCGTAGCTTCATTCAAGACTTGGAGTTGATTGATCTACCCCTTTCAGGGAGGAAATTAACCTGGACAAACCAACGAGATATTCCGACAATGGCTCGATTAGACAGAGCCCTCATTTCCGTGGAGTGGGACGTTCTATTTCCAAATTGCATCCAATATTCGCTCCCAAGAATAGCCTCTGATCACTGTCTCATTGTTCTTGATGACCAAGTTATTACTAAAAGGGTGAACTATTTCCAATTTGAAAAAGCTTGGCTACACAATCCATCTTTCACCCCGGCTGTTAAAGAATGGTGGCAATCTTTCAAGTGTGGAGGGAATCAGGTTGATGTCTTTGCAACTAAACTTACACTACTAAAAAGAAGGATCTGGAATTGGAGAAATGATAACTTTGGCAATATTTCGCAAGCTAAGAAGAAATTGCAAGATAAACTTCTGAAGCTGGAAGCTGATGCTGAACTATCAACTAGTGATATTGAGCCAATGAAGACTGTACAAGCTGAGCTCCAAGAGCTTATCAAAGCTGAGGCGATCAATTGGAGACAGCACTCAAGAGTGCAATGGATCAAGGAAGGAGATGCAAACACGCGTTTCTTCCACTGCATTGCAAATGACCGTCGACGCAGGAATTTTATCCACAGTTTGAATATTGATGGTACACTGGAAACAACCACACTCCAAATTAGAGCAGCATTTGAAAAGCACTTCACATCTATCTGTGGCACAACAACTGTCTCTGACTTTCAAATTGATTGGAATTCACTTTATCCCCATAGGATACATGATCTTGCTCATTTGGAGGCACCTTTCACTATGGATGAGATCAAGACAGCGGTTTTTGGCATGAGCCACTCCGGGGCCTGATGGCTTTTCAATGAGCTTCTACCACAACTTCTGGGATATTATCAAAGAGGATCTCCTTAATATGCTCCTTGCGATTCAGAGAGGTGAAGGCGACGTATCAAGGCTGAATTACTGTAACATCATCCTCATTCCCAAGTGTGAGGGGGCCAACTCTGTTTCTGAGTTCAGGCCAATCAGTTTGCTTAACTGCTCCTTTAAGATTTTCACCAAATTGCTGGCAAATCGACTATCGCTGATATTACACTCTCTAGTTTCCTCTTCCCAAAGTGCTTTCTTGAAAGGTAAGTCCACGATAGATTGTTTTGTTGTTGCACATGAAGCAATCAATCAATGCAGCAGGCGGCACTCCGACACCCTTCTCTTTAAAATTGACTTTGCTAAGGCATTCGATACAGTCAATTGGGATTTCCTAGACCAGCTCCTAGTCGCTAGAGGTTTTGGCCCGTCCTGGTGCAGATGGATTCATATGATATTGAGGACTACAAAATCCTCTATCCTCATAAATGGTGAAGGAGGTCGTTATATTAACTCAAAGAGAGGTTTGAAACAGGGCGATCCACTCTCACCAATGCTCTTCATCTTGGTTGTGGATGTACTAGCTCAAACGCTCCAAAGTGGTCGCCGAAATGAAATCTTCTCTCCACTGCCAGTCAGAGGCTCAATCACAAATCTGTCAGTGTTGCAATTTGCGGATGATACATTGCTTTTTTGCAAGGGCGATGAAGATGAGGTCATTAACCTTAAATTAGCACTGCAACTGTTTGCTAATATCTCTGGTCTTGCTATCAATTTTGATAAATCATCCTTAGTATATTTTGGACGGTCTAAAATGAAACTCCAAGCTTCCTCAACTATTCTTGGATGCAAAGAGGAGAAGTTGCCCCTTAAATATCTTGGTATGCCTCCTGCTTCAAATAAGCTCAGCAAACAATACTGTCAACCGCTGCTCCTTAAGATTCAGCGGAGGCTCTCAATGTGGAAAGGTAAAATGCTATCTAGAGGTGGCAGATTGGTTCTTATAAATTCTGTGCTTAGTGCCCTGCCGGTTTACTATGCCTCTTTCTTTAAGCTACCCCTTTGGGTTTTCAGGAAAATTGATCAGCGACGCAGTAGATTCTTCTGGTGTGGCACAGATACTGATATCAGAGGCATTGCTAGCGTGCATTGGGCACGGATCTGTCAACCGAAAGAACAAGGAGGTCTGGGGATCCTTGATTTAAAGGTGTTCAATGAAGCTCTCTTGATGAAGTGGTGGTGGAATTTGCTTGCATCAGATTCCCTGCCAAGCCAAACTCTCCGAAGCCTGTATCAACGCAGTGATTCAAACCAATTGATATGTCCTTCTACTGCCTCTTGCTTCTGGAAGGGTATTTACCCGCTGAAAGACCAATTCCTTAGTAACATCAAAGGGAGCCTTGGTAAAGGTACGCTCATCAATTTTTGGACGTCCAAATGGATCCATGGAGCCAGCATTTCTTCCCTTTGTCCAACCCTGACTGCTGCGACATGGAATTCTGAAGCTGACATTCTATCGCAGGGATCTTGGTTAGATGGCTCTTGGAACTGGCAGCCGAGACTTAATTGTGTCCTAACTGAATCAATTAGAGAGGACAAACGGCAACTGCTTGAGTTGCTTGCAGATTTCCAACCCACAGATTCTGAAGATCAACCATCCTGGCGACTGACTGCATCCTCTATTTATACTGTCAAGTCGGCTTATAACTTCTTCATCATGGCTGGCCTTCGTTCCCCTTACTACACTGCTACTTGGTCCTCGCCTGCCCCGCTCAAATGCAAGGTGTTCATATGGCAACTCGAAGGAATTTCTTCACTCTAAGGGTTGGTCGGGCGACACTACATGCACAGCTTGTGCATGTCCTGTCGAATCGACCTTCCATATATTTTTTGAATGCCCAGTTGCTGTTGCAACTTGGAAACACTTCACCGATATGCTCAATATCCATAACATGCCCCATCATATACACGAGTGCTTCACGACATGGTGTTTTGGAACTCATAATCACAGATTCACTTGGCATCTTTTAACTATCTCAGTTTGTTGGAGTTTATGGCTTGCTAGAAATCAATGCACTTTTACTTCTAAGGCCGTACAAGCAAAGGACATTATTACTAATGCCATTTTTTCTTTTCGTTCTTGGATAGATGGGATGGACAGCGGGAAAAAGAAGGCAAAGCTGATGGATGAGATGGAATTAGCAGGGGTGCAAGATGCTCTATTAAAGCAAGCACTCATTCGGGCTGATCAGTTGGATAGCGACGAGGGGAGTTGTTCGGCCTAGCCTTACAGTTCTGTGTTGGTTATATGTGGATGGCTGTTATTTTTGAGCTTTTGGACTCATTGTTTTGATAACTCTACTGATGTAACTGGATTTTGCTTTTTGACTGTCTGTTTGGAGGTTTTTTATACGAGTTACCTGCTGTTGATGGAGAAGGGGGATGAGATCATGTTTTTGTGTCTAGTAGAGGAGTACGACAGAAGTCCGCTATCCTCTCTACGACACAAATACATGCTATCTCAAACCTAGACCCATCTAGTGACTCGTTTTATCTTTAGAAACCTCTATTCAGATTGTTTTTGTAATTGTGTTTCGTAACACCCCGCAAAATTTAATTGACAATTTTGCCCTCGGGTGTTACGCACGTGCATTTTGTACGGTTATTGATCATATCCATAACGCATTTTGATATATATTTCGAATTCCGATTATTTATGCAATCCCATATTCTTAAAATCGCATTGAGACAACTCAAATGCAAAATTTCAATCTTTGAGTTTTTACGTGCTTTTTACGTATTATCGATGCACGTGTCGATTTTGGGTATTCCACCGTTACGTGCAAAGTTTTCAATGTATTTCAATTATTTATCTTTATAAACATGCTTGAATTTGTTTTGTAAACGAAAATTCAATTTTTGACTATCTTTATTAAAATAAATTTTCTACGTGCAATACACGTGTTTTTGTACATTTGAGTATATTATCGAATATGTATATTAAATATACTTTCTATTGCATTCCAATTGATTATAAATATTTTTCGGTTCATAAAGTCAATTTTTGTATTTTTGAGATTTTACGGACGACGCACGTGTTTTGGTGCACGTGTTTAAGCGCGTTCTTCCTTCAAAATAAATTTTTATGAAAGTGTGAGTGTCTATTTTAATTGTGCATGAAAAGTATAATTTTTAAGTTAATTTTACATATTTATTACATATATAAATAAGTTGTTTTAAAGAGATTGAATAAATAAATTATTTTGTACACAAAGCACGTGCACGTGCACACGTGCGATGTGCACACATTTTGGGGGACCGGGCTGATTAGAGAGGAGGGAAAATCTGGAGTTTGATTTTTGAAAGAAGGAGGGAAAGTAAGTTACAAATTTATAATGGGTTAGTGGTGTTCATGTGGAGGTAGTTATACTAACTACCCATTAGCTTTCTTATAAAAATGCACTCTTAGCCTCTCTTTCTCTCATCTCTTTTTCTCTCTTCTCTACTGCCATGCCGAAAGCAACAAACCAGCAAAGCTCTGTCCGTTCTCCACCTAAATCACCATTCCACTTACCTATAGACATATACTAATGTATATATATGTACATACATAGTATGTGTACATGGGGGAGATGGGAGTTGTCCTTGATGATTGCCGAATGGAGATGGGGATGCTCTTGGTGGATGCTTGCCGAACTTGGAATGGAGTGGGAGGCTTGCTTGGAGGCGCGGATTTCGAGGAGTTGCAATTGGAGTTTCTTTAGGAGCTCCTAATTCTAGGAGTTCATTTGGGTAACAAATCTTCATTTTTAGGTGGGTATTTCTTAAATGCTTTCTAATTTAGGAATATAATTTGCATGATAGATGATATGTGATTTACTTGGTTGAAATTGAATTGATTGCATATTGAGACATTATTGGAATAATGCGAAATGTGGCAAAAAGTATGATTTATAACCTCAAAATGTTATTTATACAAGTATAGAGATTTTTGTAAAGTAAATTTTGATAAAAGAAGGTAGTTTATTTGGAAAATATGTTTTGATGTATTTTTGATTGGGAAAGAGAGAACTTGGGAATTGGTAATATATATATGATAATGTTTTAAAAAGGGATATATTCTGGAAATAAATTATATTTTGTATATGGAAGTACCAATTGATTAAAAGGTCGAAAAGTGTAGGCAAAGATGCAAATTGTGGATTTAACAGTCGACTGATTACTTCCACAGTCGACTGGTAAGTGTTAAAAGTTGGTTTTCATTAGCGGGACAGTCGACTGAATACAGTTACAGTCGACTGCTGCTTTGATATTGAGTTTTCAAGATATTTGCGGGACAATCGACTGATACTGCCACCAGTCGACTGAACCGAACTGTTTATGATTCTTGAGTTTGAAATTGATTTTGACAAATGAAAGTTAAATAAGTTTTGAATACAAGATTTTATGATTATTAAGATTTGATTGAGTTTTATTGTGAAATGTACACAAGGTTATGAAAGATGAAATTGACAAAGAAATTAAATTGGAACACTGCGGAACAGCCGACTGCCGTGTGCAGCAGTCGACTCTCCCGAGTGGTTATGTAGAATGTGAATTGACTGAACAAGTCGACTGGAAGAGTTCCCAGTCGACTGTCCAGAGTGTTTTTGATATATCTGAAATCTTGTGAATTGTTTGTGGTAAAGATTGTGAATCTGGATATTGGTAAACTCTATTTGTTGCTGCATAACTTTACATGAAATGAATCATAGATGAGGATTGAGAATTAAATGAATATGAAAGGCTAAGATCATGATGAGAAAGTCTGTGAGACTCTAAAATGAATTATGAGCTGATGATGCTCAATTGGATATTGTGAAATTGAAATTGAACGAAGGAGTAGCTAAGTTTCCCCGGCAGTGAAATGAAATGATATTGAGAAATAGACCAAGGTTGGTCATGTGAAATGAAATGATAAGTCCGGTTTGGTGGAGAGGCTAACTCTAGAGCTTTGATTTTGTTCATGATTCTAATAAGGCTGTGATGTAAGTAAGAGAAAAACACAAGTATGGGAGCCTAGGGTCTACGATGCGGATGTGATCCACAGAATGCATGCTTGATGAGTCAAGACATGGCATGGGCAATATACTCCAGAATGATCGGGATCTTGGCGACGCTTGTGGGATGTTTGGTGACGGCAAGAGGATCGTGTTCAGGGAGGAGGCTGAACTATCGCAGAATGCATGCTTGATGAGTCAAGACATGGCGCGAGGTTCCCCTCCAGGGTCTTGGACACGTGCTTGTAATCATGGAACGTCTATGACACTTGCTGAGATTACAGATAGATACATAGTGGAGGTGATGAAGGTGAGAGAAAAACATGAGTATGAGAGCTAGGGTACGGTGCGGGTGTGTGAGCCGCAGAATGCATGCTTGATGAGTCAAGACATGGCCCGGGCACAACTCAGTAATGATCGGACTTTAGTCACGCTTGTGGGATGTTTTGGTGACTGCAAGAGGATCGTGTTCAGGGAGGAGGCTGAATTACCGCAGAATGCATGCTTGATGAGTCAAGACATGGCGCGGAATTCCCCTCCAGGGTCCAGGATACATGCTTGTACTCATAGACCATCTAGGATACTCACCGTAGTTACAGGAGTAGATTAAGTCATGGCGAGGGATTGAACCCTACAATAATGAAGACGATTAAGAGGCTTGCCCTCGGACCTATGTGGTATGGGATGCATAGAATCCGAACAAGTGTGCACTAGTGTCATATAATATAAACAACTGCATTAAGGACTAAGTGCACCGCACCACACGACATCAACATGATAGTCCCTTTATAGCTTTGTTTGTGATCAAGTTTGTGTTTGCTAAAGCATTTGAGAATCGTTATACTGTTTCCGGCATAGAGAGGATGGCCGTGTATAATATTTCGTCAGTTGTAAGCAACTGACGCGCCCACAGTTTTATATGCAGGATGTGGAGTTACATGAAGATATAAAGATGATTGATGCTGTTGATTACTTAAATGTTAAAGTTGTAACAATTGTACATTCAATATTGTTGTATTTTATTGATTCCGCTGCTTATTGATGTAAAAGACTCTGATGTAATCATTGTTAAAATAAAAGTTTTAAATTCCTTGTAAAATTGTACGAAAGAAGTGAAAAGATCCTGTAGAACTCTCGAATTCAGTTGTATTTGGAATTCGGGGTGTTACATGTTTAAACTCTTTTTAATATTAATATATATTTTCTGTGAGGTAGGATAATCCTACCTTTTACTCGTCAAAAAAAAAATTAATATATAGAGATATAGAGAAACCCTATGTTGTAATCATGACACAATAACCGTCCAATATACCTGTAAGAAACGGCCACACGATAGGAGCCGTATGATCTAACTTGGAGAGAAAGTTGGGCTCTAATAGACTCACCCTAAATCGGCACATATACAGCTGTTGCGCCGCTTGCAATCGACTGCTCAGTAAACTGCTTTGGTCTCCACCAAGTCAGAGAGCACCTGAGAGTTGCGCGGTCGACTACTTTAATTAGCAGTCTACATTACCCTGCTCTGCTTCTGCCTGCTGCTGCTGCTGCTGCTCCCTTCTTCATCCAATATTTGCTTCGAAGCTCTTCTCGCTTCAACATCTTCTCTTCACACCGAACCTATTATGCAAGGCATAAACCCAACAATCTCCACCTTATATTGCAAACTCATGCTTCCACACCTGTATGATTAATCGTCTCTAAACTCTTTCTTTCTCCTCTAGCAAACAAACTGATTAAGTTGTTTCTTCTGCTAGTCGAATCTACATCTATCTGTTATTTCTCCAGTCGTATGTCTCCTTCAAGGTCATATCCCAGCAGGCGTCAACATGAAGGTGCCACCCTTAGTAAGAACTACACCGGTAACCCCTATTTTTCTATTTTGGATTCCGTTGTATTTAATTTTCTTTTCTTGATTATTGTATCTGTATTCCTTTGAATAATAATTTTTTTGCTCTTTTGAGTTCTTTTATTCCCTTTTGATCATTCCGTACTCTTTCTACTATTTTTGGCTCATTGCAAATTTTTGTCCTTCATGTTTTGAGTTTAAATTGTTCCGCTATATATTCATCTCATTGATTCCTATATGTTTTTCTCTTTTTGGAGCCTAAACTTGTACCCTAAACCCATTAACCCGCAACCCAAAACCGCAACTTCTTAATTCCCCTATAAATAACCCCTTAATCCCTAATTTAATATAACCCTATTATCTCTCTCTCCTCTAACCCGCCGTTTTCTCTCTCCTCCCTCTATGTTTCCTTTTCGCTTCAAACCCAAACCGCCAGCCACCCCGTTCTCCTCGACTGTCCCGATTACCATCCCCGTCTTCGCCCTGGCCCTTTGCCACCGTCTCCTCGTCGCCCTTGCTCCGCTCTCACCCCTATCCCGTCGCTGCCTCTCATCCAACTCATGCTCGAACCCATCACCTCGGCGACCTCCATCACTGTTCTTCTCCTCGACAACCACCTTCTTCGACCACCGTGATCCTCCCCCACATCCACCGCAGAACCCCCTCGCCTTCATCGTCGTCCAGAGCCCCGAGCACCTCGCCGTCTCCTTCTCTGTTTCCTCGAGAAACAGAGCATCCTTTGAGTGCCAATTCACGCCGCTACCGTCGCTTCTCGACCGCGAGCACACCTGCCATCAATCGCCTCACCGTGGGTGTTGCCGTCCCCCGCCGTTGAGGCACTCCCTCTCTCTCTCTGTCGATGCGGAGAAGAAGGATGGGATTTCTTTGGGTGTTTCTTGTTGGGAGTGTAGGGGATCCTAGGATTGTGTTTGATGTTTGGTGAGTAGGGGATCCCGTTTTGGCTGTGTTTGCTGGTTTTACTATGTGGCATTTACACATATCTTGCACGTGCTTGCGTGTTCCGTGTTCGTTGATGCATCGCCCGGGATTCTTGTCCCATTATTCTATATATTCGAAATTATCAACTCAAAGGCAAGTCTCTTCTTGCACTAGTTATTTATTTTGTTCAAGATTCTTTGATTTCTGCAAGTAGATCCAGTCCTTTTATCGTACTGCTATTGGAATTCCATTAAGTATATTGAGGGTTTACACGAGCTAACCCGATATATTCTTAATATCGTGCCTACATCTTTGATCTAAAACCTAGTCACTCATGCACATTGCATATGCACGATTACATGAAAAATAACTAGATCCATATTATAGAATTGTTTGATGAATTGAATATGTCGATTGAATTTGATCTAATGAATTGATTACCATGCTTGTAAATTTATATCTTAAACCTAGAAATATGCATGTTAAACCTCTAGCATCACTTTGATTATTAATTAGCATGAACTATATGGTTGTATGATTAAGTTGTTGCCTATGCATATCAAAATAAATTCTGGACTGCTGTTTGTTCCATTTTGGTTCAGATTTTCGACCATGTTGCTGTTGTAATTTAAAATAACTTTCTGAATATGAATTATAGCCCTATGAATCTATTTTCCAGAACTTTTAACGGATCCGAATTTTGAGTTATAATCTGTTAGATATCAGTATTTTAGTACAACTGTGTCTGAATTTCCAGATTCACAAATTCATGCATATCTTTCTATTTTATAATGAAATTGAACATGATACCAGTAAATTAAAAATATGAAATTAATTTGGATGAGACTAGACATGTGTAGGAATCACCCTGAATTTTTGTAGATTTAATTGATTAGTTTTCTGACCTGTTTCATATGTTTTTATACAATTTATAACTTGCTTCCTGAATATAAAACCTGAAAAGAATTGGGTTTTCACCCTACTTTCTGTAACTTTTATATGTCGTATATATATTCCCTGGAACTGTCAGAGAGTCTATTTTCTAGAATTTCTGACAGATCCAGATTTTCTTTTATGTAGTAGCGGTAATCTATGTTTTTGTACAGCAACGTCATGTTGTTCAGATTGTGTGATTTGTGTGCAATTAATATGGTTGCTTATTGATTTGTCTGTAGCGAGTAGAATTAGACACACCTAGCATAATACAATACTGACACCTTCTTACATGCTCACATAGGATGAAATAAACTAATAACAAGTCGGGGTATTATGGGTTGACTTGGTAGTGAACGATTGGAAAATGTACTCGGTAAAGACCTTCCTGCTTGCCTGACCTATAACTTGGAAGGTGGAGAATTGGTTGTCATTGTGTGATCACGCTATCATGATATCTTGTTATCTTGTTATCTTGTTACCGAGTACACGATCCGTGAATTCACCATTAGTCTAAAACGTTCACTGTGTGCTTGCACTGAAACTGTGGTATGGAACATGATTAATAAAATGATTAATAACCTACATTTAATATTCCATGATTGAACCTGTATATCGTCATCAAGATAGAAATTAAATTGACATCATTCATTACATGCATGATTAAATATAGACCTTTGATTTTATTACCTATCTTTGATTTTGTTATTGACTTTGATCCCGTCCCTTTTTTTTTATATATATATGCTTCCTATTATTCTCTGTTTCCCTCTACTTGTTGTCCATGAATTCTAAGGATATTATTTTCTCTCTTTTTAGATCAAAAATTTACAGGCACTGGAGGATCTATACCAGTAGAAATTGGTGAACAACGATTCTAGAAGATGGAACTAATGATTGAGCTGCTTAGTTTATTTTGTTGCTAGTTTTATTTCTTTGAACATTGTCTCGATATTATACTCAGTTTTGGGCTTATTTTCCCGTCGTTTATTTTTATTCCCAGATACAGGATATTGTGTTGGATATTTTTTTTGGATTATCTCATTATTATTGGGGTTTATCTTTGATTCATGTGATTATATCTTCTATCGTGGTTGTGTTTAATGTTCATATTACTGAGTTAGTCCGAGCCTACGTTACGTACTCGTATTCCGTATTTTGGGAAGCGGAGCGTGACAACACCAACCTTGAGGCACTCTCCACCTCCCGACAATATTCGAACATTGTGATATCGCTTCAGTAATTCTAGTGGTGGCAAACTAAATATTGTTTTAAGAACGTGCGGCTTACAAACACTTGTGTAAGATTTTTCGTTCCCAAAAATCTTGTAGAGGTTGTGCTAACACCCCTCATTCTTTTCATCACCTTACAACGACCTTCTCAAAATGATAGAACACCACCTCGAGCTGTGTATCTGCATTCCACTTCTTCCAGAGTACTCAAGGATACTAGATTCAGTTTCAGCAAAAGAATATGCATGACCTTCTCCAATGTGAACCCATTTTCAACTGGCATCTCAAACTTAACTATTTCTTTACCTTCTACGTCACAAGATTTCTTCGACTGCTCTCTTAAGTCAGTGATCATCCTGAAGCATTGCGGTCGACTACAATTCCTAGTAGTCGTCTGCTCGAATTTCCCCCCAAAATTACCTACTTTTGAAAGTATTTACCAAACTGACCCACTTTCGAAAGTATTTATCAAAATGGTCCACTTGCTATCTCAAATCGCGAATTTGGTGAAAATGAGTTTGGTGAAAATGCGCGTACTGTTTGAGATAGTGAGTGTATGCTTAGGTGTTTGTCCACAACTTGGAAAAAATAAAGCAAAAAATAATCCTGCACGGCGTGGGGTTTAGATGGTTCGACATTCGTGTCCGCAGGGAATGCGGGCGCACACAAACGACATGTAATCACTTTGAGATTTGCCCCTCCCCAATAACCATTTTGAGCATGTAAATATATGATTTTAATGTACTTACGATGGAGAACACAAATTAATAAAGATCTCACTAATTCATAGTGGATCTTACTAAAAAAAATTGCATCAAAATTGGTTTATAAAATGATGTTAAAACACTCATTTTCTAACATTATGTTTGTTTGATTGTTTGGTTGAGTTTCTAATTTGGTTAATGACAGGAAGATGACCACAAAGAGTGTTGGAATTGTGTTGAAAATCAGGAAATGACCATATATGTATACAAGAAAATTTGTAGCTACAGGTTGCACTTGAAAATGTCATAACTACACTCGCTATCTTAGACAATGAGTGTCGATTGTTTTTTTTTAATTTAAAATTTAAAATTTAAAATATCACTCTCAACTCTCACTTCCTCTTCCTCAATGTTCCTGGAAAAATAAAAAAAACATACACTCGCTATCTCGAGCATTATTATACTACACTCGTTATCTCAGATAGCAACTGTGTGCGTAGAGATTTTTACAGAGACTTTGAAGTCTCGTGGAAATTTTATCAATACTAAACTTACAATTCCAACACTCTTTGTGGTCATCTCACTATCATTAACCAAATTAGAAACTCAACCAAACAATCAAACAAACATAATGTTAGAAAATATTTATTTTAACACTATTTTACGAACCAGTTTTGATACTATTTTTTGAGTAAGATCCAATATGAGTTAGTGAGATATCTTTATGGATTTGTGTTCTCCTTCGTGAGTACTTTAAAATCTTATATTTACTGGCTCAAAACGGTTATGGGGTGAATGGGAAATTGTCTCCTAAAGTGAGACACTTGATGTCTAGAAAATGGATTGAGGGACTTTAGTCCCATATCAGAAAAATCATAAGAATTAGAAGGTTATATATAATAAACCCTTTCTTGGCATTGTAAGAAAGCAAGTTAGAAGACTCTCTTTTGGGGAGGGGCACAGTCGCACATGGCCCATTAATGATGAGGCCCGTTAGACATGATATATAATTAATACAAACTGTATGCCAATTTTAGCACAGAAGTCAACTTGTCTGAGTGGTTGAGGGAGTAGACTTTAAATCTAATTGTGTATTTCATGTGTTGCAAGAATATAAAGATCCTTAACCACATTTATACTATTTCGTTTTAATTGATGAGACGAATAATTCAAGATATCGATTAATTCGTCTCAGGTATTGAATTCTCCAATGATATAAAATTTAAAAGGTAATTTTCAAATGAATTTATATAAAATTTTTAAGATATAGAATGTACCACACTCATATTCATCAACTGAATTCATATAATATATATATGATATCAAAATCAAAATAAAGTAAAATTAGTATTCGAATATTTAAAGAAAGCCCTTTTTTTTCCGCACAAGGCCCTATAAATCTCAGGCCTTGCTCTGGGGGGAGGTGCAAATCTCGGTTGATTACATGCGGCTTATGTTGCGCCCACACGTCCTACGGACACGATACGAATATCTGAATCCCATCCCGTGCAGGAATTATTTTTTGCACCGGTTTTGGTTAAGAGACAAAATATTCAAAGTAAGACTCAGCGCGCATTTTCACCAAAGTCGTTATTAGCGAGTATGTCATTTTGGTAAATACTTTCAAAATAGGGTTAGTTTCGTAAATACTTTAAAAAAATGGGTTAGTTTGGAAAACAATTCCGTATGCTTCCTACTGCAGCTTTTTACAAACTGCTGCCGCGCACCTTTCTTCTTCAATATTTGCTTCCAACATCTTCTCAGTTCATCACACCTAGTATGCAAGATATAAATCCAACAAACTGTTGTAGATATTGTTGCTTGGTCGTTAGGTTATAGATGTGCCCTCATTGTTGGAATGATCATTTATGAGTCTATAGTCCACAACATCCAAAAGTGCAGCCGGATATTCCTTGCGTTGCATACCTTCCCTCAAATTTTGATTCTTCACCAAACATATTTTGATTCTGCACCAAACATATCATTCGATGGCCTTTTCCTGGAAAATACTTCTACCAGCAATATTCCAAAGCCGCATACATCATTTGAGCAATATTCCATTCTTCCTGTAGATGCGTACTCTGATCCTAACATAAAGCAAAATGTATATAAGCAAGATAGAATTGATAATCGTGGCTAATGTTGATGGTCTGGCTTTCCTATCATCTAAACATATCGTGAAATGGGTTGGTTATTAGCATCTTAGTAAGAATGTTAGACACAAAATATAACCACGTTATCAATTTGCACTAGTTTAAACATGTCATTAATTTGTTAGCATTGCACAAAGGAATCGAGGACAACTACGTACAAGCAATGTACAGTTTTCTCATAAGGAGACCAATTTGACTCTATGCAACTGAGGTAACAATTTACAACTCTATATAAACTAAATGTAAATGCAAATCACCAAAAATGCAACAAATTTATAGTAGTTGTGAAAATCACTGGCACCAGGTTAAAACTTCGAAATTGTAGAAGGGTTGAAAAAAATGATATTGTATTCTACAAACCACTCGCGTGCAGGTTGAGATCCCCGCCCCCTTTTAATGGACGAAAAAACCGAGATAAATGTCTAACAAATTATGGACAGAGATGTGGATGCACCTGATGTGCCATGATACCATGTGAAAATCTCTGCCACTATACTAAAATTTCAAAGTTTTAGAAGGATTGAGAGAAATTGCTAGTAGATTATTTGATTGCCTGGAGCAACATATCCTATGGTGCCTGACTATGGATGGCAACTGGGCTGGGTTGACCCGCGACCCGTCCATACGAACCCGGCCTGCAACTATGCAGTTCGGGTCCGGGTCGAACCCGTGGGTCTACCTGGGTTGACCCGGGTTTTAAAATTCACGAACCCAACCCGCACAACCCGGCCCACTCGAACCATTGCACGTCAACCTGCTCGCCAACCCGCGGGTTTGGACTCGTTCGACCCGCGCGGTTCAAACGTTTGACCCGCGGGTCGCGATCAGAAATAGACCGTTGGGGCTGTTTTTGTTTTATTTATTTATTTATTTTTTATTTTGATTTTGATTTTTTTTGTTTCCCCCCTATAAATACCCCCTTAATTCAATCTAAAAATTTTCACACCTTACTCTCTTACTCTCTCTACTACTACTACTACTACTCAATTCAATCAAGTGTTTTCAACAAAGAAGTGAAAATTTTCGATTGTATCGAATTTTGTTGATTCAACTCTCACCTACGTCTACTTCAACTCCTCCAACAAAGAAGCGCTCTTTTTTTTTCAAGTTTCAACGACTACCGGATTACCGACTACTCTCTATGTTTATTTTCTCTTTCATTTACATATTCGATTATCTGCGAAGTACAGTATCAAAATTTCACAACCCTCCTATTGTCTTTAATTTTGTTGTAGTTCTGATTTTTGTATCATATTTATTTGTTGGTTTTTCGCTTTTCTCTATCTCAACCCTTCTATTGTTTTTTAGATTTTAAAAACTCCTAGATTGTTTTCTATTATTTCACATACACTAGTAAAATACTCGAAATCTTTTTTTTTTCATATACATTATTATCATGTCTAGATCACGAGGTAGCGGTCGTAGTCAAAGTGGATAAGATTAAACCAGTACTTCACGTCGGCCTCCAATAGTCCCACAAATTGAACCCGAATTTATACATAATCTTATGGTAAGAACTCACGATATCCCTAAATACGAAATAGAAGAAGAAATGCAAAATTTTGACACACAAACACAACAAATCAAACCCTCTAGTAGTAGAAAAACTATGGGAGAAATAAGTGATTGACATAGATTTATGACTATATCTCCGATGAGAATAATCTGAGTGTAGGACATAAAATTTATAAACATTGTGATAAGAGTTACAAATGGAAGAAGGGTGAGAAAACATGTACAATTGAACGACACATTATAAATGTACACAAAGATTTAGTACATGATCAACAAGGCAAACAAAAATTCAACCTAGGACCGGACAAATAGATAGCCAACCCTATGATCCCGAACTTGTTTGTCGGGAAATAGCCCAGCTAGTTATTAATGACGAGCTGCCTTTTTCCTATTCCGAGAGTAGGAATGTAGAGTCTTTCAACCAAAATACACTAAATCCACATTTTAGAAGAATTCCTAGAGACACACTAAAGTTCGATTGTTTTAAACTTTACAACAAAATAAGAGACACTTAAATAGCACTATTGTATTCTTTAACTTGTAGGAGTATCGTTAACTTCTGATTGTTGGAAAGGTTTTAACGATATTTCGATGATGGACTTAACTTGTCATTGGACAGATAGTGATTGGATGATTCAAAAGAGAAGCATCTCACTTGGGGCTTTGCCTGTATTCCCATAGTGGGACTAGTTTTTGCAACACGTATTTTAGAAGTTTGTGATTTATATCATATTCGTGATAAAATTTTTACTATTAGTTTTGATAATGCATCTATAAAAAATGCTTCGATTAGTACATTAGAAACACAATTAGTTCCTGCATGTAATGAAATTTTTTATGTTAGATGTGCGTGTCATATTTTGAATTTATGTGTACAAGATGCACTGAAAGTAGTCGATTCATATATAGTTGCAATTAAAAATTGTGTACACTTTATTGTTTTGAGTGGTCCTATGCTTCAAGAATTTAAAGGATAGTGTAAAGCTAGAGGAATACATTTTAGAAATTTTCATAAAGATATTAAACACCGATGTAACTCTAGTTTTGATTTACTAAATGTTGTTACTCAATACAAAGATATTATAAACGATTTTTGTCTTCCAAAAAACATGATTTTTTTTTTAAAATGACTCTCCAATCATGGTATTTTGTTGAATTTTTGTTACAATTTTTGGAACCTTCTAAAACAACAATTTTGAAGTTTTTTACATCTTATGATTCTACTTCTAGTAGTATTCTTATTTCAATCATTACTATGATGCAAAATTTTCAAGATATGATTTCGGATGAATAAGCCATATTATTGTTCACACTTATAAAAAGTTTTTGAAGTATTTTAATCCTCCTCCTATGTTGTATTGTATTTCTACTATTATGGATCCTCGTATCAAATTAGCAGGTATGAAAAGTTTGATTGAAATGTTTTTTTACTTTACTTGGAAATGAATTTGAAATTGATTCCGATAAAATTTTAGCTAGCTTTGAATCGACATTGAATAACTTGTATGATTTATTTGATAGAACTTTTGCATCTAGTAGTACAACTAGTATAGTTACTTCTTCTTCTTCTATTTCTAGAGGTAAGGATACGAGTACATTAGAAGATATCACTTTTAATTTACTTGCTCGTATTCAATCAAGAAATGTAGGACTAATGTATTGATGAATTAAATTGGTATAATCAACAAGATAGTGAGAGTTCTAGTACTAAGATTGAAGTGCTACTATGGTGGAAAGAGCATGAAAATCTTTTTCCTATTCTTTCACATATGGCTAGAGATCTACTAACTACTCCTGTCTCCACAGTCGCTTCCGAAAGTGCTTTATCTACAAGTGACAGAGTTCTAACAGATTACAGGAATCACTTGAAGCCGGATTCGTTGAAGATGCTCGTGTGCACTGAAGATTGGATGAAGGCTGAAGACAGGACTCAAGGAAAAGCGGCATCTACATCAACAAGTGGAAGCAAATTTACTGAAGTCCAACAACAAGATTAGGAAATTTAGGGCGATGTGATCCTAGGTTTAGGTTTAGTAAAGGTGCACGACAGTTGTAATATCCCGGTCGGATATTATATTTGTATTGTTATTATTTTGAAAATTAAAACAATTTTATAGAAATTATCTAGTTTTATTAATAAAAACTTATCTGTATATATATACTAATAAGTATATATATGTATTGTATCGGTTTTGTGTGCTTGTACAAAATCCTATAAAATGCCTTTTTGAGAAAATGTCTGGAAAATCCCAGGTATATATTAAAAAATTATTATTTTATTATTATTTTCAGAATTGAAATGTTTTTGGTGGATATCACCCGGTTTTTTAATAAACATTATCTATACGTATATACTAGTCTGTATATATCTGTCTTGTATCAAATTGATACTGGAATCTTTCGAGACGGTATTAAAATTATTTATTTTTATTTCTCAGAATTAAATTGTTTTTGTACAGATTGATTCGTTTTAACTAATAAAAGTTATCTGTACATACAGATATATGTACGTATTTGAATTGTATCGATTTCGTATGTTTGTACGAAATCGTGTAGTATGTGATTTTTGGAAAATGTATCTTTTTATTGATCAATCATGATAAAATGAAGGGTTAGGATTGGATTAGGGTTTGACTGCAAATTTATTAGGTTTGATTACAAATTAAATTTGTAAATAAATCTCAATTTGTTTTGAGCCACAAAAAGAGAGAGAGACATGTGGCTCACTCCCTACCACATCTCTTTCTCTCCCTCTCCTACATATTGGCCGGCCAACTTTAGGATTAAGAAACCCTCTTTCCATTTATTGTTTCCCCATCTCCTTCTCATCTCACTCTCTCTTCAATTTCTTTCTCTTTTACTTATTTTTAATTAGAGAAAAATTGAGAAGAAAGATAGAAAATAAAGAGAGAATCAAAAGAAAGTGTGGGTTGATTTCATGGGTTCTTCATGAGGTGTTCTTGCGGAGCAAGAACAAGGAGCAAGGAGGAGAAGAGAGCAAGCTAGTTATTCCTACACGATTGGGTGGGGGTTATGAACACTTTTGATTGTTGTTTTTATTTTTGTTTGCTTATTATGTGAAGATCTTGGATTAATTTCATGTGCATATGAGTAGTATAGATGGAAAGGGTTTAAATATAAAGGTTGTAGTGGTAGAACAAAAAATAAGGCGATTAAGATTCAATTTTGTAGTTCTAGGGTTATAATTAATTACCCATGTTAAAGGTGGAATTTGACTCCAAATTAATTGGAGGGGTTCTCATATGTGTTGTTACCATGCATAAATTTTTGTCGATTTGTTTGTTTTAATTTGATGGGTGAAACAAATGTTTCCCTCAAAACATCGAGCTTTTAAGCTAAATGTTGTTTTGGTGGATTCAGCTTGTATTCGAAAGGCTGTCTTTTGAGTTCCTTACGGAATTTGGAAAAATGATCAACTAGGAAGTTGTAGTAGACGTTCTCACATTTCCAAAATGTCCTATTTCGTTAGATTCCGATAAGTGGTGCAAAACTTATGACCATCCCAAAACGCAGCAGCCAGCTTTTGGCTGAATGCTTGCTGTTTGGATTGCTTGATGATTTTGTACCTCTTATTGATTTAATCTGAAAAAGTCAGCAACTAGAGAGTTTTAGTAAAGACTCTCAGCTTTTCAAAATGTCCTATTTGGTTAGATTCCGATAAGCGGAGTAGTAGTTATGGCTTTTACAATTTACAGCAGCCAGTTTTGGTTGAGAACTCGCTATTTTGTTTGCTTGAGGTTTTTGTTACTTTTACTTACTAAATTTGGGAAAGTGTTCAACTAGAGAGTTGTAGTAGAGACACTCACCTTTCCAAAATGATCTATTTGGTTAGATTCCGATAAGTGGTGCAAAAGTTATGACCTTTACAAAAACACACCATCCAGCTTTGGCTGAATGCTTGATGTTTTGTTTGCTTGAAGTTTTTGTACCTCTGATTGATTAAATCTGAAAAAGTGTTCAACTAGAGAGTTATATTAGAGTCTCTCACCTTTCTAAAATTCCCTATTGGGTTTGATTCGGTAAGCAGCGTAGGAGTTATGACCTTTACAAGTTTTAGCTTTGCTGTAGCTTTTGACTGCCTTTTGTTGTCTTTGTATTGTGTTCAAAGGACGGTAGATTGAATTCCATAAGAATTTGGGAAAGTGTTCAGCTAGAGAGTTGTATTAGATGTTCCCACCTTTCCAAAATATCTTATTTGGTTATATTCCGATAAGCGGAGCAAAAGTTATAACCTCTACAAAATCACAGCAGCTGACCTTTTGGCCGAAAGCTCGCTGTTTGCATTGTTCGAAGTTTTTGCACCTCTTATTGATTGAATCTGAAAGAGTGTTCAACTAGAGAGTTGTAGTAGAGTCTCTCACCGTTACAAAATGCCCTATTTGGTTAGATTCTGATAAGCGAAGTACGAGTTACGGCTTTTGCAAGTTTCATTTTTGCTGTAGCTTTTGGCTGTCTTTTGTTGTCTTCGTATTGTGTTCAAAAAACGGTGTATTGAATTCCATAAGGAATCTAAAAAATTCATCAACTAGGGAGTGGTAGTATATGCTCCCACCTTTTCAGAAAGTATAATTTGGTTAAATTCCGACTAGTAGAGCAAAAGTTACAAGCTTTCAATGATTCAGCTTTTTGTTAAGAAATCTGCTATTGGTTAATTTTTGCGTGTGTTCAAAGGACGGTGGATTGAATTCCGTAAGGAATCTGAAAAAGTCATCAACTAGAGAGTTGTAGTATATGTTCCCACCTTTCCAGAAAGTATAATTTGGTTAAATTCCGACAAGTAGAGCAAAAGTTACAAGCTTTCAAAGTTTCAGCTTTTTGTTAAGAAATCTGCTGTTGGTTAATTTTTGAGTGTGTTCAAAGGACGGTGGATTGAATTCCATAAGGAATCTGAAAAGGTCATCAACTAGAGAGTTGTAGTATATGTTCCCACCTTTTCAGAAAGTATAATTTGGTTAAATTCCGACAAGTAGAGCAAAAGTTACAATCTTTAGAAGTTTCAACTTTTTGTAGAAATTCTGCAGTTTGGTTAACTTGTTCGTATGTTCGAGGGGCTGGAATTTGGAATTCCTTACCGAATCTGAAAAAGTGTTCAACTAGAGAGTTGTAGGAGATGTTCCCACCTTTCTAAAAAGTCTAATTTTGTCGAATTTCGAGGAGCGTAGCACTGTTTGCTTCTAGGGTGTTATAAGGCTTTTTATGTCGCTTACGGGTTAACATTGGTAATATGTTTATATTAGGCTATTAGAAAAATTCTTCTATTGCTTCTAATTATAAAAGATCAAGTTTTGTTGGTAATCTTATACATGAAATTCTAGTTCATGTTAACTAGAGTTGTCGTGAATTGTTTGTAGTTTGAATCATGCACTTGATTATGAGTAACAAGTATTACTCTTGCTCATAAGTTATGTAATAAATATTGGTCCATCTCATACGTAGCTCACCTGGGGCGCATGTAGTTGTTAGTTCATGCATATCTCATTGGGCTCATATGGAGTAATTATATTGAAAATGTAGGTGATGAGTGGATCCGAGGAGATCTTGTGAAGTCTAGGTGGAGTCTTGGTAGATTGTGTCAACAATTGTTACACTATCTTGAAGAGGGACACATGCAGTGCTTCTTCATGATGTGTTGGAAGCACAATGACATGTCTAGCTTGTTTGAACATTTTGGTGTCGTCTCATGGCAAGGTTAGAGTACGACTCTAGGTTGAAAATACCTTGTAGCTCGTACGGTCCCATTTGATATGTTAGGGTTAGTGACATCGTTAGGGTAGTAACTGTTACTTAACCATTTTTATCTATGAATTGCCGAAGGGTGAAAGTTGGTGTTAGGGGTGATACCTTATAATCCGACTTCTCCTATAGGCCGACACTAGGTGGTGTTATTGGGATGTATTCCCCTGTCAAAGGGATACGGGCGGTGCTTTTTCATGACGAGTTCGGAGCACGGGATTCGTATCTCGATTGTTAATTCCTGAACTGCCATGATAAGGACGAGAGATTTTCCTTGGAAAATAGACCCTACGATTCTGTCATGTTCTATGCCTTCTCATGACGAGTTGAGGGCATAGAAGAAGGTTGGCTAGTATCTTGTGGTTCGTGTTGGCTTATAAGCGAGGTCCGGTTCACCGGGCAATAGTGAAAAATGGAGACACCACTATTGTACTGCAGTAGCGGAACTAGACCGTACTTGGAACCTCATCAGTCATGTAGTATTGTGTCAGAAACAGGATGCGTTCAAAAGTAGAATTCACGATGCGGGTTCAAATCCCTATATATGAAGAAACGGCTTGATATGGGGCGTATGTAGTATGGGCTGCATACTGTTCCAGAGTCTCGCTTGCATTAGAATAAGTACATCATTGCATTAGTTAATCTTGCATTAGAGTCTAAGTCATAGCATACACAGACACATCAATTATATATATATACGTTTCTCTTTTCATCAATCTATTTGTTCAAGTTGAGAATCGCTGCTATTCATCAGCCTTAAAGCGTCAGTATATGTACTGACGTTCCTACTTCAATAGGTACTGGATTACAAAGATGCATGTACAGGATTCAGGAGGACTCAAGGCAAAAGAAGCAAGTGTTGATTTATTTCAATTGTAATATATGTTGTAATTTATTTATTGTTGAGAAGCATCCAAGTGAAAGTACCAAGTGTTATGTATTATTCATTGTACTCTGATGTAGTTTTTATTGAATGTTTGTAACACTTGGGCTGTATGTCATTATTGTAACATTGATGTAATGTACTGCAGTTTTATAACATTCGGACTTGTAATACATTTGTGTTGAATGAAAAGTTTTTAAACGTACCTGTTTTTCTATATATTGTGGCTAATTGAAGGAAAAGATTTCTGGCTTAAGTCACGGTTTTCCAGTGTATGGAAATCGGGGTATTATAGAGTGGTATCAGAGCCGACTTCAATTTACAGTCCAACACAGTAGGAAAATTAAACTTGGATGCCTTATAGGAGTCGGATTTTAGCTTGTTGCAGACAATTATAATTCATATTGTTGTTTCTTTCAACTTATGTTTTATAATTTTTCTATATCTGGACTAATTCCTGTATATATGTGTTTTAAGGATGACTTAGTCGCTAGAGAAATTAGCGGAAGTCCGCATGGAAGGTGTAATGAAGTAGCATGGAGTACCAGTATAGCGATTCAGACCAAGATTCAAGAGTTACATCTCGATTTTGGTAGAGTCTGCAGGCAACTTTAGGAGCAAGGTCAGGCTTTTTGGAGAACCAGTTCGTGGAGGAGTCACTTGGGAGCCGGAAAGCCGTATAAGCTTTCTTTCCCCCGAGTCATTTAGTGTATGAATATTTTTCTGTTCTCTTAACTAAATGTAGTTCTGAGGACAAAACTATTCTAAGGAGGGAGTATTGTAATATCCCGATCAGATATTATATTTGTATTATTATTATTTTTAAAATTAAAACATTTTTATAGAAATTATCTAGTTTTATTAATAAAAACTTATCTGTATATATATACTAGTAAGTATATATATGTATTGTATCGGTTTTGTGCGCTTGTACAAAATCCTGTAAAATGTATTTTTGAGAAAATGTCTGGAAAATCCAGGGCAGATATTAAAAAATTACTATTTTATTATTATTTTAATATTATTTTCAGAATTGAAATGTTTTTGGTGGATATCACCCGATTTTTTAATAAACATTATCTATACGTATATACTAGTCTGTATATATATTTGTTTATGTATCAAATTGATACTGGAATCTTCCGAGCTGGTATTAAAATTATTTATTTTTATTTCTTGAAATAAATTATTTTTGCACAGATTGATTCGTTTTAACTAATAAAAATTATCATTATATACATATATATGTACGTATTTGAATTGTATCGATTTCGTACGTTTGTACAAAATCGTGTAGTATGTGATTTTTGGAAAATGTCCCTTTTTATTGATCAATCATGATGAAATGAAGGGATAGGATTGGATTGGGGTTTGATTGCAAATTAAATTTGCAAATAAATCTCAGTTTGTTTTGAGCCACAAAAAGAGAGAGACATGTGGCTCTCTCTACCACATCTCTCCCCGTCTCATACATATTGGCTGGCCAACCCAAGGGTTATGAAACCCTCTTTTCACTTGTTGTTTCCCCATCTCCTTCTCATCTCACTCTCTCTTCAATTTCTTTCTCTTTTACTTGTTTTTAATTAGAGAAAATTGAGAAGAAAGATAGAAAATAAAGATAGAATCGAAAGAAAGAGTGGGTTGATCTCATGGGTTCTTCACGAAGTGTTCTTCAGGAGCAAGAATAAGGAGCAAGGAGGAGAAGAGAGCAAGCTAGTTACTCCTACACGATTGGGTGGGGGTTTGCAACACTTTTGATTGTTGTTTTTATTGTTGTTTGCTTATTATGTGAAGATCTTGGATTAATTTCATGTGCATATGAGTATTATAGATGGAAAGGGTTTAAATATAAAGGTTGTAGTGGTAAAACAAAAAATAAGGTGATTAAGATTCAATTTTTGTAGTTCTAGGGTTATAATTAATTACCCATGTTAAAGGTGGAATTTTGACTCCAAATTAACTGGAGGGGTTCTCATATGCGTTGTTACAATGATCAATTTTTTGTAGATTTTTTTGTGTTAGTTTGATGGGTGAAACAAACGTTTCCCCCAAAACAGCGAGCTTTTAAGCTAAATGCTGTTTTGGTGAATTCAGCTTGTATTCAAAGGGCTGTCTTTTGAGTTCCTTACTGAATTTGGAAAAGTGATCAACTAGGAAGTTGTAGTAGACGTTCTCACCTTTCCAAAATGCCCTATATCGGGTTAGATTCCAATAAGTGGTGTAAAAGTTATGACAATCCCAAAACGCAGCTGCCAGCTTTTGGCTGAATGCTTGCTGTTTTGATTGCTTAATGTTTTCGTACCTCTTATTGATTGAATCTGAAAAAGTCCTCAACTAGAGAGTTGTAGTAGAGACTCTCACCTTTTCAAAATGTCCTATTTGGTTAGATTCCGATAAGCGGAGTAAGATTTATGGCTTTTACAATTTATAGCAGCCAGTTTTGGCTGAGAACTCGCTGTTTTGTTTGCTTGAGGTTTTTGTTACTTTTACTTACTGAATTTGGGAAAGTGTTCAACTAGAGATTTGTAGTAGAGACACTCGCCTTTCCAAAATGTCATATTTGGTTAGATTTCGATAAGTGGTGAAAATTTTATGACCTTTACAAAAACACACCATCCAGCTTTGGCTGAATGCTTGATGTTTAGTTTGCTTGAAGTTTTTGTACCTCTTATTGATTAAATCTGAAAAAGTATTCAACTAGAGAGTTGTATTAGAGTCTCTCACCTTTCTAAAATGCCCTATTTGGTTAGATTCCGGTAAGCGGCGTAGGAGTTACGACCTTTACAAGTTTTAGCTTTGCTGTAGCTTTTGGTTGTCTTTTGTTGTCTTTGTATTGTGTTCAAAGGACGGTGGATTGAATTCCATAAGGAATTTGGGAAAGTGTTCAACTAGAGAGTTATAGTAGATGTTCCCACCTTTCCAAAATATCTTATTTGGTTATATTCCGATAAGCAGAGCAAAAGTTATAACTTCTACAAAATCACAGCAGCTGACCTTATGGCCGAAAGCTTGCTGTTTGCATTGTCCTACGTTTTTGCACCTCTTATTGATTGAATCTGAAAGAGTGTTCAACTAGAGAGTTGTAGTAGAGTCTCTCACCGTCACAAAATGCCCTATTTGGTTAGATTCCGATAAGTAGAGTAGGAGTTACGACCTGTGTAAGTTTCATTTTTGTTGTAGCTTTTGGCTGTCTTTTGTTGTCTTCGTATTGTGTTCAAAGAACGGTGGATTGAATTCCATAAGGAATCTAAAAAATTCATCAACTAGGGAGTTGTAGTATATGCTCCCACCTTTACAGAAATTATAACTTGGTTAAATTCCGACTAGTAGGGCAAAAGTTACAAGCTTTCAATGTTTCAGCTTTTTGTTAAGAAATCTGCTGTTGGTTAATTTTTGCGTGTGTTCAAAGGACGGTGGATTGAATTCCGTAAGGAATCTGAAAAGTCATCAATTAGAGAGTTGTAGTATATGTTCCCACCTTTCTAGAAAGTATAATTTGGTTAAATTCCGACAAGTAGAGCAAAAGTCACAAGCTTTCAAAGTTTTAGCTTTTTGTTAAGAAATCTGCTGTTGGTTAATTTTTGAGTGTATACAAAGGACGGTGGATTGAATTCCATAAGGAATCTGAAAAAGTCATCAACTAGAGAGTTTGTAGTCATCTCCTACAACTAGAGAGGTGGAAACATCTCCTACAACTCTCTAGTTGAACACTTTTTCAGATTCGGTACAGAATTCCACAAAAGTTGACGACTTTCTACAAAATGCCCTATTTTTGAGTGTACAGGGGAATTCTGTACCGAATCTGAAAAAGTGTTCAACTAGAGAGTTGTAGGAGATGTTTCCACCTTCCTAAAAATTCTAATTTTGTCGAATTCTGAGGAGCGTAGCACTGTTTGCTTCTAGGGTGTTAGAAGACTTTTTATGTCGCTTTTGAGTTTTCCTTGGTAATTTGTTTATATTAGGCTGTTAGAAGATTCTTCTATTTCTTCTAATTATAAAAGATCAAGTTTTATTAGTAATCTTATACACGAAGTTCTAGTTCATCTTAACTAGTGTTGTCGTGAATTGTTTGTAGTTTGAATCATGCATTTGATTATGAGTAACAAGTATTCCTTGTGCTCATAAGTCATGTAATAAGTATTGGTCCGTCTCATATGTAGCTCACCTGGAGCATATGTAGTTGTTTGTTCTTGCATAGCTCATTGGGCTTTTATGGAGTAATTATCTTGAATAGATAGGCGATGAGTGGATCCGAGGAGATCTTGTGAAGTCTAGGTTGAGTCTTGGTAGATTGTGTCAACAATTGTTACACTATCTTGAAGAGGGACACGTGCGGTGCTTCTTCATGATGAGTTGGAAGCACAATGACATGTCTAGCTTGTTTGAACCTTTTGGTGTCGTCTCATGGCAAGTTGAGAGTACGACTCTAGGTTGAAAGAACCCTGTAGCTCGTACGGCCCAAATTGATTGGTTAGGGTTAGTGACAATGTTAGGATAGTAACTGTTACTTAACCATTTTTATCTATGAATTGCCAAAGGGTGAGAGTTGGTGTTAGGGGTGATACCTTATAATCCGATTTCTCTTATAGGCCGACACTAGGTGGTGTTATTGGGATGTATTCCCCTGTCAAAGGAATACGGGCGGTGCTTTTTCATGATGAGTTGGGAGCAAGGGATTCGTATCTCGATTGTTAATTCCTGAACTGCCATGATAAGAACGGGAGGTTTTCCTAGGGAAATAGACCCTACGATCCTGTCACGTTCTATGCCTTCTCATGATGAGTTGAGGGCACGGAAGAAGGTTGGTTAGTATCTTGTGGTTCGTGTTGGCTTATGAGCGAGGTCCGGTTCACCGGGTAATTGTGGAAAACGAGGACACCACTATTGTACTGCAGTAGCGGAACTAGATCGTACCTGAAACCTCATCAGTCATGTAGTATTGTGTCAGGAACAGGATGCGTACAAAAGTAGAATTCATGACGCGGGTTCAAATCCATATATATGAAGAAATGGCTTGATATGAGGCGTATGTAGTATGGGCTACATACTCTTCCTGTAACCCCTGCTTTCCATTTTGTGTATTTTGGGGGTATTTTTCATTTTGGGGTATTTTCTTTTTCTCTCTGTACTCTCTCTTGTATTTTTCTGGACCGTATATTGGAATTTGCTTCAATATATATTTATTTGTTTCATTTTGAGCTCTTTGTGTTGATTTGTTCGTCTTTATTTCGTTCTTCATCAATTATGGTTCTTTTCTCTTTATTGGATTCTTGTTCTCTTTATCTTGTTCTTGGGTGCTCGTGGTAGATTTGGTTGCTCACCCTATTTTTTCCCAAACCTATTGTTGAACCCTAATTGATTACCAAAGCTAAATTAAACCCAATCCTATTTTGAAATCCTATACAATTGATGCCCATTAAACAAATCTTATTACCACTCCTAATACCCATTAACCCAATACCCATTAACCCACAACTAAACCCTATATATAAACCCCTTTCCCTCTCCACCAAACCCTAACCCTAACCTAGCCTCTCTCTCTCCCGGTCTCTCCCTCTCTCTCCCTTGGCGGCTGCATACCCAACCCGACAGCACCCAACCCGGCCTGCACCCCAGGCCGACCACCCCCTCCCTCCGGCTGCACCTCCAACCCGCACACCCCTCCAGGCCGAGCACACCCTTCCTCGGCCTGTGCATCCACACCGAACCCCCCATCTCCTACACCACCCTCATTCAACTCTCTCGCACCACCGCATACTCCCTCGTCTCTCTCTTGATTGGTGCACGTGCACGTAAGTTGCACGTGAGTTGTTGGTTTGTGGATCTTCGTTCGTGAGTTGTTGGTTCGTGGATCTTTGTTTGTGGATTCATTGATTCGTGAATTTTCGTTCGTGGATTTTGCTCCTTACTCTTGGATCTCGTTGTTCTTCATCTTCAGTTAAGGTAAGTAACTTGTATTCCATTCATTTGTTTGATACAAGTCAAAAATACACCTATAGTGTAGTTGGGTCTAAAGACGACTCTTGTTGTGTTATGTTTGATGGGTTTTATCTCTATTGTGAAAACTTGACCATAGATGACTCACGACACAATATGGACAGGAATTAACTTAGGTTTTACCTGTTCTTGATTTTGATCATGTATGTGAAACTTTTGTGAGAATTCGTGATTTGGTTGAGACCCATGTGATATATATTTGGTGTGGACATGCTAGATACCCTAAATTATGATGTTTAGACACTTGGTAGAATCGATTTCATGTTTGGTTGTGTTTTGTTCAATTTTTGTATGATATATGTTGAGTTATTGTTAAAGGGAAAAATCTGTATTTTGTCGCTGATCTGTTTTGTTTGCAGTTTTGGACTATTTTAAAGTCAGTATCTTAATTTCGGTATAAAACATGAGTTTTATATAATTTCTTCTATTTTCAAACCCCTCTGACCTTTCTTGATTTTGTTTTTGTATGAGTGAGTTATGACTGTTTTACTACAGAAGTGTCGATCTTTTCCAGATTCTGTTTTTAGGTAATTTTGATGACAAATCATTTTAAAGAACTATGCTAAGTATATTATTTTGATCCAAAACTTTTGTCAATGTTTCTATATCTATTTAGGGATTACCTAGAATTTTGGTGAATTTATGATAAGTTTATACGTTGTTTCATGCTCATTTATGAAAACTATACTTTCTGTATTTTGCTCGCTGTGCTGTAAAGAACCTCATTTTCACTATGATTCCTTTTACTGCATAAAAAATGGTTGTGAAATATGAAAGTTATTATATTTTATCTACTTTCATATCTCTTTGGCGGAATTGGATTTCGTTTCACTAGTTGCGATAAATCATAGTTCTCGTACAGCAGTGTTGGGAATTCAAGATTTACCAAACTATCGTTTTTCGATGTTGTCTTATTTTTGATGACGGAACTAATTTTACTGGAATATTATGAAACTTTATATTTTGGTTCTAGACATATAGAGGAATACCCCAGATTTTTACTCGATTTATTTGAGAGGTTTTGATGCTGTTTTCCGGACTGAGAATTCGTTTTACTGTTTTCTGACTGAATATGTTTTCTGGATTCAAATCAGTTTTGAGTTATGATTTTGTGAATTACTATATGGATTATTTATATCCGTTGGATTCGTGTGGAAGTCTATTTTCCAGATTCTTTGACGAATCTAGATTTGCATTTCTGTAGCGACAAGAATCACTGTTTTAGTATTGTTCTGTCATGATGTCTTGAATATGAACATACACTGTTTTGCTCGTTTATTTGACTGTATATCACCTATGCATGTTTATTTGTTTCCCTGAACCTAATACCGATTATACCATGTTAGTTTGAAACTATTTCGTACACATTCATGCCTATTTGATGACCATAATAAAAGTAACCAAGCCGGGGTTTCTTAAGGGAAGATCTAGTAGTGAAAAATATGGAAATGTGTACTTGGAAGGTAACTTGTGTTCCATACTGCTAATGTTACTGTTACTTTTCTGCTACTGTTACTGTTACTGTTACTTTTACTGTTACTGTTACTGTTATTGCTACTATTACTAATATCTGAGTATACTGCCCCATTATGGTCCACTATGAAATCTAAAAGCGAAACTGTTTGTTGTAGCAACCATGTAGTAAAAACTGGGATGCATGAAGTGCTACCTAGCTAGTAATACACACAAGACTGTAAGAACATAAGACTTATACTGTTAGACTGATACTGTTAGACTGATGCTATTAGACTGGTACTGTTATACTGTTATCCTGAATCACTGATATACTGAGCTTACTGTTACTAGACACTGTTAGTTGCCATATGACACTGCATTTGACACATTCATTTTTACTGTTAGTATACCATGCTAGCTGACTTTGTTTTACTGATTCATGCTAGTTATCACTGTTGATGTAATATTCCATGCTATTTGTTAGTTCCTATGTGCTTATATCCTACATTATAAATGGCTCATAACTTATAATTGACGGGTACTTGTTTTTTCTTTCCTTCTCCTGTAATTATTAATTGCAGATTAGGATGGTCAGCTGCCCGACAGTATTGGCAAAATGAGATATTAGTGCTGGATTTCTTGTTTAATTAGTATTATTATTATTGTTGCTTTGGAACAATGTATTTTGAGTACTTGAATATTTAATTTGTATTTGGGCGATGTGATCCAGGATATTTGACTTTTCCAGATTCTGATTTATTTGACAATATTATATTTTGTTTCAAGTAAATTCTGTTGGTTTATTGATTCAGTTATGCATGTGTGGTTGACTCTTTTGCTTCCGACTCTGATTATTTTGTGAGATATTGTAAAGATTCTTGACCAGCTTATGGATGATGAAAATCATTTGCTGGGCTTTTGTTGCGTATCCGTATTCCGTATTCTTTTTGGGAAGTGCGGCGTGATAGTTCCAGAGTCTCACCTCAAACACTGTCTCGACTTGACGAATTCAGTCGTCAGCTGCCGTTGGGTCTGCCTTGCCTTCAAAAACAGGTGGCCTTATCCTTAGGAAAGATTCGACCATCTTGATAGGGTCGGTAGCTGCTACTCCCTGGTTACCTGCAGGTGCTCCTTTTTGCTACACATTATTTTGGTTTGCCTCTGCCAGGTCTCCGAATGTCTGGTACATACGGGCAAATTCTGCTCCTATATTAAGAACCTGCACCATGGCCTCTACTACCTCACCCTCAATCGGGTCGTTCCAAACACTCCTGGTTCCGCGAGACATTTGGTAGAAAGCAATAAACATGGGTATTAACCCAAATATAGAAAAATTAGAAAACATAAGTTGAAAGAAACAACAATATAAATTATAATTGTCTACAACTAGCTAAAACCCGACTCCTAAAAGGCATCTAAGTTTAATTTTCCTACTGTATTGGACTGTAAATTGAAGTCGACTCTGATGCCACTCTGTAATGCCCCGATTTTCATACACTGGGAAACCGTGACATAAGCCAGAATCTTTCCTTCAATTAGCCACAATACTCAGAAAAACAGAAAAATTTAAAACTTTTTATTCAACACAAATGTATTACAAGTCCGAATGTTATAAAACTGCAACACCTTACGTCATTGTTACAATAATACCTTTACAAGTCCAAGTGTTACAACTTTTAACAAATTACATCAGAGTATAATGAATAAAGAACAACACTTGGTACTTCACTTGGATACTTCCCAACAAATAAATAAATTACAACAATTGTTACAAATGAAACAATAGTAACCAACATATATTACAGCAAAAAATAAAATCGACTCTTGCTTCTCTAGCCTTAAGTCCTCCTGAATCTTGTACCTGTACTTCTGCAATCAAGTACCTATTGAAGTGGGGACGTCAGTACATATACTGGCGCTTTAAAGCTGATGACTAGCAGTGATTCTCAACTTTAAGCAAACAGATTGATTAAAAGAGAAATGTGTATATATAGTTGATGTGTCAGTATATGCTTTGACTTAGTCTCTAATGCAGGATTAACTAATGTGAGGATGCTCTTATTCTAATGCAAGCAAGACTCTGGAACAGTATGCAGCCCATACTACATACGCTCCATATCAAGCCGTTTCTCCATATATAGGGATTTGAACCCACGTCATGAATTCTACTTTTGTACTCATCCTGTTCCTTACACAATACTACATGACTGATGAGGTTGTAGGTACGGTCTAGTTCTGCTACTGCAGTACAATAGTGGTGTCCTCATTTTCCACTATTGCCCGACGAACCGGTCCTCGCTCAAAAACTAACACGAACCACAAGATACTCTTCAACCTTCTTTCGTGCCCTCAACTCGTCATGAGAAGGCATCGAACCTGATGGAATCGTAGGGTCTATTTTCCTAGAAAAACCTCCTGTTCTTATCATGGCACATTCAGAAATTAACAGGCAAGATACGGATCCCGTGCTCCCAACTCGTCATGAGAAAGCATCGCCCGTATCCCTTTGACAGGGGGATACATCCCAATAACACCTCCTAGTGTCAGCCTATAGGACAAGTCAAATTATGGGGTATAACCCTTAACACCAACTCTCACCCTTCGGCAATTTATAGATAAAAATGATTAAGTAACTGTTACTATCCTAACGATGTCACTGACCTTAACCAAACAAGCGAGACATGCCATTGTGCCTCCAACTCGTCATGAAAAAGCGCCGTACGTGTCCCTCTTCTATTCAAACAAGTGAGACATGCCACTGTGCTTCCAAATCGTCATGAAAAAGCACCGTACGTGTCCTCTTCTAGAGAGTACAACAATTTGTCGACACAATTAACCAAGTCTTAACCTAGACTTCACAAGATCTCCTCGGATCCACTCATAGCCTACCTATTCAAGACAATACCTACATACGAGCCCAATGAGCTTCGTACAAGACAACAACATACGTACAAGCCAAATAAGCTACGTATGAGACCAATAACTACATATGAGGTAGGCGAGCTGTGTATGAGCAAAACAATATATAGAAACAACCATGCAGGTATTCTAACGACCAAGAAGCAACCAAACGTGCTTACTAGGAAAACTTGATCTTCTATAATTAGAAGCAACAAAAGAATCTTCTAACGGTCTAAAATAGATATACTACCAAAAACCCGTACAACGAGCTTTTCAGCCTAAATGCTGGTTGCTGCAAATTGTAAAGACCATAACTTCTACTCTGCCTATCGGAATTTAACCAAATAGGACATTTTGGAAAGGTGAGAGTCTCTACTAAAACTCTCTAATTGAACACTTTCCCAACCATTATTACCCATACATTAAAGATGAAGCATGTTCACATTATATGGTCCAATTTCAATTAAAACCGCATACAACTAGAATTCATGGGTTCTTGAACTAGGACAACATGCGACTAGGTTCATGGGTTCTTTCTCAAGGTTGAGCGAGAACCACCCAGAACCTAAATGCATGAGTTCCTCGCCAATTCGAGAAAGAACTATCATGGAGCTAGTTTCATGGATTTCTTCTTTAAAAAATCGAAATAGAACAAATATAGAACATGGGTTCATTTCAATAATTCAATAGGATTAGCATGCAAGTTAAACTCATGAGTTTCTTTTAGAAATTTAACTAAAACCACTACAACATACAACTTAAGCATGCATGGGTTCTTTTAACTAGAATACTACAACATATAACTCAAGCATGGGTTCTTTACTAGAACAATAAAACCACTACAACATACAACTTAAGCATGCATGGGTTCTTTTAACTAGAATACTACAACATATAACTCAAGCATGGGTTCTTTACTAGAACAACTACAACAACTCAAGCATGGGTTCTTTACCACAACAACTACAATAACTCAACCATGGGTTCTTTACCACAACAACTATAATAACTCAAGCTTGGGTTCTTTACCAGAATAACTACAATAACTCAAGCTTGGGTTCTTTACCAGAATAACTACAACAACTCAAGCATGGGTTTCTTCCTACAACAACTCAAGCATGAGTTTCTTACTACAACACCTCAAGCATGAATTCTTTACGACAACAACCTACAACAACTTAAGTATGGTTTCTTTAGCACATACACCTTAAGCATGGGTTCTTTAGCAACAACTCAATCATGGATTTCTTTAGCAAAAACTCAAGCATGGATTCTTTATTACAACAACCTACAACAACTTAAGCATGGTTTCTTTAGCTACATATAACTTAAGCATGGGTTCTTTAGCACATATAACTCAAGGATGATTCTTTACTAGCAACTCAAGCATGGTTTCTTTACTACAACAACCTACAACAACTTAAGCATGAGTTCTTTAGCAACATATAAATTAAGCATGGGTTCTTTAGCAACAACTCATGCATGAGTTTCTTTGGCAACAACTCAAGCATGGGTTTTCTTTTTTGCAACAACTCAAGCATGGGTTTCTTTAGCAACAACTCAGGCATGGATTTCTTTAGCAACAACTCAAGCATTGATTCTTTACTACAACAACTTACAACAACTTAAGCATGGTTTCTTTAGCTACATATAATTTAAGGATGGGTTCTTTAGCAACAACTCAAGCATGGATTCTTTACTACAACAACCTACAACAACTTAAGCATGGGTTCTTTAGCAACAACTCAAGCATGGATTCTTTACTACAACAACCTACAACAACTTAAACATGGGTTCTTTAGCACATATAACTCAAGCATGATTCTTTACTAGCAACTCAATGATGGTTTCTTTACTACAACAACTCAAGCATGGTAGTAAACTCATAAAGGCAACTAAGGAATTTATCAAGCTATTACAAAAATTACTGCTTTTATGAATTACAAGACTTAAATATTACAAAAATCTAACTTGATTGAATCTACAAGTTCCTACATATTACAAAACCTACAAAAACTACATTTATTGAATCTGCAAATCCTACATATTACAAGACCTACTTTTTTTCAACCTACGAGTTCCTACATACAACAAGATCAACTTTTTATGAACTACGGTTAGTAAAAATTGATTTTTAACAAAGTAGAGAGCAACATACAACAAAAGACTTATCTTTTAAATAGCTAGTTGAGTTCTACAACCCCAAAATGGGTGTGTAAACATTCCCACTTACTAATCTTTATGTGCTCATAGTTATTGTCCAAGTTGTAGTTTTGTGTTAACAAAAATAACCATAATAACAACAATAAACCTACTAAGCTAAAGATTCCATCGTTATGGGTTCTTCCTTTCAAACTTTTCATGTGATCTTCCTAGACTCACACTACTCATATGCCCAAACCATTTAGTCCAAGTTATTAGTTTAGCAAAAATAACCACAACAAGTCTTAAAGACTCAATCTTTATGTCATTTATTTAAGTTCTACCATCCATCTTTTTTCATGGGATCATTCTGATCCCTACAACCATGTTTATGCTTAGGATTTAGTCCACGTTATTTAGAAATATACACATACACAACCACACATCATAAAGATGAGTTTTTTTTAACCTACAACAACAAAGAATCTTAAGGTGGGTTCTTTTTCACATACAACACATAGCCAACCCTAAAAATGGGTTCTTTTCTACATTCAACAAAATAAAAGGGAAAGAAACACATAAAAGAGAACAAAAACAGAACAAGAGAAGTAGAGAAACCCCACCTTTGATTCTTTGTAGGAAGGACTAGCCTAGCAAACATTCTCCTTCCTCCTTAGCTCCTATGGAAAGCTCTCATGGAAAACACCCAATTGAAGAACACTTAGGGTTTCTTCTCTTTCTTTTCTTCTCTATTTTTTTCTTGTAAAATGAGACAAAGGGTGAAGGGGCAGGGGTATTTATAGAATGAAAGAGAGGGTGGAGAGTGCAAATGCACCAAGGATTTTGCACAAACACCCTTGGATAAGGGTTGGCTAGGCCAAGGGTATGAGAGAGGGGGTGAGGTGGAGGAGAGAGATCTAGTAGAAAATATGCATATTCAACTCTTATGTATCTCTAGTTAATCCTAAACCCTAGGTTTAAGCCTCCAAACAAATCCTAGCCATCCAATTTTGATCAATCAGGATAAAATAAGATTTTTTTTTCCAAAACACATACTACATGATTTGTACAAATGTACGAAATCGATACAATATGCGCATATATATATATATATATATATATATATATATATATATATATGGAAATGATCGAGTGAAAACTCTTTCGGTGAGAACCACGTGAAAGCTTTTGTTTGGGACATTAATTGAAAGATCTGAACCGTTCATTTTGATTTACACGACTCAATTAGTCTATGGATGAGAAATCAAGTCATTTGAGATTCGTTTGTCCATGCATTGAAGTGTTACAAATTGTGTGGCTGAAACATCGTTATTTTTTAGTGACATGTTACATGGACAAATGAATATCAAATGACTTGATTTTATATTTCTAGATTAATTTAGTTATGTTAAACAATGTGAACGGTTCGGATTATCCATATGATGGATAGGCGTGGAGTTCTCACAAAGCTTATCAGGAGAACGGTTCTCACCAGATCGCTACCCTATATATATATATATATATATATATATATATATATAATGAAACACAAAGAAAGCTATCAAGTGGCTCTCATTCATTTGGAGGAAAATCAACGGTCTAGATTTTTGCTCCTAAAAGACATTTTCCTCCCAAATGTCAAAATTTCCCCCCCAAAACAACTTCTTCATTTATTACTCTCTCTCTTCGCCCTCTTTTCTCCTTTCTCATATTTCTTTCTTTCTTTCTACTCTTTTTTTTTACCCAGGTATGTAAAAAAAAACAGTGATTTTTTTTTTGCAATTTCGGATTATGCTTTTTTTTTATTATTTCAAATTTTTAATTATGTTTTTTTTTCTTCGGATTATGCTTTCATAACTCAATAACGTTCATTTCCATTTAATTGATTTTGAAATACCATATTTGATCTGATTGTATTATACTTCACTGAGTAATTGTTTTAGATTAGAATGCTTCACTGAGTTAATTTTGATTAGAATTCTTTTTTTTTATTATGCAATTTCGGATTATGTTTTTTTTTTGAATATTTGGGCATTTGCTATTTTGAAAGATCGTTGCAAATTCTTTAATTGACTCTCTTGATTGTGCTTTTATGGACAAATCCATGCTTAATCCCTGTATTTCGATTTTTTGTAGCTGCAAAATTGTATTTTGCTCTGCTTTGTTGCAATTTCACTTCACTTATACTTCACAACAAATTTTTTCTTTTAAATTCATATATGGTTAACTACATAAAAAACAAATAAGGGGGAACTAACTCATGCAGTTTGAGGCGTTAACCGTAACTCATGCAGTTAGAAAATGAATTTCTACTTATGTTAGACTCCAAATTAAAAAAGAAATATCTTATGCTCAAGTCACACATAGCAAGGAATTTCCGATTCACTACTGTTGTAGATTCACAATACTATTTTTGAATCCCGAGTTGCTGACAAATAATCATGCAATATACAAACCAATAAACATCAAGGTCACTTCATAATCCTACTTCAATGTACATTAATACATCAACGTCTACTAGCAAATAAGCATCTATTTAAATCATCCCTTACTGTTTACATGATTTTTTATATGTTGTATCGTTCCGAATACGTGTCGTAGGCACGTGCCCACGGGCATACCTAGTATATATCTATATAATAAAACACAAAGAAAGCTACCAAGTGGCTCTCATTCATTTGGAGGAAAACTAATGGTCTAGATTTTTGCGCCTAAAAGACATTTTCCCTCCCAAATGTCAAAATTTTTCCCCCAAAACAACTTCTTCATTTATTACTCTCTCTCTTCGCCCTCTTTTCTCCTTTCTCATATTTCTTTCTTTCTTTCTTCTCTCTTTTTTTTTTACCCAGGTATGTCAAAAAAAAAAGTGATTTTTTTTTTTGCAATTTCGGATTATGTTTTTTTTTCCTTCAAATGTTTAATTATGTTTTTTTTCTTCGGATTATGCTTTCATAACTCAATAACATTCATTTCCATTTAATTGCTTTTGAATTACCATATTTGATCTGATTGTATTATACTTCACTGAGTAATTGTTTTAGATTAGAATGCTTCACTGAGTTAATTTTGATTAGAATTCTTTTTTTTTATTATGCAATTTCAGATTATGCTTTTTTTGAATATTTGGGCATTTGTTGTTTTGAAAGATTGTTGCAAATTCTTTAATTGACTCGCTTGATTGTGCTTTTATGGACAAATCCATGCTTAATCCTTGTATTTTGGTTTTTTGTAGCTGCAAAATTGTATCTTGATCTGCTTTGTTGCAATTTCACTTCACTTATACATCACAATAAATTTTCTCTTTTAAATTCATATATGGTTAACTACATAAAAAAACAAATAAGGGGGAACTAACTCATGCAGTTTGAGGCGTTAACCGTAACTCATGCAGTTAGAAAATGAATTACTACTTATGTTAGACTCCAAATCAAAAAAGAAATCTCTTATGCTCAAGTCACACATAGCAAGGAGTTTCCGATTCACTACTGTTGTAGATTCACAATACTATTTTTGAATCCCGAGCTGCTGACAAATAATCATGCAATATACAAACCAATAAACATCAAGGTCACTTCATAATCCTACTTCAAAGTATATCAATACATCAACGTCTACTAGCAAATAAGAATCTATATAAATCATCCCTTACTATTTACATGATTTTTTATATGTTGTATCGTTCCGAATACGTGCCGTAGGCACGTGCTCACAGGCATACCTAGTATATATATATATATACTCATGTGCCAAAAACGAATTCTGTATGAATGAGAAATGTTGGTCCAAAGTTGGGTACTCGAAATGTACTAACTTGGATATTGGGAGAAAATGGATAGTCCCATATCGGAAATGGGGAAAGTTTTTTCTAGTATATATTCTAAAAAAATGGACTAAAGGGCATGGCTCGGTGTTACCACTAACATGTAGTGGAGAGATGACTTAGCCAAAATGACAAATACACACGCGCGCCCGGCCGGCTCCGGCTCCGGCTTCGGCCCCGGGCCTGGGCTGGTCTGGTCTGGCATTGGCCTTGGCCTATATTACTGTTGAGACTTTTCAACTTCAGTAACTAGTACCATTACTCTGTAACAACAGAGTAATGGAACATTACTCTACTGTTACAGAGTAATTGACCCTTCAGTTGCTCTAAATCTCCTATAAAACCAGTCCATTTAGTCTGCCAGAGGGTACAGTTCTGAAAAAACCAGTTCGAATCTTCTTCTTCTTCTTCCTCTCTGAGTCAGTCCTGAGAATACAACACAGCTCCAGTTCGATCAGATTTCTAAATTTAGGGTGCTGCTTTTCACGGAAAGGTAATACAGTTGTATCCAGGGAGGCATTTCGTCAACCACCATCACACTACGGGGCGAAAATTGCTTTAAGGACAGAGATATTCAAATCTCGACTCTGTATTATATTGTATGGTTTGTTATTTTATTTCTTGTAAGTGTAACTCTTCACAATTATTGTTAGCATTTCTGTTTTATGAAATTCTTGTTCTAACAATCTTAAAGCAATTTTTTCCTCTATTCTAATAGTTTTTTTTGAAGATTCTTTACAGGTTCTGTTATCATTTTGGAAAAACAACTAACAGTTATATTCTAACTATTTCAGAACATGGAAAATACACAGATCGAAAGTGTCAATGGGCTTATCAGTGCCGAAACACCAATGACCCAAAATGTGACTGCACAATCGGTTGCGGCACATTCGGTCATTCTACCCACACATATTACTGTGGGAGAAAAATCAGAGAAGTTTAATGGAACTGGATTCAAGAAGTGGCAGGGAAGATGCAATTCTACCTGACCACCTTGAAGCTGGACAGTTTTCTCACTGAATCTATCCCTATACTGGCACCAATGGATGCACACTCTGTTGCTGCCGTTGATGCATGGATTCAGGATGACTATCTCTGCAGAAACTACATCCTGAATGGCTTGGTAGACCCGTTGTACAACGTCTACTGTGTATTCAAGATGTCCAAACTCTTATGGGGGTCTTTGGAGAAGAAGTACAAAACAGAAGACGACGGGTCCAAGAAGTTTGTAGTCAGCAAAATTCAGGACTACAAAATGGTTGATTCCAAAATAGTCGTGAGTCAAATCCAGAAATTGCAGGTGATAATGCATGAAATTGCTGCAGAGAATAATACGCTGTGCGAACCATTCCAGGTTACAGCGTTCATCCAGAAGCTTCCACCTGGATGGAAAGACTTCAAGAACTACCTCAAGCACAAGCAAAATGAGATGTATCTTGAAGACCTCATTGTCAGGTTGCATATCGAAGAGGAGAATCGTAAGGCTGACAGGTCCTATGGAAATCAGTCCCTAGAAAAGGCAAACATGGTGGAGCATAAACAGAAAGGCAAAAAGAGAAAGTTCTTACCATAGGCCTCGAACAATAAATCGGCAGCAAAAAGGTTTGCTAGAAAATGCCACAAATGTGATAAGCTGGGCCACAAAATTTCTAAATGGCGCAGCAAGGATAACAACCGTGCTGGAACCGGACAGGCAAAAGGATCCCATGCACACATAGCTGAAAACTTGTCCACCGGTCTCTCTGACCTGGACCTCTGTTCTATTGTGTCAGAGATGAATCTGGTGGGGAGTAATCCTCGAGAGTGGTGGTATGACACTGGGGCCACCAAGCACATCTGCTCAGACAAGGAGATGTTCACTTCATACCAGAAGTGCAATAAGGATGAACAGCTGTTCATGGGTAATTCTTTCACCTTCAAAATTGTAGGAACGGGAAAGATAGTGCTGAAAATGACTTCATGCAAGGAACTAACACTCACAAATGTGTTGCATATTCCAGATATTAGAAAGAACTTGGTATCAGGATCTTTGCTAAGCAACAATGGATTTAAGGTTGTTCTTGCTTCTAATAATTTTGTATTGTCTAAAAGTGAGGTGTACTTGGGTAAAGGATATGTAAAGGATGGACTGTTTAAGTTTAATATAATGACAGTCATCCCTAAAACAATTGTTCCTATTATTCCCAAAGTTAATGAAATAACTCCTATTGCCTATGTTGTTGAGTCTTCTTCTATTTGGCATGAAAGACTAGGCCATCTTAATTTTAATTCTATGCGTAGATTAATTAACATGAATTTGCTACCAAAATTTAAGGTAGAAAACACCGAAAAATGTGAAGTTTGCACAGAGGCCAAACTCACTAAAAGTCCATCACGTTCTGTAGAAAGAAACACAGAAACTTTAGGTCTAATTCACACGGATCTGTGTGATTTAAAATATGTGCAGACCAGAGATGGCAAAAAGTACTTTGTGACATTCATAGACGATTGCACAAAATTTAGTTATGTATACTTATTACATAGAAAAAATGAGGCTTTGGATAAATTCAAAGAAAAGAAGCTTGAGGTTGAGAATCAACTTGGCAAAATGATTAAAATCGTTAGGAGTGATAGAGGAGGAGAATATGATGCCCCATTTAATATGTTCTGCTCTATACATGGAATAGTTCATCAGACAACTGCTCCTTACTCACCTGAATCAAATGGTACAGCCGAGCGCAAGAATCGAACTCTAAAGGAGATGATGAATGCCTTGTTGTTTTATTCTGGCTTACCTGAAAACATGTGGGGGGAAGCGTTGCTGACTGCCAACTACATTCTCAATAAAATACTTCACAAGAAAACTAGCAAGACACCATACGAACTGTGAAAAGGTAATGTACCTTCGTATAAATACCTCAAAGTGTGGGAGTGTCTAGCAAAAGTGGCAGTACCTAATCCAAAATAGGTCACCATAGGACCTAAGATGATTAATTGCATATTCATAGGCTATGCACACAACAGTAGTGCATATCAGTTTTTGGTATATCAATCAGATATTCCGGATATCCATGTGAATACAATAATAGAATCAAGGAATGCTTCCTTCTTTGAACACGTGTTTCCATGCAAGGATACTACGTATCCTAAACTTACATGTGAACAAGAGAATGCAAGCACTTCAGTTGATGAACCAGAACATGATAATGATGAGTCTAGACGTAGTAAACGGGATAGAACATCAAAGTCATTTGGTCCTGACTTCGTAACGACCTTTCTGTTAGAGAATGAGCCCATAATATTCAAGGAAGCCATGTCTACTCCTGATGTTCCTATGTGGAAGGAAGCAATCAAAAGTGAAATAGACGCATTATGCAAAATCATACATGGGAGTTAGTCGATTTGCCTTCTGGATGTAAAGCTGTAAGCCCTATTTTTCCTAAATATGTATTTTCTGAATATTTTTCGTATTTTGATTAATTATAAATTCAGTATTATTTCAAAATCGATTTGTGCATCGATTAAAATCTTTTCGAACCGGAAATTGTATTTCCTTCGAATAGTAGTATATTCTAACTTTAATGATTACTTTATAAGTGATCGGCTATTTGTATCTTATTTTATTACTATTTGGATTTTATTAAACTTTTTTTTATCTCAAATCTCGTTTTGATATGTATACTAAAATTATTATTATTATTATTATCATCATTACTATTGTCATTGTTACTATTTTTACTATTACAAAATCTCATTGTATTTGCTAGTGTTTGAGTATTAACTCGAAGTATACTATTTGATTTATTATTGTATTACTAATTGTTAAACTTGATTTAATTATTTACTATTCATTTTAATCCTGCATTATATTGATTATTTTATATATTCTCTTGGATCTTATTAATACCCAAAACCCAATTGTCCTACAACCCAAAACCCATTTATAAACCCACACCTATTATCTTGTTGGGTCCTTTAATTAAAACCTACCATATTCTTATTGGATCCATTACCCAATAACCCTAACAACCCAATACCCTATTATATAAAAACCTACCTACTAAACTTAACCCTAAAAAAATGCTACTTACTGTGTCTACCCAACAGCCGCCAACCCCTACCCCTTCTTTACTATCATTTTCTTCCTTCCCGCTCTCATGCCCTGAAACCCATTCGTTTCCCCCCCGATCAACCTCATCTCCTAGCCCCCGATCGACAGCCGACGCGCAGCCCCCCGTCGCAACCGCTGAAGCCAATCACGACAGCCACGACCCGACGCAGCACCCCAATGCCTCCCCTCATCGACCGCATGCACTGCCTCCTCCCGAGCGTCGCGCGATAGTAACGACAACAGTCAGCCGCAGCGCAGCCATCGACACCCCTCAGCCTGTGCACCCCCCGTGCTCCGCCAGTCGCCGACCTCCTGCTCACCTCGCGACATTGTCGACAACGCACCGCAGCCAGCCTAGTCGCGGTGCCCACCAGCGGCCACCTGCAGCCACCTGTGGCAGCAGGCAGCTCTAGTCGACAACCACCTACGGTAGCTCCTCCTTGGCCGTTGTGCCGCCCCACCGCGCTGGCAGCCTGGTCCGTTGTCGTCCGCCGTGTCGCACCACTGCCCTTGGCCACCATCACCGTCCTCCGCAGTGCACAGTTCCCCCCCCGGGCTGTTCTCTTGATGGGTTTGATTAAGTGGATCCGAGCCGTCGATCACCATGATCATCTTGATCATCTTGATCTCTTCGATTGTGGACCGTCCGATCTTGAACATCGTCTGGTCTAATCTAGATCTCTTGATCTGGACCATCCGATCGTCGATCTGACCCGATCATCATCATCATCATCAAGATACTTGATCTCGACCGTCGGATCTTCCTTGATCATCGCGATCGTGACCATCATCTTGATCTTGATCTTGATTTTCGATCAGAGTCATCCGATCTGATATGATTTTGATCTCTTGATCTAGTTGTTGGATCTCTTGATCTTCATCATCTTGATCGTCCTCTTGATCATCGAGATCCGTGATATGGGATCGTGATTTCGATTGTAGTCGTGTGTTCGTGATTGGTTCGGGTGTTCGTTCGGTCCGTTCGTTGTGTCCATGTTGGGATCCATCTCCTTTACCCTCCGTAGGGTCATCGTCTTCACCCCTAAAGCAGGTATTCCTCTTATACATATTTTTGTTCTAGTACAAGAGTTCATTTGAAAATACTGCAAATAGTTAGAAATTGCGACTCCTCTTTGACTCGTCATTGTTGATCAAATATTAATCCTCATCAATTTCATAATCTTAAGAGTCACAATAATTTCATTGTATTATATTACAAGTACTTGGACTTGTTTTATCCCATTAACATATGAAATTAAGGAATCCTAGATTTGTAGATGTATAATATATCTTGTATGTGATGAACTTGCACCCACAAATTTTGCCTGAACACATTAGCAGTGTAGTTCGCTGTTTTGACACATGCTACCACCACTTTCTTGTACCTTAATTATATGTGTTGGAACCGGGCAGGAGTCTAGTTTCTAGACATCCTGACGAATTCACTTTTGCTATCCCGTAGCAATGGGAATCACAGTTTTGGTACAGCAACGTCGTGCTGTCTAGATTTGATATTTTCGTTGTTCGTGTTATTCTTATTCATGTCGACTCTCGAATATGCCATATAAATATTTTAAACTTGTCCCATGTCCATGTTTATGACTCATTGACTTGTTTAACACACTTGCATGCTTTCTTGATAAAAATTAGTAAATGTAACAAGCCGGGTTTTAAGGGAAAGACCATAATAGTAGACAATATAGGTAAGTGTACTCGGAAGGGGCCCGTGTTTTCCAGTACTCGGTTCATTAACCTGTTGCACCTGGATGTATTCATGGAGCCAAATACTTGGCTCATGAACCTGTTGTATTCATGGACCCACTGTGTGGTCCTTGAACCTGTTAGTATTCACGAACTCACTTCGTGGACCTGTTATTTAAATTCGTCTTCATGAACCCTGCCTGATTGATACTTGATACTTGATACCTGAGTACGCCGCCCTATAGACTCCATTACTAGGTCTAAACGTAACTGATTTGATTGTAGCTACCATGTAGTAAAAGTATGGATGCATGAAGTGCTACCTAGATAGTAATAACTACAAGACTTGAATATGTTACATGCTTACACGATACTTGACTACTTGATACTTGGAAAATGATACATAAGACTTGAAACATGAAACTTGAACTTGATACATGTTACTTGATACTTGACAACTTGTTACTTGACACTTGACAACTTGTTACTTGAGACTTGACACTTGAAATTAATTGTCACGCCCCGCTTCCCAAAAATATGGAATACGAGCACGTGACGAAGCCCAGCGAATGATTTTTACATCATCCATAAGCTGTAGGATCGACTCAGCATCATAACAAGAATATAACCAGATTTATATATAACCAAGCGTGCATGAATAATTTATTAAGCAACAGAAAACAATTAAAACAAATAATAATATTCAAATAGTTCTCGTGTCTGGATCAAGTGTAAACTCGGAAACAAGTCTTATACGGCAGGAGAAATAAATACCTTAAGGAAAGCAACTTTTTAAACAGGTCCTTGCTCCAAGCAAAACCTGAAATGTCTGCTCGCCAATTCCAGCAGGTAACTTGTCTCAAGTCTGCTTAATAAATATAAAAGGAAAAACAAAGAAAACAAGAGAGAATGCCCTTAGTACAAGCTAGGGCCACAAATAGTAAAAACGAGTACAAGTAGGGGGAACAGGAATCAAGAATACAACAGGGATACAACAAGTAGTGGGAACAACCAGGAATTAGCTAGCAAGGGAGGACTACTTAGTAAACAGGCTAGTTAACAGCTGCTAATGGAAAAACATATGTCAGGTGAACTTGTTGGGGTATCTAACATCAACTATCATATTTCATGTGTCAGGTTTCACGTATCAAGTTTCATATTTCAAGTTACAGGTGTCATGTTCAAGTTTCATGCATCAGATATCAGATAACCAGGTAATCAGGTAACAGGATAATCAGGTAACAGGATAATCAGGTAACAGGATCATCGGGTAACAGGTAATCATGTAACAGGTATTAAGTTCAAGTCTTGTAGTTATTACTATCTAGGTAGCACGACATGCATCCATCTTTTTACTACATGGTTGCTACAGTCAAAACAATTTCGTTTAGACCTAGTAATGGAGTTTATAGGGCGGCGTACTCAGGCTTCAGGTATCAGGTATCAGGTATCAGACAGGCACGGTTCATGAATACGAAATTTAATAACAGGTTCACGAAACGAGTTCGTGAATACTAATAGGTTCAAGGACCACACAGTGGTTCCATGAATACAACAGGTTCATGAGTCAAGTAACTGACTCCATGAATACATCACATGCAACAGGTTCATGAACCGAGTACTGGGAAACACGGGCCCCCTTCTGAGTACACTTACCTATATTGTCCACTCTATAGTCTTTCCCTTAACCCCGGCTTATTACATTTGTTCAGGCAGAATTTGTATATTTGTATTTATGCATATGAAATAGTGCTGAAATAATGTAGATTAATTCCAACAAAAATTGGGGATGTCCTATAGGGTGTCCAGCAACTACATATAAAATTTGGGGTCAAACGCTCGCTGTTTGCACAGCTAAATTAATTTGTGAAGTAAATATATACAGCAGTTTTGCAAATCTGCGTCTACTGACATAGCTGCATTATAACTGCCATAACTCCTAGACCGTAACTCCAAATTCGAACATTTTGGAATCTATCGATATCTACACATCCGGATCTACAATTTTTATTCAGGGCTCAGGCCCAGATTCAAATGATAAAAGGGTCGAAATCGCAAAAGAATATTCAGACAGCAACACCTAGAAATATTTTACTAATGTAGATTTCATGGAAAAATGTCATTTGGTGTCTAAGTTGTTAAGTAGCATAAATACATAATCATGGAGGTCAAAACAGCAACTAATAAATATTTTTCAAGTCATAATAGTCGCAAATTCGTCAAAATACTAAATATATATGTATCTACAAATTTTAGGGCTCCTTAATTCATATGTCCATGTGATTCATGTGTTCAAGGAGGTAAAAGAGTCCAATTGATTATTATTTAATACGAGGAAGTTTTGTGACTCTTAGAATTGTGGGTTTGAAGGTTCAAAATTGATTTACAATGATATTTCAAAGGGGAGTCACAATCTAACTATTTGTAGTATTTCAAGGAGGCTTGTACTAGAACAAAAAGATGTACAAGGTTACTTGCCTTTAGGGGAGAAGACGATGAATCTGACGGATGACGAGAACGGGTCCCGACGACACGGCGACGAGCAAACGATCATGATAATCACGATCGGCACGGATCTCGATGATGATCAAAGTCAAGATGAAGATCCAGCGAATCCAACGGTCGAGATCGGAAATAAAGCATATGAGAATTAGAAGAGAACCAAAATATATCATGATTGACAATTGATGAATAAGAACAAAAATAGATCAATGTTTACTCACCAAGCAAAGGACGAACAAGACGATCCAAGGCCGAGATCAAGTTGATCAACCAATCGACGGCCGAGATCGAAGATCAAGATCAAGATCAAAATGATGATCACGATCGCGGTGATCCAAATCGATCCGACGATCGAGATTAAGATCTTGATGATGATGATGATGGTGATGATCAAGGCAAATCCAACGGTGACGATCGATGGATCAAGAGGCGATCACGATCGCGATGATAAAGATGTAGATCGGACGACAGAGATCTGATCTGGTGGTGATAATGAAGATCTGATGACGGTGATGAAGATCATGAAGATCCGACGGCCAGAAATCAAGAGATCAAGATCTGATCGAATGGACGGCCCACAATCACTCTGATCCAAACTCATATACACAGCAATTGCACCATCGATTCCGACATGGCTCCGACAGCCAGGTGAACCCGACGGTGGCGCTGGCGGCACGGCGAACAGAGGCGCGTCGGGGCTGCATCGTGGTGAGGGGACGGGAGGTTGCTGCCGCAGGGAGAAGTGTAGGGTGTGCGGGCGGAAGCGTCGATGCTGCAGGTCGGGGGATGAGGGGATCTCTGTGGCGGGGCGCACGCAGGCTGTGGTCGCGATCGGCTGTTGTTGACGACTCCGGGAGAGGGTCGCCGCGCTGCGCTGGTGCTGTCGTGATAGGAGGGGTCGCGACTGTGGGCATGGCGCGCCGAGGTGGCTTCGGGAGGGAGACGGGAGGTCGGGAGGTGCAGATGACGAATGGGGGAGTGGGTTTGAGAAGATAGGCGGCTCGTGTGTGTAGGGGAGATGAACAGTCGGGTGATGGAGATATGGGAGAAGAAGTATAGCGGCGGGGTAGGGTTTATAATAGGAGAATGGAAAAAAAGGACAGGTTATATATGGGATAGAGGAAACGGGTAGGGTAGGGTAGTTGTTATAGGGTATTGGTTAATATCCAATAGGAATATTTAGGGTTTTAAAATAGGGTTGTGGATTATCCAATAAGGGAAAATTAAATAATATAATACCAATTTAATTAACACTCAGATTAATAATAATAATAATAATAATAATAACAAAATAATAATAATAATAAAATAGAGCGGCTTTCAAAATAAATGGCATATATAATTTGCAAGATACATTTTGTTCTAGTCGAGTTTAAAATAATAGTGAATTTATAACTAATCAAAATACGAAAAATATTCACAAAATACGTATTTAGGGAAACAGGGATTACAAATCCTACCCACCTTACACAAAAATTTCGTCCTCGAAATTTGCTTAGGCGGTGCATAGGACAGGATAAAAGTAAGTTAAGGTAGGGTAACAAAACAAGGGGCCCAAAAAAAGTCAACTTGGTGGTAACACCAAAATACGAAGGGAGTGGATAACAACGTGTTCAAATGGACGGCATGAAAGAGAATAACAGTATCTAAAGGATCCAAATAACACAAGATAATAAATACGATGAAGGAGTAGGCAGAACTGAAACCAAGGAGATGGAAGACAGGAAAGAATTGAATCCAATAATGAATGAGCACATGATGGCAGGATGGAATGCAAGAAGGAAATAACCGGTTTCAAAAACGAAGAAGAACACTGAACACCACAAGACTTGCAAGATAACAAGGCAAGGAGGTGAACGAATAGAAAGAGCTGGAATCGAAGAAGGGATGGATAAGAAAAAGATGAACCAAACAATGGATCAACGGTTGAGGACAAATGCAAGGAATGGAACAACGACAATACAAGGGAGGAGAAGCAACGACAGGGTCCAGGGGCCTGTGGGTTATGGGCCCACCACGCTTCCGCTGCGCCACTCTGATGGTGACGCTCCAAGCTCCGGACATGTCGTTGTAGACCACGTGACACCAGGCGACGAACTGAGCAGGAAGATAAGACTGAGACACTAGGATCGAGGGGAGTATGGGCTCCAAATAGAGATAGACAATAATTCAAAATGGATATAAGGCTTGAGCTTCAATTTTCATAATTAAAGATAGGATACATATCAAAACTAATGGTTTTTAACAGAAATAATAACACAACAAATATCAATAATAATAATAATCATAGTAATAGAATAGCAATAATAACAATAAAATTAATAATAACAATGATAATAATAAAAATAGTAATAATAATAATAACAAAATAATAATAATAACAATAATAACAATAATCGAAATTATTATAATCATACAGGTAATAATAATAAAAAAATATATCAAAAATACTGACAATACATGCACGAAAGTGTTGGACTTAGCATATTCATGAAAATAATGCAGTAATAATAGAAATAATAATAGCATTAAAAGTAATAACAATAATAATAAAAGTAATAGCAATAATATTGATACTATCAACAATAATAAAATAACAGTAACAATAATAGCAAAAATAATAACAACAAAATAATAGCAGCGATAGTAATAACATTAATAATAACAACCCAATAATAATAATAACGAACACAATAGCAATAATAATAGTAATAGTATCAGTAATAATGAAATAGCAGTAATAATAATAGAAGTAATAACAATAAGGATAATTAACACAATAAAAATAACAGCAATAAAAATAATAATAATGAAGATAATGAAAATAATAATAATAATAATAATAATACCAATAATAATGAAAATATTCCTTTACCATCAGTTTTATTTATATAAGTAACGAGTCTTGAAATATCAATTAGTAATGGGTAGAAAATCTTGCCTCCTTAACATCAAGTTGCATATTGCCTTCACGACATCAGGTTTCAAATTGCCATCCAAATATTCGGCTGCACATTTTGCCTCGCCGATATCCAGTTGCAATTTGCCTCCATTGACATCGAGTTGCATATTTGCTATCTCGACATTAGGTTGCACCGAAGTGGTGAAATGTATATTAAGTTGAGTATGCTCAGGCTCAAAACAGATTAATAATAATAATAATAGTAATAATATTAAAATATCAACAACACTAGTAAAAATAATGATGCAAGACAAGATATAGTTTGGGTCCAACATTTTTGTGGAAGTAATTTGATATTAACAATAATAATAAAATAATGAAAGCAACGATAAGAATATCAATAGTAGTAACAATAATAATAATACTAGTAAGGATAATGAAAACAATAGCAATAATAATAATAGTAGTAACAACAGCATTGTACAACAAAATAAGAATTTGTCTTATCTAAATAATCCAGTAGAAATATATAGTCGATCAAAAATGAAAAGTGACGTTAAAATACATTATTGTTCGAAATAATAAAATCTTTGTTGAGAACCATTTTTATTGAAGATCGACAATAAATATAACAATTAATAATCGAAATATAGAAAGTATTCGGGAAAAATAATTATAAAGAGAAAATAGATAGGAGAAAAACGAAGCTACACCCAATAAGGATGAGGATGACTATAAGGGACAAAAGAAATTTAAGGAATTGAATATAAGGAAGAAGGACGAGGGGCAAAATCGGAATTAAAGAGAATATAGCAGGGAAGAAATAATCAACATGATACTAAACATGAATCAACAAATAAAAGTGAATGCAAGGCAGGGAAAGCAATGAACAACACACGAGTTGAAATAAGAAGGAATTAACGAGGCAAGCAGAAGGTAAGAGATCGCTTGCACCGGGATCAAAAGAATATGGGTAGGGAAAAATAAACTTGCACCCAATAAGGAATCAATAGATCAGGATGACTGCAAGAGATGGAAGGAAGCAATGAATAAAAGAAGTGAATATGAAGGGATCAAAATGGATGGAATAAGACTTGTGTCCAGATCGAGTTGATTATCAAATTATTCATGTGGATGCATGGCCTGTTTAATGTTGAGTTAATCCTGACTGAGTCAAGCATGTCTAATGTATTAGTCAAACTAACACATTAGCCAAACCTGAGCTCTGATACCACTAAAAACCTTGTCACGCCCCGCTTCCCAAAAATATGGAATTCGAGCACGTGACGAAGCCCAGCGAATGATTTTTACATCATCCATAAGCTGTAGGATCGACTCAGCATCATAACAAGAATATAACCAGATTTATATATAACCAAGCGTGCATGAATAATTTATTAAGCAACAGAAAACAATTAAAACAAATAATAATATTCAAATAGTTCTCGTGTCTGGATCAAGTGTAAACTCGGAAACAAGTCTTATATGGCAGGAGAAATAAATACCTTAAGGAAAGCAACTTTTTAAACAGGTCCTTGCTCCAAGCAAAACCTGAAATGTCTGCTCGCCAATTCCAGCAGGTAACTTGTCCCAAGTTTGCTTAATAAATATAAAAGGAAAAACAGGGAAAACAAGAGAGAATGCCCTTAGTGCAAGCTAGGGCCACAAATAGTAAAAACGAGTACAAGTAGGGGGAACAGGAATCAAGAATACAACAGGGATACAACAAGTAGTGGGAACAACCAGGAATCAGCTAGCAAGGGAGGACTACTTAGTAAACAGGCTAGTTAACAGCTGCTAATGGAAAAACATATGTCAGGTGAACTTGTTGGGGTATCTAACATCAACTATCATATTTCATGTGTCAGGTTTCACGTATCAAGTTTCATATTTCAAGTTACAGGTGTCATGTTCAAGTTTCATGCATCAGATATCAGGTAACCAGGTAATCAGGTAACAGGATAATCAGGTAACAGGATCATCGGGTAACAGGTAATCATGTAACAGGTATTAAGTTCAAGTCTTGTAGTTATTACTATCTAGGTAGCACGACATGCATCCATCTTTTTACTACATGGTTGCTACAGTCAAAACAATTTCATTTAGACCTAGTAATGGAGTTTATAGGGCGGCGTACTCAGGCTTCAGGTATCAGGTATCAGGTATCAGACAGGCACGGTTCATGAATACGAAATTTAATAACAGGTTCACGAAACGAGTTCGTGAATACTAACAGGTTCAAGGACCACACAGTGGTTCCATGAATACAACAGGTTCATGAGTCAAGAAACTGACTCCATGAATACATCACATGCAACAGGTTCATGAACCGAGTACTGGGAAACACGGGCCCCCTTCTGAGTACACTTACCTATATTGTCCACTCTATAGTCTTTCCCTTAACCCCGGCTTATTACATTTGTTCAGGCAGAATTTGTATATTTGTATTTATGCATATGAAATAGTGCTGAAATAATGTAGATTAATTCCAACAAAAATTGGAGATGTCCTATAGGGTGTCCAGCAACTACATATAAAATTTGGGGTCAAACGCTCGCTGTTTGCACAGCTAAATTAATTTGTGAAGTAAATATATACAGCAGTTTTGCAAATCTGCGTCTACTGACATAGCTGCATTATAACTGCCATAACTCCTAGACCGTAACTCCAAATTCGAACATTTTGGAATCTATCGATATCTACACATCCGGATCTACAATTTTTATTCAGGGCTCAGGCCCAGATTCAAATGATAAAAGGGTCGAAATCGCAAAAGAATATTCAGACAGCAACACCTAGAAATATTTTACTAATGTAGATTTCATGGAAAAATGTCATTTGGTGTCTAAGTTGTTAAGTAGCATAAATACATAATCATGGAGGTCAAAACAGCAACTAATAAATGTTTTTCAAGTCATAATAGTCGCAAATTCGTCAAAATACTAAATATATATGTATCTACAAATTTTAGGGCTCCTTAATTCATATGTCCATGTGATTCATGTGTTCAAGGAGGTAAAAGAGTCCAATTGATTATTATTTAATACGAGGAAGTTTTGTGACTCTTAGAATTGTGGGTTTGAAGGTTCAAAATTGATTTACAATGATATTTCAAAGGGGAGTCACAATCTAACTATTTGTAGTATTTCAAGGAGGCTTGTACTAGAACAAAAAGATGTACAAGGTTACTTGCCTTTAGGGGAGAAGACGATGAATCTGACGCATGACGAGAACGGGTCCCGACGACACGGCGACGAGCAAACGATCATGATAATCACGATCGGCACGGATCTCGATGATGATCAAAGTCAAGATGAAGATCCAGCGAATCCAACGGTCGAGATCGGAAATAAAGCATATGAGAATTAGAAGAGAACCAAAATATATCATGATTGACAATTGATGAATAAGAACAAAAATAGATCAATGTTTACTCACCAAGCAAAGGACGAACAAGACGATCCAAGGCCGAGATCAAGTTGATCAACCAATCGACGGCCGAGATCGAAGATCAAGATCAAGATCAAAATGATGATCACGATCGCGGTGATCCAAATCGATCCGACGATCGAGATTAAGATCTTGATGATGATGATGATGGTGATGATCAAGGCAAATCCAACGGTGACGATCGATGGATCAAGAGGCGATCACGATCGCGATGATAAAGATGTAGATCGGACGACAGAGATCTGATCTGGTGGTGATAATGAAGATCTGATGACGGTGATGAAGATCATGAAGATCCGACGGCCAGAAATCAAGAGATCAAGATCTGATCGAATGGACGGCCCACAATCACTCTGATCCAAACTCATATACACAGCAATTGCACCATCGATTCCGACATGGCTCCGACAGCCAGGTGAACCCGACGGTGGCGCTGGCGGCACGGCGAACAGAGGTGCGTCGGGGCTGCATCGTGGTGAGGGGACGGGAGGTTGCTGCCGCAGGGAGAAGTGTAGGGTGTGCGGGCGGAAGCGTCGACGCTGCAGGTCGGGGGATGAGGGGATCTCTGTGGCGGGGCGCACGCAGGCTGTGGTCGCGATCGGTTGTTGTTGACGACTCTGGGAGAGGGTCGCCGCGCTGCGCTGGTGCTGTCGTGATAGGAGGGGTCGCGACTGTGGGCATGGCGCGCCGAGGTGGCTTCGGGAGGGAGACGGGAGGTCGGGAGGTGCAGATGACGAATGGGGGAGTGGGTTTGAGAAGATAGGTGGCTCGTGTGTGTAGGGGAGATGAACAGTCGGGTGATGGAGATATGGGAGAAGAAGTATAGCGGCGGGGTAGGGTTTATAATAGGAGAATGGAAAAAAAGGACAGGTTATATATGGGATAGAGGAAACGGGTAGGGCAGGGTAGTTGTTATAGGGTATTGGTTAATATCCAATAGGAATATTTAGGGTTTTAAAATAGGGTTGTGGATTATCCAATCAGGGAAAATTAAATAATATAATACCAATTTAATTAACACTCAAATTAATAATAATAATAATAATAATAATAATAACAAAATAATAATAATAATAAAATAGAGCGGCTTTCAAAATAAATGGCATATATAATTTGCAAGATACATTTTGTTCTAGTCGAGTTTAAAATAATACTGAATTTATAACTAATCAAAATACGAAAAATATTCACAAAATACGTATTTAGGAAAACAAGGATTACTTTAATATTTGACACTAGACTTAGCACTTGATACTTGACACTAGGCTTGAGACTTGTCACGTGCTCCACTATTAGAATTTGTTATTCAGCCTGTTTAGTTGAGTTGTCCTTCTTGCTAGTTAGTTTTTGGATTTCCACTACTTATTGTATCCCTGTTACATTCTTCATTCCAATTCTTGTTCCACATTACTTGTACTCGTTTTTACTATTTGTGGCCCTAACTTGCACTAAGGGCGTTTTCTCTTATTTTCTTTACTTTTCCCTTTTTATATTTATTAAACAGACTTTGGAGACGAGCTACCTGCTGGGATTGGTGAACAGAGATTTTAGTCTTCAAATGGAGAAAGGACTTGATTAGAATATTTGTTTTCTTGAATTATTTATTCTTCCTGTTTAAGAACTTGTAACGGGTTGATGATCCCGAGTTTTAACTTGATCCAGACTTGAAACTATTTGGAATAATATTATTGTTTCAATTATTTTCTGTTGCTTAATAAATTATTCATGCATGCTTGGTTGTATATATATCTTGTTATATTCTTGTTGTGATACTGAGTCGATCCTACAGCTTATGGGTGATGTTAAAATCATTCGCTGGGCTTCATCACACGTTCGTATTCCATATTTTTGGAAAGCGGGGCGTGACAAAGTTTTTAGTGGTATTAGAGCCAGGTTTCGCTAATGTGTTAGTTGACTAATACATTAGACAGGTTTGACTCAATCAGGATTAACTCAACATTAAACAGGCCATGCAACCACATGAATAATTTGATAATCAACTCGATCTGGACACAAGTCTTATCCCATCCATTTTGATCCCTTCATATTCAATTCTTTGATTCATTGATTCCTTCCATCTCTTGCAGTCATCATGATTTGTTGATTCCTTCTTGGGTACAAATTTATTCTTTCCGTACCTATGTTCTTTTGATTCCGGTGCAAGCATTCTCTGATTTTCTGCTTGTCTCGTTGATCCCTTCTTATTTTAGCTCGCGTGTCGTTCATTGCTTTCCCTGCCTTGCATTCATTTTCATTTGTTGATTTATATTAAGTATCATGTTGGTTATTTCTTTCCTACTATATTCTCTTCAATTCCGATTTTGCCCATCGTCCTTCTTCCTTCGTATTCAATTTCTTAATTTTCTTTTGACCCTTCTAGTCATCCCCCTCTTTAACTCTTTATTAGGTGTAGCTTCATTTTTTTCCTACCTATTTTTCTCCTTATAATTATTTTTCCGAATACTTTCTATATTTCGATTATTATTTGTTATATTTATTTTCGATCTTCTATAAAAATATTTCTCAACAAAGACTTTGTTATTTCGAACAATGGTGTATTTTAACTTCACTTTTCATTTTTAATCAACTATATATTTCTACTGGATTATTTTGATAAGACAAATTCTTATTTTGTTGTATAATGCTATTATTACTGCTACTATTATTATTGCTATTATTTTCATTATCATTACTAGTATTATTATTGTTGTTACTACCATTGATATTCTTATTGTTGTTTTCATTATTTTATTATTATTGTTAATATTAAATTACTTCCACAAAAAAATATTAGGCCCAAACTATATTTTGTCTTGCATTACTTTTACTAGTGTTGATAATATTTTAATATTATTGTTAATATTATTATTATTGTTATCATTCTTTTTGGGATTACTGTTATTATTATTGTTATGATCATTGTTATTATCATTGTTATTCTTATTGTTATTAGTATCGATATTTTATTATTATTATTGTTATTGGTATTATTATTTTTATCGTTACTATTATTATTATTATTAATTTGTTTTGAGCGTGAGCATGCTCAATTTTATATACATTTTACCATTTCGGTACAACCTAATGTCGAGATGGCAAACATGCAACTCGATGTCAATGGGGAAAAATTGCAACTGGATATTGGGAAAGCAAAATGTGCAACCGAATATCCAAACGGCAACCTGCAACCTGATGTCGTGAAGGCAAACATGCAACTTGATGTTAAGGAGGCAGGATTTTCTACCTATTGCTAATTGATATTTTAAGACTCGTTACTTATATAATGAAACTGATGGTAAAGGAATATTTTCGTTATTACTGGTATTATTATTATTATTGTCATTTCACTTGATGTTATTATTATTGTTTTCATTACCTTTATTACTGTTATAATTTTTATTATTATTATTACTGTTACTTTATTGACATTATTGTTATTATTGCTATTATCATTATTATTATTATCATTATTGATTTTATTTTTAATCCTATTATTATTATTATTTTGCATTATTTTCATGAATGTGTTGAATTCTATTATGTAATGTATATATTATCATTATTATTAGTATTGTTGATATTTTTATTTTATTATATTATTATTGCCTGTATGATTATGATGATTTTGATTACTGTTACTATTGTTGTTATTATTTTTATTATGGTCATTATTACTTGTATCATTGTTGTTATTAATATTTTTAATATTATTGTTATTATTATTACTAATTTTATTATTATCATTGTTATTATTATTCTATTGCTATTGATATTATTATCATTGATATTTGTTGTTGTTATTATTTCTGTTAAAGCCATTAGTTTTGATCTGTATTATATATCTTAATTATTTAGATTGAAGCTAAAGCCTTACATTCACTTTGCATCATTGCTTATCCCTATTTGGAACCCATATTCTCTTTGATCTTAGTGCCTTATTCTTTTCTTTCTGCTCGGATCGTTGCCTGGTGTCACGTGGTCTACAACGACATGTCTGGAGCTTGGAACGTCACCATCAGAGTAGCGCAGCGGAAGCGTGGTGGGCCCATAACCCACAGATCCCAGGATCCTATTGTTGCTTCTCATTCCTTGCATTGTTTGCTTTTCCCTATCTCTTGCATTTGTCCTCATCCGTTGACTCGTTGCCTTGTTCATCTTTTCCTTGTCCATCCTTTCTTCGATTCCAACTCTATCTATTTCTTCATCTTTTTTGCCTTGTTATCTTACAAGTCATGTGTTGTTCATCCTTCATTTTTTATGCCGGTTACTTCCGTCTTGCATTCCATTTTGCCATCATTCACCCATTCATTATTTGATTCAATTCTTCCCTGTCTTTTTCTCTCTGGTTCCAATTCAGCCTACTCCCTATCTTGCTTTGTTACCGTGTGTTGTTTTCTTCCTCTTGACACTGCTTATTTTTCTTTCATGCCTTCCATTTGACCTCATTGTTATCCACTTTCTTATTCTTCTGGTGTTGCCACTGCTTGTCCTTCTCCTTTAATTCTCTACCTTGTTACCCCCCAGTTTGTTTTGCCCTATCCTATATACCGCCTAAGCAAATTTCGAGGACGAAATTTTTGTATAAGGTTGGTAGGATTTATAAGCCCTACTTTTCCTAAATACGTATTTTCTGAATATTTTTTGTATTTTGATTAATTATAAATTCGGTATTATTTTAAACTCGATTTGTGCATCTATTAAAATCTTTTCGAACCGGAAATTGTATTTTCTTCGAATAATAGTATATTCTAACTTTAATGATTACTTTATAAGTGATCGGCTATTTGTATCTTATTTTATTACTGTTTGGATTTTATTAAACTTGTTTATCTCAAATCTCGTTTTGATATGTATACTAAAATTTTTATTATTATTGTAATCAGCATTACTATTATCATTGTTACTATTTTTACTATTACAAAGTCTTATTGTATTTGCTAGTGTTTGAGTATTAACTCGAAGTATACTATTTGATTTATTATTGTATTACTAATTGTTAAACTTGATTTAATTATTTACTATTCATTTTAATGATGCATTATATTGATTATTTTATATATTCTCTTGGATCTTATTAATACCCAAAACCCAATTGTCCTACAACCCAAAACCCATTTATAAACCCACACCCATTATCTTGTTGGGTCCTTTAATTAAAACCTACCTTATTCGTATTGGATCCATTACCCAATAACCGTAACAACCCAATACCCTATTATATAAAAACCTACCTACTAAACTTAACCCTAAAAAAAACGCTACAACCTGTGTATACCCAGCAGCTGCCAACCCCTACCCCTTTTTTACTGTCATCTTCTTCCTTCCCGCTCTCATGCCCCGAAACCCATTCGTTTCCCCCCCGATCAACCTCATCTCCTAGCCCCCGATTGACAGCCGATGCGCAGCCCCCCGTCGCGACCGCTGCAGCTAATCACGACAGCCATGACCCGACGCAGCACCGCAATGCCTCCCCTCGTCGACTCCAGCCGCTCAGCCACCACCACGTTGCCCTGGGTATGCCCTCATCGACCGCCTGCGCTGCCTCCTCCCGAGCATCGCGCGATAGTAGCGACAACAGTCAGCCGCGGTACAGCCATCGACACCCCTCAGCCTGTGCACCCCCCGTGATCCGCTAGTCGCCGACCTCCTGCTCACCTTGCGACACTATCGGCAACGCGCCGCAGCCAGCCCAGTCACGGCACCCACCAGTGCCCACCACAGCCACCTGCCGTAGTAGGCAGCTCTAGTCGACAACCACCTACGATAGCTCCCCCTTGACCATTGTGCCGCCCCACCGTGCTGGTAGCCTGGTCCGCCGTTGTCTGTCGTGCCGGGCCACTGCCCCTGGCCATCGTTACCGTCTTCCACAGTGCACAGTCCCCCCTCGCTGTTCTCTTGATGGGTTTGATCAAGTGGATCCGAGCCGTCGATCACCATGATCATCTTGATCATCTTGATCTCTTCGATTGTGGGTCGTCCGATCTTGAACATCGTCTGGTCTAATCTAGATATCTTGATCTGGACCATCCGATTGTCGATCTGACCCGATCATCATCATCATCATCAAGATACTTGATCTCGACCGCCGGATATTCCTTGATCATCGCGATCGTGACCATCATCTTGATCTTGATCTTGATTTTCGATTAGAGACGTCCGATCTGATATGATCTTGATCTCTTGATCTTCATCATCTTGATCGTCCCCTTGATAATCGAGATCCGTGATTTGGGATCGTGATTTCGATTGTGATCGTGTGTTCGTGATCGGTTCGGGTGTTCGTTCGATCCATTCGTTGTGTCCACATTGGGATCCATCTCCTTTACCCTCCGTCAGATCATCGTCTTTACCCCTAAGGCAAGTATTCCTCTTGTACATATTTTTGTTCTAGTACAAGCGTTCATTTGAAAATACTGCAAATAGTTAGAAATTGTGACTCCTCTTTGACTCGTCGTTGTTGATCAAATATTAATCCTCATCAATTTCATAATCTTAAGAGTCACAATAATTTCATTGTATTATATTACAAGTACTTGGACTCATTTTATCCCATGAACACATGAAATTAAGGAACCCTAGATTTGTAGACGTATGATATATCTTGTATGTGATGAACTTGCACCCACTGGAGTCAAAAAATAAATATTACTTGCTGTTGTGATAATAACCATTACCCCGTATTTATATCACATATTAACCTAGATGCCTAATAACCAATTCTCATGTAACCTATACACGTAAGACATTCCCACATGTTGCTGTCCTGGACCTTGCTATGCTGTTTTGACCTCTTTAACATTAGAATCTGAACCCGAGCCCTTAACAGTAAATGTAGCTCTAGATGTCTAGATCTTGATAGCCTTTGTAATGTTTGAATTCTGATTTACGGTCCTAGAGTTATCGCAATTTTACTGCAGCTGTGTCGGTAGACGCAGATTCGCAAAACTGCTGCACATCTTTTGTTTGCAAATTAATTTAACTATGTTAATAGTAAGCGTTTGACTTGAAATTTTATATGCTGTTGTTGGAAACATTGGAGAACCTCCCCAAATTTTCTTAGAATTAATTAACAACATTTCAATCCTGTTTCCCATGTTTAAACTTAGATTCACAAATTCTGTCTGAACACATTAGCAGTGTAGTTCGCTGTTTTGACACATGCTACCACCACTTTCTTGTACCTTAATTATATGCATTAGAACCGGGCAGGAGTCTAGTTTCTAGACCTTCTGACGAATCCACTTTTGCTATCTTGTAGCAGTAGGAATCACAGTTTTGGTACAGCAACATCGTGTTGTCCAGATTTGAGATTTTCGTTGTTCGTGTTATTCTTATTCATGTCGACTCTCGAATATGCCATATAAATATCTTAAACTTGTCTCATGTCCATGTTTGTGAATCCTTGACTTGTTTCACACAATTTCATGTTTGCTTGATAAAAATTAGTAAATGTAACAAGCCGGGTTTTAAGGAAAAGACCATAATAGTGGACAATATAGGTAAGTGTACTCGGAAGGGGGCCCGTATTTCCTAATACTCGGTTCATGAACCTGTTGCACCTGGATGTATTCATGGATCCAGATACTTGGCTTATGAACCTGTTGTATTCATGGACCCACTGTGTGGTCCTTGAACCTGTTAGTATTCATGAACTCGCTTTGTGAACCTGTTATTTAAATTCGTATTCATGAACCGTGCCTGCTTGATACTTGATACTTGATACCTGAGTACGCCTCCCTATAGACTCCATTACTAGGTCTAAACGTAACTGATTTGACTGTAGAAACCATGTAATAAAAGTATGGATGCATGAAGTGCTACCTACATAGTAATAACTATAAGACTTGAATATGTTACATGCTTACACGATACTTGACTACTTGATACTTGGAACATGATACATGAGACTTGAAACATGAAACTTGAACTTGATACATGTTACTTGATACTTGACAACATGTTACTTGATACTTTACAACTTGTTACTTGAGACTTGACACTTGAAACTAATATTTGACACTAGACTTAGCACTTGTTACTTGACACTAGGCTTTAGACTTGTCACGTGCTCCACTATTAGAATTTGTTATTCAGCATGTTTACTTGAGTTGTTCTTCTTGCTAGTTAGTTCTTGGATTTCCATTACTTGTTATATTCCTGTTATATTCTTGATTCCAATTCTTGTTCCATATTACTTGTACTCGTTTTTACTATTTGTGGCCCTAATTTGCACTGAGGGCGTTTTCTCTTGTTTTCTCTATTTTTCCCTTTTTATATTTATTAAACAGACGTTGGAGACGGACTACCTGCTAGAATTGGTGAGCAGAGATTTTAGTCTTCAAATGGAGAAAGGACTTGATTAGAATATTTATTTTCTTGAATTATTTGTTCTTCCTGTTTAAGAACTTGTAACGGTCTGATGATCCTGAGTTTTAACTTGATCCAGACTTGAAACTATTTGGAATACTATTATTTGTTTCAATTATTTTCAGTTATTTAATAAATTGTTCATGCATGCTTGGTTGTATATATATCTTGTTATATTCTTGTTGTGATGTTGAGTCGATCCTACAGCTTATGGATGATGTTAAAATCATTCTCTGGGCTTCGTCACGCGTTCGTATTCCATATTTTTGGGAAGTGGGGTATGACAAAAGCTTTAGGATGCAAATAGATTTTCAAACAAAAATTGAAATCAGATGGTTCAATAGAGAAACATAAGGAGAGACTTGTGGTGTAAGGATTTAGCCAAAAGAAAGGCCTAGACTTCTTTGATACATATTCCCCGGTTATAAGAATAACTTCCATAAGAATGTTGATAGCTATTGCAGCTCTGCGTAACCTGGAAATACATTAAATAGATGTTAAAATTGTATTTCTAAATGGTGATTTAGAAGAAGAAATATACATGAAACAACCTGAGGGTTACGTAGTTCCTGGACAGGTAAACAAGGTGTGCAGACTTGTAAAGTCCCTGTACGGACTGAAACATGTTCCAAAGCAGTGGCATGCAAAATTTGACAATGTTATGATATCAAATGATTTTAAGATAAATGAATGTGATAAGTGTATCTACATCAAAGATACTCTAAATGGATACATTCTGGTGTGTCTGTATGTAGTTGACATGCTCATTATTGGGAGCAATAATGATATTATCAAACAAACTAAGAGCATGCTTAGTGGCAAGTTTGATATGAAAGATTTGAAAGTTGTAGACATCATACTAGAAATCAAAGTTTCCAGAACGTCTGAGGGAATTACTTTGTCTCAAGCTTATTATGCTGAGAAAGTACTTGAAAGGTTTAAGAATTACTCAAATGGGACTGCCAAAAGTCCTATGAATCCCAGTCTTCACTAGTTCAAAAACACGAGAATATGCACGTGTAATCGGTCGTCTGATGTACTTAACAAATTGTACAAGACCGGACCTAGCACATTCAGTAAATGTACCGAGCCGCTACACAAGTAATCCAGGACGAAGTCACTGAAAAGGAATAACTAGAGTATTGAACTACTTGCGACATACTCAGAGTTATGCGCTGCATTACACCAGATATCCAGCAGTGATGCCAACTGGATATCGGACTCTAAGAACTCAAAATCCACAAGTGGGTATGTCTTAACACTTGGTGGTGTAGCTGTGTCATGGAAATCCTCTAAACAAATATTATTGGCCGGATCCACTATGGAATCTGAGTTTATTGCTTTAGCCAAAGCAGCAGAGGAAGCAGAATGGCTTCGAAACTTTTTAGAGGACATTCCTATGTGGAAAAAACTAGTGTCTGCTTTATGTGTACACTGTGACAGCCAATCGGCTATAGCACGGGCACTGAGTTGTATATATAATTGTAAGTCTTGTCATATCAGAAGGTGACACAAAACTATTAAACAACTGTTCTCAAATGGAGTAATCTCTATAGAGTATATAAAATCGGCCGACAACCTAGCGGATCCATTTACTAAAGATTTGTCGTGAAAGAAAGTTGTAAGATCATCAAGAGGAATGAGTTTAAAACCCATGACGAAAGAGGATACTTGATGAAAACCCTACCTAGGAATTGGAGATCCTAAGATCTTGGTTCAAAGGGACAACTAAATCTTGTTGAATCAACGGGAGCACTGAGAGATTAAAATCTCATACCCACTCTTAGGATGATAAAACAGTGCTGCCTGCAAAGAGTTAAGATAATCTTAGCTTTTAATGATTCCCACAGCTTTGAAATAAAAGTGGGGTATGGAAAGATACTTTTTATGGGCAATCACCTTGTGTGTGTGAAATGTGGCCGTTTTTGGGACAATGAAGAGAGGCTACATTCTCCAAGTTCACTCACGATTAATCAGGATTGTTCAAGGCCAAAATGAACACAACAAGAGAACCTAGTTCTGTGAGGAGATGAAACTGTGTGATAGTTATTGTCTAGGTTCACATAAAAGCCCGGGTAGTTCAAGACATCATGTTCACTACCTAGTCAAGTGAATCCGATGGCTACTCACTAAGGGTGGTTCAAGTTGAAAAATTACTACCATTCCTGATGTAGTGATTTTCCAATTTTATTCTCAGAGTCTTTTTCTGTCATGTGTATTTCTGTCGTGTCTGGATTATTTGGTCTGGCCATTTCCATTCATGTGGGGGATTGTTGGAAAAAGTTTTTGCAGATTTTTCGGTCCGGATTCCGGTGGGCTCCGACCACCGGCAGGGCCAAAAATTAATTGGATCATGTTCCTCCCGTCGAGTACTATTTCGTGATGTACTCATGTGCCAAAAACAAATTTCGTATGAATGAGAAATGTTGGTCCAAAGTTGGGTACTCGAAATGTACTAACTTGGATATTGGGAGAAAATGGATAGTCCCATATCGGAAATGCAGAAAGTTTTTTTTAGTATATATACTAAAAAAATGGACTAAAGGGCGTGGCACGGGGGTTACCACTAATGTTTAGTGGAGAGAAGAATTAGCCAAAATAACAAACACACGCGCGCCGCCCGCCCGGCTCCTGCTTCGGCCCCGGCTCGGCTCGACTCCGGTCTATATTTTTTTTCCCCAGTCAATTTTTTTCCCCCAGTATACTATTGAGGCTTTTCAACTTCAGTAACTGGTACCATTACTCTGTAACAGCAGAGTAATGGCTCATCAGTTATGTCTTTGAATCATTACTCTGCTGTTACAGTGTAATAGACCATTACTTTGCTGTTACAGAGTAATAGACCCTTCAGTTGCTCTCATTCTCCTATAAAACCAGTCCATTTTGTCTGCCAGAGGGTACAGTTCTAAAAAAACTAGTCTGAATCTTCTTCTTCTTCTTCCTCTTTGAGTCGGACCTGAGAATACAACACAGCTCCAGTTCGATCAGATCTTTGAAGTTAGGGTGCTACTCTTCAGGGAAAGGTAATATAGTTGTATCCTGGGAGGCATTTCATTAACCACTGTCACACTCCGGGGCAAAAATTACTTTAAGGACAGAGATATTCAAATTTCGACCTTGTATTGTATTGTATGGTTTGTTATTTTAGTTCCTGTAATTGTAACTCTTCACAATTATTGTTAGTATTTCTGTTTTATGAAATTCTTGTTCTAACAATATATTGGTCAGATTTGCCAAATTAGGGTAAAAATAAAAAGAATTCTTGAGTCCATAGAACAACATAGTAAGAATAGCTATTCATATTCAGAATAGAAAATGTTTTTTAAATTTGTGTTTTATCATTATTGCATGGATATGTACTGCTTTATGTCTATAGTATTAGTCTATTGGATTTGAATTTGTGTCCAACATAATAATCCATCAATCTACACTTTGCTATATATATTGACTTTAACATGTTCTACTTTACTAAAATTTTGTTTTCTTTCTTTGATAATGTCTTTGATCAAAAAAGGCGATTTTCAAAATCCTTCCTTTCCGGCTCTCGTCTCCGACATTCTTTCACCAGATCCAGCCACCCTGCTCCTCCTTCTTCCATCTTTCCTTCATTAATTTTGTTCCGTTCTTCCAGGGCTACAGACCCAGATCACCAGATTCCCCTCTTCCCCTTTCCTGGCGACCCCATCTCTCCCTCTTGGTGTATTACTTCGAGCTTCTCGTCTCCTCCAGAGTGAGCGTAGTGCCCTGCTTCTCTCGCAGCGAAGCTTTGCGGCTTCCGCGCTCTCGCCTCCTCCTCAGTTACTCTTGGATCCCCCCTTGTTGCGGGTGTGTTTTCTTCCGTCGTTGAGCAGCAGTCCGGAGGCAACCTTTCTTACGCCACTCTACCATTTACCCCTCCTCGGTAAGCCTAGCTCAGGTGCCACCCCTTCTCCCGCAGCGATCCAGGCTTTTACTTTTACTTGTAACCATTCACTATGAGTTTCTCTGCCTTTACTGTTTAGGTCAATTTTCCTGTAGAGTTAATTCGGGTGTGTTTTTGAGGTGTTACTAGAGCATTGATGTTCTTATTTAGCCCTGTTTCTGTTTCCCAGTGCTGAGGCACTTTCGGAGTGGCCGGTTGCTTTTTATTGTAATTGTCCATTCCCTCCCACTGCGGCTCAGTTCCGTAGGTGGTTATTTCAGCTTCGAGTTGTTTCATGAGCAAAAGTTGGCTCTAGTTTTGTTAGCTCTGTTTTTCCTCTCTGACCAATCTCCTCTCCATTCTTTTCTCTCTATTTGGAAGGTGCGCTTGCCCCGCCCCTGAGTGGTGGTGTGGTTTTGGTGTGCTTGCATCTGCTCGTTTGTTGGTATTATTATCTAGTGACTAATTTTTGTTGGTGTATGACGTTGTGGCTTTCTTAAGCTGGTTTCCACCATGAATCTCTTCGAGCCTAAAGATAGTTCTAATAGCTCAGTTTCGGTTCAGAATTTGAAGAGCTACTGGTCTTCTCCTATTTTGGCTAACCCCTATCTTTCTAAGTGCACTCCCAACCGCACTGTTTTCCCTTCCTCTGGTAGGTCCGATCCTCATCTGGTGTGTTTCAGGTGCCTCCTTCCTGGGAATTTTAAACGTGAATGTGGGTATAAAATGAAGTGTTTTTTCTATAATAAGTTTGGTCACTCGCGCAGCCGTTGCTTTTCCCTTCAAAAATTCCTTGGAGTTCCCAAAGACCATCCCCTTCTGGCCAAACTTCACTCCTTTCTTAACTATCCCCTCTTAAAGAGCAAGCTTCATGTTAGCTTGGCTAGTAAGTTCAGTCTTCAAACTGGAAAGGATTTCGACTCCTCTGCAGTTGGTCCTTTGCCAGCTATGAACTCCACTACGTCTTCCTCTGCTTATAGTGACTCTCATGCTACTCTTCAACCTCATAATATTGTTAACTATTTTAAGGATCGTAAGGTTTTTACGAAACTTGTCTCCTTCCCTTGTTTGGGTTTTTACAAGGCTCGTCCCCGTTCTATATCGATGGTGCCGTCTTTGAGTTTAAGTCGGGTTAAAAATTCGGGTTTGTTTAAATCCTCTGTCTATGATCATTCTTGGTCTCGTAGTGTGATGGGGCTCGTTCTGCACCGCCGCATTGCAGACCCTCAAGCGCATACTGACAATGCTATTGTTTATTTTAAAGATCCTTCTTTATTTTACGATTCTCCTTGCTCTTTGAAAATTTCTTCCCCCAAAAGTGCTTCGTTCTATTTTCATTTTCCAGGATGCATATTCTCATTGTATCAACATTTAGGGGCCCAATCTTGGCTCAATAATCTCCTGATGGAGGCTATGCATATCTTGCACCTTCTTTCCATTAAGTCTTCTCCGATTTGTGATGACTCTTCTTTCTCCTGTGGTTCCCATCATGCTAACTCCATCCCAATTTCCTCTTCGGTTGCTCCCAGTTCTCTTTTTACCCCTTCTTACCCCCTCACAGAAGAAGCTAGATTGTCAGACCCTACCGCATTTTCGTCCCCATTGGTGGAGGTCGCCCCTCCTCTCGTTAAGCGGAAATACAATAATAAAGTCCTCAATAACTTACAGATTCGTGTGAGTGCTCATATTCTTGCTAGGAAAGCAGCTTCTGTGTTAGCTCATCAACTTGTGTACAGTTGAGTTTTGGCTCCTCTTTACCTTCCTTGGTGTAGGCAGATAGTTTGTCCTTTTGTGCCGCTAGAGTTCTCATGGGCTGATGGGAGAGCTTGATGTCTTCATGTGGGGAGGGTTTGGCATCCTGTTTCATGGCTCAGTCTCTAGGGTCTGATCCACTTTTGGGAGCGGCAAGATCTCATGATTGAGTGCTAGTCAGCTATTTTTTTATTACTCTTTTGTAATTTTCTTTCAGTTTTACAGCTTCTAAAACCATTGTATTATTGTCTGCATCGTTACTATTTTTATTGATTAATATATTTTTTGACGGCTGGAGCCGTTTGGCTCTATCCGATATATCAAAAAACATGTTCTACTTTATACAATATTGAAAAAAATTCGTATATCTCCTCTATTGCAAGTAGTTGATTTTATCAGCATTTACCTTTATATATAAATATTTAGATAAAAAACAATTCATTGTCCATCCCTTGTATGACATTAATATTTTTAATCAAAGAATTTTCTGCGATATTAATAAGAGATGTATGCGATAATATATTAGTCATGGTTTCAAAACTAAAATTAAGATGGTACTCGCTAATATTAAAACTAAAATTAGAACTGAAAAACCATGAGTATTTGTTTATGTTTTCAAAAACAAAAATCAGTTCTACATCATTTGGTGTTTTAAGTATTCAATATTGGATATATCTTTCTGATAAGGTTAAAAGAAAGATTGGAAAATATGATTGGATTATTGGGATGAATACAACTGAGTACAATAACTCCTATATATAGGAGAGAACCAAATACTAAACTGATACATATCCGATATGGAACTAAATATATATTACAATATCTAACACCCCCTCTCAAACTCACGATGGGTCGAACAGTGTGAGTTTGCCCACCAAGTAATGAAATCTCTAGACAGTATGAGACTTGGTGAAGAAGTCTGTAGTCTGTTGTGCAAAAGTGACATCGTGAAGTGAAATGGTCCCTCCTTCAAAGTGCTCACAAATATAGTGGCAATCTATCTCTATGTGCTTTGTTCGCTCATGAAAAACTGGGTTGCTTACAATGTGCAATGCACTTCGGTTATCACAATGAAGAGGAGTAGCACAGGTGAGAGTTACACCCATATATGATAACAACCAACGAACATGAACAATTTCTCTAGTAGTGATTGCCATTGCTTTGTACTCAGCCTTAGTTGAAGAACATGCTACAACTGTCTGTTTCTTGCTTCTCCACGAGATTAGTGAATTACCAAGAAACAGACAAAAACCTATGGTAGACCGTTTGGTGGTAGGATCACTCGCCCAGTCTGAATCAGAGTACGGGCGGAGCGCAAGGGTGGATGTGGAATGCATGAATAATGAGCGAGTGATAGTGTCCCTAAGATATCTGAGGATCCGAAGAAGAGGACCGTAGTGAATTGATGTAGGAGCAGAAACAAACTGACTAACAATACTAATTGTATGAGCAATATCGGGTCTGGTCATACATAAGTAGACAAGCTGTCCAACAATCTGTCTGTATCTAGTGGGATGGGGAAGGAGCTCACCATCTGTGGGACGAAGTTTCACATGAAGCATTAAGAGAATGTCGGCCGATCAACTGTCAGATAGACAAGCAACAGTGATAATATCCGATATGTATTTCTGTTGAGAAATAAATATTCCCCGAGACTCATGGGCGATTCTAAGCCCATAAAGTAGTGTAACCTGCCAAGATCTTTCATATGGAACTGCTGGTGAAGGTACTTCTTGTAACATCCTAGAAACTTTAAATATATTTTTGGAATTAATAAATGATTTGTGATGAATTGTTATGATTTATTAAGCATTTTTTCTGAAATTTATCTTTTTGCACGTGCAAAAATGTGCAAATATTTTTCTTGGGAAACAAAAATTCAGAAAAATTATTTGGAAAATCTAATCTTTATTAGTAGACAATAATTTTAAATTTTTTGTATTTTTATGAACCATGTTTGCAAATATTTCAAAGTGAAGGATAAAATTACCACCTGGGGGCAAAATTTTTGAAAGTTGTATTTCTGGGCTGCACTTGCGGACCGACCAGATCAGGTGAGTTAAGGGATTATATTTTTACTATAATTGATTTGATTTGATTTGACTAATTGATTTGGAAAGATCCATATATGTAAAGATTTATTTTCTTAAGGGATATTTTTGTAAAATCTTCGTAAAACCCTAAAAACTAGATCCCGGCCTATATTAACTGTAGCAGCAGCCACCCTCCTCTGTTCACAACAAAATACTATTATTTTTATTATTATTTCTTGGAGTTTGGAGCTTGGATCTTTGGATTTTCGCGAGGAGAACTTTTCTTTCTATTATTATTATTCTTTAATTGATCTTCTTTGAGGTGGGTAGTACATCTCATCTCTTGATTTGTTATATACTTGTAGAATATGATGATTGATCAAGTAAGATTTATGTTAGGAATTTGTATAATTATAAAACTTGATGTAGATTTATTAGAGAATGAATCTTAATGGATGAGTAGTCAAAATAACATCTTTCATGAATAAGAACATAAATTGATGAGTGAATTTCATGTATAAACTGTTTAAAAATAATAGAAATTAGGTAGTACTCTGAAATTTCACTTTCATCGACATTATACTTGTTTGATCATGTAGAGATAGGTTGTCATCGAGATTGGTATGAAATAATATGCGTATGTATGGATGAGCATGGATTTGATTCATGTTTGAACTGAGATAGGTTGGACAAGATGCACAGGCTATTTCATAGATTTCATCATAAGCATCCATGTATGTATGTATGTATATATATATATATATATATATATATATATATATATATATATATATATATATATATATATATATATATATCGGTATGAGAGGATTTCAATTTTAGTTGACTGATTGCCACTGACTGCATGTCAGTCGACCCCATTGTCGACTGCAGCTTCTTGTACTGCTGCAGTCGGTCGACTGCCGAGACTGGACTTGCCACTCTCTGTTTTACTTTATTTTCTTTTTTTGAATGAATGTTTCTCCGAATTCGGAAACAATGGTTCTCAGTTTCCCAAAGTGACTAGATTTCAATATTGACACGTATATATATACCCATATCTCTGTATGTGAAAGAACCATGACTGCATTGTTAATATCCACAGTGTTCATACGAAAAATTTTCTTTATAATCTCTCCATTCAATATTATGATTCTGGAGTTTAAATATATATGTACATGCATGGATTTCTCAGTTTTTGTCGAACAATACACACACACACACACGCACGCATGCACGCACGCACGCACGCACACACACACACACATATATATATTATTTTGTTTTTTGCTTGAAGTTGTATCATTACTTACAGCCGTGCACTAGTTGATTTATTGTCGTGGCTGCATCGACTACAGTATTACACTATTAGTCTGTCGGCAGACTGCAGCGACTGGCTGTATGCCACTCAACTACAGTCGATCGACCTCCATTTTTTGTACTACTGCAGTCAGTCAACTTTCATGGCTGAATTGTTCACTATTTGTTTTAATGTATTTTCCTTTTCTTTCAACGAACGTTTCTTCGAATTTGCAAATGATGATTTTCAGTTTTCCAAAGTAATTAGTTTCAGACTTCACCACTTTCAGAGAGTGTGTACTTTCTATTTTTAATAGAATTTAACACAGATTTTCGTGGTTTTAGAAAGTAAATATTCTCAAATTCCAAGAGTATCACATTTTAGATTTTTATACTGTTTCAAAGATGAAAAATCCCAGTTTAATTAATGATTGGTTTCAGTTTCTTAACTAATTATGTGGAAATGGTTTGTTCATGGAGGTACTCATTATGAATTAGTCAATTTTGAATTTATATGATTAAAAGAAATGGTTGAGATGGTTCTTTTTTTAGTTATGAGACTCTAGAGGTTGGGTGGGACCCTAGCATGCCGGCATATGAGATTTTGTAGGAAAATTGGGCCAATGGGGCTTTTGTAAAGTTAACTCCGGTAGGGTACACCAACTCTAGGGAGACTGTGATTCTAATTGAACTTAATAAATATAAGGACATGCACTAGTTGGAGTTGTAATGAAATAAGAGCAAACATGGGTAGGGGGCCTCATATGATTTGTGGTGGGAGATGGTCTCAAGAATGATTGGGGTGTAATCACTTGCAGTGTGGGTTTCAATTTCCAGAATGATCGGGGTGTGAGGGAGTGTACCAAAAATAACTTGCAGTGGGAAGTTGATTCCCAAGAATGATCGGGTGTGATCACTTGCGATGGGGATGTGTCTTCAGAATTATCGGGATCAAGATGATGCTCATGGGATATTCGTGTGATGAGGTACCATTTGGCTTGCGGTGTGGGTTTCAATTTTCAGAATGATCGGGGTGTGAGGAAGTGTACCCAAAATCACTTGCGGTGGAAAGTTGATTCTCAAGAATAATCGAGGCATGGCATTAGATACAGAATAATCTAAATCTTAAAGTAATTACCCTAGTAGGTTAGTTGCATAACGAGGGATTGAACCCTATAAAGTGGAGAACGATAAGGGTTTGCACCGGACCTATGTAGTATGGGATGCATAAAATCCATCAAGTATGCTTTAGAAATCATCATAGGTATTTGTGTTTCTTGACTTGTTTTATACATGCTTACTTTCTATTTTCATCTCATACACTTGACACTTAGCCTAGCTTCAATTGTTGCTCTATGTTCTACTTATATTTGTTTATGCATCATTTATTATTGTTTTATTAATATGCATCAAGTTTTTGATTGTGAGATTTAGAAGTATCACTATTACTATAGTTGACGTTAGTTGCATTTAATTGACATGCCCACTTCAATAGACTTTTGCAGTGTTTTTAGTTATGGATTGCATTGATGAAAATAAAGCTTGGAGTATGAATGCAAGTTGAAGAATTCTATGTGCTGTAAGAATTTGTAATCAATGTATTTAATTCTGCTGTGTTTTGTAAAAAGAAAGGATGTAATAATAAATTTTAATTTTTCTTGTATTTGATATTGTGTTTATGATTGCAATTGAAGTTGATTCTGGAAATTTTTGCCACTTATTTCTAATTTTATTTATTGAAAATTCGGGGCGCTATACTTCTGTGTAGAGGCAGTACCTACAGAATCGTCCCTAGTGATAATAATATCATCAACATATAATAATAGAATGACCCTCCTCTGCAGTGATGGATGCATAAACATAGAATTGTCCTGTGAACTCTGACGGAAACCAGCCTAGGTGATAACACTGCCAAAACATTCAAACCAGGCTCAAGGGGCTTGTTTTAGACCATATATAGCCCGACGCAAATGGCAAACATGAGAAGGAGGAGTGGTAAGTCCAAGAGGAGGATGCATGTAAACAACCTCAGATAAGTTACCATGAAGAAAAGCATTCTTCACGTCCATCTGGTATAACGACCACTGACGAATGACGACAACAGCAAGGAGATTGCGAACTTTAGTCATCTGTGCAACCGGGGCAAAAGTCTCATCATAATCAATACCATGCTCCTAAGTAAATCCTCTGGCAATAAGACAAGCCTTGTGCCGCTCAATGGAGCCATCAGTTCGATATTTGACCTTGAGAATCCATTAGCAACTAATGGGCTGGATGCCCACAGGTAGTGGAACAACATCCCAAGTGCCAGTCTGATCAAATGCACTGAGCTCCTCTGCAATAGCTTCCCGCCACTCAGTAAGTTCTGGGCTCACGTATAGAGTGTATGGCAGTGAGATATGCATGAAACTGTGGTGAGTAGGAGGCTAGGATGGTAAAACCAAACTGATCATAAGGACCAGTGGAATCAGGTGTGTAACGAGCCAGTCGGATGCCGAAGGTAGAACGTGCAGACTGATGGGCTGGATGAGGATGAACAAGGTGGGGAGGTGAGATAGGTAGTTTTTTTGTTTTTTTTTGGCTGTGGGACTTCTAGGGTTTTGATAAGAAAATAAGATTTTTATAATTGTGCTATGATACCATGATAAGGTTAACAGAGAGATTGAAAGTTATGATTGGATTATTGGGATGGATACAACTGAGTACAATAACTCCTATATACAGGAGAGAACCAAACACTAAACTAATACATATCCGATATGTAACTAAATATATATAATACAATATCTAACACTTTCTAATGGATCATAGTAGAGAACATTTTTTAATATAATGCTTCTGTTTTCTCCCTTGTGGACATGACAGTGGTGTTGGGAATTTGGGCCTTTGATGTGTATTTGTTCATGTTTTACAGACACTAAAATGCATTATATATATATTTTATGGAAGTCGATTGAAGTGGATAGTATAGTCCGGTTCTACATAATTTGATTATTTTAAAAAAAAAGTAGAAAAAAAAGTACTCATGGCACTTGCCACAGTCGGAATTGCCCGTTGGTGACCACCCGCTATAGCCGCCACCAGGGCCTTGGGGACCTAATTTGTGTTTCGAGCGGATCGGATCAGGAATAATGCAGACCCGGCTCCATGCAACAAGTGCATTGCATGGGCACGTGCACACGTGATGTGTACATGGGGGCTTTATTTTCTGGTTTTGGGTGTCGAATCCTGGGCACACCCGAAGCCGACTCGGCTTCGGTTTTGAATACTTTGATTTTATTATTTTGATTGTTGATAATCATATTTTAGTGCCATTATGCAATTTAGTCCCCGTAAATTCCAAATTTTTCAAATCTTCAAATAACAGTAAGCTTCTGTGACACTAATAATGTTCAATTAGGCTATGAAGACCATGCCATTTATTATTCTGCATCAATTATGTTCATTCGTGTTTTCACATATGTGGATATACCATCATGATTATTTGTGACATACGTTTTAAAAATACATTTATGCTAAAGTATATGAAAAATTAGAATGAATTTTTCATTCTTTCTATAAATATCTAGAATTCCTGAATAATTTGATCAAATATTGCATCTGTTTGATTGACAGTACTAATACCATCACCATCTTTAAGAATATGATCTTTCTACCCAATACTAACTCTAGTTCAAACGTAGTATCCACTATAGCGGGTCTCACCCACATTATTGGAGGCTCCGGTAGAGCACATTTAATTTTACCCAATGGAACCCATCTATTATGAGCCAGTAGCTTATTCAAAATGTCTTACTCTTAAAATTCTAAAAGAAATCTACTGAGTTTTAAGGACATAAGGGCAAACGGGTAACATATGAAAACTTGAGCAAGGAAAATAAATAATACCTTCGTGTAACCTCTTGTATTGGGAACCAGAAGTTTATTCTAGATAAATTCTTCAGCTTAACATTAGGGATCTACTTCACTCACAAACCATTTTGAGCAAGCAGCTCACTCCTTATCAAAGACAGCATCAGCCACCTTCAAGTGATAGAGGACCAAGTGTGGTCATGAAGGTCATTGGTCCCGCACCTATCGTGCATCAACGAAGGCGGTGGCCACATATCAGAAAATCCAAAAGATTGCAGTAAATGCTACCCTTGACATAGACAATGATGACCTCCTTGACTAGGAAATTGAGAAACAAGAAAATACAAACTTGACATCTGCAGAAGTTTTTGAGGGATTATCAGTAGCATATTTTCATTTAACATTGCATTACTTGACATTGAGACATATTAGTATTTTTCAAACTATGTTTTAACAGTTATGATTTGGGAACAACATTTCGTTAAAATTTATCAATGCAATTATTTTTAATTACTCATACTGATTATATATTGCATGTTTAGACACTTTATGGTATTACTTGTTGCTTCAATTAGAACTCATTTTTCTAGCATGCTTCAATTAAAACTTAATGGTATTATTTTGATTAGACAATATTTTTGCCGATAGGGGGAGATAAAAGGAAGATAAATGCCTCGTTCCAGAAGAACGTTGTGAATTACCAAAATACCCAAAACAAATAAAACAACTACACATAAAAACAAAAAACGTGGAAGACCTAAAAGATTCTAAAGTTTTCATCTCCCCTGAAGAGGAGATTGAATAACACACCATAATGCTCCTGAAGTAGCATCTCCTGTAGAGAAAGTTCATAATACTTCTGAAGAAGCAGCTCATGAAGTAGCATTTCCTGTAGAGAGAGTTCAAGATTCTCCTGAAGAAGAAACTCCTGAAGTAACATCTCTTGTAGAGATTCATGACTGTCTGGAAGATGTATTGAACCAAATATTTAAATTTCTCCAAAACAAAGCATATCGTTCCGGTCGAGGATATGCCTCAGATCCCAGAAGAGACAAAGAAAGAGGTACCGGTACTTAACAATAATGAAAACTCTGTGTTTTACACATGCTTAGGAGAAACTTGAATCAAAAAGAATTTGTCATGGATGATATTTTCTCATATGCACTAACTAATGAGATTAAAAAGGGTGATCAAAATGAGAATAACACTGAACCAAGAACAATTCTTGAATGTCGCCAAAATGGGAGGATGCGATTCAAACGGAACAAGATTCCCTCGCACAACGTGGAGTGTTTAGCTCTGTATTACAAACCCCAAGAGGAATAAACCCTGTAGGTTTTAAATGGGTGTTTCTAAGAAAAACAAATGAAAAGAATGAGATCCAACGGTATAAAGCACGGTTAGTTTCTTAAGGATTCTCACAAAGACCAGGAATAGATTATGAAGAAACATATTACTTGGTCATGGACATCATCATATTTAGATAAGTCTCGGTGTTTCTGAAAAACTCGATACGAGAATCATGGATGTGATGACGACATACCTATATGGTAACCTAGACATTAAGATATATATGAAAATCCCCGAAGGATTTAAACCAAGATATATACACGGTATTAGGTTAAATAAGCCTTATATGGACTAAAACAATCTAGAAGAATGTGGTCCAATAGACACATAAAATATTTGTCTAGGGAAGGATATAAATGTGACCGGATATCCTGAAGAGATTGAAAAGGATAATAGTTATCCTAAAGAAGAATTCGAGATTTTGTCTCGGCTTGCAGATCGAGCACAATAAAACTTGAAGTTTAATGCATCAAGTCAAATATACTAAAAACTTCCGAAGAGATTCATTATGAGTGATTGTCATCGAATCAACCCACCTATGGTGGTAAGGTCACTAGAAGTTGACGAGGATCCATATTGGCCGATAGAAGAAAATGAATATATTTTGGGTCCTGAAGTACCTCATTTGAGTGCAATAAACGTACTCCTTTATTTACACAATGCACTAGATCTTGGTATTATTATTCATATGAATATTTTGACTATGTTGGATATATAGACGCATGTTATTTATCTGATCCCCATTAGAGGAGATTACAAACATGATATATTTTTCTTAACAGTGTGCAGCTATCTCACGGAGATCAGTCAAATAAACAATTACAGCAATGTCGACCAATCATTCCGAGATACTGGCACTTCAAGAAGCAAGTAGGGAATGTGTATGGTCAAGGTCTCTTGTTCAGCATGTCAGGGGTAGTTGTGAACTCTCATAAATCACAAATAAGCCTACACTCATTTATGAGGATAATACAGCTTGTATAAAGCAAATTCAAGAAAGTTTCCTCAAAAGAGGCAGGACGAAACAAATCTCACCATAGTTTTTCTTCCCCCACCAGCTTCAATTCACAAAAGGATGATTGATGTAAAGAAAATCAAGTCTTCAGAAAATCTTGTTGGTCTATTCACACAATATCTCTCAAACTCCTAGATTTCGAAGTTAGTACAACATATTGGCATATCAAGATTTTAGCAGATAGGCATATAAAAATTTGGGCTGGGATGTAATGACCTAATGTATTTTGGGTTAGGTAATTTTTCATTCAAGTTAATGTAGGAACTAAATATAATAGTTTTTTAGGGGGAGCATCCTGCAAATGCAAGAATCCTGAAAATGCTGATGGAGATCCTGAAGAATATCTTTGCGTACTCTTTTCCTTCGATGAGGTTTTTTTCCACTTAGTTTTCCCTTCGAAAGGTTTTTTATGAGGCAGTGTAAGTCGCACCCACTTAGACTCCTCAAGAATTGAATTCCTGAAGAATCATATTCCAAAAGAATTAGTTGTACTCTTTTCTTTCGCTAAGGATTTTTTTTCCCAAACTAGGATTTTTCCTTAGTAAAGTTTTTAATAAGGCAACATTTTAAAAGTGGGCATCCTATGGGAAGTGTTATGAAATAGTGATCACCAATTAGGTGGATATTCATCTATTAAGATGACGACCCAAGCCCACCTATTCAAGTAATGGCCCAAGCCCACTACCACATCCAAACCCTAACTCTCTCTCTCTCTCTTTCTATATATATATATGTGTGTGTGTGTGTGTTATATATATATGAATGGGAGCTTAGTATGACCAAAATAAATTATGTTGGACTAATCTGTAACAGGTCAAAAAAATGAAATATCTAAATATATCAAACAGTACTCTTAAGCTCAGATAAATCTATCCTAACCATCAAATTACTGAAACAACCATTTGACACATAAAAGTGCAGATAACTGATCATTACTGAACCAAAGATTAACAATGCAAACAGGGACGGATCTGGGCCTGGGCCCACAAGCAATTGCTTTCGGCACCCTATTTTATAGGGCTCCAAATTTTTTAAGTATTTCAAATATTTTTTTTTAAAATGTAATTATTTTCAGATACAATTACATTGTATTATCTAAAATTTGAAACAATAGTTGGCCTATTTGTTCATCTGGTTAGAGTGTTGTGCTAATAATTTGAAGGTCGCGGGATCGAAACTTGCATGGCCTAATTAATCTTTCAATTATTTATTTAATTTTTAAACTAATTATTTTTCACATAGCCATACATATCATTTTACCATTTTATAAATTTAATATTATTTTTCACTTAGCTCATTCATGCCACTGTATGATATTTTTTCAATATTCTATGGTATATAATATTTACATGTTTATGAAAAATTTCTAACCAAATCTTCAAGTGCATATGGTTATTCTACATTTTAAGCTACCCACTAGTATTCTCATATGCATATATTCATCATCACTTCATTCGAACCGTGTTCTCTAATATATCAGATTTACCTCTTTGCAATAATGTAATCTTCAAGTGTATATATATATTTGCTTTGTTTGCATCTTTTCCCTTTCTTCTAAATTTTAAATCTGTTGATGAAAGAAATACTAGGGTTGCCGTCAAAGAGAAAATAAATATAAAGGACATTTAATAAAACCAAAATGTATTCATGAAAGCATTCAAAATAGCATTACACATATACTTCAATCATGTCAGATCAATATTTTCTCTTAATGTACACAAACTCAATGTGCGTTTGCTTATATATTTTGAACAATTTTTTTTTGGTTATATTCCTCTTTAATTCTCCCATTCATCATATCCATTCTCTCAGATAATATACAATTGAGAATAAAATTACTGTCGCTTCTTCCTTAGAGTTTGTCCCAGTTTCTTTTTGCCACGAGACGTTTCATGTAAAATGCGTACGTTATTCTTTAAAAAAAAATTGGAAGCATATATATATAAAAAAATCATTTAAATAATTTATCCTTCAAGACTCTAAGTTTGTTTCCATTTAAATAATTGTATTTTTATTTTATCAACTTGCAAAAGCCCTCATTTGAAAACTTGCTTAGAGCCTCTGAAACTCAGATATGCCCCTAATGCAAAACAAACTATGTATTTTTGTTCACCAATACTAGCATAAAAAGTTAGTCTCTATATTATTATAAAAAATAAACAAGATGCGAAATAACTTCTTTCAATTATAATAACTTAAATCAAAGAGAGTAAGTAATGATAGTTTATTGAGTCCAAAAAGTAATCAAAAATGATTTTTGCGAGAATACTTGCTAAAGTAGCAGTCCAGTGATTCAATGCCAAAATAATTACTCTCGGAGCATAATATGAATAAAATAAATTATGTTGGACTAATTGGTAACATGTCAAACTATGAAAGCTCTAGGCATATCAAATGGACTAAGCTCAGAAAAATCTTTCATAATAACGGTAAGTAATTATATATCCAACACAATTGCTTCTCTGTTCTAACTGCAATAAGCATCAAATTACTCAAACAACCATCTCATACATAGAAAGCAGAATTACTGATCATTTTGTAGCCAAAGATTAACAAAGTAGAACACACTGTACACTTACATTAGTCAATATTTACATCAAAAGTTATTCTACAAGACAGTTACCTGGCTCAACATGAACCGTTTCATAGTTTTGCCTGTTCCAATATGAAAAAAACTATGTGAATATAGAGAATTCTTTGATATGATTAGTTTATGTTCATTAACGAATTTTTATTGTGAGTTTGTAGATTCAAGTCGTCTCTCTCTTTTATGTCGAATACATAGTTGACATGGTGGTTACCATGTTCAAGACCCACGACCATACCAATCAATGCAATATCAGGTGTCAATGTATATATATATATATACCTTCTTTGAGATACAAATTCTTTTCTTCTTCTAATTTTTCATATGTTGTTTAGTTAGATATGTGTTGTTCCTCTTCTTATTAGAGTTGGTATAACAATGAAGGTGATGGGGCTTATAGTAGGGGAGTTGTGGATGACTACACGGATTGTGGAGGTGTTGTTCCCTTCCTTTTTTTTTTCTTTTTTTTTTTTTTTTGGTGCTAAAATCTTAATGATGATAGAAATGATTTCATGTTTTGGGGGCTATATTACTGACATCAATTGAAACTTGATAGGTCCCTCATGTTTTAGATTTTTGTTGTTCGTGCATTCGTGCTACTTATAAATATGATTGTAGTACTTTGCATTATTATGTAGCTGTCACTACAACATGCACCGGTGTTTTACAAACGCCGGTGTAGGGTTACTTTAATATGGTTTAGTTTTTGGGTTAGGGGTAGCCCGGCGTTTTCAAAATGCCGGGGTAGGGGTTTTATATATATATATATATATATGGTAATAACTACACCGGCGTTTCCAAAATGCCGGGGTAGGGATTATATATATATATATATATATATATATATATATATATATATATATGTGGTAATAACTACACCGGCGTTTTGAAAGTGCCGGAGTAAGGTGTTGAACTTTTTTTCGCCTGTTTTGCATTAAAATTTTCGAAAAATCGATAATAAAATTAATTTAACAAATTATTTCAACAAAATCTGTAATATAATTCACAATCAATTCCATAAATTTCAAGCTAATCAAGCATAATAATACAATTCATAATCATGAACAATAATTAAGCATACTAAAATTAATATATATTCCATTAATTATCCACGAATTCAACAGATTAAAGAAATAACATATATATTCGAATAAACTATTTTTTTTAAAAAAGTACTTGTTACAACAAACGTGCATTAACCACGACAAAAGAAGACTTCACCGGATTGCTACTTACGTCTGCCTTCTTCCAGCAGAGTTGCTTCTATTCTCATCGGAATTGTCATTTGGATTTGCACGACTTGCACCCGATGGAATTCTTCGGACTTCCTGTATAATGCAAAAAAATGTCGAAAATTAATTAAACAATCTTCCTACATAGACTAATATTTTCGAAGGTCAAAAGCAAGTCAGGAAGTCACTAATAAACTGCGCACTTAAGATATGTAATCTATATCAAATCCAAACCCCATTAGGTGCTTACATCGATCATAATGACATCTAAGATATGATGACATCTAAGACACCGACGTAATTTGTAAAGAATGTCGGACAAAACTAGAATGAACTTTATTTTAATCTACAACTGTTAAATAAATTAAACGATCAACATATCTAATTTTCACAAATTCAATCTTATATAAGAAAAAAAAGGCACATCAAGTTAATTTACCTCTTAATAATATTTATATGCCAAATTTTATATTTTATTGTATCTGGGAATCATGTTAGAATTTTTGTCATAAAAAATAAGATTATGGATGATAATTGGTTTAAATAATCATCAGCTGAGATTCATAATAGGATTGACATCTGTGTAGGAACTGTAAACCAATTCAACATTTTAAAAACTCAAGTTCCCATCTCATACACTTGGTGCATATTGTTGAAAACAGATTTGGAGGAAAATAATTGTTATTTTTATTTTTTCTTATTCTTTACAGTATATATCTATATATAGGGATTACATAGGAGAGAAGAAAGGAGATTGAGAGAAGATTGAGGGGTGAGAGATTTGGAGAATCTGTTTCCTATAGATTAGGAAACAGAATATACATATTAGTACTTACTACATTTCAACACTCCCCCTCAAGTTGATGCATAGATATTGAACATGCCAAACTTATCAACAAATTTTAAGAAGAGCCGACTCGAAAACTACCTTGGTCAGGATATCTGCGAGCTGATCTTCTGACTTCACTTTAGATATTTCAATGACTTTTTTATCCAGTTTCTCCTTGATAAAGAATCTATCCACCTCTACATGTTTCGTCCTATCATGTTGAACTGGATTGGTGGAAATATCACATGCTGCTTGACTGTCACAATACACCATCATAGGTTCATTCGGACCACAGCCTAAGTCCTGCAAGAAGAGTTTCAGCCATAAAGCTTTCGCTATACATAGAGCTACTCTGCGATACTCAGCCTCTGCACTAGAGCGTGCAACAACATTCTACTTCTTGCTTCTCCATGTAACTATATTTCCTCCAACAAAGGTGAAGTATCCTGAAGTGGAGTGCCTATCAATTATAGATCCTGCCCAATCAGTATCAGTATATGCCTCAAGCCTTCAAGTGACCATATTTCGCAAATAAGACCCTTTTTTCCGGAGCAGACTTAATATATCTCAGAATTCTCATCACTGTATCCATGTGGTGTTCCTAAGGTGCATGCATAAACTGACTTACCACACTTAAAGCATCTAATAAATCTGGCCTGTGTATGCGCAAGATACATCAGTCGTCCAACCAATCTCTGATATCTTTCCTTATCACAACGCACATGATCAGATTCGTTGCAAAATTTCAGTCTTCTTCTAATGGTGTACCAATCGGCTGACAAGCAGACATTCTAGTTTTCTTCAATAAATCGAGAGCATACTCTCTTTGAGACAGAAATATACCATTTCTCGAGCAAGAAACTTCAATACCAAGAAAATATCTCAAAGAGCCAAGGTCCTTCATTTCGAACTCTTGTGACAAGTAGCTCTTCAATGTCATTCTCTCCTCAGGATCATTCCAGTTACTATCATGTCATCCACATATATAATAAGAGCAGTAATCTTACCTTCTTTCCTTTTCAGGAATAAGGTATGATCCGAATTACTCTGACAATATTCGAATGTCCTCATTGCTTTTGTAAACCTCCCGAACCAAGCTCTTGGTGACCTGCTTAAGTCCATACAATGCTTTCTTCAAACGACATACTTTATTGCTGTGTTGAACTGGTCTGTTCAACCCTGGTGGAAGATCCATATAAACCTCTTATGTCAATTCCCCATGCAAAAAAGTATTCTTCACATCAAATTACTCCAACGGCCAGTCAAGATTTACAGTAAGTGACAGTAGGACTCGAACAGTATTGAATTTTGCCACAGGTGCGAATGTATCTTCATAATCAATTCCATATGTTTGAGTGTATCCTTCGGCAACCAGCCTTGCTTTGTATCGCTCTATTGAACCATCAGACTTATACTTCACTGTATAAATCCATCTGCATCCTACTGGCTTCTTCCCTACTGGCAGCTCGACTATCTTCCAAGTCTCATTCTTTTTCAAGGACTTCATCTCCTTATCCATTGCTGCTTTTCACCTTGGATCAGTAAGGGCTTCCTACACACTGTTAGGAATAGATACAGTAGATAATTGATTTATAAATGACTTATTTGATTTCGACTAGCGGTGAGTGGATACATAATTACTCATGGGATATTTCACGTTACTAATAGGATCAGGTTCATAAGTGGGTTTTGAAATACCTCTATTAGTACGGTGCGGGAGTTCTCTTCTAGGAGCTTCGGACAACGATGACGATTAATTTTGGGGTTCTGACGGTTCACTCTCACTGAGATTTGGTACTGGTTGCAATTCTTCAAGAGGGGCTTCTTCCCTTGGTTTCACTTCTTTGTGAGGGTCTTCCTTCCTTGCTAGGTCTTCATTCAAGTGTTCGCCATTATTTGTATCCAGTTGTTCGTTCTGACTGGTAATTACTTTATCATACCCAAGATTCTGAACTTCACTAACCCCTTCATCATACCCAAGAGTCTGAACTTCACTTCGGTACTCCCCCTGAAGTTCAGTCGTAGAAGAAAAATACATCTCATCTTCATGGAACACAATATCCATAGTCACAAATATCCTTTAAGTTGGTGGGTGATAGCACCGGTACCCTTTCTTATACTGTGCATATCCCACGAAAACACAGCGGACAGCTCGAGGAGTTAACTTATTGCGTTCATGACGATGAAGATGAACAAATGCAACACACCCAACGATGTGGCAGTTGACGACTTTTGGTGCATTCACAGCTTCAGTTAATTCTTGAAATGGTGTGAGAAAGTTTAGGATACTAGAGGAAACTCGGTTGATTAAGTATGCAGCAGAAGCAAGGGCTTCCCCCCAATAAATGAGTAGCATATTTCTATGGATAAGAGAAGCACGGACCACCTCGAGCAAGTGTCTATTTTATCTTTCTGCAATCTCATTCTGTTGAGGTGTGTATGAGCATGTAGTCTAGTGAACAATATCGAGTTCCACCAAATATTGTTGCAGATTTGAACTCAGGTACTCTCCGCCATTATCACTCCTAAGAACTTGAATCTGTGATTTATACTGAATCATAATATGCTTGTGAAATTTTTGAAACAAGCCACTAACTTCATTTTTTGACTTCATCAAACAAATCTATGTCATACGAGTACAGTCATCAATAAATATCACAAACCATTTGGCTCTTCCAAATGTAGTGGTTTTAGATGGATACCAAACATCAGAATGGATAATCATAAATGAAAGAGAGCTTCTACTTGGACTTGGAGGAAAAGAGATACGGTGACTTTTTGCGAGTTCACACACATCACACCGAAAGATAGAAATATCCAACTTCAAAAATAAACTTGGAAATAATTTCTTCAAATAACCAAAAGAAGCATGCCCTAGACGTCGATGTCATAGCCAAATATCTGATTTCTTCTTCTCATCTTCAGATTCTTCCACACTGAGAGCCTGAGTCAACTTGCTTGAACTTTCAGATTCTAAATCCAGGTAATAGAGCTTCCTGTGTCTAACCCTATAACCAATCGTCTTGCGAGTCCGAATATCCTTAAACACACAATGTGAAGGCCAAAAGACTACAATACAATGAATGGCAGTAGTTATTTGAGCAACAGATAATAGGTTAAAATTCAAGGATGACACAACTACGGTAGTATCTAAGGTTAGGTTGTTTGTGAGAGGTATGGTACCCCCGCCAGTAACAGTGGCAGGATCACCATTGGCAGTGGACACAGTTGATTTGGTAGAAGGTTGAAAATTTTGAACTTGTCTAGAATCAAAAGTCATATGGTCGGTAGCACCCAAATCAATTATCCATGCATTATTCATAACAGAGCCAGAAACACTACCATAATTACCTGCAACAGCACGATCAGCAACTCCACCTGCGACAGTGGGTTGATTACAAGCGTTCTCCCGAATATCCCTGCTATGATCCCAGATCTTCGGATAGCCGATAATCTTATAACAACGAGCCTTCGTATGGCCGATCTTGCCACAATGAGTACATTTCCTTGACTCATACGGATATTGTCCCATAGCAACACAACAAACAGCACAGCAAGCAGAACCAATGATCCAAACACCAAATAACAGACAGGATAAAAAAATAGCAAACAACACTAAGAGACAGTAATGGCAGAAGCAACAGTAACCACCGCAAGAGCAGAGGCAAGGGGCAAGCTGGACGGCGGCGTCGCTGGCTTCGATGGCAACAGTGGGCGGCACGAACGGTGGCGGTGCTCAGGGGTGTTCGAGATTAGGTTGGGCAAGCCGCTGTCAACGGGAAACAGAGAGACAGCCAGGGAAACAGGGGAGAGGGTGTTCGGATCTGGCACTGGCGAACGACAGCAACTGGAGGAGTACAGGGGAGGGGGTCTTCGAGTGTGCTAAGCATCACAAGAGGGAGGAGGAAGGGGACGCTCGGGATTGGGGGTTTGGCTGGCTGACGGGGAACTGGGAAAGACAAGGGGATGGTGTGTTGGGTGTGGTGGTTGATGGGGTGTGGGAGAGCAGTGATGGGGGTTGCCAGAAGACAGGTTGGACAAATGGGGCACCGAAGATATGGTCGGAGAAGAAGGGTACGGGTTTGGGCAGGAAGATGCACAGTCGAGGAGAGAGAAATGGGAGGAGAGAGGAGGTCGGGGTTTCGGGGTTTGGTCGGGATCGGGGTGTGGTCAGGATCGGATCGGGATGGAGGTGTCAGATCCGATCACCTCCTTCTCTTCTTCTTCTTCATCTAGCCTAGATCTGGTTAGGCTTTGATACTATGTTGAAAACAGATTTGGGAGAAAATAATTGTTATTCTTATTTTCTCTTATTCTTTACAGTGTACATCTATATATTGGGATTATATACTTAGGGGAGAAGAAAGGAGATTGAGAGAAAATTGAGGGGTGAGAGATTTGGGGAATCTGTTTCCCATAGATTAGGAAACAAAATATACATATTAGTACTTACTACATTTCAACACATGTCTCTTAACTAATAAATAATTCAATAAATAAAACTTAACAGAGAGCTTAAAGCAACAATTATCAGCAGCTTTATTGAAGTAGAGGGCTAGTTAACAATACAATAAAAATTATCAGCATTAAGCATGGATTGTGGAGAAATAAACGGTGATTAAAGAAGCACTAAAAGCAATAGAAGTGACTAATCATACCTTTGTACCAGTTTCCTTCTCAACTACATCTGCTTTAAAGTTTAGAAAGCCAATACGTCTTCGAACATATCCACTCCCTGCTAATTAAATTTGAGATGAGGACTACAAAGAAAGGAAGCAAACAGAATTAACAAATATTTCAAGTTTCTAAAAAGAAATTTTAATTATTCGATTTTTTATTCATTATTTCAATTAATGGAAGTCATAATCTAAAATTCATGGCTCTTGGGAGTGGTGAGGTACAATCACCTTCTCAAGAAGAGGTAATCGAACAACCAACTTATGATGAACTTGTAGATATATGTAATGATTTGAAAGACTATGCCAAGAAACTAAGTCGTGAACTTAAACAATATAAACAAAATTCTAATGAAATACATGACGCCTGCATAACAAAAAATCACAAACTGAAAAATAAGAATGCCCTAATTTTTGAAAAACTTGTGTCATGTAAAAAAGATCATGATATTTTGCTAGAAGAAAATGAGATATTGAAATAACCAATTTATGAATTGCTAGCAAAGCATGATGATCACTCAAAAGAGATTCAAGAGAAATCTGTCTATATTGCCAAGCTCACAAATGACTTAGACGAATGTAAAAGGAAATTTGATGAAGTAGCGGAAGGATGTAATGAAACCCTTAATCAAAATAGGATTCTTGATGCCACACTAGATACTCTTCGTTAGAACACAAAAGACGATGAGATAACTAGAAAAAGACTGTGTAAAAAGGTAATTGAGCTCGAAAAAATTATTGAAAAACATGAAGGGCCCAGTTACTTTATTACAAAGAATTCAAGATCCTATCATGATAATAGAGGGCTTGGTTATGAAGAGCCAATACCTCATAAAAAACCATCATGTCATACACACTTGTATAAAAATCAACACAATCACAAAACAAAAATAAATCATACAAGTGTGCATGACCCAAGGCATAGTCGAATTACTTGTAATTTTTGCTGTAGACTAGGGCATATTTCTTATAACTATTCACTAAAAGAAAATACTAATCTTGTGTAGGTGAGAAAGGATACAAATGCAGGTTCAAAACAAACTTGGGTACGCAAAGTTATACCTACTAAACTTGGTGAAGGTACCCCAACGTATCAAGACTAAAGATCGGTGGTACCTTGATAGTGGTTGTTCAAATCACATGACTAGTGACAGCAGATACTTTTCATCACTATCAAGGAAAAAGGGGAAGGACATCATCTTTGGAGACAATAACACTGGTCAAACCATTGGTAAAAGTAAAATTAGCTTTGGTTCCTCATGCTCCATTGAGGATGTCCTATTGGTAAGAGGTCTAAAGCACAACTTAATTAGTGTTAGTAAACTATGTGATAAAGGGTATATTGTCACTTTTGATAAAAACACTTGCACTATATTAGATAACAATAAAAATTGTTTACTTCTTGCCAACAGGTGCAATAATGTATATGCCATAAACTCAAATGAATTAGGATAGGAAAGTATGAGATGCTTTGTCGCACGGAATGAGGATGGATGGCTATGGCATGGTAGGCTTGGTCACATGCACATGGACAACCTCAACAAACTTGTAAGCTGAGAGGAATCCCTAAAATTAAGTTCGAAAAGGACAAACCACGTGAGTCATGCCAATTCGGTAAGCAAATAAAAAATTCTCACAAACCAAAGAAAATGGTATCAACTTCTAGACCTCTTGAACTTTTGAACATGGATCTTTTTGGTCCATCACGAATACGTAGTAATGGTGGTGCACGATATGCATTTGTTATTGTTGATGACTATAGTAGATTTACTTGGGTTGCCTTCTTGCCACAAAAAGATGAGACAGTACATGTATTTCAAAAATTATGTCGTAGAGTGGAAAATAAGAAAAGCCTTACCATTGTTACTATTCGTAGTGATCATGGTGGGGAATTTCAAAACGAACTCTTCACATCATTTTGTGACAAAAAAGGGAATAAAACATGAGTTCGCATGTCCTCGCACTCCCCAACAAAATAAGGTTGTTAAAAGGAAGAATCGATCTCTTCAAGAAATGGCCCGTACAATGCTTAGTGAAAAAGATTTACCTAAGTCATTTTGGGCAGAGGACTGTCAATACAACATGCTATACCATAAACCAAGTAATTATCAGAAAGTATTTTGAGAAAACCCCTTTTGAACTATATTATGGCAAAACTCCCAACCTAAGCTACTTTCGTGTCTTCGGATGCAAAGTATTTATTTTAAATACTCTTGATAATTTGGAGAAGTTTGATCGTAAAAGTGATGAAGGTAATTTTCTATGATACTCTCTTAATAGCAAAACATATCGTGTATTCAACAAAAGAAGATGCACTACTCAAGAATCTATTGATGTTATTTTTGATGAAACTAACCCCTACTCCAAAGAAATATTATATGTTATTGATGATGATGAGGCAGGGGTTCGTGTTGAAAAGAAACAGGTTCATATTGAAGAAGAACCACAAGCAAATGATCAAAATCAAATGGTGCTTCAAGACAAAGATGAACCTAAAAACCAAATTGATGAGATACCTATAGAACAAATTGATGCCATTGAAGATGAAAATACACAACATCAAGACTCCATAAGTGAGAAACGTCTCGCATGGAAAATCATGTCTAGTCATCCTCTATCTCTTATACGGAGTGATATGTCTAAAGGGGTACCTACTCGCACTCATGCTCATAATTTTATGTGTTTTACCGCTTTCGTTTCCATACTTGAACCTAAGAACATTAAGGACGCCTTGCAAGACAATGAGTGGATTATTGCCATGCAAGATGAACTTAATCAATTTGAACAGAATCAAGTATGGAGACTTGTTCCTCGACCTCACAATAGTACCATTCTTGGTACTAAGTGGGTGTTTAGGAACAAGTTAGACGAATCCGGTTCAATAACTAGGAATAAGGCCCGTCTTGTTGCTCAAGGTTATAATTAACAAGAGGGTGTAGATTTTGATGAAACTTTTGCACCAGTTGCTAGGCTAGAAGCTATTCATATTTTGCTTGCTTTTGCTGCATAAATGGATTTCACACTATTCCCAAATGGATGTCAAAAGTACTTTTTTAAATGGCTTTATTTCTGAAAAAGTTTATGTGGCACAACCACCGGGATTCACTGATCCCACACACCCAAACCATGCTTTTCGGCTTGATGAAGCTCTTTATGGTTTGAAGCAAGCCCCTCGTGCTTGGTATGAACGGTTGAGTTCGTTTCTTCTTCACATAGGTTTTTCTAAAGGAAAAGTAGACACTACACTTTTTATAAAGCATGTTTTTAAAGACATTTTGATTGTACAAATTTTTGTTGATGATATCATATTTGGGTCTACTAATAAAAATCATTGCAAGGAGTTTTCAAAGCAAATGCAGGATGAGTTCGAAATGAATATGATGGGCGAACTAACCTATTCCCTTGGACTTCAAATACAACAAAGAAAAAGATGGAATATTCATAAATCAATCTAAGTACGCCAAAGAACTTGTCAATAAATTCGGACTTGAAAATGCAAATGCTTAAAAAACTCTAATGGCCACTACCACTAAGCTATCTAAAGACGAAACTGGTAATAACGTTGATATTTCTACTTACAGAGGTATGATTGGTAGTTTGCTTTATATTACTGCTTCGCGTCCTGATATTATGTTTAGTGTCTGTTTATGTGCATGTTTTCAATCGTGTCCCAAAGAATCACATTTGGTTGCCGTTAAGCATATCATTTGATATCTTAAAGGCACACTAAATACTGGTCTTTGGTACCCGAAAAATAGAAATTTCTCTCTTGTAGGATACTCCGATGCAGATTATGCGGGGAGCTTAACCGATAGAAAGAGCACTAGTGGTACATGTCACTTCTTGGGCATCTGCCTTATTTCGTGGGCATTTAAGAAGCAAAATTCCATTACTCTTTCAACTGTCAAAGCTGAATAAATTGTAGGAGGATCTTGTTGTGCGCAGGTATTATGGATGAAACATACTCTCAAGGATTATAAGGTATTCTTTGACCACATACCCATAAAATGTGACAACACTAGCACCGTACACATGACTAAAAATTCTGACCAACACAGTCGCACAAAACACATTGATATTAGATATCATTTTATTAAAGATCACTTTCAAAAAGGAGACATTTTACTTGAGTATATTTCTACTGATTCACAACTTGCAGATATTTTACAAAACCTTCAGACGAAAAATATTTTTACTTCTTGAGAGGGGCATTAAATGTTATTGATTTTTCACCCTAAAAGTTGTTTTGTGTGAGTCGGTCGACCGTACGGTCGACCGGATCAGTCTCGGGTTTTTGACTACTTACCGTTTCTTAAAATTCTGTCTATTGCGGTCGAATGTACGGTCGACCGGCTCGTCCTCTGTGGCATCTGTTGGTTTTGCAGGTCGACCTTGCAGTCGATCGGTTTGCTCTCTGGAAATTTTCTTTTGAAAAACCACAGGTGGCGGTCGACCGGTATGCTCTCTGGTTAGTTTGTTGCAAAATCGTGTTTTGCGGTCGACCGGCTCTCTCTCTGGTCTTTTTTTTTCAAAACTTTATAAAATCAATGATTCCTCTCTTCATTTCATGATTTCTTTGTTGCTTTCATGTGTATTGGGGAAAATCTCAAATCTATGATATTATGTAGAGTTCTCACTGTACATCAAAGAGTCTCGTTATCAACGGTATCATGTAAGAAGATTCTCTTCCATGTTTTTCTAAGTTGGTATTCATTGTAATATCCCTAAATATGTCTCTTCATTATTTTAATTGATGATTGGTTTTACGAACTTTCCAAGGATTATTTTACTTATGTCTCCTCTATCTGTCACCTCTTGGTGTATTCCAAAAGGGGGGAGAATGTTTTTAGAATGTTTTCAAACGCTTTTCAAATCATTTCATGAATTAATACTCTCATTCCTCACTTATAATTATTCATTAAGTTCTATATTACAGGTGATATTATATTAAGGGGGAGTATTCACCCTTATTCACTCTCTTAAAAGCTTTTTTCTATATGAAAATCTGTTTTACAGGATGTACTAAATTCAGGGGCAGTATTTACATACTTTGTTTTAATTTTTCAAATATTCGTGCATGTTTTGTTCACATCAAAAGAGAGAGATTATTGACTCTTAGTTTGGTGTGCACAAAACATGCTAACTTGTACTAATAAGTTTGAATTTAGTGTGTCAGATTTTCAAGATCAATTAACATAAAAAAGAGATCCAAGAGAGATTCACAAATATACAAACAAGGAAAGTAATAAAGGAAGATTGCATATACGAGCAAAAGATGAAGTTATTCAAAAGGAGTTCACAATTATTTGGTCTCCAAGCAATCCATCAAGATTGGATTTTAGTAATATTTTCGTGAGATATTTATTGTAAACGATTGGTTAAAGATTGATTAGTTTATGGTAAGAAAACAAAGTGGATTCATTTTATACAGCCTGAGACTGGTCGACCGTACATAAGGTCGGTCGGCCGTCGCAGTCGACTGCAACTTCAGTTGATTAAGAAAGCGGTCGACCTTTCATCTCTCTAGCTATACCAGAGAGCTGAACGGTCGACCGCACACTTTTACCGGTCAACCACAACTTAGGCTATATACTTTTTTTTGGAATGTATCGTTTCTATTTTTGATCGATACACTTCCTCTTCTACTTAAGAGAACGAATCCACTGTGTCTTCTCTACCTATTCCTACTGAGAAAAATACTTTGAACTAATCTCTTGATAATCAATCCGAGTGTGAGCGTTAAATTGGTTGTATTTTTTAGTCAAGATCTTAAGCGATCTTGAGTTTTCTTTTCTTTTCTTTTCCACTTTGGTGAGATTGACGGGACTTGGATTAGAAGTCCTGTGGGTTTAATAGCTCTCTCGGCCTGAATATGAGAATCACTGTACTAAGAGTTTTGAGTATAGTGGGATGCTTGTGGCAGAGAATTGTTACAAGTAGGTGGTGTGGACGTAGACCTGGGGGTCGAACCACGTTATATCGCTGCGTCATCTGTATTTGCTTTTCTAGTCTCTCTTGCATTTACTTTACTTTACTTTATTTCTTTAATTTATAATTCCGCACGATCACCCTATTCACCCCCCCGAAGGATGATTTACAATGCCGGGGTAGGATCATTTTGTTGTAGTGTATTTGTTGAAATGCCATTGTGAAAAATGAATGAACTGTTAAGGTTGTTTGGAAAGATTTTGTGTGCTTTTTTTAAATTTTTTTAATATCATATCAAAATAATTTTTTTTTATTTTGAAAGGAAATTACTTATTTATGTTTCATATTGGTTTTGTTCCAGATTACAGTATGAATGATATTGGTTAAATACTAAAATCCAACCTACTTCTTACAATACTGCTATTTTTTGTCTGGCAAAAGGTAGAATTATCCTACCTCACATAATTACAATACTGCTATAGAATTAATGTTTGATTGATTGTGATCTATGTTATTGTTAGTATTTTAAATATCACCTGTTACAGCCGTTATACATGCTGTTACAATATTTGGACCGATTAATATTTGCCATACTTTCATTTTTCTTATATCATTGTTGGATACTGTTTGAAATGTTTTCTGCCAATTTGCTAAAAGAATAAATTCATCTAAATCCTTACTGGATTTAAATTAAGGTGCACTTATCAAAATGTTATATATATATATATATAGTATAGACTTTATCGGTCACTTTTGAATATTTACACTTGAAAGAGCCAATTTAATGTACTTAACTAAACGCGAACTAAAGCATATTTGCATGGTGATATATGATGTAGATGAGACTAATGACAAAAAGAGGTAATTCGAGATGATAAAATACAGAACAAAAGAAACACAATAAGCTACGGCCTTATTGACGGGAAGGGACCTCCATTTATCCCACCACAAAAACACGGAACCCGTCTTACCATGTACGTGTCAGGCCTTTTTACAAATAGCTCATAACGGAAGAATGAAAAAGCAATTAATAAATAAATGTCTCACATTTTCGTGGTGGGTAAGGCATATAGCACATATTTGGTCTAATGCAAGATTTTTTTTGTTGAGAATCTCTACCGTGAGAAGTTTGTTGTGAATAGCCAATAACGTAAGGATTCTGATTTCTGACTTTAAGTTCCATATAATTTTATGAGTCCCTCAAAATTATTTTATTCTGTGCAATTTACACAGGATAATACTAGTATAGATTTATTGGGAGTAGTTGAAATGCGTGAAGACGAGATAATGGGGCTTACTGATGACCAATTTACATCACAAGGATAGCGAAGATATTTATGACCAATAAAATCTTATTTAATTTATTTTTTTGGCAATAGTAAACAACTCGAAATTTTGGGCGATAGGACACGAAGTACGTCCCCGATAATTTTGTCCGTACTGACCCACTTTTTAAAAATATTGACCAAACTGACCCACTTTCGAAATTATTTACCCAACTGATCCAGTTTTGGACACGTCAGCATAAAACGGGTCGGTATATGTTATTTATTTTTTTTTGAAGGAAAAGGTGAAATCTGGTCACCCTGTTTCATTAATAAGAAATTAATGGAATATGTTATTTTGATGTCGTTGTAACTACCGTTCCCGCTATTTTTATCATTTTTCACCTTTTGTAATATTTTATTTGATATTGAATAAAATACTCTATTTTTTGGCTCTCTTGATTATTTTTTTTTACTAAATCTTGCTCATGAAATTCTTCGTTCTTTTGATTGAGCCATTCTCATTGATCCTATTATCTCTTATTCAATTATTGGTATTTTTATTTGGACCCTTTTGATTTTGATCTCTCTCTTAATTGAATCCTAAAATCCAATTTGATTTGTTCTTGACCCAAAATCGCTATTATTGAACCCTAAACCACTAACCCAGTACCCTAATTATACCTTATAAATAAAACTCTAATGCAAATCCTAAATTGCACATAAATCGAAACTCTAGCCGTCTACTCTCTCTCCTCCCTCGCTCTCTCTCTCCTCCCGTTCTCTCTCTCCCGATTGGAATTTTTCCCTCCAAACCCCAAGACCCCCCCTAGTCTTCTTCCCCGGCCAGCTCCGGCACCCTCCCCCCTCCCCCCCTCGCCCCGTCGTCAACCCCCCTCCCGGCGCCGCTCCATTAGCGCCGCCAGCCAAGCCACCCCGCAAACCCCCTCTGTTTCGATCGACAGCCAAAACCCCAACACCCTGCTCTCCCTATTTTGATCGCCGACCAGGACCTCCAGTGCCGCCGTTGTGTCGACCTCGACCGTCGATGCCGCTCGCCGACGACCCAGCAACGCCGCCGCCCCTTTGGGCGGCCTTGCCTGCTATCGTTGCTGCCGTCCTCTTACTGTTGCTGCTTGTTTCTTTTTGTGCTATGTTGATTTGTGCACATATATCGCACGTGCTATTGGTGGGTTGTGCTAATTCGTGAGTTTGTTGCTTTGAGATCTTTATCTCGTTATTCTTGGTATTCGTTTTCACCGGTTATAAGGCAAGTCACCGTTCACTTGAATTGTTAATTGTATCAAATTCAAGTTTTATTAAAACTCTTGCAAGTAGATCTTTTTGTTATCATATTATTCATTGTTCATCTCTTTGTTGGGTCTATTGAGGGTTTACACGAGCTAACCCTAATATTCTTGACATCGTGCCACTTTTAACTCTAAAGTTTGGATCTTTCATAAATGCATATAGAATGGATAATAGGGTTGTTCATATAATCATCACACAAATAAATTATTATTGGGACAATTGCTATGATGAATTGATGTATGAGCGTGTTCTAATTCTATTCATCATGTTATAGCATCCATCATGTTGATTACACAATTTATTGACTAAATAATCGATGACCATCATGCTATTAATTTATTTTCAAGAAAAATACCCCAAAAACTGTGTATTGCTTGCTGACATGTATATTGACTGCTGTTTTTGAACCAGTGAGCGATCTTAAAATGAATTACTTTCTGAATATGAATTGTATCCTTATCTTTTTAGTTTCCAGAATATTTTGAATTTTTGAATTCCGAGTTGTGTAGCAAAAGTTATGCCCGTTTTACTACAGCTGTGTATTTTACTTTCAGATTTTCAGATTCTCGTATATTTGCACTTAAACAGTAAAAATGCTGATCAAATGATAAAATTTTAATCTGAAAATTTCCAGAATGTTTCTTAACATGTCTAGGAGCCCAAAAAATATTTTTTATGAATTTAATACTGAGCTTTTGCTGTTTCTAAAATTATAATAACATGATGTCGAAATTCTGCCTGAACATGAAATTTGTAAAGAACCATGTGTTTGACCTAGCTACTGTTGTCGGATTTTGAACTTTAAATATGCATTGGAACCGTGTGGAAGTCTAGTTTCTAGAATTTCTGACTGAATTCACTTTTCGAGTTCTGAAACAGTAGAAAACTGTATTTTTGTACATATTGCTCTTGCTGTCCAGAATTTTGTATTTCAGTTTTAATGAACTAATTATTTCTATATCGTAATATTGCATGAATTGAGGTATGTATGTTGCATTGCATGATCCTAATGAGTTATTGTCATCATTCTAATTGTCCTATTTCATGTTATCATCCTATTGCTCTCCTATTAATACTATGGTTCACCTCATGTCCTAAGTTGTATATTGTATTGTTGCATTGATAAATAATTAACTAGTCGAGGTTAAGGGATTGACTAGAGTAGTTGATGATATAAGAAATGTACTCGGATGATGGCCCCTGTTATTATCGTGTCGTCATTGTGTAAAAAATTGCACCTTGACCCGTGTTATTATTGTTATCGTCATTGTATAAGAAATTACACCTTGGCCCTGTGTGATATTGTTAACGTCATCATACCTAGTACATGAGCTATAGAGTATACCACTATAGTCTAAACGAAATTGATTGTATGCATCGAACCTGTAGAATGAGATGCAAAAGTACATGCATTAGTTAGGATTTAAAATGATTAATAGATGATATGGCTAAAAATGGGGTTAAATCAGAACCGTCCAAACTTGGTGCGAATCTTAAAGCCTGAGGGTAAAATGGTAATTTTACCTACAAATGGGTCTGAAGCGGGTACTGGGCCTTCTCCTCTAAGACCCACCAACCCGCAAACGGATCCATCTCAGCTGGGTGCGGGTTCCAACCCACGATGAACCCAGTCCATCAGGATAGAATTAGGGTTTCTGATTGCATTCAATCAACGGCTCTGATTCGCTCTATCCTTTCACTGGAAATTAGGGATTACATTCCTAATCTGATCCCAACGGTGGCTATAAATACCCCCCATCCACTACCATTAAGAGGTAATCAATCTTTTGCCAATTTACGCTCTCTCATAATCATCCTGATTACTGACTTGAGCGTCGGAGGGTGCATCGCCGGGATCAACCCCGGTATCTCGCACTTTTTGCAGGTGAACGGCGGGAGTTAGCGGTCAAACTCTGACGGAAGAAGTTAAGGTTTGACTATTCAGTTTCCCCAAGAATCCACAAATACTATCTGTTTGTCTCCACACCAGATTTAGCGGTAACAGATTGACGCCGTCTGTGGGAACCAACAAATAGCAGCCCTTCCTCTTCCCGTTGGTCAGATCTACCCAGCCATGCCTCCCCGAAAGTTAAGATCCAGAGGGTCCAACCGTGGACCCACTCCTCCTCAACCACAACAGGAGATCCCCCTCCAAACCGTCCAGCCGTCGAGACTTCCTCCTCAACCTGATCAGGCCCCGCAGCAGGACCAACCTCTTCATCAGAACCTCCAACCCCCTCGGGGTCAGACCGGGCCTCAGAATGCCAGTGCGGGGGGCTCCCGTCCCAATCCTCCGAAACAACCTCTCCAACATGACCACGTCTCCGTGCACAACCCCTCTACCGACTCCATGGCATCTCACAATCCCCGAGCTTCCGATGACCTTCGCAATACCATCCTCAATTGCCAGAAGGAAGAGGATCTTTACCGCCGTTTGGATGAAAGGCAGGCCCGAGAGGGAGCCTCCCGCCAACAACGTCCAAATGAGCGACCTCCTCATCCCCGAGACTACAGAAGGTCCCCTCCTTGCCGAGGGTGGAGAGAGTCCCCAAGCCACCATAGGAGAAGACCTCACTCTCCTAATGGTCGGCGACCTCCGAGGAACGATGACGCACCCATCACTCGTGCCGAGTTCCAGCAATTCCAAGCAACCATCTTACAAGCCCTCAATCTCCGACCCAACAACAATAATGTTCGGAGGGTCCCCACTCCTCCTTCGGTTCAAAGTCCTCGCCGACGGTCCCTAACTCCTCCCCCAGCTCCTAGCAACCCCCAGCACATTCTTAGTCCTCGTCACTCCCGAAGCTACCGTCGTCGTAGCCCCCGCTCTCCCTCGTACGAGGACAAGTCCAGAGGCTCGTTTGATTACCGTCGAAGGGATGACACTGTCTACCGTCGTCTCTACGAAATGGAAAGGCACTTGGGTTAGCTAGACAGAGAAGAAGAGCTTAAAGGAAGAACCCTCCGTTCAAGCCGACCTCCTTTCTCTCGAACCATCATGGAGACGCCCATTCCAATAGGCTTCAAGCCTCCCCAATTCGAGACCTATTCTGGGGAGTCTGACCCCGTCAATCACATCGAAAGCTTTAAGACCCTCATGCTAATCCACCAAGCTTCCGATGCTCTGCTGTGCAAGACCTTCCCCGCTACTCTCAAGGGTCCGGCCCGGGAATGGTACTCTCGCCTCGCCCCATCCTCAATATTCTCCTTCGAGCAATTCGAGACCCTCTTCGTTACCCACTTCGTGAGTAGCCACCAAACTGAGAAGACCAGGATTTCGCTACTCTACTTCAACCAGAAGAAAGGTGAGAAGCTGAGAGACTATGTGAAAAGGTTCACCGTGAAAGCTAGGTCCATCGCTTCCCTCGACCAGTCGGTCGCTGCAGCAGCATTTTAGTCGAATGTCCTCAACTCCAGCCTTCGGTCCTCCCTCGCCAAGAAGCCCCTACAGAAATTCTCCGACTTTCTTCTCTGAAGCGAGAAGTATATCCGGGCTGAGAAAGCTGAGCATCGACCCACCTTTGAGGGGCCTTCCTCTGGAACCAAAAGAAAGGCAAGTGAAGAAGAGGGAGCCAAGAAGCTCTAGAAGGACAATGGCGGTCAGTGCCGCCCTCCCCCCAGATTCGAAAAATTCACTCCTCTTAACACTAACATTTCCACTATTCTCATGGAAGTTGAGAAGGAAGGGGTGATACCTCCTGCCCCGAAGATGAACACCCTTGGCAAGAAGAGGGACAAAGAGAAGTGGTGCCGCTATCACCAGGACCATGGCCACGACACCAATGATTGTCGGGCCTTGAAGAACGAGATTGAGGCCCTCATCCTGAGGGGGCAGCTGGCCAAATTTGTGAGAAAGGACCGGACCGATCTTCCTCTTCCCCCTCAGGGGGCTAACAAGCATCCTGAACGATGCGATGAAACTCTAGAGTTTGAAGAGGAACGTATCCTACATCTCATCCATGGAGGCCCCATAGGAGGCACCTCTAATTCCTCTCGAAAGGCTTTCATAAGGGAAGTCAACTCAGTACATGGCATGCCACCCCCTAAAGGCCTCGGAGTACCGGTCACTTTTTCAGATGAAGACCTTGAGGGTGTCTGAATCCCCTATTGTGACGCACTAGTCATCAACCTCCATATGGTGAATTTTAAAGTGGAGAGAATCTTGGTGGACAATGGCAGCTCCGTTAACATCCTCTTCCTTGCTGCTTTCAAAGGGCTCAAACTATCCCGGGACAGATTTAAGCCCGCCGGCTACACACTTCACGAGTTCATGGGAGTGCCAGTGACTATTGAAGGGGCGATCACCCTCGACGTAACCGCTGGCAAAACTCCTACCACCCGAACGGAGTCGATGGACTTCATGGTCGTCGATGTCCCCGCTGCTTATAATGTGATCCTAGGCCGACTCGGCCTAGCTGCTCTCGAAGCCGTCCCTTCCGCCTATCACATCAAGATGAAGTTCCCCACCTGGGCAGGAGTAGGGGAAGTAAGAGGCAGTCAAGAAATGGCCTGCAAATGCTACATGACCTCTACTGGGGGACCAGTCCTCTCCCTCGAAACTCTTGAAATTCCCCAAGAGAGTGTCCGACCGACGTCCGAGCCGGTGGATGAATTAGAGGAAGTGCTCTTCTCCGAGCAGGACCCGAGCCGCAAGTTCTTTATCAGCAAGACCCTTCTATCTGCCCTATGCTCCGACATAGTCCAATGCATCAGAAAGAACCGCGACCTCTTCGTATGGTCGGCTGCCAACATGCCAGGAATCTCCGAAGAGCTCCTCGTCCACCCCCTGAGTGTTGCACCGGGGTCCAAACCGGTTCAACAGAAGAGGTGCAAATTTGCTCCCGAGCGCCAACAAGATATAAAAGAAGAGGTGGACAAGCTCCTTAAGGCTTGGTTCATACAGGAGGTTAATTATCCCGAATGGCTTTCAAATGTTGTGATGGTAAAGAAGGCCAATGGGAGCTGGAGAATCTGCATCGATTATACCGACCTGAATAAAGCATGCCCCAAGGATCCCTTCCCTCTTCCGAGCATCGACACCCTAATTGACGCCACTTTGGGCCATGAGCTTCTCAGCTTCATGGACGCTTTTTTCGGGTACAATCAAATCTGCATGTTTCCCCCGGATATCCCGAAGACCTCCTTTGTTACCGATCAGGGCCTCTATTGCTACAGGGTGATGCCTTTCGGGTTGAAGAATACAGGCACCACCTATCAATGCCTCGTTAACAAAGTCTTCCAAAATCAGATCGGCCGTAACATGGAGGTGTATGTTGATGATATGCTTGTGAAGAGCATCCATGGGGCCGACCATGTCACCGATCTACAAGAGGCGTTCGATGTACTCAGGAAACATGATATGAGACTCAATGCGAACAAGTGTGCATTCGGAGTCTCGTCGGGGAAATTCCTAGGCTTCATGATCACCCAAAGAGGAATCGAAGCCAACCCCGAGAAGATCAAAGCCATACTGGACATGGCTCCTCCCAAAAATGTGAAAGAGATTCAGAAGCCAACCGGGCGCCTCGCAGCTATAGGGCGCTTCCTTTCCAAGTCAGGGAAAAAGTGTCTTCCCTTCTTCAAGGCTCTCAGAGGGGCTAAGGGCTTCGAATGGGGTCAACAACAGCAGGAGTTGTTCGATCAGCTTAAAGCCTATCTAGTCAACCCCCCTCTCCTTAGTAAACCTATCCCCAGAGAAACAATCTACCTCTACTTAGCTGCCTCCGAACAAACCCTCAGTGCTGTCTTGGTGAGGGAGGAAGACAAGGCTCAGAAGCCCATCTATTACGTAAGCAAGGTACTTCGGGATGCCGAACTTCGTTAAACAAGGCTAGAGAAGATGGCATACGCCTTGGTTATGGCAGCTAGGAAGCTTCGCCCATATTTCCAATCCCACTCGGTGGTCGTTCTTACTGACCAACCGCTGAAGCAAATCCTCCACAAGCCAGAAACCTCTGGCCGCCTCATGAAGTGGTCGATCGAGCTGAGCCAGCATGACATATCATACCAGCCTCAGACCGCGATCAGGGCTCAGGCCTTAGCTGAATTCATTATTGAAAACACCATCCCCGAGGTCAGTCGAGCAACAAACAGGCCTATGATCTGGTCGGTATATGTGGACGGATCCTCTTGCACCGAGGGAAGCGAAGCCGGGGTCATTCTGGCAAGCCCAGATGATTGCGTTCTCCAATACTTCCTCCACATCAACTTCAAGGCCTCCAATAATGAAGCGGAGTATGAAGCCCTTATAGCCGGTCTCGGAATGGCATGCAAAGCAGGGGCACAACGTCTCCGGATATTTAGTGACTCTCAATTGGTCGTAAATCAAGTCTTGGGCGAGTACGAAGCACGAGATGACCGAATGGCTAAGTATCTAGCCAAGGTCCAAAATCTCATGGCTCTATTCGAAGAGGCACACATTCAACGAATCCAAAGAGAGGAAAATTCCCAAGCAGATGCCCTCTCCAAGTTAGCCTCTTTTTCCCTCCAAGGTCTCGAGCAGACTGTCCTGATTGAGGTACTCCTAAGGCCGAGCATAGAAGAAGAAACTTCCGACTCGATGGAGTCACTGCCTGTTCAACTTCAGGATAGTTGGATGAAACCCCTAATAGAATTCCTAAGGGATGGGCTCCTCCCCGAAGACCCGAAAGAAGCTCTTCGAGTCGGAACCAGAGCGGAGCGGTACACCCTTGTTGAGGAGATCCTGTACAAACGCTCCTTCACTCAAATAGACGGCAGACCCTACCTGAGGTCCCTTTCCCCAGAACAAGCCACAAATGCCTTACAAGAGCTTCACGAAGGCATAGTTGGAGCACATTCAGGGTCCAGATCACTTTCCCAGAAGGTGTTGAATTATGGTTACTTCTGGCCTACCCTCCTCCAAGACGCCGAACGACACGTTCGGCAATGCAGCTCTTGTCAAAAGCATTCCAACATTCGTTGCCTACTCCAAGCTCAGCTCACCTCCCTATCAAGTCTGATCCCTTTTGCAATGTGGGGAATGGATTTACTAGGGCTGTTTTCCCCAGCTCCCGACCAGCTTAAATTCTTAGTCGTGGCAATCGACTACTTTTCAAAGTGGATAGAGGCTGAGCCCTTGGCTACAATCACCGAGAAAAAAGTACTTCAATTCTTCTGGAAGAGCATCATCTGCAGGTTCGGCGTCCCTCGAGTCCATATAACGGACAATGGAACACAATTTACAGGGGCTGCATTCCGAGCTCTATGTGAAGACCTCGCCATCCAACAACGCTTCTCCTCCGTCTCCCACCCGCAGTCAAATGGTCAAGTAGAAAATGCCAACCGAAAAATCCTCTCCGGTATTAAGAAGATGCTGGATAAGTCCGCTAAAGGCTTATGGGTTGATCAGCTCTTTAACGTACTGTGGAATTACCGCACTACCAAACGGGCCCCTACAGAAGAGTCGCCATTTAATCTCACCTATGGATCCGAAGCTGTGATCCCCTAGGAAGTCGATGTACCCTCTCCTCGCCTCATTGCCTGTGAGGAAGAGCAGAATGTCAGGGAACTTCGGGCGAATTTGGATTTGATTGATAAGCTCCGTGAAAGAGCCTCGATTCGCCAACTAAGCTACCGAAGGAGGATCGAGCTGGCCTACAACAAGAGGGTCCATCCCACCAACCTTAAAGAAGGGGACTTGGTCCTCAGAAAGTTAGCCATCTCATTCCCCAGTCAGAAGAACAAACTAGCCCCAAATTAGGAAGGACCCTACAAGATAACCAAAGTGGTTAGGCCCGGGACCTACCATCTAGAAGACCTTGAAGGAAGAGAGATTCCCAGGACTTGGTGTAGCGCCCCGAATTTCTAATATAATAACTTAGAAAATACGTGGCACATTCCCAGCGATCCACTTCAATATAATATTAAACACAACCAACACCACTAAATATTTTTTCAACTTTTATTACAACAAATTTTTACAAAGCACAGCGGAATTCAAACAAACTCAACTCAATATTTTCTTTCATTTACAACACGAACTATCTCAAATATGCTATTACAATTTTACACAAAACTCTTATTAAATCACTTTTCTCAAAAACCAACTCAAGCATCCAATCTTCAACTCTAAGCAACGACCTGCAACATTTGAGGCTAGAGATGATCCCTAACCCCCAAACTAAAGGGGTCAGCCATAAATGGTGTGAGTGACATAAAACAACAACATCATAAATAATCATTAGGCAAGGATTCATAAGTAACATATAGTGAACCAAAATACACTAAATATGAGATAGCAAGAAATGTAACATCAAGTGATACCAACCAAGTGTTAAGTGTAGAAAACCGGGAAACCACATGCGTACAACTAAGTCAGGAAAACACAAATTCTATATGTGAACTCTCTAATGCGTACTTGTCGAAGTCTATGCATCCCATTCTACATAGGTTCGGTGCAAGCCCTTAATGTCTCCACTTCATAGGGTTCAATCCCCCGCTATGTAACTAATCCTAACACGATGACTACTACGAGATAAAGATAAACTGTGAGAATTAGCCCATGCTTGATAATTCCGGAGATAGATCCCACATCTCAGGTAATTTTCCTGGATAATTTCGGAGATCATCCCACATCTAAACATTGACACATCATCACATGAATACCCCATGTGCGTCGCCTTGACTTTGATAATTCTGGAGATCAATCCCACATCTCAAGCAAATCACTTGGATAATTTCGAAGATTAAATCCCACATCTAAAGCCATACTGAGGTGCATAACTCATGTTCCCGTTCATCATATCGCTACAAGTGCCTGTCCTTATTATTTGTGGGTTACTTAATTACTCAACGAATCTCCTAGAGTGGTGTACCGTACCGGCCTAAAATCAAAACAGAATAACTGAAATGCCTCAATGGGCCTCAACAAAATAACTCAATACCGGTATACTAGGGTCACACACCTCTAAGACTCAACTCAAATGTCTAAAGCAAAGTTCTACTAAACAAAGTGGCTCAACTTAATGTCTTAAATCAAATACTTAACTGAATATCTCAGAATATACTGAATTGTCTGAGAACCAAACACTCAAGGAACACTCAAGTTACAAAAATCCATCAGTACCAGTCGACTTATACTGTAGTAATTCGACTGTCCAGAAGGACAAATATCCAAAATTTAACAAAAATAAACTAAGTCATATAAGTCGACTTAAAGAAGTCATAGGTCGACTGTCCAGAAGGGACTGAAATAATTTTACAAAATGAAGATCTCAGGACACCAGTCGACTACCTAAGAGTCTAGTCGACTGTCCAGACAAGAAACTGACATAATTTTACAAAAGAAGTTCTAAGTATACCAGTCGACTGACAAGGGTCTCAGTCGGCTGTCCAGAACGGATTTTCAAAAGATAATGATACATCAGTAGGCTCGTACCAGTCGACTGATAGGTAGACCAGTCGGCTATCGGCCTACAGTTTTCATAACTTAGGTCTGAATACAATAATCAAAACTGAGGTTTTCTAAAGAAAAAAAAATAGTTCGCATTCAGGCAAAACGAAAGTTCTCAAATAATCTTTATTATGGGTATATTACTCAAAACATCGAATATATCAAAACTCAAGTTCTCATGTTCTAGATCACTAATTCATTCATTAGGGTTTCTCAAGACTAAATTCTTTCACAACTCTAAATCAAAATCTGATTTTCAATATGTAAGATCCAGGTGTTCATCATCCGATCATAACCACACTCAAATCTTAATAATACGGTTTTATAAACAAAGATCTACTCATCATTCTTAGATTTCACAACATGGAATAAACAACAATCATTATTCACATGAATCATACCACAATACAAGATCTATATCATTCACAACATCAAATCAAACAACATTGCCATCCACATACATGGATCAACAACAAGACAAATTTATATCATTCACAAAACAAAACAAAACACACAATGTCACTCACCTTTGAATTGAGAAAAATCCACGAAAAGGTCTTCCTTTTGCTAGATCCAAACTCCTTCTTTTTGCTCACCAAAATCTGTATATTCTCCACAATGACGGCTGGAAAAATCCTTTAAATATCCGGGAATAGGTTTAGGGTTTTACCCATTTTGCAAAATAATCCCTTCCAAAATACAACTTACATGTATAGTTCTTATTCTTGGAAATTCAATCAAAATTCATTTAAATTTGGATTTAAAAGTAAAATATAATTCTAAATCTCAACCAATACTGTTCAAAACTGATGTTGATATTTGCAAGTGTACAAAATCGCACAAGTAATATAGATAGATGAGTAGAGTGTCGAACCCACAGAGACTAGATATTTTACTGAGTACCGATATCGCTAGATAAATCACTATTTGGAAGATCGAATTTTATATGATAAAACAACTAAATTAACTTAATCTAATTTAATCTAACTAATTGGTGAAGAGGGAGAGGGCTGTGGAATAGTGAAGCTCTTGTAATTTGTTAAGGGTAAAATTAGTTCTAGGGCTCTTGGTTCACCTCGTTTATCATACACACAAATTATTATTCCTTATAAATAAAAATATTATATTTCCCAAATTGTCGACCAAAATCCTAAAGATATTAACCACTCTATCAACGTAGTCTAAAAATTATTCTCAATTAATCATTCGTCTATCCACCAAATTATTAATTGAGAAATTGGATCTCTTAACGGTCACGTCCTTCAATATACGGTTTTAATTTTTATTAATCACAAATAACCTGTTCGGTCTCTTTATGATTTGAAAAATTATACAAATGTCTATCCACCATGTTGTACGCATAAATAATAAAAATTAAAACACAATCAGGAAAAATAGAGTAAAAATAAGGAATTAAAATTTGTGTTCAAAACTTGGCTACACCTTAGCCTCTAGAAGAATAAATTCAGTTCATATTTGTTTGGGATTGCATCAAAAAATATAGAGAAGGAAGGGCACAAAAAGAAATACAAAAATTAATTCAAACCAGTCCTTTCTCTATTCTCTGTCTCAAAAACCGGACCCCAAAAACTGTCAGCCGTCGCGTCAACACAGCAGTCTATCCACCTGTCTGTGTCGATGCCACGTCAGATCGCTTGGTTCGAAGTCAGAGCGCCTGTAACGTCGCCTCGGGAGCTGTGCGAAAGTCCACGTCAGCGAGTCCGGTCAGTTCTCTTGGTCTGCGCGTGCTTGGTCTTTGTGCTGGTTCTGTAGCGCCAGGTCAGCGTATGGTGGGTCCCGCGCAGTGGAGGCGTCACGTGCTGCTGCTCCTTGGACGTCGCGTGCTGCTTCTCTCTCCTTCTTTGTTTCGATCACACGTCAGGAAGAAGAAAGAGAAGCCAGCACGCCAGAGAGAGAGACTGAAAAGTTGCCAAGTCAAATCGCTTCGTTGGGTGCACTTCGAATACTGCGCCAACAGAACACAGCCCTACTGCCCACACGTTGCTTTTCGCCTTGGAATTCGCACCCGCCTTCTCTCTCTCTCTTATTTTTTTCTTTTTCTTCTTTTGAGTTATTGTACAGCCGTCACCTCCTCCGTTCTCCTCTCTCCCTTTACTTGTATTTATAGAGAACAGAAGAGGAGTTTAGGATTTGCACTTTTGCATAAAAGTCCACACTCTTTCTTTATTTTCTTCCTTTGATAATGCAGAATTTTATTTGTTGCTCTTTCTTTCTTTTCTGCCTTTTCTGTCCACCACGTGCTTCTGCATACACAAAATAATACCAAAAATTAGGATTTTTAAATAAAATAAAATTAATTAGTTTAAAATGAATTAAACTAACTATAAATCATATTAGCGTATAAAAATCCTTTTAAACAATATTTGTCGCATTTTTAACTCAACAAAACAATAAAAATTTATCAATCTATTATTTTACTCTGTTTGTTGATTTTTTTCCACAATTCTTTACTTTTTGCATCAAAAATATTATTTCTTCAAAAATTATTAATTAAATGAAATCTTATAGAAATATGATGAATTATAGACAATATCAGCGAAAACAAGCCATTTTAGTAGGTAAATGAGTACAAATATTTGTATATAAATTCGACACATCAAATACCCCCAAACTTAAGATTTTGCTTGTCCTCGAGCAAAAAGTAGAATCATGAACAAGGGAATAATAATAGTAGACTCAACCCATCACACCAAAAGATCTTATCATGCAAGCATCAAAATTGCAATTAAAAATATAAACAATTGAAAATAAAGTCAAACTAAGCATACCCACTTTCTCCAGTGCAATTATTTATTCATAATTCCCAAAAAAAAATCGCATTTGTCATGCAATTAATGTAATTATAGTATGCAACAACTCAATCTGTGATTATCCCTTCTCTCTACTACAAACCGAGTAGCAAACTAGAGTTTTTTTTTTTTTTTTTTTTTTTAGTCTCTTCTTTAAGTTGTCACTTGCCTTTTGACGCGAATGCAAAACATTTGTGATGAATTCACCCGGTTACTCAACAAGTCACAAACTTAAAGTGCTTTGCATACTCATATTTCAAGTTGCTGTTCTACGTAAGTGTAGACATTTGTGATGAATACCCCTAGTTACTAAGCAACTCAAAACATTGGAGTAGATTGACTTTATTCATAATATTTTTTTTTTTTCATTATTACTCTATTTACTTAAACCCTGTTTAGGACTAGATCGAAGGGGATAATCACAAGAAAAAGCATCACATTTGTCTTTTAGGTATAATAGCATGACTTACACAATTTTGTACGGAATTTTGAAACTCAATAATCCTAAAGTAAATAAGTATGCTTAATATTGCTTTATAAAAAAAAATTGTTTCAATGCTTATCACAATAAGGAACTCAAAAGTGTAAAGGTAAGCCTAATTATAATCCTTTTGTTTTGTTTTTCTTTTTAAAAAAATAATAAAAATAAAAATAAATTTGTAAACATTCCCCCCAAACTTAAATATCACATTGTCCTTAATGGGAAAGAAAAAGAAAAACAAAAAGAATGCAAAAAGTTTAGAATATCTCCCCTGATTCGTCTTTAAATTTCTGCACGCGCAGCATTTAGTATTTTGGCGATATCTGGAGCTGTAGATGTCGAAATGGGCTGATTTTTTTTTTTACTGGAAAGCTAAGAAAATTGTCTACAACTTCTCTTCGAATCACTTTTCCAGATTCTGACTCCATACTGCTCAAAAACAGTCATCAATGCAGGTGTTCAAAACAGCTCCGCCCGGCGACTTCCAAAATTTATGCAATCCTACAAGATAAAATCAAAAATTAAAATAAAATAAACTAAAATATAAATCAAAACTAAATGCAATAAAATAAAACATGGGTTGCCTCCCAAGAAGCGCTAAGTTTTAAGTCTTCAGCCAGACATGGGGGTGAGATGGTTAAGTAACGCCAAGATCCAACAACATTAACACATCCTTTCTAATTTTTCTTTTCTTGTATGGATCAGGTTCAAGCTCCAGTTTGAGGCGTTTCCTTCTTGATGATGATGTCTTTGGTTCCCCCACCTCTTTGAATTTATGCTGCAAAAATGAATAAATAGAAGGTTCAGCATCCAAGTACATAACATGTTCAAAAATATTTTCCTTTTCAGGTTCAAAACTTTTCAGGTTCAAAATTTGTAGAATTTGTTGGACATACTTCTATAGGTGATTTTTCAAATTTTGCCTTATGTTTCTCGCCCACAATTAAATCAATTTTACTTACTTGGAAAGATGACTGTTCTTCAGGAGGAAAATTTATAGAATTAAAAACATCATACATTACTTGCTCATGCTGAATTTGTTCCTCCACAATTTGTTCTATCTCACTTTGCTTTTCAATCACATTATGTTCTTCATTTTCTTCTTGTGGTTGCTCAATTGTCCTCCCACTTCCTAGTGTTATAGCCTCAACATGCTCCTTGGGATGGACAACTGTATTGCTTGGTAATGATCCTGCAATTTTTTCATTAAGAATATTTGGAATTTGACTAATTTGTACCTCAAGATTTTGTATGGAAGCCGAAGTTAAATTTGCAACATTTTGAATTGCCAAATCTGTCTTTTGCATGTAGTGCATAAACATGTCTTCAAATGTCGGCCTTTTTTCTTCTTGTGAAAAATTTTGAGGGTGTATAACTGCTCCTTGATTGTTGTTCCATGAAAAATTGGGGATGTTTCTCCATCCTGAATTGTATATGTTTGCATGATGATTATTTTGTATTTGAAAGTTTGACACAAAATTTTCATGTACGGCATTTGATGGAGCAAAAGGGTTCCCCACTTGACAATCTGAACTTGCATGATTTCCTGCACAAAGATCACAAATCATATTAGATTGCATCGCATTAAAATTCATATTTTCTACTTGTTTATATAAAATATCATTTTTTGCATTTAAAGTAGAAAAAGGATCAAGTTCAAAAACTCCAGCCACTTTTCTTGGCATCGTTCTCTCTGAAGACCACTGGTAATGATTTGATGCCATCTCCTCTAAAAGATTATAGGCTGCTTGGTAAGTTTTGCTCATCAGTGCACCACCAGCTGCTGCGTCAACCATAGATCTATGTGTAACTCCCAAACCATTATAGAATGTTTGCATTTGCAGCCAATTCGGTAGTTCATGATTAGGACACTTTCTTAATAACTCTTTAAATCTTTCCCATGCATCATACAAAGACTCAGTCTCAAATTGCATAAATGTCACAATATCTTTCCTTAGTTTTGCTGTCTTCGCTGGAGGAAAATACTTGGTTAGAAATTTTTGTGTAAGTCCCTCCCAAGTAGTAATACTACCTGGTGGTAGATAATGTAGCCAAGCCTTCGCCTTATCTCGTAGGGAAAAAGAAAAGAGTCGCAGTCTAATTGCATCGTCTGATACACCGTTGTGCTTGAAAGTGTCACAAATTTCTAAAAAATCTGCAATGTGAGCGTATGGATCCTCGTGTGGTAGTCCCCAAAATTGAACAGTCTGTTGAATCATTAGAATCATTGCCGGTTTAATTTCAAAATCGTCAGCTTCAATAACCGGCTTCTTTATGCTTGACTCATAAATTGAGGGCATAGCATAGTCTCTCAAAGGCCTATTTTCATCGTTCGCCATGGCAATGTACGTGTATGTCCTGAAATGTAAGTATCGAAAAAGAAAAAAAAAAGAAAAAAAATAGAAAAACTAAAAAAAAACTAAAATAAGAAAAATAAAATAAAAAAAAGTAAAAGTTAGTCAAAGGAAAATAAAGATGTAAAATGATAATAAAATAAAAATAATTACAAAAAAAAAAATCCAAATTAGCAATAATCTAGCAATTGCCAATATCAATAAAAGAATAACTAGTCCCCGGCAATGGCGCCAAAAACTTGATGTTGATATTTGCAAGTGTACAAAATCGCACAAGTAATATAGATAGATGAGTAGAGTGTCGAACCCACAGAGACTAGATATTTTACTGAGTACCGATATCGCTAGATAAATCACTATTTGGAAGATCGAATTTTATATGATAAAACAACTAAATTAACTTAATCTAATTTAATCTAACTAATTGGTGAAGAGGGAGAGGGCTGTGGAATAGTGAAGCTCTTGTAATTTGTTAAGGGTAAAATTAGTTCTAGGGCTCTTGGTTCACCTCGTTTATCACACACACAAATTATTATTCCTTATAAATAAAAATATTATCTTTCCCAAATTGTCGACCAAAATCCTAAAGATATTAACCACTCTATCAACGTAGTCTAAAAATTATTCTCAATTAATCATTCGTCTATCCACCAAATTATTAATTGAGAAATTGGATCTCTTAACGGTCACGTCCTCCAATATACGGTTTTAATTTTTATTAATCACAAATAACCTGTTCAGTCTCTTTATGATTTGAAAAATCATACAAATGTCTATCCACCATGTTGTACGCATAAATAATAAAAATTAAAACACAATCAGGAAAAATAGAGTAAAAATAAGGAATTAAAATTTGTGTTCAAAACTTGGCTACACCTTAGCCTCTAGAAGAATAAATTCAGTTCATATTTGTTTGGGATTGCATCAAAAAATATAGAGAAGGAAGGGCACAAAAAGAAATACAAAAATTAATTCAAACCAGTCCTTTCTCTATTCTCTGTCTCAAAAACCGGACCCCAAAAACTGTCAGCCGTCGCGTCAACACAGCAGTCTATCCACCTGTCTGTGTCGATGCCACGTCAGATCGCTTGGTTCGAAGTCAGAGCGCCTATAACGTCGCCTCGGGAGCTGTGCGAAAGTCCACGTCAGCGAGTCCGGTCAGTTCTCTTGGTCTGCGCGTGCTTGGTCTTTGTGCTAGTTCTGTAGCGCCAGGTCAGCGTATGGTGGGTCCCGCGCAGTGGAGGCGTCACGTGCTGCTGCTCCTTGGACGTCGCGTGCTGCTTCTCTCTCCTTCTTTGTTTCGATCACACGTCAGGAAGAAGAAAGAGAAGCCAGCACGCCAGAGAGAGAGACTGAAAAGTTGCCAAGTCAAATCGCTTCGTTGGGTGCACTTCGAATACTGCGCCAACAGAACACAGCCCTACTGCCCACACGTTGCTTTTCGCCTTGGAATTCGCACCCGCCTTCTCTCTCTCTCTTATTTTTTTCTTTTTCTTCTTTTGAGTTATTGTACAGCCGTCACCTCCTCCGTTCTCCTCTCTCCCTTTACTTGTATTTATAGAGAATAGAAGAGGAGTTTAGGGTTTGCACTTTTGCATAAAAGTCCACACTCTTTCTTTATTTTCTTCCTTTTATAATGCAGAATTTTATTTGTTGCTCTTTCTTTCGTTTCTGCCTTTTCTGTCCACCATGTGCTTCTGCATACACAAAATAATACCAAAAATTAGGATTTTTAAATAAAATAAAATTAATTAGTTTAAAATGAATTAAACTAACTATAAATCATATTAGCGTATAAAAATCCTTTTAAACAATATTTGTCGCATTTTTAACTCAACTAAACAATAAAAATTTATCAATCTATTATTTTACTCTGTTTGTTGATTTTTTTCCACAATTCTTTACTTTTTGCATCAAAAATATTATTTCTTCAAAAATTATTAATTAAATGAAATCTTATAGAAATATGATGAATTATAGACAATATCAGCGAAAACAAGCCATTTTAGTAGGTAAATGAGTACAAATATTTGTATATAAATTCGACACATCAAAAACGTCCAGAATATACATTTTGCACTTTAACCCCAAAAATGTCAAATTTGCAAAAATGTCCTTCTTTTCTCAAAAATTGCAAATAGTTCCAATTAATTTTAGAAAAATCTGGAAAAATGCTAAATAAATCCCAAATATTAAATAATGATTTTTCATAAAGAAAACTAAAATTTAAAACTTCTCAAAAAGTATTTGCATGTGTTTTGTACGTGTAACAAGATAAATTTTCTGAAAATATTTATTAAATCCTCAAAATTCACTTAAATTCATTTTCAAATATTTAAAATAATATTTGAAAATACGGGGTTTTATACTTGGAATGCCGATCATCTCTTAAAGTACCAAGAGAGCGCATAAATGCCTCTCCGAGTACCGTCAGATGTCGAACCATTCCTTTCCCTTCACTTGTATTTTACTTTTGCTTCTTTATTTCTCCAATGTAATAACGGCTTGCAACTTAGAAGCAGCCGACTATTAGTTTTCAATAAAGAATATTTTTCTTCATATCTTACTTGTGAATTGCTTGTATCTCTTTGTTTTTACCTTCTTTATACTCTAACAACGAGTTCGGAGTCTAACACTTTGCTCGATTCCGCTTCGCAAGCTCGCTCTTAAGCGAGCTAGAAGTGGTTTGCCATTCGGAATTGCTCCCACAACCGTTGAAACATACTCAAACGACGAGTTCGGAGTTCAACACTTGGCTCGACTTCGCTTCGCAAGCTCGCTCTTAAGCAAGCTAGAAGCGATTCGCCATTCGGAATTGCTCCCACAACCGTTGAAATATACTCAAACGACGAGTTCGGAGTCCAACACTTGGTTTAACTCCGCTTCGTAAGCTCGCTCTTAAGCGAGCTAGAAGTGGTTCGCCATTCGGAATTGCCCCCACAACTGTTGAAACATACTCAAATGACAAGTTCGGAGTCTAACACTTAGCTCGACTTCGCTTCGCAAGCTCGCTCTTAAGCGAGCTAGAAGTGGTTCGCCATTCAGAATTGCTCCCACAACCGTTGAAACATACTCAAACGACGAGTTCGGAGTCCAACACTTGGCTCGACTCCGCTTCGCAAGCTCGCTCTTAAGCGAGCTAGAAGTGGTTCGCCATTCAGAATTGCTCCCGCGGCCGTTGAAATATACTCTTGCTTCGCTGCCACACGCGAAATCCCTACAACTAGTCTAGACGTGGGAGAAGAGCGAAATCTCTACAACTATACTAAACATGGGAGAAGCCGATGCTAGGTCTACCATTCGTATGCTAGTCTTGGTACCCTGCATCTCTTGATCCTCATGATTGGAAGGTCATTGATATGAATTTGCTATATTCTTCATGTTTCCTTAAGAGAAGGAATCAGCTTCAAACATGAACTTGTTAGAGGCTTCGGTGAATTCTCAGGCTGGACAGTCCTCAGTTTTTTCACAAGGCGAAGTCGAAGGTCCCCGACAGCCCTAGTCCATGAACACGGATTCACGAGCCAAGTGGTTCGAAGCAGTGCTCGGCATGCCTAGTCGAGCGCTCTTGGCACCGACGAACAAACAAGCGAAGACCTTGCTCTGGACCTCGGCAGGCCTAGTCGAGCGCTCTTGGTACCGATGCCCAAACAAGCAAAAATCTAGCTCCGAACCTCGGCACGCTAAAGATAGTCACGAGTAACATAACAACATAAAGGTTTCAAAAATGCACAAGTTCAAGAAAGAAAAATGAGCATCATTTCGATTAAGTGTAGGGAGGCAATTACAAAGCGGCATCTTCTTTACAACTAAGTTACAAGACTTCCAAAAGCAAAAACTACAATGCCGACTCGTTACACTTAGACGAAATGCAAAACCGGGAAAACAAAAAACTTCAATGCTTCCTTGGCGCAGGGATGTTTCGCTTCAAAGACACTCGAGGGCGGCGATGCTTGACCCCGGCACTCATCCCTAAATCGGTGAATTGAGACGTGTCTTCGGCGCTGCTCCTGACAGTTGCGCCGACGAATGCTCTGCTCGATGAAATCACCACGCCACTTTGGGCATCACCCGGACTTGGTCGGCCTACGGGCGAACGTGTTGCAAGCTCATAAAACGAAATGCCTCGCTCACCCTCCTCGCGAGTGCATGAAGTGCTCCTGACATTAATTGGCCCCGAGTGCGGCTTTAGGCGAGCCACTTCAACCTCCAGCTCAGCGATCCTCTGTTTCAGTGACTCGTCTCCTATGCCTACCTCAAAGCGACGAGGCACGGCGGAGCTTGGAATGCTAGGGCGACTGGCGATAATCCGGCAGAGGTGAGTGACTTCAATGCCCCTGTCCACTGTGGCTCTTTTCAATGCATCGACCTCTGCCGTCAACTCGTCATGTTTGGTCATCAGCCTGCCCACTGCCTTGGTCAGCTCCTCTTCCTCCACCAGAAGTTCGGCCTCCACAATCTGCAAGTGGTGCACTTTGGTGAGCATATCGTCCCTCTCCGCTGTCATCTTCGACAAAGACAGTTGGAGACACTTCAACCTTAGCCCATTTGTGAAGGCTGTCGACGAGCCATACTCCTCGTCTACGGGAGGAATCTCGGCGAGCCGACCCTCTAGTCGCTGAATCTCGATGTCCCATCGGCTTAAGATCACCTGCAAGTGGTTCTGCTCGCTCTCAGCCCTGCGCAACCCCAACTCGACCTCATAAAGGCGCTCTCGGCAACTGGCCAAACTCAGCCTTGTCGACCCCAAGCTATCCTCGGAACCAAACTCCTCCCCAGAGCGAGTAGGTTCGGCTGAGTGGGTCGCTTCGGCAAGCTGAAAAGATCAAAGCAAATAACAGGGCTTAGTAAATAGTCACAAGTTCACTCCTCATCCGACCCCTGAATAAAAGCTACACACACTAAGGCAAAAGTTCTTTGTCTAAACACTTAGTCAAATTTCAAGCAAACAAAAAGGGGGGGGGGGGGTATTCAAAGGAGACATGGGGTCGAGCTCAAAAATTTCTTTCATTCATCAAAAAAAATGCGGTGGCCAGTCCGCAATTAGGCAATACAAGACAAGACAAAACACAAAAAAAACACAAGGGTCGACCTCTTTCCCGGGGCATCGAGAGTGGATGGGGATGGACCCCCCCCCCCCCCCCGATGGGGGCTGAATCGCCAGCGGGGTTACTTCGGGTGAACTGCACCTCGCTGACGACCTCAACCTCACGGTCGTCCTCATCGTCACCTTCTTCTTCTTCTCCCTCCGACTCAGGGTCGAAGCCCTCGACATGGCCCGAGCAGTCCACCTCAGGGTATCGCTCCGACACCTGGGAGATGGCTTGGGCATAGGCCTTGGCCATGTTTTGGGAAAGGAAGCCCTGCGCCTTTGCCATGGTGGCCTCTTTGGACCCCTTTATCGTGGCATCTTCGTCTCCGCCGCCTCGGCCAGCTGCTTGGCCGACTCCTCCTTCTGTCGCAGAAGGTCAGCCTCGAGCTTCATGACCAGACCTTCGAGGTACTCGACCCTCGTCGACCTCCCCTCGAGCTCGACTCTCAGCTTGTCGAGCTCTGTGCCCATTCGAGCCTTTTCGGCCAGAGCTCGGTCGGTCTCTTGCTTCAGCTCCTTCTCCAACTCCGTCATCTTTTCTGAAAGATGACTTAAGTGGACGATGATCTACGACAAAACAACATAAAGTGCAAAGAGTTAGAAAAATCCAAAGAGAAAGTAACCAACAAAAGCAGAAATTCGACATTTACCGAAACCGCCGAGCGCGCGATCTTGATGGCGTCGTCGCCTGCCAGGCCGGCCTCCATGGCGGCTCGGTCCTTTGGCGTCGCCAGGTGTTTGACCACCTGCATACTCACCAAGGAGTCGCCAAGGAACCCATCATGCTTCCGAACCTACCAGTCAGGAATGTGGATCCTCTTGTGCTCCTCAGTCAGGAGCTCCTCGACCATCACCGTCAGCGGTGGCGCCTCCATCCCAAGAGCTGTGGAGATTGGGGAGTCCCCTGCCTGAGTCGATGCCGAGGCTACTCCTGCGGCCGGGGTCGGGGTCACCACAGCCGAAGGCTCCACCCCCTCGGCTACGCTCGCACTCCTCAGAGCCTTTACGGGCGGCAGCTTGGTAGAAACCCTCTTGCGCTTCTTTGGCACCTTACTTCCGAGGGCGGCCCTCTGCGCCATCACCGCATTGAAATCCATGGCCTCTGCATCAAATAAGAAGCCGGTTAAAGACACAAGTCGGAATAGGCAAAGTAAAAATAAAAAAAATGAACGTAGAAAGAGCTGCATACTGGGATCTACGCTGCTGAGCCCTCCCTTGAAGAGAATGTCTTCAGTCAGCTCTCTCCAATTGTACTTCGGCTTGTCTAGAAGAGTCTGCACTGCCTCCTCCTCTTGAGGGTGAAGCACCGGCGACTCTCTCACTCGCCTCGACACCTCCTCCACGAAGCTGGTAGGTATGGGCCACGCCTCTGCGCTCTGCACTATGAGGTACTTATCTCGCCAGTGCTTGATGGAGTAGGGGCAGACGACGAGCCGACCTCCGTGCCTCGGAGCTAGGTAGTACCGGATCTCTGACCGGTTCTGCTGATGAAGCTGGTAGATAGTCCAGAGTACCCTCAGCTCCGGCTCGATCCCAGCCGCTTGGCAGTAGAGTACGAACCCATTGATAACTCTCCACGCGTTCGGCATCAGTTGAATGGGGCTGACCCCAAACCACCTCAGCACTTGGATCGCGAACGGGTGGAGAGGTAGCCGAGCCCCGGCAATGAATGCATCGACCGGCCAGAAACACATGTTTACTGGCATCGGCGAATTTGCCCTAACCCCGGGACCCGGCAGCATAAGCTCGTACTCCTCCGGAATTTGGAAGCAACTCCGGATCACTACCAAATCCTCCAAGCTAAGGATCGATACCGTTTCATCGGCCTCGGAGGTCTCCCTTGCCTCGTTTTCCTCAAAGGCTCTCCCCCTCTCGTGAATAATGCACTCAGCCTCCTTGCCCCGGAAGTTCTCGAACTCATTGAAGCTCGGTCAGTGGCGCTGGATACCTGCCGAACGGCCCCATGCGCTTCGGATCCTCCACTATACTGTCTCGACCGGATACCTTCTTGCCTTTATCTTGGCGACTCGGAGAAGGGACTTCGGCGGCAGAAGGGGAGGGCTCGGAGATAGGAGAAAGAGACATATTTATACTTGAAAAATGACTAAGTATAAATTACCTTTGAGTTGATAGAAATGGTCGGAATTTTCACCGGAAAAGCAATCGACGATCACCATGAGCTCTCACTAGTAGAAATTACTGCCTGAGTAAAAATTTGGAGAAGTGAGAAATGAGAGGGGGGTGAAGTTTTATAGAGCTGGGCACACGAAACAAGGTTAATAGGCCCACACAGCCAGCCCATTTACACAAGGCGACAAAATGACCTGAACCATCATATTATTTACTACGCCTAGATGTACTATCGCATTAATGACTGTCACATTTGTCAGAAGTTCCACAGCCGCCAACTCAGCCTGACGTTTCCTATGTTGCCAAAAAATTGCAACCCAAGTCTTCGGCGCATGCCGCCAAGCGCTCTTGCCATCGACCATGTTACATGGAAAAAATTGTTACATATAAAAAATTGGACCTCAACACATGCTGCCAAGCGTTCTTGCCACCGACCATATTACATGGAAAGACTGTGCCTCGGCACATGCTGCCGAGCGTTCTTGTCACCGACCATGTTACATGGAAAAAATTGTTACATGTAAAAAATTGGACCTCGGCACATGCTGCTGAGCGTTCTCGCCACCGACCATGTTACATGGAAAGGTTGTGCCTCAGCACATGCTACCGAGCGTTCTTGCCACCGACCATGTTACATGAAAAAAATTGTTACATGGAAAAAATTGGAGCTCGGCGCATGCTGCCGAGCGTTCTTCCACCGACCATGTTACATGGAAAGATTGTACCTTGGCACATGCTGCCGAGCATTCTTGCCACCGACTATGTTACATGGAAAAATTTGTTACATGGAAAAAATTGTGCCTCGGCACATGCCGCCGAGCGCTCTTACCACCGACCATGTTACATGGAAAAATGGACCTCGGCACATGCTGCCGAGCGCTCTCGACACCGACTCTCTTACAGGGAGGAAATCACACCGAACTCCGGCAAAGGTCCCCCGAACGCATCTATAGCCTGGCCGAAGTATCTGTGCGCTTCGGCAGAAGGTGCCGAACCCCCATGGACCTCGGCCTTCTTCATGGCATAAGTTCGGAAGGGGTCGGCGACGAAACCGGAGCGTCTAAGCCATGAAACGACGTAAATAACATCAAAATACTGCGAAAAAGATGATTTAAAATTCAGGAAAATTAATTAAAAATTCTAAAAAATAATTATAAATCCGGGGAAATATTTTTGAAACCCTGGGTAGATAATTATTATTTAGAAAGGTTAATTAAAGACCCCCGAATGACAAATCACCACTTCGCAAAGTTAGGAAAAATTACCAGAAGTCGAAAAGAGCTCAAGAACAATCTAGGGCGCACCACTAGCTTGGAAATTACCACGATATCCCATCTAACGATTCAACACCCCTCGTGTGGGCTCCGATACAACTCTGTAAGCATTAAAACAGTGAAACTACTCCTCAAAGGCTGACCAAACTCAGTATTCAGGAGTGGGGGGCTCGTGATATGGCTAAAAATTGGGTTAAATCAGAACCGTCCAAACTTGGCGCGAATCTTAAAGCCTGAGGGTAAAAAGGTAATTTCACCTACAAATGGGTCTGAAGCGGGTACTGGGCCTTCTCCTCTAAGACCCACCAACCCGCAAACGGATCCATCTCAGCTGGGTGCGGGTTCCAACCCGCGATGAACCCAGTCCATCAGGATAGAATTAGGGTTTCTGATTGCATTCAATCAACGGCTCTGATTCGCTCTATCCTTTCACTGGGAATTAGGGATTACATTTCTAATCTAATCCCAACGGCGGCTATAAATATCCCTCATCCACCACCATTAAGAGGTAATCAATCTTTAGCCAATTTGCGCTCTCTCATAATCCTTCTGATTACTGACTTGAGCGTCGGAGGGTGCGTCGCTGGGATCAACCCGGTGTCTCGCACTTTTTGCAGGTGAACGACGAGAGTCAGAGGTCAAACTCCGACAGAAGAAATTAAGGTTTGACTATTTAGTTTTCCCCAAGAATCCACAAATACTATCTGTTTGCCCCCACACCAGATTTAGCGGTAACAATAGACATAAGGATTGACACATCACTGACATTGCATATTGTTCACCATTATTTCTATTGATATCAAATATTGGCTAAGTGTTATTGATATAACCATTGATTATTGTTATTGATTATTGAATCATTGTTTATAGTCATTGCATCGATTATCATGATTATTGTCCCATATTATTGGATCCTATTGATCCATTGATTCATTGTTACATCGTTATTCCATTGTTCCTTGCTTTCTCTACTTGTTGTCTATGACTTGTTCTAAGAACAATTTTTCTTCTCTTTTTAGATGAAGTGTATACAGGTAATGAAGAAAAATTATCTGCTGAAATTAGAGAACAAATATTCTGAAGAGTACTGCTTTCTAATTGCTTATTGCTTTAATGAACTTAATGTATTGAGACTTGTTATTATTTTGGATTGAATTATTATTGTATTAGGCATGTCACCTTGGATTTTATTAAGTTCCAGACGTTGGATTATTATTATATTTGGATATCTTTATTGCTTCATTCCAAGTATTATTGTTCATGAGATTATTATTATTGCCTGCGCAAATGTTCTGTATTGATTATATTGTTGAGTTATCGGATAAACAGCTTATGAGTGACGTTAGTGATTCGCTGGGCTTTTGTCATGTACTCGTATTTCGTATGTTTGGGAAGCAGGGCGTGACAGTCGTTGTTACAAATAACGGCACCTGTAAAAAAAAATCCGTTGCCGCTATTGGAAGTAGCGACATCAATACATGTCACATTCATTTAGGAGCTCTCTGACTTGAGGAAAAAGTTGTAAGAAAAAAAATATTATAACTGATGCCTCTATTCCCAATAACGGTAAAATTGGCCTGATGCCGCTATTGAAAATATCGGCATCAGTGTAGTCCACAATGTACTCCAAATTTCGTGCATGTGCATCAACTTCAAGCCCATTTTTGACCTTGATGCAGCAAGTCTCTCTCAAAACTCAAAACATGAAAGTTGTAGAGTTATCTCTTGGTGTTCAGATGATACAGTTATGCCAGATTATGTATCGATGTCAAAACTATCCATAAATTTAGAATACATTGTGGATTATACTAATGTAGTTATTGCTAATATCGGCATCAGACTAATTATGCTGTTATTGAGAATAGTGGCATCAGTTATAAGCGATTTTCATTTACAATTTTTTCTGGACAGTTTTGACATCGCTAAGTAATATGGGTATAACTTTATCATCCGAACTTCGATTGAGATAATTCAAAATGCTATGGAATGCGAAGAAAAATATCTACAACTTTCATGTTCTGAATTTTGAGAGATACTGGTTGTATTAAGGTCGAAATCGGGCTTGAAGTTGATGCACATGCACGAAATTTGGAGTACATTATGGATTATACTGATGTCGTCATTGCCAATAGCAGCATCAGGCTAATTATGTCGTTATTGAGAATAGTTGCATCAGTTGTAAACGATTTCACTTACAAATTTTTTTCTTAGGTCATTGAACTTCTAATTGAATGCGAGATATACTGATGCCGTTACTTCCGATAGCGGCAACGAACTTTTTTTTACATGTGCCGCTATTTGCAGCAACGGCATCAAAATAACATATGTCATTATTGCCAATAGCGTTTTATGCTGACGTGTCCAAAAGAATTGGGTAAATAATTTTGAAAGTGGGTCGGTTTGGTCAATATTTTAAAAAAGTGGGTCAGTAAGGAAAAATTCCGTCCCGGAATGGTTTGTTCCCGATGTCGATCAGAAGATGTCTGATATCGAATCTATGGTCTAGATTTCACCGATAAGGCCTTGGCTGACCGGTCAACGTCGATGTCATAATCTACATGGGTGAATTACTTCAATAAATTGCAGAAAGTAATTTTTGAATTTTTTTGCTACTGCAAACTTTAAAGTCCCTAATTATTTGCCCGGTTAAAAATAGTGATTTAATAAGTATTAAAAATATAGTTAGCAATAGAAAAAGATCTAAATTTACTTAATAAAAATTGTAGAAAAATATATAATAGCTTGTGGTCTTACAAAAAATATTGCGCTAAATTAAGCAAAATAAAAAATTATGATTCATATAACCATTCTCAACTAATTGAAAAAAAATGCTTTGTTGTTCTTGTTTATTTCTTTGCAAGAAAACTTCGGAAAAATTGTAAATTAGTTTTGAAGATAAAAGCAGAGACGATATTCTTCTTCTCTCATCCTTGATTTTGCAATCTCTGTGCAATATAGGAAAATATACAGAATTTATAGTAATAGTGTAAGTTAATTGACTAAATTGATATTTCGCGGTAAGACAAAGTATGAGTTTCAGATAACTTTTTTTTCCCTTCTACTAGAGATTTACAAAAGTTAAGTGATGTAATTTAAGATTTTTCACTTGATACTTTCTTACTAAAGATCGTACTTTTTCTTGTTAAAAAAATTTAATTTTATTATTTAATATCTTTACTTGGTACAGTTATGGTGAATTTTTTGATTTCGTAAATTTCACTAAACCCAACCCACTGTTTGTCAATTGGTAGATAATCTTACACCAATTTATTTTTTGCAACTTGACATACTATGAGCAAAAGTAGTTGCGGTTCAACCCCACTATTTGCTAATGTAGTTAAAATTTGATATAAAATGACCGTTTTATCTTTGTAAAGTTCATTAGAATTTTCTGGAAAAAAATATGTAAACACATTTTTTTGAAAATTTTACAATTTAATATTAATGGGCTAATTAGAAACATTCACCATGTGTTCACCAATTTTTTAAGAAAATTATCTCTACTACTATAATGGAAAAATGCCTTAGTGTAATTTGTCTTTCTACCAACCCGTGCAACACGCGTGCCTGAATTTTTACTTTTAAAAATAAATATATGTATTTATTAAGCCGTGCAACGCACGTGTAAATTACTAGTATATTTAAGTCTAGTACCTATTAACTAATCAAGGGTATTTTAGGTAAAAGAAATTTAAAACCCTTCAAAAAAAACTAATTTATAGAGATTTTGGATAGAGAAGAGTAAAGTGCAACTATTTTTGGCCCATACTATACGAAAAGATTAAAAGGAAGAATTGGGTCAGATTATTTACAGACTCATAAAAAATTGGCAAGGTTTACTTAAATTAACCTTTTTTATTTACTTCTCTAGTACTGTAAGTTGTAGATATCCAACCATCTAATTTCAACCATTCATTTTTAAGTGAAAGTTATATTAACTATTAATTACTCAATTGTTGTCAGTTACCATAATGCCCTCAAAGTTCAAATTTATTTATGACATAATTATTTACAAATGTGCCACTTATATAAAATAAAATTAAATTAGTGTGACTAAGGGTAATTTATAAACAGTATGGTGAGGGTTTGGGATGGGTAAAGAAATTTATCAAGTTCGAGGCCAAACTACGTCATAGTTTTTACTATATAAAAAAATAGAACTTGCATTGCACGTTGTTGCTACTGATTTTGGTGTGAGAGCAAACATATGTATTTGTGGATTCTTCTGGAAACAAATAAGGCAAACCTGGTGACTTTTACGGGCGTTTGACTGGTTTTTTACTGCTGCCGTTGACCTGCAAAAAGTTCGATACACCGGGATGGATCCCGACGATGAACCCTCCGACGCTCAAGTCAGTAATCAGGAAAATTATGAAAGAGTGTTTATGTGGAAAAAGATTGATTACCTTGTTATGATGGGGGGAGTGGAGTATTTATAGTCGTCTTAAGAGACAGTTTAAAGATAATCTTTTATCTCTAGCTATGTCCCGGTATTTTTGGATAAGATGTAGAGTTTAAACTCGTTTCATGATAAGAGAGGCAGTTTAAACCGTCTCTTAGAGATAACCATGAATTTGAATTACTCTTTAAATATCTGAATTGGTTTGTAACGGGTTGCTACCCATACCCAATAGGATAGATCCGTTTTTGAGTTATTGGGCTTTAAAGAAAGACCCAATTCCCAATTCGAACCCATTTGTAGGTGAAATTACCGTTTTACCCCTGAGAGCTTTAAGATTCGTGCCCGATTTGAACAGGTTCCGATATGGTTCTATTTTTAGCTATATCACACGTGCATATTACTAGTAAATTATAAAGTAAAAAGGATGTTAAAGTGGGGTGGTAATTATAATATTTAATTTCTGTAAGACTGGAAATCTGTGTTGAAACTTCTTAAGAATTTTATCTTTTCATTTTGTCGAAGATTCCCACGACGCCGGCAATGTGGGACCATAACCTGCAGCTTCCTTCAAATGAAGCCTATATGCGTGAGAATCAGGAAGCTGATTTTGTCCATATTTTTGAACGTCTACATTGTAAGTCATATCTGAAGGCACGAAACTAAAACATATACATCTATATGAGCAGCAACAAACTGGCTATTACAAGCAAGTCAAAGCACGAAATCTCGTTATTGGCAGTACTTATACACCACTGTTATTGGAATATGTGATCCAGATTCATGAAGTTTAAAAGTAATATTTATGTAATTGAGATGTAAGATACTAATCTTCATCAAAGATAAGAAAAAGGTTCATACAAAATTTTTGGTGACACCTGCCATCTTTACGGTGATTGCCTTCTCTAGTTGGATCATTATATCACTATTGTCCATTATCTTCACCATTTATTTACCTTTTAGGAAACAAATATAAATACACAAGTAATTAAAACTAGTATTACCCTGTGCAAATTGCACAGTCTAAAATTTTTTTGAAGGACTCATAAAATTATATAGAAATTCAAAAAAGAGTGAGAGGTGTTGTGCGGAATACAAATCAAACCAACAATCAAACCAACGCGGAAACAAAGAGAGAACCAGCGAGAGAAAAACAGAAAAGCAAGCAACACAAGAACACAAGATTTACGTGGTTCGGCAAAACGATGCCTACATCCACAAGGGCGGTTGGGGTTTCTTTACTATGTTCTCCAATGGGCAAACAAAACCTTTACAAGAGATGACGGCTTCAAAATCCGAATAAGGTGTTACCATTTACAAAACCCTAACGGGTGTATTTATAGGGAAACTATTGGGCCTTTCGAATTGGGCCGAATCTGGATCTAAAACCCGCCGACAGTCGACTGGTCCAATTACCAGTCGACTGATTCCTTCGGGACGGTCGACTGACTCCCACATACAGTCGACTGCTGCTGCTGTATACTCAGTCTTCGAAAACTCCTCTCTGGACAGTCGACTGCTCCTCCATCCAGTCGACTGAAACTCTGAAACCTTCGAACACTACAGATACCAAATACCAGAATCGAGCCATTATCCTACAATCTCCACCTTGGCGAGATCTTCCAAGTCAAGTATCCAACAATCTCCACCTTGGTGAAATCTTCCAAGTAGCCCAAGCAATCTCCACAAATACTTCAAAACAACTGCTCATCACCAAATGCAACAAACGAACCCAAACTCCACCTTAGTATGATATCACATACTAAACAAACCAATAGCAAAGTACTATCCCAATCGCCCATGCCAAATTATCAAACATGCAAAATATTAGCCAGGTTCATGCAATGCTTGAACTTGGCTGCCCCAACAACTTTGGTCAACATATTCGCAGGATTATCAGCTGTTCCAATCTTCACCAAATGAATATCACCATCCTTTATCAAATCACGCACAAAATGATAACGGACATCAATATGTTTGGTCCTCGAATGATGAACTTGGTTCTTCGCTAAATGAATAGCACTCTGACTGTCACAGTGTACCTCCACCTTCTCCCGATGAATTCCCAAGCTCTTCAAAAGTCCATGTATCCAAATGGCTTCCTTCATGGCCTCAGCCACCGCCATGTATTCAGCCTCAGTAGTAGACAACGCTACAGTGGACTGCAAATTTGACCTCCAACTTATAGGTGCCCTAGCCATAGTAAACAAATAGCCTGTAGTAGACCGCCTCTTATCTAGATCACCTGCATAGTCAGAATCAACATATCCAACCAATAACCTGCTAATATTGTCATCCCTTTCAAATTTCAAACCCACATCTGTGGTGCCACTTATGTACCTCAAAATCCATTTAGCTGCTTGCCAATGCTCTTTGCCTGGATCATGCATATATCGACTAACCATACTCATCGCCTGAGAGATGTCTGGTCGAGTACAAACCATGGCATACATCAAACTGCCAACCACACTAGTGTAAGGTACATTAGCCATATACTGTCTCTCTTCATCTGTACTTGGAGACTGAGAAGCACTAATTCTGAAATGACTGGCTAAGGGTGTGCTAACTGGTTTAGTTTTCTCATCTATACCAAACCGTTTCAGCACCTTCAAAAGATATTGCTTCTGTGTCAAACTTACTATGCCCTTTGCCCTGTCTCTAGCTATCTCCATTCCAAGTATCTTCTTGGCTTCACCAAGATCCTTCATCTCGAACTCAGAACTCAACTGATTCTTCAAATTTTGAATCTCCTTAGCATTTTTAGAGGCAATCAACATGTCATCCACATATAATAACAGATATATGAAAGAACCATCCTGCAATTTCCTGAAGTAGACACAATGATCAAACTCACTTCTGGAATATCTCTGCACCTTCATAAACTGGTCAAACCTCAAATACCACTGCCTTGGAGATTGCTTCAACCCATAGAGAGACTTCTTCAACCTGCAAACACAATTTTCCTTCCCAGCAATTTTGAACCCATCTGGCTGCGACATATAAATTTCTTCATCTAGATCCCCATGTAAGAACGCAGTCTTCACATCCATCTGTGTCAATTCAAGATCAAACTGTGCTACCAAAGCGAACAAAATCCGAATAGAAGGATGCTTCACAACCGGAGAGAACACTTCATTATAGTCAATTCCTTCCTTTTGAGCATACCCCTTTGCAACTAGTCTAGCCTTGAACCGAACACTGCCTTTTGGACCTTCTTTCTTCGTATACACCCACTTGCAACCAATTGCTTTCTTCCCCTTTGGTAGTTGCACTAGATCCCAAGTCTTATTCTTATGAAGAGAGTTCATCTCTTCATCCATAGCAACTTTCCAATCTGCATTTTCTGAACTTCTAGTAGCTTCTTTGAAGTTGGAGGGAACTTCATCATCCACAATGGGAAGAGCAAATGCAACTGTATCTGTAAAATGAGACGGTCGTTTGATATCTCTTCTTTGCCTTCTTACTGCAATTGATTCTACCTGCTGGATAGGAACTTGTTCATCATTCTCAGTATCAACCACATCATCTTCATCTTGGACAGGAACAGGATTTTCAACTGACAATTTTTCTAACTCCACCTGTTGGAGAACTCTCCTACCAGTCGACTGATTATTGCCAACAGTCGACTGTCCCGAGCTCCCACTCTTCTGCTGTTCTAGACCACCAGTCGACTGTCCCGAGAATCTGCTAAGCACCTGTTGGAGAACTGTCCCACTCTTCTGCTGCTCACCAGTCGACTGTCCTATACCACCAGTCGACTGTCCCGAGCTCATCATGCTGGTCTCATCAAAAGTCACATCTCTGCTGATTACTAACTTTTTTTGTTCTGGACACCACAACCTGTAACCTTTGACACCAGTACTAAAACCAACAAATATAGCCTTTTTGGCTCTTGCATCAAGTTTAGTTTCAGTTACATGAAAATAAGCAGGACAACCAAATATATGCAAAAAACTATAATCAGATGCAGGTTTACCACTCCATACCTCAATAGGCGTCTTGCCTTCAAGTGCTGCTGATGGTAAACGGTTGACAATGTGGCTTGCATATATAACAGCTTCTGCCCAAAATGTCTTCTTCAATCCAGACTGTGCTAACATACATCTCACCTTCTCAAGTAAGGTTCTGTTCATCCTTTCTGCAACCCCATTTTGCTGTGGAGTCTTCCTAACTGTGAAGTGCCTCTGGATCCCTTCATCTTCACACAACTTCAGAAACGGATCGTTCTTGTATTCCCCTCCATTATCTGACCTCAGAACCTTAATCTTCCTACCAGTCTGATTTTCAACTTTCTTCTTCCAACTTGTGAACAATGTCAAAACTTCATCTTTGTGCTTCATGGTATATACCCAAACTCGTCTGGAGTAATCATCAACAAAAGTAACAAACCAGTGTCTACCACTCATAGAAGGTGTCTGAGTAGGGCCCCAAACATCTGTGTGCACATAATCGAGGATACCCTTTGTCTGATGTACAGCTGTACCAAATTTCACCCTAGTTTGCTTACCCAAAACACAATGTTCACAAAATTCCAACTTGCACCCTTTAGCATCTTTAAGCAACCCTTGCTTCACAAGCCCCTGCAAGGCCTTTTCTCCTGCATGCCCGAGTCGCATATGCCACAACCTAGTAGAGTCGGGAACAACCGTTTAGGCCTTTCAGTTACACTGGCAGCCTGACCCAAATATGTTTTTCCCTGCAAGAAAAACAAGTTCCTTTTTCTTTGCCCTTTCATCACCACGAGTGATCCGCTAGTCACCTTCAGAATGCCACCTTCACTGGCAAATTTCAATCCACTGGCCTCCAAAGCACCAAGTGAAATCAAATTCTTTTTCAAATCTGGAACATACCATACATCTGAAAGCTCCCTAATAAGACCATCGTGCATTAGCAATTCAATCTTCCCGATTCCTACCTTCTTACAAGGTGCATCATTTCCCATCAAAACTACACCACCATCCATATACTCCAAAGAAGTAAACCACTCCTTTTTCCAAGACATATGATAGGAGGCTGCTGTATCAAGAAACCATACTTCTTGATAAAGTGAGGGACTAGAAGCCAGTGCAAAAGAAAAATCCTCGCCACTTTCTAAATTATCAACAGTCACATTTGCAGTCGAATTTTCCTTATTTCGTAGCTTTGGACAATCCTTTTTCCAATGCCCCCTTTCATGACAGAAAGCACATTCATCTTTGGCCGGTATTTTCCTGTCCTTCAAAACTCCTCTCGATTTGGAACGAGATTTGTTTCCCTTTTTCCCAGATTTGGACTCAGATCTGGTCTCAGTCCTGCCCCTTACAATCAAAGCTTCAGAAGTTTCTTTATCAACCATTTTATCCCTTCTCCTAGTTTCATTATTCAACAAAGCATTTGCAACATCTTCATATTTCACAGTATCTTTTCCATATAATAAAGTAGTTGCTAAATGATCATAACTTTCAGGTAATGAATTCAACAGAATTAGGGCTTTATCCTCATCCTTAATTTGCTCATCCAAATTTAACAAATCAGCCAACAATTTATTAAATGATTCAACATGAGCATTCATAGACATACCTTCCGTATAGGTGAAGCGAAAAAGTCTCTTCTTCAAATACAGCCGATTCTCCAAACTTTTCCTCATGTATTTGTCTTCGAGTTTCTTCCACAACACCGCAGCAATGGTATCCCTCATCAAATCGTACTTCTGAGCCTTCTCAATAAAGAGCCGAATAGTCCCACACGCAACTCGATTCAACTTCTTCCAATCTGCTTCGGACATATCCTTAGGTTTTTCTACCTCCAAAGCAACATCTTGTTCTTGTTGAACAAGAACATCCAACACCTCACATTGCCACATCCCGAAATTGTTTGTCCCATCAAATTTTTCAACTTCAAATTTTGCGTTGTGAATCGTTGTTCTTGACGAACTTGATCCCACAACATCCTTGGTTGCATCTGCATCACCCGCCATCTCCCTCTAGGTCGAACCAACGGCTCTGATACCACTTGTTGTGCGGAATACAAATCAAACCAACAATCAAACCAACGCGGAAACAAAGAGAGAACCAGCGAGAGAAAAACAGAAAAGCAAGCAACACAAGAACACAAGATTTACGTGGTTCGGCAAAACGATGCCTACATCCACAAGGGCGGTTGGGGTTTCTTTACTATGTTCTCCAATGGGCAAACAAAGCCTTTACAAGAGATGACGGCTTCAAAATCCGAATAAGGTGTTACCATTTACAAAACCCTAACGGGTGTATTTATAGGGAAACTATTGGGCCTTTCGAATTGGGCCGAATCTGGATCTAAAACCCGCCGACAGTCGACTGGTCCAATTACCAGTCGACTGATTCCTTCGGGACGGTCGACTGACTCCCACATACAGTCGACTGCTGCTGCTGTATACTCAGTCTTCGAAAACTCCTCTCTGGACAGTCGACTGCTCCTCCATCCAGTCGACTGAAACTCTGAAACCTTCGAACACTACAGATACCAAATACCAGAATCGAGCCATTATCCTACAAGAGGATTGGGAGAGAAACTCATGATTATCATCCTTATCGTAATAACATGAAATCTTCATTATCATCTTCATATTAGCAGGTGGTTTAGAGAAGAAGGGTAGAGTAAATTAACAGAAATATAAAAGTCAACTATAAATATAAGTAGGTAGAGTGAATTTTATAATTAAAGTTTAGATAAACTGGATCGTAAAATGAGGTTTGAGGCATGTGCATTTTTTGGCAGAATCAAAGTAAAGTTGATTTCAAATTAAAATAAGAAGTTGATCATTTATTTTAATTCTGATAAATTGTAGAATTAGATAAAGCGATCATCGAAAATATCATAATTAAAATAAAATTATCATCCCAAAAATTAATAAAATTTGGTGTATATAACCTGAAATCGACACTCTTAATATCTAAAATAAAAATTCTCAATTTCTTCTTAACCTGAAATATTGACATTAGTGTATTGACATTTCAAAGCACAGACTACATTGTATTTACTGAATTTTAAAATAGCCTCATAATTTTAAAATACATGCTAACATACTCATAAAATTATATGAGTATACAATCAATTTAAAATACATGCTAACCCAAGAACTTATTCCCTGCAATTTTTCAAATTACACATGCTAACATCTCTATCTCTAAACAAAAGTAAAAGATGTAATTGAGATAAACAACATCAATTAAGTACTAAGTTTTTCACTTGCAATGTAAAGAGTCTGTCTACAAACTGTACTTCTTTGGTCAAGAAATTCGGCCCGATCGTCGCCTTATACTGATGGCCGAACTTCTGATTCACGTACCTGATCACCACATCTCAAAAAATCATTCAATTAAACCACAAAAAATAAATCCTATCTAACTTGAAAAGAGAGGTTTAATTAAACCCAAGCAGCTTCTCATTTCAAAACTCATTCAATGAGAGGTTTAATTAAACCTCTCATTTCAAAAACTCATTCAATTAAACCTCTCATTTCAAGTATTTTAATATTTGAAATGTGAAGATAGTCTCCACTTCTATCATCTCCCTATTTTAAAATAGAGAAATAAAAGAAAAAAATAGAAATTCATATTTAACTAACACATGCACTACTCATAATTTTATTAAAAAATATAAAATAAAATAACAACTTCAATTCATCAAATTAGTCTCTTCTCTCATACATTCTCAATCTCACAAAATCTTACGTCTCTTCTCAAACCCATCATCTTCCCCTAACTTAGAATTAGATTTTTAAGCAAACACAATTCATCAAATTATTTATATATAATTTTCTTACTCTATCATCTTTATTCTAACATATGCTATAATACATGATTTATAATGTATAACCAAATGTTAATGATGTTATAAAATTTACATGTTAACACAAATTGGTTGAATTTGCAAAATCTTTTCATTGCATGTATTTTTAGCGTTAGTATTATTCAATTGAATAACATTATGGTTTAACAGTCATTTGCTTATATGAGGATGATAATAAAGATTTCAATAATTACGGTAGGGATGATATTCATAAGTTTTTCATAATTTTCTCACTTTTTTTTGGAATTATATAGAATTTTATGAGTCTGTCAAAATTATTTTAGACTGTGCACGTAAACACTAATAGTGTTAATAAGAGCATCCACAATCGTTGGCTAAAGCTATTCTAATTTTAGCAATGAGATTTTAGCTTTTAGGAAATGTCGCTGCTACCGTTATTTCTAAATTTTGAACAAATATTGTATTGAACGGATCTTGTTCATCCGTCTAAGGTTTTTTTATTTTTTATTTATTAAAAAATGAGTAGACGGTGCTTCTTCATCCGTTTTAGAGAAAGGACAGAGCAACATCCTCCGTCGCTATATTAATTTTTTTTTTTCGTTTACAAAAATAAAAAAATAAAAAAAAATAAAAAAAATTCAAGTGAACAGTGCCAGAAGGTCTGGCACATCCGCTTGATTTTTTTTTTGTTTTGTCACCTATATGGAAAGACGTTAATACCCTTTACCTTTGAAAACGGACCCCATCAACGATTAAACCTTAGGGGTAAAAGGGTAAATGCACGTGTAAATTATTGTTTAGCAAAAGTGAGGGACGGATGAAGTTCATCCGTCTCTCACTTTACCTTTTTTTAAAAATAAACTTTACCTATTTAATAAATTAATTTTATATATTAAAAATGAAATTGACGAATAGACGGAATAACTTCATCCGTTTTTCAAATTTTTATTAAAAATCGAATTGAGACGGATGATCTTCATCCGTCCCTATCCTCAAACGGATGAACATCCTCCGTCCCCTATATTTAGCAACTGTCTAAAGCGGCTCCTAACTTTAGCAGGCTTACATTTCTATTCTAAATTTTGAGTTTTTAGCGAACGACTACATGGCTTTTTTCTAAAGCTATTTCAAATTTTTGAGTTTTCGGCCAACGCCAGTGGATGCGCTAAAGGAGCACAAATATTGTTACACTAATGGACGATTGTATAATATGACTGGAGATAATCTTGAACCTTAAATTGAGGGAGGGGAGGGGAGGGGGGATATTTTAGAAGTCAAAAAGGCTTCAATTTGTCTTTTAAAAAGATGGTGGAGGAATCCCCACATGGAATGTGAAACTCAACAACTATGTCATTTTAAATCCATTTAAAATTTCATTCATTACATCTCAACCAACTACCCAACAAAAATGTTCTTTATTGCTTGAATTTCTCAATGATTCAATCTCTATTTCCAAGTTAACACAAATAATCTTTGAACACCCTTAAAACAAATAAAATTAATGAAGAAGAAGAAGAAGAAGAATGTCAATTGGTTAATAGTAAATTAAACAGAGAAGAGCATGCATCATACTACGCATACCGTGACAGTGTGTCGACCACTCCAATTCTTGGGTGGGTTTTGAGTGTGAAGATGATCCCTGACCTCTGCATCAATCCTCCCTACATACTTCTTCAACATCTCCGGCTTTAAAAACTGGGTGACAACCCCTCTAACCCTCTTATGATCTTCCCCAACCAACTCCAGCAAGTTCCTCTTTCCTACTATCCTCACTATCGTCTTCGCGGGGGCGGCGACGGTGAAGTGATGGTTGTCGATGCGAAGTGATGGGTGTCTATGGAGGGCAGTGGGGGGCAACGACGGGTAGTGGGTAGGGAAGGGCGGAGGCAGCGATGGGCGGCGGGTAGGGACGGGCGGATGAGGAGATTTTGGGGGTAGGGAGGGTTAGGGTTTGTGGGTTTGGGAGAGATTTGGTATAAGAAAGTTTTTATTTGTGTTTGTTAAATTAATTCTGTTTTGATATTTGATGTGGGCTACATGTGTTAATTATCACTCTTGTTCTCCTTTCTCTATTTTAAAATGGAGAAAGAATAGAGAGGATAGGTCTATTTGCTTAAGATATATAATAATTCTAGAGGTGCATCAGATGGAAAGGATCTATATGAAGGCTCTATTTTTTAATTTTTGGAGAGCAATGTGAAGGCTATCTTAATAAAATAATAATAATCTCTTCTCTTCTACTATTTTAATAGGAGAGTTTGAATTTGTAACAAATAAATCCAAACTTTGTAACTATATAAACACGTATAATATACGTTCAAGCTATATCCAACAAATATAAATGCGCACTGCACGTGTAGCTCAAATCAAAACATTTAAATATAAACTAATTTTTTCTTATTAGATATATATTTATTTATTTTGCTGATTTTACTTTTTCTTAGACGTGCATCTCAAAAGTACATTATAATAGTAATAATAATATAATAGCCATCATAATTGGTGTTTGGTTTTGCTCGACTTGAGCAAGCAATTTAAATAGCGTTGTATCCAATCTGGATCTGTGCCTCCGTGGACATGTGAGTTCGCCATCAGAATTCTTAATCCTAGAAATTTGGCTTTGTTAATTTTGTGGGTCTACCCTTCTGAAAGCACCATCTAACTAATCTCTTTTGTTCTTTATTGATTATTATTGTGTTGGGTATCCAATATTTCAATTTTCATCTCTCTTTATATCTCTACCTCTTAATGAGTATGAAAGCTATGTCTTCTCAAAGAGGTAAACAGGTAAAGGTTGCAATTGGATTGTGGATAAAAGTTAAGTGTCATAGAAGTGGATGTCACTGTTAGAAGAGAGGCATTGTCACAAGTAAGGGTTTATATTCTGAAATTTATAAAATGTTTAATTCTTTGCAAGTAGTTTACTGTAAGTAGGTTTGCAAGATTTTTTTTAAAATTACAAGTAAATTTTTCTTTACTTTTTATTCTTTATTTTGGTAGAAATCTTCACTTTCTAGTTGCAACTCAATAAAATTTTACAAACTGCTAAAAATCTTCAGTTTTTTTTATAGTTCATGACTATAACACATTAAATGTTTGATCTTTGCTAATTTATTTACTCTAAAGATTTAAATCCGAAGAATTTAGAAATTAATTTCAAACAGACTTCTTTCATGTATAAGAGCTTATAATCCCCTTTTCGCATAAATGCAGCCGTTAAGATGGAATAATCAAATAATGTTATATTTATGATCAGTATTTTCATCACATGTTTTTGTAAATTTGAATATACTTAATTAAGAAGGGAGAAAATTATATGGGCAAAAAATGATCAAAAAACTTGAAAACTTTATGGCGAGGAAATTATTTTACCGATGATTTGGTTCATCAAAGTTGCATGTTAGATATTGTCATATATATTGAGTCCCATATCGGATAATGTATCAGTTTAGTATTTGATTTCCTCCTATATATAGGAGTCATTGTATTCAGTTATAATCAATCCCAACAATTCAATAATATTTTTCAATCACTCTGACCTTATCATAGTATCAGAGCAGAGTTATACAAATTTTCTTTCCCTATCAAAACCCTATAATTTCAACAAAAAAAAAAAAAAAAAACCCAGATCCGTCGTCTTCTGCCTTCTTCTTCGAATTCCCTCACCATCGTCGCTGTCACCGGCGCACCCCCTCGTCTTCTGCCTTCCTCTCCCTCCAACTGCTACGCCATCGAGCCCGAACCTCCAACTCGATTGTCCACCACCACGGTCCAATCCTTCACCACGACGTAGCGACCACCATTGCTGCCGTCGTCTCCTGCGCTCGGCACTAAACCCTAGTCGTTGCTCCTGTTGATTTTCCTCCAAACCGTAATCTACCCCAAACCCGTCTCACATCCAACCCGACCTGCTCCACACCCCAACCCTACCCCCTTCCAATAATACCCAAACCCATTTCCAAATATCTGAAACCCTATTTTCTTTCCACTCAAATCCTTACCCCCTACCCTATATCCACAAAAACTGAAACCCGAAACATGTTTTCTATTTCTTCCACACAAAAAATAAAATAAATAATAAATAAATAAATAAATAAAATCTGAAAAAAAAATTGCAGGTACCCGTGCTTCTCCAACGGAACCTCAATCTCATCGGCTTCCCCGATTCATTCTCCACCGGCTTCCCCGCTGTTACATCTCCCTCTTCACTCTCCTCCACATCCCGATCTCCATCTAGATTCAGATAAATGCAGCGCCGTTATCATCCTGATTCCGGCATTCTCCATTCTCCTCCCAACATCATCCTCGACACTACCCCACCTCTTTCGCAACCGATAGCACCTTCCAGCTCCCTATCCCGATCTCAACACCAGCAGCAGTTCCACCCTCATTTCGCTCCCCACCACAGTGACATCAGTCTCATTCCTCCTCACAACACCTCTTCCATTACATCCTCGGCCATGACCGTTACTCCAGCCTTGCCGACTCCTACTGATTTGGCTAATCTCCAGCATCGCCTTGCTCAGCTAGAACTCCAACTCTTGAGTCAGTCTATCACTGCTGGCCCCTCTGCTCGTACATTCTCTGTTATGCCCGGTATGAATTCTTCCTGGAATTTATATTCTAGTGCTTCACATCATCTTACTAGTAATTATACTATCACGTCCCACTTTCCAAAAACACGGAACTTAAGCACGTGACATTGGCCCAGCAAATGACTTGCATCATCCATAAGCTATTTTTATTCAACTCAACAATATAAACAAGAAAGCGATACAACCACGCATGCATATAAGAACAATCACAAGAATAACAAAATGAATTGAAACATGAAATAGCAATAAGATAACCAAATCTAGAAAAAAATAATGATTCTGGGTCAAATGCCCACAATACAATAAAATAACAATATTCAATGATTTAGGTCTCCATAACATAAACGATAAATAAATAAGCGACGATGCTATCAATTCCTTCGCCAGTGTTGTTCTCCCAATCCATCAGGTAATTCTCTTTGATTACCTGTAAGTTTTTCATCTAAAAAGAGAGAATAATATATCCTTAGAGCAAGTGAACGACAAGTAGAGGAAAACAGTGAAACAATGGCAATAACGATATAACAATGAATTTAATGAAATAATAGAATCGATAGCAATGAACAGTGGCAAAACGATAACGATGCAATATGAAATAACGATGGTCAATAACAATAATAATAAACGATAACAATAACGGTAAACAATAACGATAACAATGTTCAATAACGATAACAATATGCAATGACGATGTGATGACAATCTTAAGTCTAGTATTCAATTTAGTCCTAACTAATGCACGTATTACTGCGTCCCTTACCACAGGTTCGATGCATACAATAAATATCGTTTAGACTAAAGTGGTGTACTATATAGATCATGTACTCGGCAACGATAAAACAATAATGACCAATAATTTAATGACCGATGACAGAACTGATGTAGGATTCAATCGAGATACTGTAATCAGTAATCCGCAATCAATCGATGACCGATATAACCGATATGACCGATATGATCAATAAATAGGAAAACACGGGCCCCTCCTCCGAGTACAGTCCCTATATTTTACTAAAGTCAAGCTTTAAACCCCAGCTTGATTATCTTTTTATTCAATAAATATGCAATAACGGTTGGCAATATTACTATACCAATAAGGAACAATAGGAACAATAATAACACTAGAACAATGACAATACAACACTAAGATCATGCAGTGAAATTCATACAATTCAATGCATCAAATACAAAATTATAGATTCGATTATATTATCAAACATGGAAACTCAATTCTGGACAGCAGTAGGTTACTGTACCAAAATTGGATTCCCCGCTGCTACATAATAGCAAATGTGGATCGGTCGGAAGTTTCAGAAAGTAGACTTCCTCTCGGTTCCTACGCATATTTAAAGTTGAAGTTCCGATAACAGTAGCAAGGTTAATTATAGGGTTCTTTACAGATTACTGATTCTGACTGGTTATCGATGTCAATTAGTTACAGTTATAAAATCAGTAAATATTCACTTTAAAAATAAGTAAAAATAATTATCATGACCCTAAGCATGTTAACTATCAATCTTGAATTTATCATGGCAATATTTGGTCATTAGTTCATCTATTTAATTAGTTTAACATTGTGTAATAATGAATCAGAAAATTCTGGGAATAAAACGCAGCAGTAGTAAAATCATCATATCTCATGCAATATAAGTCGGAATTCAATAATTCCTACTGTTTTGAAAACTAGAAACATAGGGCTATATTTCATGTTTACAAACGTTCATGGTTCAGTGTCAATAGGTAGGTCGAAAATATCATACCAATTTTAGGCAGGCAGTAAAAATTCTGGATTAATATATTTCATGGTATAAAAGTGATCTAGGGTTATAGTTATCAATTCAATTAGTCGATTATCTTAGATTAACATGGTAAGCATGATGACAAGGAGATCATAGCGAAGAAACACAATCATGCATCAATCTAATGCTAAACAATACATCAAATCAATGGTTCAATCAATAGCAACTTGAGATACAACTCTACAATAGTTTATCGATGGGATGACATGCATGAATAATTCCTAATATCAAAAGATCTACATGAAATGTAAGAAAGACATGATCTTAAATATCGGTATGAAGTCAAGAATAAGGGGATTAGCTTATGTAAATCCTCTACATTCCCAACGAAGAACACGACAATAACAATATACGATGAATACAATGAGATCTACTTGCAAGAATTTTAATAAACATTCTTGAACACATAAATAATGAACGATTCAAGAAAGAGATGGTGACGTGCCTTTATATGATCAGTCCGAATATTAGAGAATAACGGGAATAGGATCCTAGGGCGACGAAACACAAACCCACAACAACATGAGCAAACACGTGCAAGACAAGGTAACCCAATAGTAAGAGATCCAAATAGCAGTACACAACGACAGCCCAATAGCACGTGCAAACACGTGCAAAAGCGATCAACAGCAACGACAGTAGTAAGGGCATGGCGGTAGGAATGACGGCTGGAGGCAGGGAGTGGCTGGTGGCGGCTGCGATCTACAGTGGCGGTTGGTGGTTCGTGCAGTTATGGTGGCAGCTCTGGCGATGGCTGCAATGGGGCTTGAAGGGTGGCTCGACGAAGATGGCAAGGTGGTCGTGGTCGGGAAGCGACGGCGATGAGAGATGAGGAGTCGCGAGGTGGTCGACCGGATGGCAGGTGGTGAAGCACGACGGGGCGGCAATGGTGGGTGCTCGATCGTCGATGGGTTGCAACGGGGAGCAAGGTGATGAGGGCAGAATGGGGAAGAAGAAAGGTGATGGCGACGGCGGTGATGGGCAGGGGATGGGTTTGTGTAACCCATATTGCTCATATTTATATTTTTAATTTTATTTAATAAAATTCTTGATTTATTTATTTTATTTTTGGTTGTATTTAATTTCTTTTCATTGAATGGTGTGTTGTTCTTCTCTTCCTTGTGATTCATTTTGTATTTGATTCAGCCTTTTATTTGGCCTACAATTTGTTCTTGATCTTGTCTATTGTTTAAACATATTTCATGGCATAATTGTCTCTTATTGGATACTTTTTACCCTATCGGATACTACCCAGTTCATCCAAACTCATATTGTCCCTATATAAACACCCTAATTGTACCCTAACCCTAATCACCGAAACCCTTATACTCAATCTCTCTTTCCTCCTAGCCGTCACCCTCTTCCCTACTCCCGATCTCTCCCGACCTGCCTTTCGCTGTCGTCGTTCTTCTCCGACGCCGGCGACTGTTTGCTGTAACAACCATGTGGTATAATTTTAGATGCATGAAGTGCTACCTAGCTAGTAATGAACATTAGACATAAGAATAACTGTTTACACTGTCATATCCTGTTATGGTTACTCTGGATCTTTACTTAATGTTGATTACTTCTACCATTGGCACACTATTGTTGTTGATCCTTAATGTTACTGTTACGTTTCTCTTGTTATCACTACACTGCTTACTGTCATTTGTAGACTGTTATATTTGCTACCCTCTCCATGTTAGTATTACCTGTTTAGTTTAGTTTCCCCCAATTTTCCTACTTGTATTGCTTGTAATCCAGACTTGCATCTAACGGGGGATATGTTTTTCTGTTTTCCCTATTTTCCTTGTAATTGCCATATGAGCATGTTTTGCTGATCAATTGCCTACTGGAGTTGGTGAGCAAAAGTTTTGAGCTGCGCAATTGGAATAATTTGCGTAAATGTTTTGATAAACTATTTTATTTCATAAACTGTATTGAGACTTATATTTGGGCTTATTGTCCTAGGATTATTGTTTTGTTTCGGATCTAGTATTTATTGGAACATTTATATTTGATGCAATAAATACTGTTGAGTTATGATTTTTTTCCATGTCTGGTTGGAGTATACTGTTATATTTACTGTTATGATGAGTCAAGCAGGTTCATACAGCTTATGGATGGTGAAAACTATCCGTTGGGCTTAGTCACGTACCGTATTCCGTATTCTTTTGGAAGCGGGGCGTGACAAGGTTTTGAGTGGTATCAGAGCTTCAGGTTTGTCTAATGTGTTAGTTTGACTAATACATTAGGCAGGCTTGGCTCGATCGGAGCTTCAGGTTCCTCTTCATCTCCTGTTTTTTTTTTTTTCATATTTCTTGTTTATCTTTCATCTGTTTATCTTTTTCCTTGTTTGGCTCTATCTTAGGTATTCTTGTTCATTCTGTTCCTGCTCGTGTTCTTTTTGATTCCGGGGCAACCCATTCCTTCTTCTCTTCCCGCTTCGTGGATCAGCATCAGTTGCTGTGCAGTGAGTTTCGGTTGCTTGGCATATCACTACAGGTGGTGGTGTTGTCATTTGTTCCCTGGAGTGCAAGCAGAGTCCTGTGGTTATTGGAAGTGTTGATTTTAGAGAAGATCTAATTGTGATTGGCAGTTCACGATTCGATGTGATTCTCGACATGGAACTGGCTGGGTGAGACCCACGCAATCATTAATTATCGAGCGTGGTCAAGAAGTTGTTGTCGATACTGGTTGTTGTAAGGAGTTTGAGTTCCTTGTTTGGCAGAACTCGAACTTCCTTTTTTGGCTCTATCTTAGGATGCCAGGCCGTGAGGAGTTTGAGTTCCATGCTGGGGAGTTACCCCTTGGGCATGGTAAGGATGTTGTTGTCGATGTTGGTTGTGCAATAGAGTTGCACTCAGGCTGTAAGGCTGCGCCTCTTGTTGTGTGGGATTTTCTGGATGTGTTCTTCGAGGAGTTTTCTGGGCTACCCCTGGATAGGGATGTGGAATTCGATATTGATGTTCAGCCTGGTACTGTGCCGATATCGAAAAAGTCCTTACCGAATGACACCAGTTCAACTAGTAGAGCTGAAGGTGCAGGTTCAGGGTTTGCTGGATTTGGGTTTCATCAGGCCCAGTGTGTCCCCATGGGGCACTCCTATCTTATTTGTCAGCAAGAAGAATGGGAGTTGTCGTCTGTGCGTGGACTACCGTGAGCTGAACAGTGTTACAGTGAAGAACATGTATCCGCTACCCAGGATTGATGATTTTTTTGACCAGTTGGGTGGAGCTGCAGTCTTTTCGAAGTTGGACCTTCGCTCTGGTTATCATCAAGTGAAGGTGAAGGCAGCTGATGTAACGCCCCGAATCCCAAAACACTGAATTCGAGATGTTCTACAGGATCTTTTCACTTTTCTTAGTACAATTTTACAAGGAATTTAAACTTTTCACTTTACATCAGAGTTTACATCATTTATCACATTTACATTTGCACAGCGGAAGTAAAATGTACAACATTTGAATAAATATACAATAATATGGTAAAATCTTTATGCATCCCTTCCTCTTTAACCTTTAACATGTCATTACCCTGCATACAAAACTTTGAGTACGTCAGTTTATTCAACCGACGATAATTATACATGGCCATTCTCTCTATGCCAGAAACAGTATAACGATTCTCATTTCTTAACAGATCACAAACTTGTTCACATGATAAATAAAAATAAAGGGGAAAATCTTAATGATGTCGTGTTGTGATTGTGCACTTAAGCCTTAATGCAATTATTTAATTTACATGACACTAATGCGCACTTGTTCGGATTCTATGCATCCCATACTACATAGCTCCGAGGGCAAGCCTCTTAATCGTTCTTCATTTTTGTAGGGTTCAATCCCTCGCCATGACTTAATCTACTACTGTAATTACGGTAAGTATCCTAGATATTTTCCGACCTACGAACTCATGTCTAAGCACTCTGGAGGGAATTCCATCACTGACATGACTCATCATGCAGACATCCTGTGGTAATTCAGCTCTCACCATAGACATGACACCACCCGTAGTCTTCAAACATCCCACGAGCGTCGCCACTGGGACGGTACTCTAGAGTAGTATCCTCACCCAGACTCATCATGGGAATTCCTGGGATACGCTCTCGCCGCTACCCAATAGCCCTCATACTGAATGTTTTTCTCTTACTTTCATCACATCTCCACTATGTACTAGTCCTTATTTTAATAGAATCATGAATAAAAATCAAAGTTCTAGAGTTAGCATCTCCACTAAACCGGACTTATTCATTCATTTCAATACATGACCAACCTTGGTCTTTAAATTCTCATTTTTCATTTCATTTCCATTGCCGGGGGAGACTTAGCTACTCCTTTGTTCAATTTCCAATTCACAACTTCCAATTTGAGCATTTCCAACTCATGAATTCATTTTCATTGCCTCAGCATATCATGTTCTTAACTTTCATATTCATGTAATTATCAATTCAAAACTATGATTCATTTCATGTACATTCATGCAGCAATAAATAGAGTTTATCAACATCGATCATAAAGTTCACAACTTTTAACAGCAATCAACTGAAATCTCTGACATATCAAAATATACTCTGTACAGTCGACTTGGAAAACATCAGTCGACTTGTACAGTCGATTCATGTTCTTCATAATCACTCGGGAGAGTCGACTGCTGCACATGGCCAGTCGGCTGTCCCGCAGCTTTTTATGTTCAAAATGTAATTCACGTGACAGTCGACTGTCACTAAATCAGTCGTCTGTCCCGGATCTTAACAGTACATATTCATGCTCAGCTCAGTCGACTCGACGGTTTCATAATTCAAATTAAGGGATCATCTTCCCAACAGTTCTTACACGCACATGCATCATGGAGTCAATTTACAATGTACATACATTCATGTTTCATAACCACCAATTTCTTAACTGTTCAGTAACATCATAACATGGAATCTCAAGTAACTAATATTGTCTTTTCTTTAAGGAAGTGTTTAAACATGCTTTTACATTTGTTCATAACTTTCTTGCAGAGATGAAATATTAATCTCAATTTATTATACTAGGACAACACAATGAAAATATCTCATTTCATGGAATCTACAGGAGTATTCATAGTTTAATCAATGCATCGGTCGACTGTTCATAACATCAGCCGACTGCACAAGTCATTCTTAATTTTATTAATCATCGCTAGTTCTTTTTCCATATGTTCATGTCTCCTCAGTCATGTACATCATGACGGATATGAGTTAGCCTTCCTAATTCATTTTAATTGTACACATATATGTCAATTAAACCTTCTAACAAATCATGGAACAGATGTCTCGTACCAGTCGACTTATCCATACGGCAGTCGACTGTACAGACCCAATTCATCCTTGTTTACCGTGCCATTACTACACTATTATTCCTCCACATTTATCATCATAAACATACTCAAGCAATTCTAGTACGTTTGAATTTACTTCTCATAAGCATAATAACAATCATCACATTTATGGCATATCTTCTACACTAGAAGTCCTGAGACACACCCACCTTATTGACGAAAATAACCGAATCCAGAAAAGCTCCTCAATGCAATGCACCCTTCCTTGCTCCTTGCTCCTTGCCGAAAATCTCCAGAAGATGATGCCCGGACTCCACAAAATAACACACACCACCTTCTCACAATAATTCTCTTTTAAAAATAATCTTAGTGTAAAAAAACAATGGATGAGAGGGGTATTTATACACCAATTGGAGTGAGATGGAGGGCTAGGATTCAGTAGATAGTTATTGGATCAAAGGCTAGGATGCACTAGGGAGTTGTAAAAAACCACCCACACCCCTAAATAACCACCCACAACTCACCCCCACTTCTCTACCCAATCCGGCCAAGATAGTGTGCTTATGCACGTGTACATGGAGTGCACGTGCAAGCACAAACCACCCTACAAGAAATTTGTACACCAACTAACAAGTATTTTTTTAAAAGAAATGCTACACATTGCAAGTTGTAAAAAATAAGAAAATGATTAAATTCATGGGCTTAAATTAATTGGGCCAAGATAATTATTTTAAAGGAAAAATAAGTAAACTAACATTTGGGCTTTAGAAAAAAAATGCTTTATAGAAACCATATTCTTACTCATCATATTGAAAATAATAGCCAAAATATTACACGTGCACACCACATGTAAAAATAAAATAGTCTTTCATATATTCGAAAATCAGGGTATTACAACACTCCCTCCTTAGAATAGTTCCGTCCCCGAACTACAGTCAAGAGCGAGAAAAACCAAATCCAAAACAACACAAGAACAAAAGATACAAAGACATAATCAAGCAAAAAGCTCAGGATAGTCCTTTAACATCCTCTCATCAGATTCCCAAGTAGCCTCTTCCACCAAATGGTTTCTCCAGACTACCTTGACCATCGGTATCGTCTTATTCCTCTAGACTTTCTCCCTACGGTCAACAATCTCGACAGGAGACTCGATGTAGTTCAGATCCAACTGCAAACCTTCCGGCACTTCAGGCAAATGATGACTCGGATCTGGAATATAACCTCTCAGCATAGACACATGGAAGACATTGTGCACCTGAGACAACTCTTCCGGTAATTCAAGCCGGTAAGCAGTTTTTCCGATCCATTTCAATATCTTATACGGGCCTATAAACCTCGGGACTAACTTCCCGCCTCGGCCAAATCGAGCCACGCCTTTACTGGGTGATACCTTCAGAAAGACGAAGTCACCAACCTCAAACTCAAGGTCCCTTCTCCGGCTGTCTGCATAGCTTTTCTGCCTGCTCTGAGCTTCCACCAACCTTTTCCTGATCAGAACAATCTTCTCAGAGGTTTGCTGCACAAGCTCAGGACCCAAAAACTGCCGCTCCCCAACTTCATACCAACAAACAGGAGTCCTGCACTTCCTGCCATACAAAGCTTCATACGGCGCCATCCCGATGCTAGCCTGAAAACTGTTGTTGTAGGCAAACTCTACCAAAGGTAAATGCCTTTCCCAACTGCCTCCAAAGTCTAGTATACAACACCGAAGCATGTCCTCAAGAATACGGTTGACTCTCTCGGTCTGTCCATCGGTTTGCGGATGAAAAGCAGTGCTGAAATCTGTCTTGGTACCCAAAGCTGTCTGAAGACTCCTCCAGAAATGCGAAGTAAACCGCGCATCTCGATCAGACACAATAGTTGAGGGAACACCATGAAGCCGGACGATCTCGCCAACATACAACTCAGCCAACTTGTCCATCGAAGCAGTGAGTTTCATTGCCAAAAAGTGAGCGGACTTGGTCAGTCGAGCTACTATAACCCAAATCGCATCATTGCCTTTAGGACTCTTAGGCAATCCCATAATGAAATCCATACTGATGTTATCCCACTTCCATTCCGGAATAGGCAACGGCTGTAATAGACCTCCGGGTCTCTGATTTTCGGCTTTGACTTGCTGACAAACCTCACACTTCGCCACAAATTCAGCTACATTCCGCTTCAAACCTGACCACCAGAAATGCTGTTTGATGTCTTTGTACATCTTAGTACTCCCAGGATGTACAGACAAAAGAGTAGCATGCGCCTCCTAAAGAATACTCTCTTTCAGGTCCGTCTGATTTGGAACACACAGTCTATCTCCGAACCACAGCACTCCATCCCTAATTTGAAATCCGGGCAACCTGCCAGCCCCAACCTGTTCCTTCATCTCAAAAATATCAGCATCAAGCTCCTGACTTGCAATAATCCTTGCATTCAGTGTAGGCTGAACCTTCAACTGAGCCAAAGATGCTCCCAATCCTTGCAAGACAACTTCAATACCTGCTCGGTCCAGCTCCTCAATCAGATGCTTCTGAGTTGTAATCAAACTGGCCAAACTGCTCTTGCGACTAAGTGCATCAACAACAACATTAGCCTTCCCAGAAATGATACTTGATCTCAGGTCGCATGTCCTCGAGCACTTCCAACCATCTTCGCTGTCTCAGATTCAGATCCTTCTGCTGATATATGTACTTCAAGCTCTTGTGGTCCGTCAAATTCAAATGATTCCTCGGATTGGTATGATTTTTTGAAAAATGCAGTTTCTTCGGTAAGTATAGTCATTTTTGGATTATTTATAGCATCTATTTTATATGGATCTGTTTATTCATCTCTACAGAATTTGGACTTAATCAATTCATTTGTAAAAAATACATATTACATAAAAGTACACACGTGCTAGGGGATTTCGTATTGTATTGTTTAAATAATAGGGTCCAATTTTGGCATCCTGTCCCATTTCCAATATGTGAAGGGTCATATGCCAAAATTGGACCCTATTATTTAAACAATACAATACGAAATCCCCTAGCACGTGTGTACTTTTATGTAATATGTATTTTTTTCAATTTCTCATCGTACACGTAGTGCCTCCATTGCTTCAGGGCAAAGATAATCGCAGCCAACTCCAGATCATTAGTCGGGTAGTTCTTCTCATGTGGTCGTAGTTGTCTAGACCCATAAGCGATTACTCTTCCCTCTTGCATTAAGACACAACCAAGCCCACGATGTGAAGCATCGCTATAAACATCATACTCGACACCTGCTCTAGGCAAAGCCAAAATCGGTGCAGTAGTCAGTTTCTCTTTCAACTCCTGAAAGCTCGCCTCACATTGCTCAGTCCACTTGAATTTCACATTCTTCTTGGTCAGACCAGTAAGCGGTACAGTTATCTGGGCATAACCTTGAATGAATCTCCTGTAGTATCCAGTCATCCCAAGAAAACTTCTGACTTCCTTCACTGTAGTAGGCCTAGCCCAATCTCTCACTGCCTCTATCTTCTGAGGGTCAGTTGCCACTCCCTCCTTAGAAAGGATGTGACCTAGGAATGCCACTTCAGATTTTCAGAAATCACACTTGGATAACTTGGCATACAACTTCTGCTCTTCCAGCTTCTTCAACACTGCTGCCAGATGCTCGGTGTGCTCCTCCTCTGACTTGGAGTACACGAGAATATCGTCGATAAACAACACGACGAAAGAATCAATAAACGGCCTCAGAACTCTGTTCATCAAGTCCATGAAGATTGCAGGTGCATTCGTCACTCCGAATGGCATGACTAAGAATTCGTAATGCCCATGTCGAGTTCTAAATGCAGTTTTGTGCACATCTTCGGCTTTCACTCGAACTTGGTGGTATCCTGATCGAAGATCTATTTTGGAGAATACAGCTGCTCCTTGTAGACGATCGAACAAGTCATCAATTCGAGGAATAGGATACTTATTCAGAACAGTGACCTTATTCAGCTCCCGGTAATCGATGCACATTCTCATCGATCCATCCTTCTTCTTTACCAAAAGCACTGGTGCTCCCCAAGGTGACGCACTAGGTTGAATAAAGTCTTTCTCCAACAGTTCCTCAATCTGCCGTTTCACCTCATCCTATTCCACTGGAGCCATCCTATACGGTGCTTTAGAAATGGGTGCACTTCCCGGTTGAACAGTGATGCTGAACTCTACATCACGATGCCGGGGTAACCCAGGAAAATCATCCAAGAACACAGTCGGATAGTCCCGTACCACAGGAATCCCTTGCACTTCCACAGGAGTCTCTTCCTTGCAGATAGTTGCCACCAGCTTAGCACATTTCTACTTCCCTTGGAAAGTGACTTCAGGTCCACCTGGAGCCTTCACTGTTACTGTTTTGGTCTTGCACTCGATGCTTGCACTGTACACCGACATCCAATCAATGCCAATGATGACATCGACTCCCAAGATAGTCAGCTCGATCAGATCAATCCCAAAGATTCGATCTCCAATCACAATTTCGCAATCAGCATAATACCGATCAGTGGTCAAAGTTTCCCCTGACGGAGTAGCTACTGCTAAGATCTTGCCTGGAAAGATCTTTGGTTCCACTCCCAACACTTTAGCAAATTTAGGAGACACAAAAGTATGAGAGGATCCAGTATCGAACAATACAACAGCTTTCATTCCATTAAGATATAGTTCTCCTGTTACATAATACACATCATTACGTAACAGTTTCACAATATGAGTGGGAAGAAGAAATGACAAAAAAAAAAAAACACACACACTAAACATCAGCCCTCGTACCAGAGATGACCTGATCTGCTTCCTCAGCATCAGCCTCCGTCAAGGCAAACACTCGCCCTGGCTGGTACGGCCTCTTCCCAGTCTGCTGTATTGGCACATTGTGATTGCCCGCCCGTGGTTTGAGACATTGAGATTTATAATGTCCCGTCTCACCACAGTTGTAGCAAGCGACTACAGGAGGTCTCACCACATTATTCCCAGGTCCTCCAGCTACACTAACAGCGTTCGCCCCTGTCGGTTTGGACTTTTGTGCAGATGGTTGCCCCTTGAAACTCCCAGAGTGTGCAGGCCTCTTTCCAGACTGCCAGTTGTTCTTCTGGTTCTGAACAACATGGAACTGCTCCATATCCGCTTCCGTCGCTGCTGCCCTCTTCACCAACTTGTCGAATCTTCTGATACCAAGGGGTATCATCCGGGACTTCAAGCTCGGCCTCAGTCCATGCTCGAACTTACGAGCCTTCTTAGCCTCATCCATTACCAGTTCAGGCGCATACCTAGAGAGCTGAGTAAACTTAGTCTCATACTCCCTCACTGACATGCTGCCTTGCTGTAGTGACAGAAACTCCATAACCTTCTTCTCCTGAACATCGGAGGGGAAATAATGACTGCAGAATTCTTCCAGAAATTCTCCCAGCCAAGCACTATACCTCCCATGGTCCTCTTCATCGACTGCCACCAAACAGCCGCATCCTTCTCGAATTGCAAAGTCGCCAATTTGACCTTGCTGCCTTTCGGGGTCTCCAACACCTCAAAGATTGTCTCTACTTGACGAATCCAGTCGTCAGCTGCATCTGGGTTTGACTTTCCCTCGAATATAGGTGGTTTCATTCGTTTAAACGATTCCACCAGCTTAATCGCCTCGGGCACTGGATTCACCGGCGCCCTTCCTTGGTTCATAGCCACTTCATTAAGCGTCTGGTAGACTCTTGCAAGTTCGGTCTCCAGATCCAAACCTTCCCCATTCCTAGCTCCTCTTCTCGACATATTCTGATGCAAAAGATCCATTAAATTCGAAGTATAAGACAAGAATTTAAACCAACTTGCATTTCATTGAATTCCAAACTTTATACATTCGAATTAAAAACATTTCTTAACATCAGAATGGAAGAAAAATAGAAGCTACAACAATCTAACTCCTACGGATCCTCTTCGCTGCTCGAAGTTCTTCCCGTAGTTCATCAACCTCATCTTCCAGCACATCTGTCAGGTTCTTTCTCTTCTCGAGTTCCCATACCCGGTGACTGAGAACAGAAAAATCGTCCTTCCGCTTCGCCAGCTGAGCTTCCAATACTCCAACTCTCTCTCGCAGCGTTTCCACCTGCCTCTGAAGAGAAGTCACAAGACTACTCAAAACTGGTCCCTCTTCTTCATCGGAAGAAGAATCGTCAGATGAATCTGGAGGTGGGGTAATCTCTCGAGATACAGGCCATTCCTCCTCATCAGAATCTGCTTGCCCAGGGTGGTACTCGTCCTCGGAATCTGCCTGTCCAGGATGGTACTCTTCCTCAATGATATGCCAGTCGTCATCTCCAGCAGGGTCGAAGTGATCAGCCATCTTAGAAATAGAGAGGAAGAAGCATGAGTCATAGAGCAACACAAATGTAAGTCAATTACATTTAAATCTCTAAACTCATACACACACTCTAATGTCCACTTCTAGGGTGTCGTTCCTTATAAATTTGTACCAATCGGGAAAGCGTAGAAAGCGTGGCTCTGATACCACTCTGTAACGCCCCGAATCCCAAAACACTGAATTCGAGATGTTCTACAGGATCTTTTCACTTTTCTTAGTACAATTTTACAAGGAATTTAAACTTTTCACTTTACATCAGAGTTTACATCATTTATCACATTTACATTTGCACAGCGGAAGTAAAATGTACAACATTTGAATAAATATACAATAACATGGTAAAATCTTTATGCATCCCTTCCTCTTTAACCTTTAACATGTCATTACCCTGCATACAAAACTTTGGGTACGTCAGTTTATTCAACCGACGATAATTATACATGGCCATCCTCTCTATGCCAGAAACAGTATAACGATTCTCATTTCTTAACAGATCACAAACTTGTTCACATGATAAATAAAAATAAAGGGGAAAATCTTAATGATGTCGTGTTGTGATTGTGCACTTAAGCCTTAATGCAATTATTTAATTTACATGACACTAATGCGCACTTGTTCGGATTCTATGCATCCCATACTACATAGCTCCGAGGGCAAGCCTCTTAATCGTTCTTCATTTTTGTAGGGTTCAATCCCTCGCCATGACTTAATCTACTACTGTAATTACGGTAAGTATCCTAGATATTTTCCGACCTACGAACTCATATCTAAGCACTCTGGAGGGAATCCCATCGCTGACATGACTCATCATGCAGACACCCTGTGGTAATTCAGCTCTCACCATAGACATGACACCACCCGTAGTCTTCAAACATCCCACGAGCGTCGCCACTGGGACGGTACTCGGGAGTAGTATCCTCACCCAGACTCATCATGGGAATTCCTGGGATACGCTCTCGCCGCTATCCAATAGCCCTCATACTCAATGTTTTTCTCTTACTTTCATCACATCTCCACTATGTACTAGTCCTTATTTTAATAGAATCATGAATAAAAATCAAAGTTCTAGAGTTAGCCTCTCCACTAAACCGGACTTATTCATTCATTTCAATACATGACGAACCTTGGTCTTTAAATTCTCATTTTTCATTTCATTTCCATTGCCGGGGGAGACTTAGCTGCTCCTTTGTTCAATTTCCAATTCACAACTTCCAATTTGAGCATTTCCAACTCATGAATTCATTTTCATTGCCTCAGCATATCATGTTCTTAACTTTCATATTCATGTAATTATCAATTCAAAACTATGATTCATTTCATGTACATTCATGCAGCAATAAATAGAGTTTATCAACATCGATAATAAAGTTCACAACTTTTAACAGCAATCAACTGAAATCTCTGACATATCAAAATATACTTTGTACAGTCGACTTGGAAAACATCAGTCGACTTGTACAGTCGATTCATGTTCTTCATAATCACTCGGGAGAGTCGACTGCTGCACATGGCCAGTCCGCTGTCCCGCAGCTTTTTATGTTCAAAATGTAATTCACGTGACAGTCGACTGTCAGTAAATCAGTCGTCTGTCCCGGGTCTTAACAGTACATATTCATGCTCAGCTCAGTCGACTTGATACTCACATTAAGTCGACTGGACGGTTTCATAATTCAAATTAAAGGATCATCTTCCCAACAGTTCTTACACGCACATGCATCATGGAGTCAATTTACAATGTACATACATTCATGTTTCATAACCACAAATTTCTTAACTGTTCAGTAACATCATAACATGGAATCTCAAGTAACTAATATTGTCTTTTCTTTAAGGAAGTGTTTAAACATGCTTTTACATTTGTTCATAACTTTCTTGCAGAGATGAAATATTAATCTCAATTTATTATACTAGGACAACACAATGGAAATATCTCATTTCATGGAATCTACAGAAGTATTCATAGTTTAATCAATGCATCGGTCGACTGTTCATAACATCAGCCGACTGCACAAGTCATTCTTAATTTTATTAATCATCGCTAGTTCTTTTTCCATATGTTCATGTCTTCTCAGTCATGTACATCATGATGGATATGTGTTAGCCTTCCTACTTCATTTTAATTGTACACATATATGTCAATTAAACCTTCTAACAAATCATGGAACAGATGTCTCGTACCGGTCGACTTATCCATACGGCAGTCGACTGTACAGACCTAATTCATCCTTGTTTACCGTGCCATTAGTACACTATTATTCCTCCACATTTATCATCATAAACATACTCAAGCAATTCTAGTACGTTTGAATTTACTTCTCATAAGCATAATAACAATCATCACAATTATGGCATATCTTATACACTAGAAGTCCTGAGAAACACCCACCTTATTGACGAAAATAACCGAATCCAGAAAAGCTCCTCAATGCAATGCACCCTTCCTTGCTCCTTGCTCCTTGCCGAAAATCTCCAGAAGATAATGCCCGGACTCCACAAAATAACACACACCACTTTCTCACAATAATTCTCTTATAAAAATAATCTTAGTGTAAAAAAACAATGGATGAGAGGGGTATTTATACACCAATTGGAGTGAGATGGAGGGCTAGGATTCAGTAGATAGTTATTGGATCAAAGGCTAGGATGCACTAGGGAGTTGTAAAAAACCACCCACACCCCTAAATAACCACCCCCAACTCACCCCCACTTCTCTACCCAATCCGGCCAAGATAGTGTGCTTATGCACGTGTACATGGAGTGCACGTGCAAGCACAAACCACCCTACAAGAAATTTGTACACCAACTAACAAGTATTTTTTTAAAAGAAATGCTACACATTGCAAGTTGTAAAAAATAAGAAAAAGATTAAATTCATGGGCTTAAATTAATTGGGCCAAGATAATTATTTTAAAGGAAAAATAAGTAAACTAACATTTGGGCTTTAGAAAAAAAATGCTTTATAGAAACAATATTCTTACTCATCATATTGAAAATAATAGCCAAAATATTACACGTGCACACCACATGTAAAAATAAAATAGTCTTTCATATATTCGAAAATCAGGGTATTACAGCTGCTGTGCAGAGGACTACATTTAGGACCAGATATAGGCACTATGAGTTCCTTGTGATGCCTTTCAGAGTCACGAATGTGCCAGCAGTGTTCATGAGTCTGATGAACAGGATTTTCTCTCCATTTCTGGACAGATTCTTGGTGGTTTTCATAGACGACATTCTGGTGTATTCTCGGAATCGGAAGGATCATGCTGATCATTTGAGATTGGTTCTGCAGATCTTGAGGGAGAATCAGCTCTATGGGAAACTCAGCAAGTGTGAGTTCTAGCTTGATCGAGTTACCATTTTGGGGCACATTATCTCAGGCGATGGTATCTCTGTTGATACGTCCAAGATTTCTACGGTGAAGGATTGGCCTGTTCCTAAGTCAGTTTTGGAAGTGAGAAGTTTCCTTGGTTTGGCCGGGTATTATCAGAAGTTTGTCCAAGACTTTTCGAAGATAGCTGGTCCGTTGAGTAAGCTAACTGGGAAAGATCAGAAGTTTGTTTGGGATGGAGCTTGTGGTGAAGCTTTTGCTGAGTTGAAGTGCCGGTTGACGTCAGCGCCTGTGTTAACTATTACAGATGGTACGGGTGGTTTTGTGGTTCACTGTGATGCTTCTGGCAGGGGCCTAGGTGCAGTGTTAATGTAGAAGGGTCGAGTTGTTGCTTATGCATTTAGACAGTTAAGGCTGCACGAGAAGAATTACCCTACCCATAATTTGGAGTTGGCTGTCGTGGTTTTTGCTTTGAAGTTATGGAGGCATTATCTGCTTGGAGACCAAGTGGAAATCTAAACTGACCACAAAAGTCTCAAATATGTATTCACTCAGAAGGAGCTGAACATGAGGCAGAGGTGATGGTTGGAGTTGATGGCTGACTATGACATCAGTTTGCAATACCATCCTGGTAGAGTGAACTTGGTGCCAGATGATTTGAGAAGGAGACCATTTGCCATGTTCCTAACTCAGCAGAAAGAGCTTGTTGAGTAGATGAGGAGGTTGGATTTGGATGTGATCTTGCCAGGTTTTATTCAGAGTTGCATGATGCTTCAGTTTCAGTCGTCTCTTGTTGAGCAGATTAAGGGGGCTCAGGTAGGTGGTGAGCAATTGCAAGGGTTCAGAGTCGAAGTTGAAGCAGGTACGAGGACCGATATGGTTGTTCACTTAGATGGATCTCTTCGTTTTGAGTCTAGGTTGTGTGTTTCGAAGGGTGAGGTTCGTCAGAAGTTGCTTGAGGAAGCCCACCAACTGTTGTACTCTATTCATCCTGGTGGTACGAAGATGTATTGGGACTTGAAGCTTCATTTTTAGTGGCATGGTATGAAGAGGGCCGTGGCAAGATTTGTGTCGCAGTGCTTGATCTGCCAGCAGGTGAAGGCAGAGCATCAGAGGACCGCGAGACTTCTTCAGTCTCTTCCATTTCGGAGTGGAAGTGGGAGCATATCACCATGGATTTTGTGACCGCTTTGCCGAGGAGTCCTAAGGGTCACAATGTTATTTGGGTGATTGTGGACAGGTTAACCAAGAGCACGCACTTCGTTCCCTTCAGAGTTGGACAGTCTACTGAGAGCTTAGCTGAGAAGTACATGCAAGAGATTGTCAGACTTCATGGGGTTCCAGTCAGTATTGTATCCGACAGGGATACAAGGTTCAGGTCACAGTTTTGGGAGAGTCTTCAGAGTAGTCTGGGGAGTAAGTTGAAGTACAGTACATCTTTTCACCCTCAGACAGATGGACAGTCAAAGAGGACCATCCAAACTCTAGAGGACATGTTGAGGTCATGTGTGCTGCAATTTGGAGGTTCTTGGGAGGACCACTTACATCTTGTAGAGTTCTCGTATAACAACAGCTTTCAGGCTAATCTTAAAGCTGCTCCTTTTCGAGGCACTTTATGGTCGTAAGTCTCGGTTGCCAGTGTGCTGGGATGACATTGGCGAGAAGAAATTGTTGGGCCCGGAGTTGATCACCAAGACAGTGGATGTTGTGAGTTTGACCAGGAAGCATCTTTAAGTCGTGCAAGACAAACAGAAGCAATGGGTTGATGTTCATTGTAGAGCCTTGGAGTTTGGGGTGGGAGACCATGTTTTTCTTAAGGTATCACCATGGCGAGGTGTCATTTGTTTCGGTGGCGGAGGTAAGTTGAGCCTCAGGTTCATCGACCATTTGACATCGTAGAACGAGTAGGCAAGGTGGCCTATCGTCTTGCATTTTCCCCAGCTTTATCTGAAGTGCACGACGTCTTCCATGTCTCACAGCTGAGGAAGTATATCTGTGATGAGAGCCATATGATCAACTACTCGGAGTTATCTGTGAGGCCGGATTTGTCTTGTGAGATCCCGCTAGTTGCTATTGTGGACTGGAGGGAGAAGGTTTTGAAGAACAAGGTGATCAAGATTTTTCGTGTTTCTTGGAATCCTCACTCGCTGTGTGAGTCGACTTAGGAGCTGGAGGAGGATATCCAGCGGAGGTTTCCTCATTTGTTTGTGTAGCTCTTGTTTTGCTGTTTTTTGCTTTTGTTATTGTATTTTTTTTTCTTTTCTTTTGGGGTTACTCTATGTACTTCTGGTTGAATTTCGAGAATAAAATTCTTCTTGTTATGTGGGTAGGATTTGTAATCCCTATTGCTCATATTTATATTTTTTATTTTATTTAATAAAATTCTTGATTTATTTATTTTATTTTTGGTTGTATTTAATTTCTTTTCATTGAATGGTGTGTTGTTCTTCTCTCTCTTATGATTCATTTTGCATTTGATTCAGCCTTTTATTGTCATTTATTTAGCCTACAATTTCTTCTTGATCTTGTCGAGTGTTTAAACCTATTTTATGGCCTAATTGTCTCTTATTAGATTTTTTTTACCATATTGGATACTACCCAGTTTACCCAAACTCATATTGTCCCTATATAAACACCCTAATTGTACCCTAACCCTAATTACCAAAATCCTAATACTCAATCTCTCTCTCCTCCTAGCCGTCACCCTCTTCCCTACTCCCGATCTCTCCCGACCTGCCTCTTGCTGTCGTCGTTCTTCTCTGACGCCGGTGACACCCCCCGCCACCCATCTCTCGAACACTCCTTTCCTCTTCCCCTTCGCTGTCGTCGACTTCGCTGTGCACCCACACCAAGACCGAGCCCCCTCCTGTCGTATTCTCTGTGGTCGAACGCCGTCGTGACCCCAGCCGCGTCGTCGCTGCCTGTCCTGCCACGCCGTCATCATCTTCTCTGGTCGTGGTATTGCCGGTCTTGCTATTGAGTGTTGTTGTCTCTTTTGTTGTGTGTGCACGTATGTCGTGTACACGGGTTTTGGGTTGGATTGGATTCTCGTCTCTCATATCTCGTTCATTGTTCGGGATCCGTTACCATTATTCAGTTCTTTATTTCCATCGTCGTCATAATAGGCAAGTAGCTCGTATGTGTTCTTTTTGTCATACAAGTTAATACCGTAAGTAATCTAATATTAAAATATTTGTACTCTCATGATGATCCATATTGTTAGTATAACCGTTGACATCATCTCTTGATCATGAGTAGTTAAAACAATTGACACCCGTTGCTTGAAAATAATTAGATTAGTGGACATCTTGATTGTATGTTGTTTGTGACACACCATATGTTGTAGATGAATGTTGCATAGATGTATGTTGGATGTATTATCTCATTATAGACCATTTATTCACATGTCATGCTGATTTGAGTGACCCACAAATACCATACTTTGTATGACATCTAAATTGGACCGTTTGTAGTTAAGTTGTTTGATAAAATGCCGAAAAGAACTTTTGTTTTGCTGCTGCCATATTTTGTACAGTAATTTCGATCCTTGTTAACATCAGTAAAATAAATAAGTTTGTGAACATGATTTGTAGCCTTGGTTTTCTAGTTTGCAGAAATTTTTACGGATCTGAATTTCGAGTTTTGATGCATGAGTTATTGCCATTTTACTGCAGACATATCGTATTTTCCAGATTCTGAACTATATGTATTCTGTACGGAATACTATTTTAAAACTGATATTAAAAGTATAATTTGAACCCTACATTTTTCTGAGTAGGTTTAGATATGACTTGGAGCAATCACTAATTTTTGTGGAATTAATTAATGACTTTTGTATCTCATTTCATACTTATAAAACTAGTCGATATATTTTCAAACTGCATGTTGTTCAGTAAAGAATTATGTTTTCAACCCTATTCTATTCATTTTTTTATGAAAACTTTGTGAATAAGAACTGTAGCCTTATTTGTCTATTTTATCACTCTTTTGACAGATCTAGATTTCGAATTATTTTTTATGAATTATCTCTGTTTTGGTACTGCTATGTCTGAACTTTTAGAATTGAGATTTTGTTACATTACTCTGTTTACCCAATTTTGTTAACTATACTATCTATAATATAAATTCATGATATTTTATATTTTGAGACTATATATGTTACGGAATCTTCCAGATTTTTCTCAGATTTAATTATGATGATTTTAAACTCTTTTCATGCTTATAAACAAGATTTTGCATTTTCTGGCTGAACATAACTTCTGTATTAAATGATGTTTTCGACCCTATTTCTGTGGCTGATATGTGACTTATATATATGTGCTGGAATCGGTAGAGATTCTAGTTTCTAGATTTTTTTACGGATCTGGGTTTTCTATTATGTAGCAACGGGAATCTCAGATTTGGTATATTAGTGTCTTGTTGTCCAGAACTGAAAATATCGTTGTTTTGACTATCATGAGTCATTTTTATCAACCGTTGTGATCACTATTTTATCTTAGACTTATTTCATTTTCTTGCCATGTCTTTAGCCTATTTTTATTCATTCATACATGTTTACAATAATAAAAGAAATCAAGCCGGGGTTTTCAAGGGAAAAGATCGAGTAGTGGACAATATCGAAATACATATTCAGAAGGGACTCATTTCCCCACTGTTTACTGTGGTACCTACTGTTTATCTCTGGATGCATGAGGGCATGATCCATGACACCATTACTGTTTGCTATTACTGTTACTGTTACTATTTGTCTGAATATATTGCCCTATAGAAGTTCCACTACAAAATCTTAAAGCGAAACTGTTTGCTGTAGCAACCATGTGGTATAATTTGGGACGCATGAAGTGATACCTAGCTAGTAATGAACATTAGACATAAAAATAACTGTTTACACTGTCATATCCTGTTACGGTTACTGTGGATCTTTACTGTTACTGTTGATTACTGCTACCGTTGACACACTGTTACTGTTGATCCTTACTGTTACTATTACATTTCTTCTGTTATCACTACATTGCTTACTGTCATTTGTAGACTGTTATATATGCTACCCTCTCATGTTTGTAATACCTGTTTAGTTTAGTTTCCCCCTATTTTCCTACCTATATTGCTTGCGGCACGGACTTGCATCTAACAGGCGATAAGTTTTCCTGTTTTCCCTATTTTCCTTATAATTGCCATTTAAGCAGGTTTTGCTGATCAATTGCCTACTGGAGTTGGTGAGCAAAAGTTTTGAGCAGCGCAAATGGAATGATTTGCTTATATGTTTTGATGAACTATTTTATTTCATGAACTGTATTGAGATTTGTATTTGGGCTTATCGTCCAAGGATTATTGTTTTGTTTCGGATCTAGTATTTGTTGGAACATCTATATTTGATGGAATAAATACTGTTGAGTTATGATTGTTTTTGCATGCCTGGTTGGAGTATATTGTTATATTTACTGTTATGATGAGTCAGTAGGTCCATACAGCTTATGGATGGTGAAAACTATCTGCTGGGCTTAGTCGCGTACCGTATTCCTTATTCTTTTGGGAAATTAGGCGTGACAGTTCGGCAATGGCGAAACAGGAGATGAAGAGGAGCGGCGGGACGGCGGCTCGATGGGTGTAGGTGGTGCGATGATAGGGCGAGGGAGACGAGGGGTTGGCAAGGCTACAAGTGCACAGGGAGCGGTTTACTGGCGCTAGAAGCAAAGGAAGGGGAAGATGGAGGGTTTCGGGAGGGGGTTTGCATAGTAGACGAAGGGGTGAGAGTTGGGTTTGCACAGTAAACAAGGGGGAATGAAGGGTTTGTGTTGGGATTTGTTTTGACTGTGTATTAAGAAGAGAGAGAGAGAAGGAAAGAGGGAGAGAAAGAAACGGGGAGTTAGAGATACGGGGGGATCGTGAGGAGTAAATCTGGGGTGGACTGTTAGTAGGGATTAGGGTATTAGGTTTGTGGGTTGAGATCCAGTAAGGAGTGGGTTAAAGGGTTCTGGATCCAATAAGAATGGGTTTGGGTTTAAATCCAATAGGGAATAGAATAAGTAATTAAAAATAGGATTTACATTAAAATTGAACAAATAAATCAGTAGTACTATAATATAGCAATTAAATCAAATAATATGTATTACATTAATACTCAACTACTAAGTAAATACAATAGAATATCTGGATTCAATAAATAAGATTGGATCTAAATGGTTAAAATATAATAGATAGCAATATAGTAGTACACATTAATTAATTAAATCATATTGGATACATAAAATTCATACTCCAATGATATAAAATATAAATTAAGATCAATAGACTTACATAAATTAATAAATAACAAATGATGAATTTTAACAAACAATCGAAAGTTGAAATAATAATAATAATAATAATAATAATAATAATAATAATAATAATAATAATAGTAATAATAAAATTATATAACGAAATTGGAATTGGGTTTAACAAAAATAATCCAAATAATAATAATATAAATAGTCGATCAATTAGGAATAGAAATAAAGTTAGAATATACCATTATTCGAAAGGAATATAATTTTTGATTAGTAAAGATTTCAATAGAAGGTCCGAAACAAATTTAAAGACAAAATGAATTTAAAAATAATCAAAATACAGAAAATATTCAGGAAATATGTATTTGCAGAAATGGGGGTTACAATCCTACCCACCTTACAACAAAATTCGTCCTCGAAATTTGCTTAGGCGGTACATAGGACAAAGCAAAGGCAAACTTGAGAAATAACAAGCAGAGAAATTGGAAGAAGAGAACTGAAGTGATGGAAGCACCGCAATAAGAAGAGCATGAATAAGATTGATGTTAAATAATGAAGTGCAGAATGACGGCTAACAGAATGGATGAAGAGAACTAAACGTTGCAAAGAAGGATGAGCAACAAGAGAGTACTGGGACCTGTGGGTTGGGCCCACCACGCTTCCGCTGCGCTACTCTGATCAGGAAGACTTTGCCATCATCATTCATGATCTGGGGTTAGAGTTACGGGGGGATCGTGAAGACTAAATCTGGGGTTGGCTGGTAGTGGAGATTAGGGTATTAGGTTTGTGGGTTGTGATCAAGTAAGGAGTGGGTTAAAGGGTTCTGGATCCAATAAGAATGGGTTTGGGTTTAAATCCAACAGGGAATAGAATAAATAATTAAAAAAATAGGATTTAGATTAAAATTGAACAAATAAATCAATAGTACTATAATATAGCAATTAAATTATATAATATGCAATACATTAATACTCAACTAACAATAGAATGTATGGATTCACAAAATAAATAAGATTGGATCTATTTGGTTAAAATATAATATATAGCAATATCGTAGTACACATTAATTAATTAAATCAAATTGTATACATGAAATTCATATTCCAATGATATAAAATATAGATTAAGATCAATAGACTTTCACAAAGTATTAAATAACAAAAGATGAATTTTAACGAACAATCGAAAGTAATAATAATAATAATAATAATAATAATAATAATAATAATAATAATAATAATTACAATAATAGTAATAATAAGATTATATAACAAATAGGAATTGGGTTTAACAAAAATTATCCAAATAATAATAATATAAATAGTTGATCAATTAGGAATAGAATTAAAGTTAGAATACACCATTATTCGAAAGGAATATAATTTTCGATTAGTAAAGATTTTAATAGAAGGTCCGAAACTAATATAAAGACAAAATGAATTTAAAAATAATAAAAATATAGAAAATATTCAGGAAATATGTATTTGCGGGAACGGGGGTTACATATACACTGCTCACCACCAGCATTACACTTTTTTCTCACTCTCCATCCTTACACACTGCCAATGGCTCACAACTTCTCACTACACACTCAGGGTCTATTAGCTCTCCCTCTCTCACGTTGCCCAATGTTCTTTATGCTCATCATTTATCCATGAACCATATTTCCATTAGTGCAATGTGTGATAGTGGCCTTGTCGTTACATTCGATTCTTTCGGTTGTTCTATTACTGATTCTCACATTGGTCAGAAGTTTGGGTGTGCTAGTCGACAGGGTTGTCTATATCACCTAGATTTTCTTCATGTACATAAATCTCATCCTCATTTTGCTGGTGTTATGCACTCTGATGCTGATCTGTGGCACAAACGTTTAGGACATATTAGCGAGTCTCGACTCAAGACTTTAGCCCGTAATGGTGCCCTTGGTCCTCTTTCTTTTACTCATTTGTCTAATTGTCAGGGTTGTCATTTGGCCAAACACATAGCATTCCCTTTTAATCATAAAAATACTTCTCAAACCACCCATCCTATTCAGCTTATTCATTCTGACATATGGGGACCATCATCTACACATTCTCACAAAAGTTATCTCTATTATGTTAGTTTCATAGATGACCATACTTGCTACACATGGGTATTTTTTATGCGCCAACGCTCTGAGATACCTGACATTTACCAGTTCTTTACGAACATGGTTCACACCCAGTTTGGTGTGCATATCAAAACCTTTCGCTCAGACGGTGCTCATGAGTACACTTCTACTGCTATGAGATCAATTCTTCAATCTCATGGTACACTCTTTCAGCAATCATGCACTCACACACATAAACAGAATGGTGTAGCTGAACGCAAGCATCGTCACATCCTTGAGACAGCTCACACTCTTCTACTCTCCTCTTCCGTTTCTCGTTCTTTCTGAACTGAAGTTGTCATGACGTTTGTCCGTCTCATTAACATCACTCCCTCATCTGTCCTATCTGGTACGTCACCGTATGAAGCTCTTCGACACACCGCCGGACTACAGTATGCTCCGTACTTTTGGGTGCACCTGTTATGTCCTTCTCCTTCTCACTGAGCGCACGAAGCTCACCGCTCGACCTACTAAGTGTGTTCATCTCGGTCTCAGTCCAGAACATAAAGGATATCGTTGTTTTGAACCTATGGCAGACCGTGTTCGTATTTCCCGACTTGTCTCCTTTGTGGAAGACTTTTCCGACTACTTGACTTCTCCTAAGGATGCTTGTTTTCTCGATTCCCCTATAGTTGGACCTTTCTTCTCAGTCCTACCTTCATGCATTCCATAAGATCCCACTCCTTTGGCTCCTTACCCACCTCATACTGACGTTCCACCTATTATTCCTATTACGGCAACACCACCTGCATCCCCACAGCATCATGCACTGTCACCACCTGCATCCCCACATTTGCATGCCCCCCTCCACCAATCTCACCCCCACACACTACCCATCCACCACCGGTCCGACAGTCTACACGTTCTACCTCAGGCATCCCACCGGCCTGTTACACACCTGTTGCCACTGGTCCTTCTGATTAGTTTGGTTTTTCCACCCTTGCCTTCTACTCACCATAGTTTCTTGCATATCTCACTGCTATATACTCCACACGTGAACCCAGAACCAATCAGGAAGCTATTCAATTTTCGAGTGGCAGAAAGCTATTGCAGAGGAGTTAGTGCTTTTGATCTAACTCGCACTTAGGACGTTGTTCCACTGCCAGTGGGCATTCAGCCTGCTAGCTGCAAATGGATCTTCAAGCTCAATATCAACCGATTGCTCCATTGAGCGGCACAAGGATCGTCTAGTTTCCCGAGGATTTACTCAAGAGCATGACATTGATTATGATGAGACTTTTGCCTTATTGGCATAGATGACTACAGTTCGTACTCTCCTTGTCGTTACCTTCGTTTGTCAGTGGCCGTTATATCAGATGGATGGGAAGAATGCATTCTTCATTGCACATTATCTGAGGCTGTTTACATGCATCATCCTTCTGGCCTTACCACTCCTCCTCGTCATGTTTGCCGTCTCTGTCGTGCTATATATGGCCTGAAGACTAGTCAACGGTCACCAGTTAATGCCACGTGCCGCTTAGCCGAGCCATCCACGTCGTTCTGTGTCAAAAACCGAGCAAACGTGCCCCCGATTGTGAAAACACAGAAAATTGTTGACCTGTCAACGGTCAACAACAATGCCACGTGTCGCTTAGCCGAGCCATCAATGTCGTTCGGTGCCAAAAACCGAGCAAACGTACCCCCGATCGTGAAAACACAGAAAATCATTGGTCAATGCCATGTGTCGCTTAGCCGAGCCATCCATGTTTTTTGGTGCCAAAAACTAAGCAAACGTGCCCCCGATCGTGAAAACACAAAAAATTGTTGACTAGTCAACGGTCAGTGGTCAATGCCATGTGTCGCTTAGCCGAGCCATCCACGTCGTTCGGTGCCAAAAACGGAGCAAACGTGCCCTCAAACAAGAAATCACGAAAAAACATCAACGGTCAACGGTCAATGCAACGTGTCGCTTAGCCGAGCCATCCACATCGTTCGGTGCAAAAAACTGAGCATACGTGCCCCCAAACAAAAAATGGAAGAAACCCTGCCTCCAGATGCACGTTTGATCACGATCCTGATCAGCGGCCCAGATCTCGCCACGTCGCTCCCTCTCATCAGTGCATCGGTGTGCGAGCTCGATCTTGATCGACGTCTCAGATCGCACCATGTTGCCTCTTCATCAGATCTCTTGATCATGGCCACCCAATCTCATCAATGCACGAGCCATCTCGTGATCAACGGTCTTGATTAAATCAAGGTAATTTATTTTATTTAATTCTTTTGTTTAATTATTAAATTGAATTAATTATTTAAAAATTGCGAAAAATAATTAAAATTTCGAAAGAATTATTAATAAAACTCTAAGAATAATTATTAATTCAGAAAAATATTTTTAAATTCTGAATTTTTTTTATTAATATGGAATAATTAATTAATAATTTCAAATTTTAATTATTAAAATTCGGAAATTGAATAAAAAATTCAAAAATGGTTAAAAATTGGAAAAAATTCAAAAAAATCTGGAAAATTCACAAAAAATCCAAAAACTTTTAAAAATAATTCTGAGCATTTTACAACTCAGGAAGGCATCGTTACACTCCAAGCGAGCTCTAAACGTTCCCGAGAATGCTGATAAATTCTATGAGCCAATAAAAAAGGGCGAACTACACCTCAAAGGCTGTGAAACTCGGTCTTCGGGAGTGGAGGGTATGTGATATGGGTAAAAATAGAACTAAATCACGACCGTTCAAATCAGGCACGAATTTTAAAGCTCTCATGGGTAAAACAGTATTTCCACCAGTAAACGGGTCTGAAAATAGTTATTCGGTCTTTTCTAAGCCCAATAACCCAAAAACGGGTCTGTCTCACTGGGTCAGGGTGATAGCCCATTATGAACAAACCCAAGACATTAAAAGAGAAATTCAAATTCATTATTATTTCTAAGAGATGGGTAAAACCAAATCTCTTATTATGAAACGATTTAAACTCTATTTCTTATCAAAAAACACCGGAAGTAGAGATAAATAATTATATCGAAACTGTTTCCAAAGGTGACTATAAATACCCTTCTACCCCCACCATAGAAAAGGTAACTAGTATTTTTCCACAAAAAGCTCTCTCATATTCTTCTTGATTACTGACTTGAGCATCAGAGGATCCTGTTGGGATTGGGGCGTCAACAAATGCCTTCTGGTCGCAGCGGAACTAATTAGAGCAATGAGGAAGTCGAAGTAGATGTGGCGAATAAATTGAGCAAGCAAGTAGATCCACCAAACTAACACAAACACAACAACGATGACTTATCCCGGTTTGCTTTTGCTTAATCCGGGGGGAAATATAGGGAGATCTTATATTCAACTGGAAGAGATTACAAGGAGTTACTGATTCACTTGGTATAAGGAATTAAACTCACCCGCCAAGAACTATCTCTCTCTCGAGCCTCTCTTTGCAATGGAGAAAAGAATCTATGAAGTACTACTTATGATATTGGAGGAGTTTACAATATATATAGAAGAATAAAGAGAAAATCTAGGTATAATCTTGATCCTCAGTCGTCCGATAAAACCTAGAAAAGAAGTAACTGAATAGGAGCCGCACGATCTAACTTGGAGTTGAAGATTGGGCTAAAGCGACCTAACAAATCGGGGCCCAAAACAGATTCAGCACCGCGGTCGGTCGACCGGACTAACAAGACCGCTCGACCGTACCTCTCTCAGACAATCCATGTACAACGAGCGGTCGAGGGGCGCGGTCAGGGGGTGCGGTCGACTGTCACCAAGACCGGTCAACCGCAACTAGCCTTGCACCATACTGTTGTTGTTTCTTCTTCTACTCACTTCGACGCTTCGACCTATGTGCTTCATATTACCTTCTTTTAATCGGAACAAGGAGTATTCATGACACAATCCTAACAAACTCCACCTTGGATTGCATACGAGTGCTATCACATGATGTGTTACTCATCTCCGAACTCTAACAAATTCCACTTGCAAAGAAAACTTAGAACCATAGCTTTTTCTTCTAGTTGAACTGATCTCTACCCAATCTCACCGAATCCAGTATACCCCTTCAAGGGTACACCTCTGTAGATGTACTCACGAAGTTGCCAAACTCCGTACGAACTCCGCCTACCCTTAGGCTTTCTCCACCTCTCGACGATATTCGAACGTCGTGGTCTCGTCTCAAAGATTCTAATTGCAGCAAACTAGCTGAACTTGCGGGAATAACGGGAAAAGGAGCAACACTTGCACAAGTATTTCGAATTCTCAAAAGCTTGTAGAGATTATGTTGGCTTGGCCCAACCATTCTCATACCTCTAATCACCTTATGAAGACTTTGAAAAACAGACAGAACTCCACCTCGAGATGTGTATCTGCAACCCCGTGCATCAAGGGATTTCCAAGGAAATCAGATTCCGTTTCATATTGGGGCGTCAACAAACACCCTCCTGTCGCAGCGGAACTAATTAGAGCATTGAGGAAGCTGGGGTAGACGAGGCAAATAAATTGAGCAAGCAAGTAGATCTACCAAACTAACACAAACACAACAACGATGACTTGTCCCGGTTAGCTTTTGCTTAATCCGGGGGGAAATATAGGGAGATCTAATATTCAACTAGAAGAGATTACAAGGAGTTACTGATTCACTTAATACAAGGAATTAAACTCACCCACCAAGAACTATCTCTCTCTCTCGAGCCTCTCTTTGCAATGGAGAAAAGAATCTATGGAGTACTACCTCTCATATTGGAGGAGTTTACAATATATATATAAGAATAGAGAGAAAACCTAGGTCTAATCTTGATACTCAGTCGTTCGATAAAACCTGGAAAAGAAGTAACTGAATAGGAGCCACACGATCTAACTTGGAGTTGAAGATTGGACTAAAGCGACCTAACAAATTAGGGCCCAAAATAGATTCAGCGCTGCGATCGGTCGACCGGTCGACCGTACCTCTCTCAGACAATGCATGTACAACGAGCAGTCGAGGGGCGCGGTTGGGGGGTGCGGTCGACTGTCACCAAGATCGGTCGACCGCAACTAGCCTGCATCCTACTGTTGCTGTTTCTCCTTCTACTCATTTCGACGCTTCGACCTCTGTGCTTCATATTACCATCTTTTAATCGGAACAATGAGTATTCAAGACATAATCCTAACAAACTTCACCTTGGATTGCATACGAGTGCTATCACATGATGTGTTACTCATCTCCGAACTCTAACAAATTCCACTTGCAAAGAAAACTTAGAACAATAGCTTCTTCTTTCAGTTGAACTGATCTCTACCCAATCTCACCAAATCCAGTATACCCCTTTAATGGTACACCTCCTTAGATGTACTCACGAAGTTGCCAAACTCCGTATGAACTCCACCTACCCTTAGGCTTTCTCCACCTCTTGACGATATTCGAATATCGTGGTCTCGTCTCAATGATTCTAGTTGCGGCAAACTGGCTGAGCTTACGGGAATAACGGAAAAAGGTGCGACACTTGCGCAAATATTTCAAATTCCCTAAAGCTTGTAGAGATTGTGTTGGCTTGGCCCAACCATTCTCATACCTCTAATGACCTTACAACGACCTTAAAAAATAGACAGAACTCCACCTCGAGCTGTGTACCTGTAACTCCGTGCATCAAGAGTTCCCAAGAAAATCAGATTCCGTTTCAGCAAAGGAATATGCAAAACATCCCTTAAAGTGAACATATTTAGACCTGACATCTTCAACTCAACTGTCCCCTCACCCACTACTTCACAAATCTCCCCAGTTTCCATTGTCACACAACATCCTGTAGTCGACTTATAAGTAGAAAACAACTCTCTCTCGGAGAAAAATATGAAAAGAACTCCTAGAGTCAAAAAACCAACTGGAATTCACTTCTAAAGAATTTGAAAAAAGAAGACACGAACCACCTGAATCAAAGGCACCAAAGGCACTAACTATATTAGCGGCTGAACTCCCATTCTTGGCACTCTCTTGATTCGGTAATTTCCAACATTCTTTCTTGATATGCACTGGCCTCTTGCAATATCGGCAACGAATCGAATCCTTCTGCAAAGCACTTTGTCTTTCTCCTAAAGGACCATCCACCGCTAGACAACTTGTTGGAATAGACAATAAAGATTTATGGGTCTCCTTCCTAAGTTGATTTTCTTTCAATGCTTTGATTACACCATCTACCTGAAATACTCTCCTTGGCAGATCTACCATGTAGCATGGTCGTGATCAAAGGCTCGTACGAATCCGGCAGTGAATATATCAGGTTGAAAGCTTAATCTTCCTCACACACATCTGTGTTGATCGTCTTAAGTTCAGATAATACTTTATTGAACTCTATAATGTTGTCTTGGAGATCAGTACCTTCCTTCATAGATAAACGGAACAACTTTCTCTTCCAATGCATCGGATCTAATAACGACGAACCAGAGTAGTCAACTATGAGTTTTTCCCACAAACTTGCCACATCAGTTTCTATAAGAAATCTGCACTTGACCTCGTCCGCCAAGGATAGTTGGATTAGACTTATGGCACTTTCACGAATATCTTCCCAAACATCATCCTTCTAATCAGCTGGCTTTTCATTCTTCTTGACTGCTAACAGCAACCGTTCTTGAACAAGAACATCATACATGTTAGTCTTCTAAAGATTGAAATTGATCTTTCCATCGAACTGTTTGATCTTCAAAATACTGTGGCCTGTCATCATAACCAAAGAAACTCAGCAACCTGAAGCTCTGATACCAGTTAATGGGATTGGGGCATCAACAAATGCCCTCTGATCGCAGCGGAACTAATTAGAGCAATGAGGAAGTCGAAGTAGACGAGGTGAATAAATTGAGCAAGCAAGTAGATTCACCAAACTAACACAAACACAACAACGATGACTTATCCCGGTTAGCTTTTGCTTAATCCGGGGGAAAATATAGGGAGATCTGATATTCAACTAGAAGAGATTACAAGGAGTTACTGATTCACTTGATACAAGGAATTAAACTCACCCACCAAGAACTATGTCTCTCTCGAGCCTCTCTTTGCAATGGAAAAAAGAATCTATGAAGTACTACCTCTCACATTGGAGGAGTTTACAATATATATAGAAGAATAGAGAGAAAACCTAGGTCTAATCTTGATCCTCAGTCGTCCGATAGAATCTGAAAAGAAGTAACTGAATAGGAGCCGCACGATCTAACTTGGAGTTGAAAATTGGACTAAAGAGACCTAACAAATCGGGATCCCAAAATAGATTCAGTACCGCGGTCGGTCGACTGTCCAACAAGACCGGTCGACCATACCTCTCTCGGACAATCCATGTACAACGAGTGGTCGGGAGGTGCGGTCGACTGTCACCAAGACCGGTTGACCGCAACTAGCCTGCACCCTACTGTTGCTGTTTGTCCTTCTACTCACTTCGACGCTTCGACCTCCGTACTTCATATTACCTTCTTTTAATCGGAACAACGAGTATTCAAGACACAATCCTAACAGATCTGTCACCAGGATCAACTTCGGTGTTTTCAGATTTTTTTGCAGGTCAATCGGAAGCGATCGTTGCAGTCAACTCAGTCAAAAGTCAAAAAGTCAGATTCTTGATTGTTTTATCAAAGAATCCACACCACCTAGTTACTCCTAGACATAAGAAAGCAAGAAAGCAGTAAGATTAGTTATTCAGTGAAAAGAGCTTCTGAAATGATCTGAAATGATCAGTGCACCTACCGGTGGGCCTACTGATGAGAACTTTGAGTGGATTTGGAGACTACCAGCATAAGAAAGGGTTAGAGTTTGGGTCTGGAAGGCTGTAAAAGAAATTGTTCAAACGAATGCATTCCTATCCAGGAGGGGGTTAGTAGGAACTATGAGGTGTGCGCTTTGTTGTATATATGGGGAGGATTTGCAGCATCTATTATTTGACCGTATGTGCTCAAGAGAATTTTGAGACCACATATTTCAATTTATTCAGACTGATGTTTGCTCCCTTCAAGCCAGAGAAGTATGTCAGCGGATCGCTAATGAACTTGAGAATGGTGATGAGGGGATTAGAAAGTGCTGTTTCGCAGTTTACACTGTTCGGACTCTTTGGAAGCAGCGAAATTCAAAGTTATTCAAGGGAGAGTGCAAAACAGATAGTGCGGTGAAGTGCGTTATTAAGCAGGATGAAGAGAGGCAAAACCTTTAGGCTCTACACGTACAACTTGGATACAGAAAGGTCAGTGCGGCACGTGGTGTGGGAGAGGCCCGTAGAGGGTGACGGGGCGCAGGGCCGGCCCTACTCTAGAGACGGGTAAGGCGGCCGCCTTAGGCCTCCGGAGATTTCGTAATTTTAGAGGACTCCAAATTTGAACTTCTCTTGTAAATATAGGTACGTATTTTGAGTGTAAAAAAAAATGTTATTAGGGTTCCCATTTCAGAAGTTCGCCTTGGGCCTCCGGGAACTCAGAGTCGGCCCTGACGGGACGTTCGATATAGCAACAGAGAGCGCAGGTAGCGGATATGTGGTCCATTAGTGGGACAGATTTATTATCAGCTTTCAAGTTGAGGTCAGCCAGTGAAGCTGAACTCTGGGCAGTGTGGGAACTGGGAAGGAATGCAGGAAATATACACTTGCTGGCCTAACTTGCGAGTATGGGTGGAGGGAGACTCTGTGAAAGTGATCAATGGGTTACATGGAGAGGGGGAGGTGGCTGCCTCTTATAATATACTCCTGGACACAAGGTTGATGTTGTTGTCCTTCCATTCTTGGCATGCAACTCACATACCGAGGGAAGGAAACAAATGTGCACATGTGGTGGCATGTATTTGTGCCAAGAGTGAGTCTGGATACCGTGAGGAGTGAGTTAGATGTGCTGATGAGAATATTAGCACTGCGTGTTTTGCACGAATGTAAGGTTTTGAGGCCATTGGTTAGGGGAGAAAAAAAAAAGAATAAGGAAACTGGGATTTATTTGGGCTGGGTCAGGCCCAATTTTGTCTTTGGGGGTTAGACTTGAGCTTTGCGGACTTTGGTTTGTCAGGCTTGAGATATCAGATAACCAAAAAAAAAGTTCGGCTGATTAAATTTAGGGCAAAAACTAAAGTATCCCCTCAATGTTTGATCCAAGTACAAAATATCTATACAACTTTTGAAAAAATACATTATACACATTCATCCTTCAACTTGACCAATTTCGTTAACTTTGAATTATTAAATTACATTTCTACTCTTACACTTTCATATCTCAATCTCTTTTTCTTTTCTCCCCTTTCGTCATTGTTAAACATTAAACAAAACCAAATATTGATGATGGACTAGTTTACTCGTGTTTAATCTTGATGATGGACTAGTTTACTTGTTTATTGTTTTTATGTTAATTTGGCTTAGGTTATTTATTTGTTTAGAGTGGTTGCTCCATGCTTGTATTGTATCTATTTGGCTATATTAATAGTGGACATAATGGTGATTGTAGTAGTAGTTGTTGTATGGTGTTTTGTGCATTAATATTAGGTTTGTTTAGATCCATCACGATCCTAATAATCAAGCCTAGAGATTGAATCTGTAGATAAGTTGTCACGCCCCGCTTCCATTATACGGAAACACGGGCACGTAATCGAGGCCCAACGGACGATATAAGTTTCCAAACTCACATCATCCATAAGCTGTACAATGTAAACTCGACAATATAAAATGTAACCACAATCACACAAGAAAGAAATAATCACATAAACATGAATGATCCACAAAATGTCTCATACATAACCAACATCTGGAAATAAAGTAACTTCGGATCACAAAAGCTCGGTACAATGTGCGATAATAACAATACTGGAATTAAAATAAAAATGATAATGCAAGATAATTATTGAAGACTAATGGTTCAACTCCATCTCTAGAATACTTAATCGGTAAGTCCTTCTGACAGTTCTTCTCTTGTACCTGTAGGTTCATCATCTCGATTTGGAAAAGAGAGCACCCGTTAGAGCAAGTAACTGGCCGCAAGTGGTACAAGTAAAACATGAACAAGAAACAAGGTATAACAGGATAAACAATAAGGACTGGCTATTCGAATATGGAACAAACATGATATCGAGAAACAATATACATAACAAGAAGGAAACAAGAATGAACAAGTCTCAAAATATAACTAATCTGGAACAATGAATCGTGTAACAGGAAGCATGTCGTGTAAGCAGGGATCTTGTAACTTATAAATATGTAACATGTAACTTATAAATAGGAATAATGTAATATTGTAAACAGGAATCATGTAAACTTGTAACATGTATCATATAAACTTGTAACACGTATCATGTAAACATGTGAAACAGGTGACAGGAATATGCAGATGAGACTATTTATTCTTAAGTCTTTTATTTAATCCTATCTACTGCATCACTCATGCGTCTCATTCCACATGGTTGCTGCATACAAACAAGTTACGTTTAGACTTAGTGGTGGATTCTATAGGGTCATGTACTTAGGCATCATATAAACAGATAATCAGATAAACAGACACGTGAATCATGTAATCATGTATTCATGCAAACAGATGGGACCTACGGGTTCCCCTTCCAAGTACACCTTCCTATAGGGAAGAATGCAGTCAGGAATCATATAAACAGATAATCAGATAAATAGATAAACAGATAACAGATGGGAAACACGAGTTCCCTTCCGAGTACACTTACCTATATTGTCCACTACCAATCTTTCTCTTAAATCCCGGCTTGATTACTTATTATTTTTACCAAACAGACATGAATGTGTAAAATCAAGGACAAGTAAACATTACAGGGACAGAAACCAGGTTCAGACTGGGCAGGAAAATATGTTCGAGTGTCATAAACAAAATTATAAATATTGAAACAACAAGAACTTCAAATCTGGACAGCAGGACGTTACTGCACCAAAACAGGAATTCCCTCTGCTACAAAAAAGCATATCTAGATCCATCAGAAGTTCTAGAAACTAGACTCTCTGCCGGTTCCAATGCATATACACACGCTATATAAAATGACAAAAACTAGGTTCAAATTGTTATTCTTTACAGATTCTATGTTCAGGTAGAAACTTATAGTACAATTCTTATACTCATAAATCAGTAAAGAACTCATTTAAAAATTCTATAAAATTTATAATCAAGTTCTTAGTCATGTTGGGCAACATATTGTAATTTATCTGGTCTTAGTTATACTTTTAGCATGATATTTAAATTAGTTAATTGGGAAAATATACTTCAAAATATCAATCTGGAATTAAAAACGTCACAGCACTAAAAATAGCATATCTACCAATATACACATCGGATTTCAGATCTGTCAAAAATTCTGGAAACTAGAAATAGGGGCCTACATTTCATGTTCACAAACTTAATCATTTTTCTGACATTAACAGGGTCTAATTCGTCGTGCAAAATCAAGTTAGCAGTGTTTTCCTTGGATTATGACATTAATAATAAACATGATGGATTCAAATCGATATATGATGTCAAACAGAATTCAACGGGTATTCAAATTAGTATACTATGATCTTTTACGAATACGAAATTAACAAGAATAATCAAATGGATAGGGATCAAGATCATCAACATATAAGGCATGAGAAATGAGTCACAACGATAAATCTACTTGCGGTATTTCGAAGAATGCTTGTACGGAAAACAAAAAATTCGTACAAGGATACTTGCCTGAATAAGATGACGATTCTGATAACAATAGATTAACGAGATTAGAATCTCGGGCAACGAAAGCACGTGCAAACACGTTCAAAAGAAACAACAGCAAGAGCAACCAATGGCACAGGGCAGTGCAAGAGACAGCATCAACCATAGCAAAAGCACAGCTGTAACATCCCGGAGAAATCTGAGAATAAAAAACATTTTTCATTTTGCACATGCAACGCACGTGCAATTTTATTTCATTTTTTGTTCTAAAATTTTTCTAAGTTATGCACAAATTTGCCCTTATTTATTTTGTCTCATTTTATTATTCTTTCCTAATCAAAATCCATAGGCCTAAAAGATTAATTTAAGCCTTTAGAAAAAAAACAATAATAAGACGAAGAAGCCCACAAATAAAATCCTATATTTATTTTTGTACACTTTCCTACACTTGTCATGTAACAAGCACCTAGGGTATAACTAAAAAAAATAATTAATAAAATGAGAAAGTGTGCATGTGTGTAGCACGTGCATGTGTGGGTGCTATAAGAGGTGGCCGGCCCATTTCAAGAGAGAGGCAGAGTGGGGTGAGAAGGCGGGGAGTGAGGGGTGGTTACTAGTGTAGCCAATTGGTGTGGAGCTTGCGGTTTTCTTTGGAGGAGAAGATAAGCCAATTGGTGTGGAGCTAGGAGTTTTTCTATATTTTGTAATATAAGAGGTGTGTGTCTATTCTTACTTTCTAGATAATGTAGAAAGTATGTTTATGTATTTTGTGAATTGTTTTGTTAGTTTAATGAGTTCCACAAGTTAATTTGATGCATGTTGTAGTGATAAAGATTGCTAATGGTAGAAAATTATAGAATTCGTTGTATGCTAATGATAAGTTACATTATTTAATTGGTAGATTATGATTGAGAAAAATTAATTAAAGACATGTGTAGAATTGTTAGGCACAAACAATCAACTTGATTAAATTGCATGAATTTTGTGTCTCTTACAAATTGATTAAAAAAAGTGTATGAAATGTGGATAAATAGTAAGGAAAAATTAGAGAAACATTTTGGAGAAGGAAATGGATATAGTGGAATAAAAGAAAAGATGCATTAATGTTGGTAGAACAATTATCTAGTTGTAGTATGTATTTTTAATTCTTATAAGAGAAAAAAAAGATTAAATTGGAAAAAGTGAGGTTAATTCTTCATTAATATGAATAAAGCCAGTTAAACAACAATTCTGGAGATTTATAGATATAAAATAGTAGTATTAATTTGAAGAAAAGAGTATAAATCAAAAATAGTTGAAAGTGTAAATAATGAGAATAATGAGAGGGTTGAGTTAAGTAGATTTTAACCCCATAATATATTAGAAGACCCGCTTGGCCTTAGTGGCTAGCACGGGCGCTGAAGCACCACGCGCTGCCAGGGGTTTGGTTGGGGGTCTTAGGTTCAAACCCTCTTGTGAACAAAGTGCATTTTTTTTTGTATTTTTTGTATTTTTTTTAAAAAAAAATTTAGAAAAATTACATAAATATTTTAAAATATTAAGGGAATATCTTGAAATATTTCTCACTGTTTTTAGTGAATATTTGGCGGTTTTAAAGTCATCTTTTCATTAATATATTGAGCTGAGTTCAATTTGAAAATAAATGAGATATATAGAATTAAAGATTTTATGAATTGATTATAAAAATCAAAATGTGAGTTGAGAATGAAGAAAATTTAGGAATAAAGTGTTAAGTAAGTTGTGTATTAAAAAGTTATGATTTTAATCGAAGAAATTTAATAAGACTGAAGTCTAGTGTGAGAAAAGATTGTGTAGATCTAGTATCATGAAAGTGATTAGTTGATTGATATATTAAAGGGTATTGTTTAAGAGAAATTTTATTTGGAAATTAATATAGAACGTGAAGATAAGAGATAGGATGTTTTGGCAAAAGATTGAACAAAAGAGGTTTAATGAATAAGAATTCAAATGTGTTAAAGAAGAAATGATGATAAAGGTTGAGGTTAGATATAACCTAATTGATCTCTAGAGTGAGATAATTGTTGGAATATAGATACTAAATGAGACTCATATGCCGGTAAAGTAAGGAAAATGATATATGATTTTGAGAAGTGGCCAATATGGGGTCGTCATTCTCGGTATCTGTTAAGACCGGTAGGAGGGTAAACTAGCTCTAGGTTGTGATAATATTAATTAAACCTAGGGAAAGGCACTAGAAGAAGATATGATAGAAACAACGACGAACAGGTCGGGTAAAGGATGTGCAGCTCCTAGGGGTCCGAGATCGAGGAGTACGCCTGGTAAATCCGTGCATATGGGCTAGGGGTACGACCGTCTATCATCGAAAAGGCCGGTAAAGTGACTGCAATCCCTAGGAATGTTTGGGACGGACAGGATACACCCAGTAAATCCACTGCGGTGGGCTAGGGATAGGCCTGGTTCGTAGTTACAAGAGATCCACTTATTAGGGTTCATGGCTGAGGATACGCCTGGTAAATCCACTAAGGTGGGCTAGGGGTAGGCCGGTACGGTCCAATATCCTGGGGGTGCGACTCTTCGGTGACCACGCGTTGAAGTATATTCATTGGGTTAGGTTGCATAGCGTGGGATATAAACCCTATAATGAGGAGTACCTTAAGGGCTTGCCCTTGGACCTATGTAGTATGGAATGCATAGACTCTGAACAAGTATACATTAGTGTCATCATAGTATAACATCTGCATTAGGCATTTAAGTCATACCATACACCGACATGTTTAGGATAGTCACTCTTGTACACTTTAATATGCATTCAAGCGTGTGGTTGCTAAAGTAAGTGAGTCGCTATATTATGGCATAGCGAGGATCACCGTGTATAGTATTGAATCGATTGTATGTAACTGACGTGCCCACAGTGTTTAATGCAGGGCTTGGATTGGCAAAGTCTTAAAGATGAATTTGAAGCTAAAGACTGTTTTAAATGTTGATGTTTAAATTGTACATGTGTTATATTGTAATCTTTATTACTCCACTGCGATGATTTAAAATGAACAGTGTTGTACAAAGAAAAGTTTTTAAATTCCTTGTAAAACTGTACGAAATGAAGTAAAGATCATGTTGTGCTACGAATTGCCGTATTTGGGATTTGGGGCGTTACAGAGTGGTATCAGAGCCAACTTCAATGAGTAGAACAAATTTACATGGACGGCACATTAGGGTGGACATTAGAGTGTGAGTTCAGTTTATAGAGATTTAAATGTAAGTAGTTTACATTTGTGTTGCTCTATACACTGATGTTTTCTCCTCCTCTTCCCTATAAGGTGGCTAATATTCATGACCCAGAGGATGAATTAGAATGGTTCTATGAAGAAGGTCCCGAAGAAGAAGAACCCATAGAGGAAGAAGACCCAGAAGAAAAAGAGAAGGAACTGCCTGAATCCCGGAAGATTACCCCACCTCCACCTGATTCCTCAGATGACTCCTCAGGCGAAGAGCCAGTTCGAGATGACCAAGACTGCATTGATGCTTCTCTTCGGAGGGAATTGGCTACCCATAAGTGAAGAGTAAATGTAACATCCCGTAATTTCTAAGAAGAGTTATAAAGTATAATATATATAGTGTGTGTATGTATGTATATATATATATATATATATATATATATATATATATATATATATATATATATATATATAAAGAAGTGATAGCAAATTGATAATATATGAGATGATGGCATTGTTGTAAATATGTAATATGGGGAGGACACGGTAAAGAAGCAGCATATATTCATGATGCTTGGCTGTTTGCATCACCACGAGGGTGACGTGGCCTTTGAGTGGGGCCCACCCATTTGTGAAGAAGAGTCATGAATAATATAGTGTGTATAATTAGTCCCATATCGGGAATACACTAGAATAAAATAACTATAAATAATATTGCCTATGTTCAAGAGTCACCAATCCGGTTAACCACCTTTTGAGCGGCAGCCTGTGGTGGGCAGTTGTACTATACTATATATAATTTATCTTCTAAAATGTATAAATTGTCTGAGCTGGGGGCAGGGGTGTTACAAATGGTATAAGAGCCGACTTTTGACACCGAGTGTAGCATGTTATATAGTCGGGTGGTGGATTTCGGGACTATAGACCCAATCGGGCGGTGGATTTCAGAACTGCGGTGAGCCCTCAATTAAATCCGGGACTGTGATTGATCGAGCGGTGGATTCCGGGATCAAGATTAGTCGGGCAGATAGGAGGGCAGCTCAATTAAATTCGGGATTATGATTGATAGGGCGGTGGATTCCGGAATCATGATTATCTGGCGGATAGAAGAGCAGATGCTCCACAACGGCTAGAAAATAGATCCTGCACTAGATTGTGCATATCCCGTGCTCGGCGATGATGCTGATTTCTGAAGGAGGGGGGTGTATGCAAAATCCCTTAATTTCTAAAAAGTGCTATAAATTATAATATATATATAGTGTGTGTGTGTGTGTGTGTGTGTGTGTTTGTGTGTGTGTGTGTGTATAGAAGTGATGGCAAATTGGTAATATATGAGATGATGACATTGTTGTAAATATGTAATATGGGTTGGGGGGGGGGGGGCACGGTAAAGAAGCAGCATATATTCATGATGCTTGACTGTTTGTGTCACCACGAGGGTGACGTGGCCTTTGAGTGGGGGCTGCCCATTTGTTCTCTTTGATGGTGACGTGGCATGCCCATGGGGCTGCTGTGCACGCCAAAAGAAAGAGAGAGAGAGTGTGTGTGTAATTAGTCCCATATCGGGAATACTCTAGAATTAAATAACTATAAATAATATAGCCTATGATCAAGAGTCACCAATCTGATTAACCATCTTTTGAGAGGCAGCCTGTGGTGGGCAGTTGTACTATACTATAAATAATTTGTCTTCTAAATTTTATAAATTGTCTTAGCTAGGGGCAGGTGTGTTACAGTAAACCACTTGGAAGCACAGCGGGCGGAGGACAGAGAGAGCATCGTAGCACTGAGTTATCGAGTATGCGAACTTGAGAAAGCTCCGACACAGGAATGCCCGACACTTCACCTAACTAGACAATAAAACTCGTTGGGGAAAGCAGGAATGTCTTCAGAAGTATGATGAGATGAAGAAGGAGATCAATGACCTACGGGGAGAGCTTAGAGAAGCCAAGAGAAACCGTAGGATCTAGGCTGTCTTTATGTTGAAGTTATGTACTGGATGTATGAGCAAGTTTATTTTTTGAATATATAAAGTTTATCTTTGGAAATGAATAAGGTTTTGTTGAAAGAAAAATGTTATTTGTTGCTACTTATGGTGATTAATGAAAGTTTTATGACTCAGAAATGACCAGACGAAGGACCCGCAATGGCGAAGGACCTAGTGGTGAGGGCAACCTGACCTAGAAACAGAACTAGCTCGAGTATACCAAACCCTAAATGCCTTCACCGCAAATGTTACCGGGAACACCAAGGTGGGACCAGCAGTACAAGTCTCGGAAGCGATCAGATTGGTGGAATCGTTCAAGCAAATGAAGCCACATGTTTTCGAGGGCCAGGCCAATTCAGATGCAGCAGGTGACTAAATCAGAAAAATTGAAATAGTATTTGAAGTTATGGAAACTCCAGAGGCAAGTAAAGTGAAGCTGGCCACTGTCCAGCTGGAAAAAGATGCAGGGGTCTGGTGGTAATCGCTGAAAAGGACCCTGGGAAATGTACAGATCTCTTGGGAGGAATTTTTCGAAGAGTTCTGCAGCCACTACTTCCCGATGTATGTACAGGAAAATAAGGCTATAAAGTTCTTGGGTCTGTAACAGGGAAGCCTGTTAGTGCGAGAGTATGAGAAGAAGTTCAATCAACTCTCAAGTTATGCACCAGAGATGGTTATTGACGAGGCCAAGAGGGCATAAAAGTTTAAACAAGAATTGAGGCCAAGCCTGAGGTCTCAGATGATACCTCTCGGTATTCGGAGGTTTGATAAGCTGGTCAGGAGTGCCGTAACCATGGAAGCCGACATGGATTAATACCAGGCGACACAGAACAAGAGGAACACCTGGAGCGCTGCAAGAGGCCTGCAGCACTAAGCAATTTCAGGAGATAGCCCCCAGCGCAGAGGTTCAAACCTACCGAAGCCAATGTAGTAGCTGTAGCAGGAACGCTAGGTACTTGCTTCCTCTGTACCAAGAATGGCTACTACAATTCGGAGTGCCCGAACATGAGGAAGTGAATAACCTGTTTCTGTTAGGTTTCAATGGCAAACATAAATTAAATACACAGCGGAAAAATTACAAAAAATATTGAAACCTAGCCATAGATCCATGCGAAAATCATAAATCGGGTTTAGGAATTATACCTTATGGATGGATCTGCTGTCTCCAAGATATGTCGATCACAGCAGTGCAATGTTGCAGTGCCTCTAAGGTATCCACACGAACGGATCAAAACCAAGCTTTCCTCATGCCGTGGTGCTAATTGCGGGATGAGACTATTCCCTACGATCTCTCTCTCACAATTTCTATGACTGCTAGGGTTTTCTCATGTGTCTATTTTTCACAGATATGTATCTTATATATAGCTACAGAAAATTAACCCTAAGAGAGGAATGAAGTCATTGGGCTCACATTCCGATCTGGGTCAGATTCGTGTATGAGCCTCTGAACTTTAGTCAGACCATTTAATCTAATTAAATGTCCAACCAATATCAGGAGTTCGAGTCTTACTTAGATTCCCAATTAAATTCATCTTATGAATTTAAATCTCAATTTTGATCCATTGTAAGTGTGTAACCCTGTAGGTTCTCATTACGTTGACAGTAATACTAAAATCATATTCTAGTATTACAAACAATGAGCGGTATCTAGAAATACATCACTGTCACTCAAGTAACGGGAATATCAGTGATTAGACACAACCTATCCGTGACCAATGTTACCATGTAGTCTAGTCCCTTTATCCAAATATCTTAATTGACCACAAGGCATAGAGCGTGTCACCCTTGTATAGTTCAATCATTGGTTTCTTGATCTCTGAGTAGACTTACTAAAAACAAATGAGCTCAATATCTCATATTGACTCATTTGAGCATGGCCATGCATTTTGTAGTTTCACTCAATCAAGTGGCTCATAGATATCGCTCATGTTATGTAAGAGAGACAAATCCTATCTAAGTCACCCACATCCTTTTGCATGATCGACTTTATAATCACTTTATTACAGGCAACGTTTGACGACATTAAAATATATAACTTCTCATGTAGGGAAACGTAGTGACTTCAAGTCAAAGGACTACATACACCATGGTCACTGTGAGAACCGCTTATGACACTCACGGAACGATCCATGCAGCGTACTCATGGTGGGTCAGTCTAGTACATTATTACTCTAATATGTATCCATGTAAAGACTTGATATCTCATATCTATGACCCGTGAGATATGGTCAACAGTCTACGCACATACTAGTCTCTATGCGTTATTGTTGTCTTAATTTACAATAATACTTGACTAGGAACATTTAAGAATAGTGTTCTGATTACAACCAACAGGATCTCACAATCAAGTCATACACTTGATATCCCATGGTATTGAACCTACTATTCTAAGGACTTTATTATGCTCATTTAATCACAATAAATAACACAATAAATTAAATGCCTCATATATGAAATAAATGTCATAATAGTATTATGACATTTATTATGATAATACAATGTAAACTAGTAATGTCAATACACAATTGGCCTCTAGGGCATACACCAACAGTTTCAACTACGGGAAGGAGGGTCACAACAAGCCAGACTGCCCTCAATTCTAGCACGTGGGGGTGGGGGGGGGATCGAATCAGAAGTATGCCGACCCAGGGCAGAAGCCATACCGGCAGGGGCGAGTATTCGCTCTGACCGAGGTTGATGCAGATGATGCAGATAACATCATCACCAATATGGAAGCAAATGAATAAAGTCTACTACTTTTATTTCTAGCTTGTAATTGAGGAGTGTTATGTAATGAGAGCATTCACATGTAACAGGGGAACTTCTCATAAATGGAATGAAAGCATCGTTTTATTTGATACTGGATCGTCTCATACATTTGTATCACCTTCATTTGCAAAACGATTGGGAGTTGAACCAAAAAAATTCTTGGAAAGGTTCTAGCTGTAGCTACCCCGTCAGGAGAAACATTGACTACCGACCGATATTATGAAGGGTGTGACCTCAAAATCGGAGGCTGAATCTTTGGGATCGACCTCATTGAGTTGGCAGTGTTGGGGGTCGATATAATAATCGGCATAGACTGGATGTCGATTTATAGTGCCAATATCGACTGCAAACGCAAGGAAGTTATGGTGAAAGCTCCAGGAGGACTAGCAGTTACATTTCAAGGGAAAAGAAATTGCAAATAGTTGGTATCAGCTTTGATCCAGAAAAAGGTTCCTGAGGAGGTCCAGCAGATTTCCGTGGTCCGAAACTATTCGACAGTGTTTTTGGAAGATCTACCCGGGCTTCTACCTCATCGGATGTAGAGTTTAGCATTTCTATTTAGCCAGGGAGTGCACCAATTTCTTGGATACCATACAGAATGGTGCCAGTGGAACAAGATGAGATCAAGAACCAAATTGAAGAGCTGTTAGGCAAAGGATTTATCAGGCCAAGTGCGTCACCTTGGGGAGCGCCAGATCTATTGGTGAAGAACAAGGATGGATCGATGAGGATGTACACCGATTACAGAGAATTGAACAAGGTGACAGTGCAGAATAAATTTCTGATTCCACAAATCGATGACCTATTCGACCGTCTACAAGGACCAGCTATTTTCTCTAAGATAGATCTACGGTTCGGTTATCACCAGGTCCGAGTGAAGGAAGAGGATGTGCAGAAGACAACATTTAGAACTCGACATGGTCACTACGAGTTCTAGTTATGTCGTTCGGAGTGACAAATGCACCTGCTATCTTCATGGACATGATGAACAGGGTCTTGCGACCGTTCATCAATTCTTTCATCGTAGTGTTCTTCGACGATATTTTGGTCTAATCTAAGACAGAAGAAGAGCATTTTTGGGCACCTAGCAGAGGTACTGAAGAAGCTACAGGAACAGAAGCTATATGCGAAGTTGTCTAAGTGTGAATTCTAGAAAACCAAAGTCGCTTTCCTGGGTCACATTCTTTCTAAGGAGGGAGTGGCCACCGATCCGCAAACGATTTAGGCAGTAAAGGATTATCCAAGACCAACTACAGTGAAAGAAGTCCAAAGCTTTTTGGGTTTAACTGGCTAATATCGAAGATTTATTCAGAGCTACGCCCCGATAACTGTGCCACTCACGGGACTTACAAGGAAGAACGTGAGTTTTAAATGGACAGAACAGTGCGAGGCTAGCTTTCAGGAGTTGAAGGAGAGGTTGACTATCACTCCCATACTGGCTTTGCCAAGAGCATGAGTCGACTATGATGTCTACATCGATGCTTCCCATCGTGGACTGGGCTGCATGCTGATGCAGAAAGGGAAGGTAATAGCTTATGGGTTTAAACAACTGAGACCGCATGAGAAGAATTACCCAACCCACGATCTAGAGTTGGCTGTAATCATCTTTGCATTAAAAAAGTGGAGGCACTACGTGTACGGAGAAAAGTTCAACATGTACACGGATCACAAAAGTCTGAAATACATATACCAGCAAAAGGATTTGAACTTGAGGGAGCAGAGATGGTTGGAAGTATTGGAGGATATCCATCCCAAAATAAAGTACCATTCGGGCAAGGCCAATGTGGTGGCTGATGTGCTCAGCCGGAAAAGCAACTTGTCCTGTCTGATCACAACTCAAGAGAAGTTAGCAGAGGAACTCACTCGAGCTGAAATCGAGGTGGTGTTACAAGGATTAGGGGTGTCCTTAGCCCAGTTGAGACTTCAACCCACATTGAGAGAAACGATTATTGACAGTAAGAAGACCGATCCGGAGATCCAAGGGATGAAAGAGCAAGTTGGCGCCGGCAAGTTGGCTTCAGGTGAAAGATGAAGTACTGTGGTTTGGGGAGCGGTTGTGTGTACCGAATTAAGTAGAATTGAAGGAAAGTATTCTACCAGAAGCACACGCCACTCTGTTATCTGTACATCCAGGGAGTAGCAAGATGTACAAGGACATCAAGCAGTGTTTTTGGTGGTCAGGGATGAAGCGAGATGTGGTTGAGTTTGTTGCTAGGTGTGCAGTCTGTCAACAGATCACGGAAGAGAATCAGAAACTCGGGGGTTTGTTGCAGCTGTTACCCATTCCGGAGTGGAAATGGGATAACATCGACATGGACTTCATTACTGGATTACCCAGGATTTCCAAGGGAAATGATGCGATTTGGGTGATAGTGGACCGACTCACCAAATCGGCTCACTTTTTGTCAATGAAGCTCACTTGGTCTATGAAGAGGTTGGCTGAGTTGTATGTTGGTGAGATCGTGATGCTACATGGAGTTTCCTTATCTATTGTATCTGACCGAGATGCGAGATTCACCTCACTTTTCTGGAAAAGTCTTCAGCCAGCTTTGGGACCAAGACCGATTTCAGTACTGTCTTCCATCCTCAAACTGATAGGCAGACTGAGAGGGTCAATCGGGTATTGGAAGATATGCTAAGGTGTTGTGTGTTGGACTTTGGTGGTAGTTGGGAGAGGCATTTAGTTCTAGTGGAATTCACCTGCAACAACAGTTTCCAGGCTAGTATCGGTATTGCACCGTATGAAGCTCTATATGGAAGAAAGTGCATAACACCGGTGTGATGGTATGAAGTGGGGGAACGAAAGATGTATGAGCTGGAAATTGTGCAACAGACCTCATAAAAGATCGAGTTGATCAGGAAGAGGTTAGTTGACGCACAGAGCAGACAGAAAATTTATGCCAACCGGAGGAGAGATCTGGAGTTCGAGGAAGGTGAATTTGTCTTCTTGAAAGTGTCTCCAACCAATGGAGTTATCCGGTTTGGAAAAGGAGGGAAATTAGCCCCGAGATACATAGGTCCTTATAAGATATTGAAGAGAATTGGGATGACAGCTTATCGGTTAGAATTACCGAAAGAGTTAGCCCAAGTACACAATGACTTCCATGTGTCTATGTTACGACGGTATATTTAGGATCCGAGTCATCATTTTCCCGAAGTGCCAGAAGGTTTGCAATTGAATTTGAGCTACACTGAGCGTCCAGTTGAGATTTTGGATCGACGAGAGAAAGTTTTGAGAAATAAGACTATACCTATAGTCAAAGTTGTATGGAGAAATCAACTAGTTGAGGAGGCCACCTGGGAATCTGAGGAGAGGATATTGAGAGGTCACCCTGAACTTTTTAATCTGTAAATTTTCTTTCTTTTGTTTTCTCACTCATTAAGTGTAGTTCTGAGGACGGAACTATTCTAAGGAGGGAGTGTTGTAACATCCCGGAGAAATCTTAGAATAAAATACAATTTTCATTTTGCACGTGCGCCGCATGTGCAATTTTATTTCATTTTTTGTTGTAAAATTTTTCTAAATTATGCACAAATTTTCTCTTATTTATTTTGTCTCATTTTATTATTCTTTCCTAATCAAAATCCAAAGGCCTAAAAGATTAATTTAAGGCCAATAGAATAATAATAATAATAATAATAATAATAATAATAATAATAATAATAATAATAATAATAATAATAATAATAATAATAAGCCCACAAATAAAATCCTACATTTATTTTGTACACTTTCCTACACTTTTCATGTAATACGCACCTAGGATATAACTAAAAACAAACTAATTTAAAAAAAAAGGAAGGTGTGCATGTGTGTAGCATGTGCACGTCTGGGTGCTACAAGGGGGTGGTCGGCCCATTTCAAGAGACAGGGAGAGTGGGGTGAGAAGGTGGGAGAGAGGGGTGGTTACTAGTGTAGTAGGAGTCAATCTCAATCACACAAAACCCCTAAATAACCCCCCCCCCCCCCCCCCCCCCCCCCCCCCAATTGTATGTTGAATGCACAAAAATAATCAAATTAAAAGAGAGAAAAAGAAAGAGAGGAAGAGAAGAGGCTGGATTGTGTTCTTAAGGCTTGGGAGCTTGCAGTTTTCTTTGGAGGAGAAGAGGAGCCAATTGGTGTGGAGCTAGGAGCATTCTGTTTAGGATTTTTTCTATATTTTGCAACATAAGAGGTGGGTGTCTATTCTTACTTTCTAGATAATGTAGAAAGCATGTTTAGGTGTTTTGTGAATAGTTTTGCTAGTTTAATGAGTTTTACAAGTTAATTTAATATATGTTGTAGTGATAAAGATTGCTAATGGTAGAAAATTATAGAATTCGTTGTATGCTAATGAGAAGTTACATTATTTAATTGGTAGATTATGATTGATAAAAATTAATTAAAGGCATGTGTAGAATTGTTAGGCACAAACAATCAACTTGATTAAATTGCATGAATTTTGTGTCTCTTACAAATTGATTAAAAAATGTGTATAAAATGTGGATAAATAGTAAGGAAAAATTAGAGAAACATTTTAGGAAAGGAAATGGTTATAGTGGAATAAAAGAAAAGATGCATTGATGTTGGTAGAACAATTATCTAGTTGTAGTATGTGTTTTGAATTCTTATAAGAGAAAGAAATGATTAAATTGGGAAAAGTGAGGTTAATATATTAGTAGATTTTAACCCCATAATATATTAGAAGACCCGCTTGGCCTTAGTGGCTAGCGCGGGCACTGAAGCACCACGCGCTGCCACATGGCAACGCGTGGGGTTTGGTAGGGGGTCTCGTGTTCGAACTCTCTTATGCACAAAGTGCATTTTTTTGTATTTTTTTGGTTTTTGTTGGGTTAAAAAAATTCAGAAAAGTTATACAAATATTTTAAAGTATTAAGGGAATATCTGGAAATATTTCTCACTATTTTTAGTGTATATTTGGGGGTTTTATAGTCATCTTTTCATTAATATATTGAGTTGAGTTCAATTTGAAAATAAATGAGATATATAGAATTAAAGATTTTATGAATTGATTATAAAAATCAAAATGTGAGTTGAGAATGAAGGAAATTTAGGAATAAAGTGTTAAGTAAGTTGTGTATTAAAAAGTGATGATTTTAATCGAAGAAATTTAATAAGAGCGAAGTCTAGTGTGAGAAAAGATTGTGTAGATCTAGTATCTGAAAGTGATTAGTTGATTGATATATTAAAGGGTATTGTTTAAGAGAAATTTTATTTGGAAATTAATATAGAACGTGAATATAAGAGATGGGATGTTTTGGCAAAAGATTGAACAAAAGAGGTTTAATGAATAAGAATTCAAATGTGTTAAAGAAGAAATGATGATAAAGGTGTTTATGTTGAGGTTAGATATAACCTAATTGATCTCTAGAGTGAGATAATTGTTGGAATCTAGATGCTAAATAAGACTCGTGTGCCGGTAAAGTAAGGAAAATGATATATAATTTTGAGAAGTGGCCAATATGGGGCCGTCATTCTCGGTATTTGTTAAGACCACTAGGAGGGTAAACTAGCTCTAGGTTGTGATAATGTTAATTAAACCTAGGGAAAGGCACTAGAAGAAGATATGATAGAAACAACGACGAACAGGTCGGGTAAAGGATGTGCAGCTCCTAGGGGTCCGAGATCGAGGAGTACGCCTGGTAAATCCGTGCATATAGGCTAGGGGTACGACCGTCTATCATCGAAAAGGCCGGCAAAGTGACTGCAATCCCTAGGAATGTTTGGGACGGACAGGATACGCCCGGTAAATCCACTGAGGTGGGCTAGGGGTAGGCCTGGTTCGTAGTTACGAGAGATCCACTTACTAGGGTTCGTGGCTGAGGATACGCCCGGTAAATCCACTGAGTGGGCAAGAGGTAGGCCGGTACGGTCCAATATCCTGGGGGTGCGACTATTCGGTGACTACGCGTTGGAGTATATTCATTGGGTTAGGTTGCATAGCGTGGGATATAAACCCTATAATGAGGAGTACCTTAAGGGCTTGCCCTTAGACCTATGTAGTATGGGATGCATAGACACCGAACAATTATACATTAGTGTCATCATAGTATAACATCTGCATTAGGCATTTAAGTCATACCATACACCGACATGTTTAGGATAGTCACTCTTGTACACTTTAATATGCATTCAAGCGTGTGGTTGCTAAAGTAAGTGAGTCGCTATATTATGGCATAGCGAGGATCACCGTGTTTAGTATTGCATCAATTGTATGTAACTGACGTGCCCACAGTGTTCAATGCAGGGCTTGGATTGGCAAAGTCTTAAAGTTGAATTTGAAGCTAAAGACTGTTTTAAATGTTGATGTTTAAATTGTACATGTGTTATATTGTAATCTTTATTATCCAGCTGTGTGATGTAAAATGAACTGTGTTGTACAAAAAAAGTTTTTAAATTCCTTGTAAAATTGTACGAAATGAAGTAAAAATCTTGTTGTGCTACAAATTACCGTATTGGGAATTCGGGGCGTTACAACAGCAACAATTGCGAAGAGGTACCCAGCAACAATAGCAAGAGCCACTGCGGCAGCGAGGGGACGGTGAACAGGAATGGTAGCAAGTAAGGAGTAGCGGTGGGTTGCTGAGTGGTCGCGCGAGGCTGAAGGAGGGTCGACAGTGGGGAGTCAGCGAGAGGAGCAGCCATGGCGGAGTTCCAGTCGGAGGCTGAGGGGAGAGCGGGGTCGAGGGTTGCACAGTCGATGGCAGGTGGTAGGGAGGCAGGGGACAAGGTGGAGCGGGAGTCGGTGACGGCGTTGCGGTGGCTTGCGGTTGGAGTCGCGAGCAGTCGAAGAGGCAGAGGGGGAGGAGCGTTGACGGCAGATGCAGGGAACGAGGGTGACATGTGGAGGATAAGGGTGTAGTCGATAAGCGGTGTTAACGATGGAGGCAGGATGAGTCGACGGCTGCGACTTTGGCTGTTCATGCTGCTGTCGACGAGGAGGGAGGAGATGGCAGGTGCTCGGTGGTGTGGCAAGGCAACATGGAGGGTGAGGCAAGCGTGCGGGATGTGTGCAGCAGTCGAGGGCGGCGCTCAGGGTGAGGAAGACGAGGGGTTGGCGAGGTTGTGGATAGGGGTGCGAGGGTGAGCTGCAGCGAGGCTGCATGGGTCGACGGGGCACAAGGAGCAGTTGACGGTGGGTTGCTCGAGGATTCACGGCGGTGGTCGGTGGAGTTGGGAGGCGATCGGGAGGTAGGGTATGTATAGTAAAATAGGGGTTGTTAGGGTTTAAACAATGGAAGGTGAAGGGGTTTTGGGGTTGCACAGTGAAGAAGATGAAAGGTTGTGTGGACTAATGTTGAGATTAAGAAGGGGGAGAGAGAGAAAATAGGGTGAGAAAGAGACGGGGAAGTTGGAGATACGGGGGATCGTGGAGAGAAAAATCTGGGATTGGCTGTTAGTGGGGATTAGGGTATTGGGTTAATGGGTTTGATTGGGTATCCAAAGGAGATCCAATAGTAGTATGGGCTTCAAATAGCTGGCTCACGATAAAATAATAATAATAATAATAATAATAATAATAATAATAATAATAATAATAATAATAATAATATTGATAATAAAATCATTGGTTTGGGTTTCCAATATAATAAATAATAAAAATATAAGATTGGGCTTCATATAAAACGAAGTAATCAATAGTAATAATATGATAGAATGGCTTTGTTGGTTTCAAAAGAATGGAATAATTTATAGAAGAAATTTACATACAAGAATACTGAAAAAGGAAAGAAAATCCGTATACTCGGGAATGGGGGTTAATAAGTGCTTTAGGAATTGAACTCAATACTTTGGGGTGGATTCGTTCTAAGAGGGTAAGAAATGGAGAACACTACAAAACCATGTGCAATTTACCGGCGTATATTCCCCGGCGTTTTACCATTCGCGCAGAGGTAGGGAGTGACCAGGAATGGGGCGTCAGATTGGATGGTTATACACCGGTGGCCTCTATAAAATACCGGGGAATCATGATATTCACCGTCGTTTTATTTAGAAACGCCGGTGAATGATATTATTCACCGGCCTTTTAATAACAAACGTCGGGGAATATATAGATACATTCACCGGCGTTCGTAATATCAAACGCCGGTGAATTAACTGAGATAAATCCCCGAGAACCCTAACATTTCGCTCGCAAATTTCCCAAACCTAATTTGGCCGCCTTCGTTTTCCCTCCCCCCTCACTCTATTTCTCGTGCTTCGCCTCCGTCCCTTCGTCATCTTCGTACTACTGTTAAAGAAACTGATCGCATGCATCTGATTGTCATCTTAGCATGATTTTTTTACAAAAATGGGTTGATTGTCAACTAAGGATGCTGGCTGTATACCAAAATCCTCCAAATCTGTACAAGAATTGGGCTGAACAAACCTTGTGCAGGTTTATTTTGGAGCCACAAACATCATGATTTAGTTGGGATGAAGAATTAATAGAGAAACATATATGCTTAGATACTGGAAATTTTCATTTTCTTTTACTGTTAAAGAAACTGATCGCATGCATCTGATTGTCATCTTGGCATGATTTTTTTACCAAAATGGGTTCACTTTCAACTAAGGATGCTGTATGTATACCAAAATCCTCCAAATCTGTACAAGAATTGGGCTGAACAAACCTTGTGCAGGTTTCTTTTGGAGCCACAAACATCAATGGTTTAGTTGGGATGAAGAATTAATAGAGAAACATTATGCTTAGATACTGGAAATTTTCATTTTCTTTTACTGTTAAAGAAACTGAATTCATGCATCTGATTGCCATCTTAGCATGATTTTTTTACCAAAATGGGTTCACTGTCAACTAAGGATGTTGTATGTATACCAAAATCCTCCAAATCTGTACAAGAATTGGGCTGAACAAACCTTGTGCATGTTTCTTTTGGAGCCACAAACATCATGATTTAGTTGGGATGATGAATTAATGGAGAAACATATATGCTTAGATACTGGAAATTTTCATTTTCTTTCACTGTCAAAGATGCTGAATTCATGCATCTGATTGTCATCTAAGGATGCGAGCTGTATACCAAAATCCTCCAAATCTGTACAAGAATTGGGCTGAACAAACCTTGTGCAGGTTTTTTGGGAGCTACAAACATCAATGATTTAGTTGGGATGAAGAATTAATAGAGCAACATATTTGTCTCCATATTAGTTTCTTTTGTATAGGTTTATTATTATTATTATTATTATTATTATTTTGGGATAAGTAACTGATTATTAGTAGCCATGAACAGAATAGTTCATGAGTCATCAGATCTTCTTGTTACCGTATTTACAGCACGATGCCCTCGTTATTCGTCCGATTCCTCTTCCTCAGCAAATACCCTTTACCATCATCATCTCCTTGAACGGAAAGCCAAAACAGGGGAGACTATAGTCGAATCGATATTAGACTCGAACACAACGTGTGCGATAAAATTCCACTATGGTGGTTGTGATAATTTCCACAAAGGTAGTTTAGGGTTATGTGAATAGAGTAGATTGTATTAAGATTTAATTGTTTTTTTATACATTTTTGGAACCACGATTTCTTTATTTTACAGTTAATTGTTATATCGTTTATTTATTTGCAGCTAGGGATGGTTTTAAAAAAGGTGAAATTAAATATACAAAATGCCCTTTACTGTCTATACTATTTAATATGTCAAATTTTAATTTCAGATTGTGTGCTATTGTTATAATGGATAGAAGTTGGATTAGTAAACCACGATTATCCAAGGAGTACCGTGATGGTATTAAAGATTTTATTATCTTTGCCAAACGACATTCCCGTGATCCCAACCTAATCCTTTGTCCATGCCTCCGGTGTACAAATTGTAATTTGAGGACATGTGACGTAGTACATACACATTTGGTTGTCAACGGTTTTCTTCAAGGGTACACACAGTGGTTTTGTCATGGAGAGGATCATACGTCAGCTCCTGTTCGTCTGGTTGTATTAGAAAATATAGATGAGCCCTTAGTGAACGAAGACTTAAGTGTTCCCGATGAGATACATGCTTTGTTGCAAGACGCCTTGGGGATTCATAATGTTTCTTTCCACACCAATAATCCAACAACCCAAGTTCATACTGAGTCAACAGAAACATCTCCATTGGTGGTGGAGTGGACGAGAAAATGCCTGACCCCGCCCCTGAAAATAATAAACAGCAAGAATCCTTCGCTAAGTTGCTTGAAGATGCTAGTACTCCGTTGTACCGCGATTGCACCAAATTCTCTAAATTCTCATTCATTGTCAGACTATTTCAGATTAAATGTTTAAACGGGTGGTCTGCTAAGTCCTTCAGTATGCTACTTGAACTGTTGAATGAAGCATTTCCAGAAATCTGTATTCCAAACTCAGCCTATAAAATCAAAAAATTCCTAAATTCTTTCGATCTAGGGTATGAGAAGATAGCAGCATGTCCAAATGACTGTATGCTTTTCACGGGAGGTAAGGAAAGTCTGGAGAATTGCGAAGTATGTGGTTCTTCAAAATGGACAGAAACACCAAATCAAGATGATCAAGCCAGTGGATCTACTAAGCGAAGTAGGAGAAAGAAGCCTGCCAAAATACTGCGTTACTTTCCTCTGATTCCTAGGCTACAAAGATTGTTTATGTCTACGAAAACTTCTTCTGATATGAAATGGCATGCTGAAGGTTGCACTAATGATGGGATTCTTAGACATCCTGCTGATTCTCAATCTTAGAAAAAATTTGATGAAAGATATCCCGATTTTGTGGAAGATCCTCGAAATGTGAGACTTGGACTAGCTAGTGATGGTTTAAACCCTTTTAGGCAAATGAGTAGTACATACAGCTTATGGTCTGTTGTGTTAATACCATACAATTTGCCACCTTGGAAATGCATGAAGCAGTCCTCATTTATTTTGTCCATGATAGTTCCTGGACCGAAAGGTCCTGGAAATGATATAGATGTGTACCTACAGCCGTTAATAGATGAACTTCAGGAATTGTGGGTGGGTGTTCCAACCTATGATGCTGTGGCTAAAGAAATATTTTCTCTTCGGGTGGCGTTGTCTTGGACAATCAATAATTTTCCAGCATATGCAAATTTATCTGGATATAGCACTAAAGGACGTTATGCATGTCCTTGTTGTGCTGACCAAACTAGTTCAAGGTGGTTGTACAATGACAAAAAGTTTTGCTATATGGGTCATAGGAGATGGTTGCCTGACACACATATATTTCGGACAGAGACAGCAACATTCGATAGTACCGACGAGTGGGAACATGCTCCTGGAGCTTCTTCTGGTTCAGATATTTTGAGGCGGGTAGATGGTCATCAGTTCAAATATGGAAAAGAACCACAAGTCAGCAAAAAGGGCAAGAAAAGGGCAAGGCCAAGCAAGGTGAGGAGACCGATCAATGTGGCGAAGATGAGGATCAGAACATGACGAGTTTAGGTGCATGGATGAAGAAGAGTATTTTCTTCAATTTTCCGTATTGGGAATTCAACTTATTGCGACATAATTTAGATGTGATGCATATCGGAAAAAATATTGGTGAAAATTGTATAGGAACAGTTATGGGAGATGACTGGAAGACAAAGGACAATCTCAAGAGCCGACTTGATTTGAATTCAATGGGCATCCGACATGAGTTGCACCCAGAGGAATTACCGAATGGGAAAGTACTCCTACCTCCTGCAATCTATTCAATGTCAAAATCAGAGTTGGAATTGTTTTGCAAAGTTCTACTGGAACTTAAAGTTCCTGATGGCTATTCTTCTAACATAGCAAGATGTGTCAACTTTAAAGAGAAGAGGCTTCAGGGTCTAAAGTCACACGACTACCACGTCCTAATGCAGGATCTCCTTCCTGTGGCCCTAAGGTCTTCAATGTATGTGCAAATCACTACTGTCCTGAAAGATCTTTGTAGCATATATAAAGGTATTTTCTCAAGAATGCTTCGTGTTGAAGATATTGACCAATTGGAGCAGCGGGCGGCATTGACACTTAGTAAAATGGAGATGATATTTCCGCCATCGTTCTTCACTATAATGATTCACTTGATAATCCACCTTACTGGTGAAGCCAGAATCGGCGGTCCTGTTCACTATCGGTGGATGTACCCCATTGAGAGGTAAAAGAATTCATGCATCTTACAAAACAAAATTTTCAAAAGCTCATTTCTTTTAATCCCCTACTTCGCTCTAATTCATTAATTATACATGTTCAGGTACCTATACCGGCTCAAGGGTTATGTTAAAAATAGAGCATATCCTGAAGGGTCAATAGCTCAGGGATATCTATCAGAGGAGTGTTCACATTTTTGTTCCAGGTATCTGCTGGGTGTAGAGACATCTTTGACTAGACCAAGAAGAAATCCAGACATTTCCAATCTTGATGGTGCTAAATATTTTTTTGATACCGCTGGCACTACTGTTGGTAAAGTTAATGCATTTGAGCTAGATAATTTAACGTGGGAACATGCACATCGATATGTGCTAGACCACCATGCATCAGTGGAACCATTTCGAAAGTAAGTTGCTTTTGAATTTAAATCGAATATAGTGAAAACCGCAGAGTTCGATATTAACTTACTTTTGTTATTCCTTATTTCAACTGCTTGTATTTTAGCGAATTTGTCAGGGACATCAAACGAAGGGCTAGACCAAGAAGACTACCACCACGTGAACAAAACAAGTTGATGAATGAAAAATTTCATAAGTGGTTTGAATCTCATGTAGGTGAATTAAGAAAATGCAAGTTAATCTTCATTATATCTACATTATCCATAGTGCTGATACGATTTGCGCAAAATTAATAGGTACATTCTTTGGATCCTGAAAGTGTGTCATATGAAATACAAGTACTTGCCAAGGGTCCCTATAAGATGGCCAAAAGATACGGAGGATACATATTCAATGGCTTTAGATTTCGTACTAAAGGTTGTGAATGTAATTTGAAGTCTCAAAATAGTAGAATGGTAGTGACTTCTAAGACTAGAAGTTATGCTTCCAAGTCGGACACGAGGCCGATAGATGGAGATCTCGACTACTATGGAGTGCTCACGGATATCATTGAGTTGAACTATTTTGGTCATTTTCGTGTTGTCTTATTTCGTGGGGATTGGGCTGAGTTTGATAGGAATTTTGCTAATAACAAGGATAAGTTAGGTTTCACAGTTGTAAACTTCTCAAAATTGATTCACATCGGTACACACATTAGCCACGAACCATTTGTGTTCCCATTCTAAGTGCAACAAGTGTTCTACATTGAAGATCCAACCCTGCCAAAATCGTATGTGGCTCTTGAGATGCAACCAAGAGATGTATTCCAACTGGGTAATACTTCAGACGATGAAGACGGTGAAGCCATGAACAGTTACATTGCTTCTGAGTTTCCTATGTTTGATGTAAACACAACCGACAGCGGAATTTGCGGGACTTGGCTCCGCAAGGATGGAGAAGAGGGCGATGTATTGGAAGATGTCGTATTGTAGTTTACTTGATTTTCATAGCTCAATCTTATATGTCCTGTAATTTTCGTGTCTTAAATCTTGTTGTAATATTATATCTTATAATTCCGAACATGTTGTATGTGAATTTAATAATTGGTTTAATTATCTTTCTATTTTCTACTGCTTGGTGTCATTTACATTAAACAATGCTTAGTATCATTTGCATCAAACTATCATTGTAGTTGAATTTGTTACAAATCTCACTTTTTAAATTTTTTGTAATTATGTTGATTTGTTAATCCTAGATAATAGTGGCAGTCAAACAGAGGAGGGGGAGGGTAGCACGCCGCCCACTGTCAAAAAACATCGAGGGCGAACTAAGATGACGGGCATATGGAAACTTAATAATGACGAAAGGATTGTGGTGGAGGAAAACGGTGTCGGGCAACCGGTTGGTGATAATGCAAGCAAATTCTCATCCTTTATTGGGGTAATAGCAAGGAACCCACGGATAATTCCACCGGTAAGTCTTTAAATTGGTAATTTTGAAGATATTATAATTTTGAATGCATGAAAGACACGTATTAGTGTTTGTGAGTCTGGATTGTGGCTGTCGTCTATGTTTCTTAATTGGGTTGTGATTAGAAAGAAAGGGCTCGAGTGGAGATCTGGAAACCCATATAGAGACATCTCGTTTATTATAATCTATTATTATTGTTGGACCAACCCGCTCTTGCTGTATGCGTGTGTTGAAGAGAAAGAAGGGATGAGAAAGAGTTGAGGAAAATGCCGCTATGTTAGCCTGGTGTATCCTCATTCTCTACCATTCCTCTTTCTAGCTCCATTTATGGCTTCTATATTAAATTGGTTTCCTTCCACGATGACAGTTCCGTAAAACTACACTTGATATGAACCCTGTTCTTATTGTTCTTCAATAAAATTGGGAGTTTTGGTGATCCAACTAGTGATCATAGCTGCACCCCACTGCATACTCACAAACACTAATACGTGTCGTTCATGCATTCTATGACCAACCCCACTTTGGCATATAGCATGCTTAGATGACATTCTATGACCTGCACACATGTTTGTTCCGCCCAATTCTTGTACAGATTTGGAGGATTTTGGTATACAGCTAGCATCCTTAGTTGACAGTGAACCCATTTTGGTAAAAAATCATGCCAAGATGACAATCAGATGCATGAATTCAGCTTCTTTAACAGTAAAAGAAAATGAAAATTTGCAGTATCTAAGCATATATGTTTCTAGATCCAGGATCACAAATTTTGATTGGGCTGTGATTGGATTTTTTAGTGACTATCAACAAGTGTTCTTAATTGGGCTGTGATTAGAAAGAGAGGGCTCGAGTGGAGATCTGGAAACCCATATAGAGACATCTCGTTCATAATAATTTATTATTATTGTTGTTCTTGTCTCTCTTGCTGTTGTTGCTGATGTCTCTTTATGTGCGTTTGCTGAAGAGAAAGCAGGGATGAGAGAGAGATGAGGAAAATGCCGCTATGTGCCTGGTGAATCCTCATTCTCTACCATACCTCTTTCTGGCTTCTATATTTGGTTTCCTTCCAGGATGATGGGTCCTTAAAACTACACTTGATATGAGCCCTATTCTTATTTTTCTTCAATAAAAATGGGAGTTTTGGTTATCCAACAAACATGTACCCGCATACTTCCAAATGACATTTCCTTTAGAAAGTCGGACTCCAAAAAATCGATCTATGACTAGAATCTCCATTCAAAGCCCAATCAAAATTTGTCATCCTGGATCTAAAATCTTCTTTGAGCCACAAACATCAATGGTTTAGTTGGGATGAAGAATTAATAGAGAAACATATATGCTTAGATACTGGAAATTTTCATTTTCTTTTACTGTTAAAGAATCTGAGTTCATGCATCTGATTGCCTTCTTAGCATGTTTTTTTTACCAAAATGGGTTCACTGTCAACTAAGGATGCTGTATGTATACCAAAATCCTCCAAATCTGTACAAGAATTGGGCGGAACAAACCTTGTGCAGGTTTATTTTAGAGCCACAAACATCAATGGTTTAGTTGGGATGAAGAATTAATAGACAAACATATATGCTTAGATACTGGAAATTTTCATTTCCTTTTACTGTTAAAGAAACTGATCGCATGCATCTGATTGTCATCTTAGCATGATTTTTTTACAAAAATGGGTTGATTGTCAACTAAGGATGCTGGCTGTATACCAAAATCGTCCAAATCTGTACAAGAATTGGGCAGAACAAACCTTGTGCAGGTTTCTTTTGGAGCCACAAACATCATGATTTAGTTGCGATGAAGAATTAATAAAGAAACATATATGCTTAGATACTGGAAATTTTCATTTCCTTTTACTGTTAAAGAAACTGAATTCATGCATCTGATTGTCATCTTAGCATGATTTTTTTACCAAAATGGGTTCACTGTCAACTAAGGATGCTGTATGTAAACCAAAATCCTCCAATCTGTACAAGAATTGGGCTGAACAAACCTTGTGCGGGTTTCTTTTGGAGCCACAAACATCATGATTTAGTTGGGATGATGAATTAATGGAGAAACATATATGCTTAGATACTGGAAATTTTTATTTTCTTTTACTGTTAAAGAAGCTGAATTCATGCATCTGATTGTCATCTTAGCATGATTTTTTTACCAAAATGGGTTGACTGTCAACTAAGGATGCTGACTGTATACCAAAATCCTCCAAATCTGTAAAAGAATTGGACTGAACAAACCTTGTGCAGGTTTATTTTGGAGCCACAAACATCATGATTTAGTTGGGATGAAGAATTAATAGAGAAACATATATGCTTAGATACTGGAAATTTTCATTTCCTTTTGCTGTTAAAGAAACTGAATTCATGCATCTGATTGTCATCTTAGCATGATTTTTTTTACCAAAATGGGTTGACTGTCAACTAAGGATGCTGGCTGTATACCAAAATTCTCCAAATCTGTACAAGAATTGGATTGAACGAACCTTGTGCAGGTTTATTTTGGAGTTACAAACTTCATGATTTGGTTAGGATGAAGAATTAATAGAGAAACATATATGCTTAGATACTGGAAATTTTCATTTCCTTTTACTGTTAAAGAAACTGAATTCATGCATCTGATTGTCATCTTAGCATGATTTTTTTACCAAAATGGGTTCACTGTCAACTAAGGATGCTGTATGTATACCAAAATCCTCCAAATCTGTACAAGAATTGGGCTGAACAAACTTTGTGCAGGTTTCTTTTGGAGCCACAAACATCATGATATAGTTGGGATGATGAATTAATTTAGAAACATATATGCTTAGATACTGGAAATTTTCATTTTCTTTCACTGTCAAAGATGCTGAATTCATGCATCTGATTGTCATCTTAGCATGATTTTTTTACCAAAATGGGTTAACTGTCAACTAAGGATGCTGGTTGTATACCAAAATCCTCCAAATCTGTACAAGAATTGGGCTGAACAAACCTTGTGCAGGTTTATTTTGGAGCCACAAACATCATGATTTAGTTGGGATGAAGAATTAATAGAGAAACATATATGCTTAGATACTGGTAATTTTCATTTTCTTTTACTGTTAAAGAAACTAATCGCATGCATCTGATTGTCATCTTGGCATGATTTTTTTACCAAAATGGGTTCACTTTCAACTAAGGATGCTGTATGTATACCAAAATCCTCCAAATTTGTACAAGAATTGGGCTGAACAAACCTTGTGCATGTTTCTTTTGGAGCCACAAACATCAATGGTTTAGTTGGGATGAAGAATTAATGGAGAAACATATGTGTTTACATACTGGAAATTTTCATTTTCTTTCACTGTCAAAGATGCTGAATTCATGCATCTGATTGTCATCTTAGCATGATTTTTTAACCAAAATGGGTTAACTGTCAACTAAGGATGCTGGCTGTATACCAAAATCCTCCAAATCTGTACAAGAATTGGACTGAACAAACCTTGTGCAGGTTTATTTTGGAGCCACAAACATCATGATTTAGTTGGAATGAAGAATTAATAGAGAAACATATATGCTTAGATACTGGAAATTTTTATTTTCTTTTAATGTTAAAGAAGCTGAATTCATGCATCTGAAGATTTAAGATCCAGGATGGCAAATTTTGATTGGGCTGTGATTGGATTGTTTAGTGGCTGTCGTCTATGTTCTTAATTGGGCTGTGATTAGAAAGAGAGGGCTCGAGTGGAGATCTGGAGACCCATATAGAGACATCTCGTTTATAATAATTTATTATTATTGTTGTTCTTGTCGCTCTTGCTGTTGTTGCTGATGTCTCTTTGTGTGCGTGTGCTGAAGGGAAAGAAGGGATGAGAGAGAGATGAGGAAAATGCCGCTATGTTAGCCTGATGTATCCTCATTCTCTACCATTCTTTGTTTCCATTTTTGGCTTCTATATTTGGCTTCTATATTTGGTTTCTTGTTGAACTAAATTATTGTTTTTTTTTCATAGAGTGGTCACCCAGATGAAGGAAATTCTGATGATCAGCACTGAAGTTGCTCGAGGGGTATGGATCTGTGGTCGGCCTACTCTAGTTGTTGTTGTTATATTGTTCTTGTTGTTGTTATGTTCTGGATTGTTGTTTTAAGTAGTTGTTGAGATATTTGGGATGTTAATTACTGTATTTGTTAATTATCACACTGTGTTAATTAAGCGGTGAATTTGGACGATTAATGGACTATGTGTGAAACTTTATTATCTTAATTAATTCTTGTGTTTGGTTGTGATTTGCGCATTAATATGCCTGAAATTGGTTGAATCAGTTGTGAATTAGTTTACAGATTTTTTAAATGAAATTGTGAATTGAAATCGAATGAAAAATTGGAGCAGGAAAAACCAACGGGCATACATCGGCGTTTCATAGAACGCCGGTGTATCTAATTGTTTAGTTGAAAATTTCGTTAGAGAGGCGTTTCCATACAGGCCGGTGTACCCGTAACTTGCAACAGTCCTAAGATACACCGGCATTTTATAAAATGCCGGTGAATATCTCTATAGTGACGTTTTACGACACGCCGGTGTTTGTAAGTAGGGAAAGAAGGGCGCTTAGAAACAAGCATGCACTGGCGTTCTATGACCGCCGGTAAATATTACACATTCACCGGCGTTTGTACAATCGCCGGTGAAAAGATATATACCGACGGCATGTGACCGCCGGTGAATGTATATTGGGGAAAGAACGGCACCCAGAAATCGCCATATACCGGCGTTTGTCTGGCCGCCAGTGTATTTTAAAGATATACCGGCGTCCAGTAAAAACGCCGGTGAATACGCCTATCTTTCCGCGATGCTCGATTCGGCGGCATTTGCACCGGCGTTTTTATAAACACCGGTGAATGTTTCACCGGCGTAAAAAAACGCTGGTGAAGGTCTAAAAAAACGCTGGCGAATAGGTTCTGTGTTGTAGTGGAAGATTGCCAAAGTAGGGTGGTTGTTGCTAACTTAGGGAGATACCGGGACCTCATCAAATCAGTGCAAGGTTAGACCTTGACATCGCAGGCAGCGACATGCAGGTATCATAATCATCAGCAATGAATCCACGAAATCTGCTTAATAATAAATTATGAGTTCCAATATATAATATGATTAATAGCTAGCGTATTAATAACTTGACAAATACAATAAAACATAAATTATTTCATTTCACTAGTTTATTTCCAATGGATGTCAAGGAATCTGAAAGAAAACATTCAAGTCAATGAAGCATTTCTTTTATATCTATATATTCCATCAACTAAATTGAACATATACAAATATGCACTTAGGTTTGTTTGTTCCATCATGATCCTAATAATCAAGCCTAGAGAATGAATCTGTAGATAAATGCTTTAGGAATTGAACTCAATACTTTGAATGCTAATGATGAGATTGGGATTTGGTTTTGTTTAATGTTTGAAAATGAAGAAAGGGGAGAAAGGAAAAAAAAAGATTGAGATATGAAAGGGTAAGGGTAGAAGTGTAATTTAATAATTCAAAGTTAACAGAATGAGTTAAGTTAACAGATGAATGTGCATAATGTATTTTTTCAAACGTTATATGGATATTTTGTACTTAGGCCAAACATTGGCGGGACACTTTGGTTTTTGCCCCTAAATTTATTCCAAACTAATTTAACCTGTAAGTAGCAAAATTATTCTATATTTAAAAGTATCTTTACAATATAACATAGAGAGAATATCTTTGTTATCGACAGTTTTAGCTTTTCGGATTAGAGATATAACATATGCATACCAAGGGTATTTATGATAATTAATTGTATATTGAGAAACAAGTGTATGATAATCTTCTGTCGTTTGGCTGGGAGGATCGCCTAATAGGCAAGATGAAATCTCTGCATTTTTAATTGTCCGGTCGCTTCTTTTCCTATTACGTATTCAGGAATTCCCCTGAGGTGGGGTAAACTTCATAGATCGGATTGGTCTCCGATGATTGATAAGGTAGAATCCAGGCTGTCGGTGTGGTCTGGGAGACAATTGTCTCGAGGCGGTAGATTAATTCTGCTCAACTCAGTTCTCTCCTCGATTCCCTTATACATGATGTCATTCTACTTCATCCCTTCTTGGGTTATCAAAAGAATCGACCAGATCAGAAGTAATTTCCTCTGGTCCGGCTCTTCTAATTTCAATCCAGGATCACATCTTTGTAACTGGAAACTAGTCTGCACTTCGAAAATGGCTGGTGGTTTAGGGGTTTTAGACCTTAGACACCAAAACCTTGCCTTGCTAGGCAAATGGCTTTGGAGATTCCTCAAGATTGAGGACCTCCCCTGGATCAAAAGTATCAAAGCCAATTACTATGTGGCCAATGATTGGTGGAGTTTTCCGGATCATCCCCAGAGGCTAGCCTCCCCTTTCTGGAAAGGTATTTGGAAAGCGGCAGTGGCTTTCCATTGTGGCTTAAGTCACGGTTGTGCCGATGGTTCCATGACCAGATTCTGGACCGATATTTGGATCGGTAATTCCTCATTAGCGTCTGCTTTTCCAGCTATTTTCCGGTGTTCTTCCAATCCTCTGGCATTAGTGTCAGATTACAATAGTTTCCATGATGGTCATAGGGATTGGGTGATTCCCCTCACGTCCAATCTTCCCCCCCCCCCCCACTTAACTCCCGTTTTCGATAATTTGATTGAAGTTATTAACAACGCGGACTGGCATGACAAAGAGGAATTCTTTTGGCGGTGGAATTCGTCAAAGAATTTCTCAGTACGTTCTTTCTATCTCTTCCTCAATTTTAGAGGGATTAGATCGCCATTCTACGACTTGGTCTGGAATTCTTGTGCTCCGTTGAAAGTTAAGATCCATGTGTGGTTAGCTCTCAACAATAAACTCCTTACAGTTGAATTGCTCAATAAAAGAAATATAGCATGGGGACAATTGTGTCCCCTGTGCGACTCTGTTTCTGAGAATGTGAACCACTTGTTCGTAGAATGCGATTACACACTTTCTCTTTGGAAAATTTCCGTTCTGGCTTGGGAAGCGTCGGACATTCCGGTCAGTCTGGTCGACTGCTGGACGAAGCGCCCTCCTAACCGTGCTTTCCATAGATCGTGGATCCTCTCCCTCCAGATTATTTTATGGTTAATTTGGAGAGAAAGGAATCACGGAATTTTTCGGCAAATTTATACTTCCCCTCGTTCATTAGCAAACGAATTGTTAGTTTTATTCAATTTTTGATCTTCTACTTTAAAAACGGAAGCTAGAGAAAATTTGAAATTTGAAAGAATTGAGAATGCTTACCGCTGTCTTATTAATCTCAATGCTATTTAATGATCACTGCACCTCTTTCTGGTAGTTCATGTTCTTTTGCTGCATCGGGAGCTCTAAGTCTCTTTTTTACTGAGCTCTCTCTAACTACTTTATTGCTTCTGTTTTGAGATTGGCGGTGTGGCCCTAAGCATTTTCCGTGGATGTTTTTATTTGCAGGATTAATGGGTAGTATTGACTACCCGTATAATGCTTTTTGGCTACTATGTTGACTCTCTTTGGGCAGTTCTGGCTTTTGGGTATTTTGTTTTTTGAAGCTCAGCTCATCTATGGGACTGTCATCATTCGTTCCGCTTCTCCGGTGATTTACTGGTACTGTCCTCTTGATCGGCTCTTGCGTTAGATCAGCTCGGTCTGATGGCTTTCGTTCTGAGCTCTTTTTTTTTGTTATGTCTCGATGATGTTCTCCTCCTGTTGGGTGGACTTAATGTTTCTTCTGATGTTTATCAGGCTGGCATGGTTGTTATTGTATTTATGCTTTTTTTTGGTTTGGGGGAACGCTGTGTTCTATGTTCTGTGGTTTTCAGACTGATTCGTTCTTAAGCCTCGGTCTTTTATTTTGTTGCGGTGTTATCAGTCTATTGTGTTAACTGATTATATCTGGTTTTCTTGTTTCTTTTATCTAGTTGATGTTTAATCAGCCTGGGTATCTCTTACGTTCTTATTAGCTTCTATTTCTTTGTCCTGTGATGTTCTGATGAGCTGCCTTCGTTAGCGCTAGCCACTTGTATTTTGCTGCATCTCTGGCGATATTTCCTGCTTACTGTGTTCTTGCTTGGATTGCTTGCATCTTTCGATCTCTTCCGGTGCTTCGGGATTGGAATGCTCCCCTGTTCGGCGTTGGAGCAGAGACTTGGTTGCTCTCTTTATCCCTGTTATCGAAGGCTCGTCGTTGCATCCTTTAGTGTCAGGGCTAAGGGAGCGATGGAGCCGTCGTCTCTCTTCATCCTCTCGATCTGGTCCGGCTCGTCAGTTTCTTTTGTCTATGGCGGTGTCTGCTGTTTATTATCAGCCATTGTTTTTGGCTTGGTGTTGTCGCTCTCGTTCTCTCGTTTAAATTTTTGTGAGTCCGTTTAGTCTTCGGTGGTCTGTAATTAGTAGTTTTATTTCTGTATTGCTTGTTTTACATCTTGTAAGACCTCGCTATTGTAATTATTGTGATTATTAATGCATGGCTGGAGTCTTTTGACTCTATCCGTTTCATCAAAAAAAAAAACAAGTGTAAGCTTCGTGTACCCCTATTCGTGGCTGGCCGAAGGAACTAAGAGTCCGACCAACATGAGAAGTCAAAATCTATGCCCTCCCTGTTCTTTTATACATAACTAGTGTTATTCTATGCAAATTGCACAGCCTAAAATAGTTTTGAGGTACTCATAAAATTATATGGAACTTCAAAAAAGTGTTAGAGAATTGGGAGAAACTTATAAATATCATATCTACAGTAATTACTAAAATCTTCATTATCATCCTCACATAAGCAGATGGTTTAGAGAATCACTGTCATAGCATAATGTCATCCAATTGAATATTAGTAAAGTAGGTAGGGGCGGAAGCAGTGTGGAGGGTGGGACGTTGGGGGCCGCGAGCGGCGTGTGTTTGTGTTTGTGTGTGTGTGTGTGTGTGTGTGTGTGTGTGTTGGGGGGGGGGGGGGGGGGTTGGGAAGAGCCATGCGATTTTGTGAGATTGAGAAAGTGAGAGGAGAAGAGACTGTGTTTGAGGGATTGAGATTTTAATTTAATTTTATTTTTTTAATAAAATCGTGCGTAGTGTATGTGTCAGTTAAATAAGAATCCATATTTTTTCTCTCATTTTTCTATTTCAAAATAGATAAAATAGAGAGAGGTAGACTCTCTCTCCTATTAGTATAAGATATATTAGTGTAACCTTGTGCAATATTGCACAAACTTATATAATATAATATTATATAATATATAGTATAATTTGTGCAATATTTGCACATAATTTTTTTTAAAATAAGAAAATAATAAAAGTTTTTGATGAAAAATTCATCTATATAATAATGCACAATATTTAAGATTTGATTAAGGGGTATGATTGTAATTCAAAATTTGGATGGAGACGTAGGATGGTTCTCCCATTTTTGCTCTTTTTTTTTAATTTTAAAAAGAAAAAAGAGAAAAATCTTTGAACAAAAAGTGGTTTAACATAACTAGTAATTTACACGTGCGATGCACGTTTTAATAATTTCAAAAGATAAAAATAAAAATTCTGACGTAGGGAGGATTTGAACCGGAAACCTGCTTTATAATAGTTATGTGTGTGCATTGCACATGTCGGTAGATTGACAAATGACACTAATGCCTTCTCCCATTATAATATTAGAGATTAGAGATTAGAGATATATTGTATAGAAGACATAAAGATATCATGAGATTTTTATTATTATTATTTTTCTTTTCTTTTCCGTTCTCTGATCTCTCAATTTATTAATAATGAAATGACACATACAATACATATAATTACCTATATGTTCATATGAACCGCTCGGTTGGAATTATAAATAATAAAATGTTGATGATCCTCACTCATTTTGCTTGCCTTGTTTCCCTGACAGTTGACACCATTAATTGTCGACCTTTGATAGCGCAAACAATGAGACTCTATTATGATAAAAGCCATATTGTCATTTTCAGTTAAGATATAACAAAATCGGAGTTCATTGACGAATAACAACAAATAAACGATAAGTTATGTTTTGTATTCTCATGTTTCTTTTGCTAAGATAAAAGACATGTTTAAAGACAAACACGGATACAAGTCTTAAAAATCAGGGTATTAGGAGACAGTCCGGAGATCAATATTTTTATAAGCTGATCATAGTAAATATGATTTGGTGTTCTTGGGATGTAAATCCCTCAAAAGAGGCATGAATCTATGTTGCAAACTGATTCCTGTCCATTGGGTTTGATTAAATTGTGAATTCGTAATTAAATCCAAAAAATATAACTTAATTGGAGAATATTTTTTGTGTAAGTGGGATTCGAACTCCCAACCTTTCGCTCATAAGAGGCTTATTAGCGGACTACACTTGTAAGCCTCTTCGCTGATAAGAGATGAGAAGTATGAATCTCACTTGCAACAAAATATCCTAAACTAATATATATGAGAGGTAAAGTGTGAGTGTGTATATGGCTATGGTCTTTTCCTATAAGAAAAAACATGCCAGTTTCTTTAAAATTATAAAATAACTATATATTAAGAAAATGGTTCTACTCCTCTCATCTTCCTCTATTTTGAAATAGAGCAATGAGAGCAAAAATAGAAAATCTCATTTAAATTACTACGTGTGTGTTGCAAGTGTTCATAAGAGCATCTTTTCAAATTTTGAATTTCAAAAGAGAGAAAAGATAAGAAAATGGGGAAATACAATTATAGTACACAATATTTACATGATTATTGTGATTTTTTCAAACCAGCATTCTCCATCTCTTCCATCTTTTGCTTTCTCTCTTTCTCTCCACTCTCTATAAAAAACAAAAACAAAAAACCGAAGTAAAAAAACGGGAAAAAAATTAAGGCGAAGAGGCGGTTGTGGCGGAAGAGGCAGAGACGGCGGAGGAGACGGAGGGAGAGGGATTCTTGGAGTGTTGTACACCCGGAGGAGTTATGCTGGCTGGGATTGGTGCCAATGAGGATGAGGAGGGGGTGGCATAGGGGAGGTTGAGGAAAAGGGAGGTGAAAGACAAGCCGCTAATCCCTCGTGCCTTGGTCCGCGCAACATCGCCCTGCCCGATGTCGCCATGTCCGATGCCAACCCGAGTGGAACCCGACAGCCCCTTCAGCCTTCGGTTCTTCCTCTTCCTTCATTTTTTTAAATTTTTTTATTGTTGATTGATGGAAAATAAATATATGTTTGGACTTGAATAACTAAATTGATTGTGATGTTTAGCAAGAATTTTTTTTATTATCTATGCTATGATTGAGTAAATGTTAAATTTTTATAGTTGAAAGATTGATTTTTGTATATAAAGTTGATGACTTTCAAGCTTGGATAATTATTATGTTTTGAATTAGTGAGTAAATTATGGACTTTTATGAGTTTATAACCATGATTCTATGGATTTTTTGTGTATGTTTAGAGGTAGTAGGTGACGCACATGTGCACGTGGAGGTGGAAGGGTGCGTTGGAGAGGAAAACGTCACGACAGTCGTGGACGGCGGAGATGTGGGAGAGGATGGAGGAGTGGATAACGGCGTTGGAGAGGGTGTGGATTTGGGAGGGGGATGGGAGGGAGGGGAGGATCGAGATGAGGTGGATCAGGGTATGGTTGTTGCCTGTGAGGATATACACGAAGGCCGAGTTGTGCGCATATTTTTCAGGATAAATTTCACTAAACTAGTTATATATACCTTTGAAGATATAATTTTTCCAATTCCCTCACATTTTTTGGAGTTCCATATAATTTTATGAGTCCTTCAAAATTATTTTAGTTTGTACAATTTGCACAGGGTTATATTAGTAAATTATTATACATATATTTTTTGCCGGTTTGGCATTGGGTTGGGCGCAAGTGCCAAGTCCACTATTTGGAGCCTACCATGGGAGGATATGTTGAACTCCAAGTTAAATATTTCTCCCATGTACTTTGTAAGATACTTTCCTATGTAGTACAATCCCCTATAGCAAGATGTAAATGAAAGAATAAAGAATTCATTCTAAATAGATTCTTGTCACATACTACTCTTCTATTTCACCCCTGTAAATGGATGGGTTGAGACAAAGAGTGGAAAGTGATAAGATACAATACATTGAATTCTCATATCAATCCCCTCAAGTTGCTACAAAGAGAGAGACAATTTCTTTATTGCTCTCTTCCATATTCGTTTTGTTTGTATGACAATGGTTTCATAGGTGTAGACTTTGTGCATATTCTCATTTGTAGATTCTGCTCTCGTACAAGCAATTCGTTAAGGAATTTTGGCTGCTCGAGGATATCAACACTTCCGCTTATGTTATCGCCAAACCCAATGTAAGGCCAACACTTTTTATAGTATCATGTTAGGGCTTATAGTTATGTGATCTCTATATGCCATGCATGCTATATCGACCATAGCCAACATATTTTTCTCCCACCTCCACTGCAATAAAGCTTATTATAAGTTTGTATCCTACCAAACTTTTGATATGAAATGTTGTTATTTCTAATATTATAATTCAAACTTATTAAAGCCAACTTCATCATTGTGTAAAACCAACGTATAAATTTTATGCATCCATTAAATATTCAAAAATATTTCTCCAGTGAGGAACCTTATAGGCTCCTTCTAGTATTACCATGACGAAAAATACTTTCACTTAATTATGCTATTTAAAATTTTCTTAGTCGGTAAAAGAATACTTCTTGAGAGCTAAAAACACCATTCTTGTGGCGTCAAGAAAACGACTGTGTATGGAACGATAACGATTGCAAAACAAATATTGAGTAAATGAGAGGAGAGAGAGAGAGAGAGAGAGAGAGAAACCCCATGGACTTCTTGAGTAGAGAGAGTATACGTTAACATCAGCCCCCCCCCCCCCCCCCCCCCCCCCTCCTCTCTTCCCAACCCAGTTTTCTAACCCATCCCCAAACCCCCTTTTTCGTCCACCAGATAAATGAAGAAAATATGCAAGAAGTGTGGACTTGGTGGTCATTTGGTGGCTGACTATCGTCGTTATGGTTTTCACTGCTTCAATTGCAAGAGATTTGGCCACAAGGTGAGAGACTACCCACTGTTTAACCGTTGTGAGATCATTGTCGTGGAGGTACCCCACAACTTGGGCATGGCAGCTGCTCTCTCAGCGTTGCATGCAAGTGCCTTCCTTCACCTCATCAACCTCAATTCCTCCCTGGCGACGAAAGATGTGGAGTGTGCTCTGAACTTCAAATGGGAAAGCAAGGGCTAGTGGTGGTCCTTGAAGATGGTGAGTGACATAGTCTATCTCGTCCAGTTCCCTACAATAGAAAGTGCAAATCAAGAGGCCACTGAAGGCATATTCTATTTCTTTGGATTCAATACTACTTTCTTCCCCTGGTCCTTGGACTTCGAAGCTAAACTCCGACCCACACCTAGCTTCATTTGGATCAACATGCCCATGCTACCTTTCTACATGTGGAACCATGCGTCTTTGGAATCTCTACTCAAACCTTTTGCCAAGTTGGTGGTTATGAGAAATGAGATGAAGAAAGCTGAGATAAGAAACCAGGCTCTGGTGCTGATTGAGGTAGAAGATGTCTCCCGCATTCCAAATGCCCTATCGATCACATACACCGTTCCCTAGATGTTAGAGAAGCATACTTATGAGGTCTCGGTGCTCCTTCTTGGCAACCCAATCCCAGTTAAAGATGTTGAGAGTGACAAGGTTTAGCTTTTCACCACTGGCTCAAATGGTAGTGTTGGCCAAAATTCCTTTTGGAGGAAGAAATATGGAACTGAGATGAAATTCGATGGCGGAGATGCGCTGAATGTTGCTAACCCAAATCCAGATATGAGTAAGGAGAGCTCAGCATCCAATCAACCACTAGTCTCAGGTGCTCCCAGCAACCAATTGTGCCACCAATCCTACTGTCACCAACCAACTCTAACAGTGACGCAATGAAGAGGGAAATCAAGGAAGGAAAAAAATTTGTTATGGAAGGAGGACATTTTATTGCAGATATCTCAGAGAATCCTTATTTGCTATCAGCTAAAGGGGCAACCCTTATTATCTCGCATGTAGTCTTTGGCAGTAAGCCAAATTTGGTAGGCCAGCCAGAAAAGCAGGGTTTAGTGCAGATTGAAAGAGATGGAAAGGAGATTCAAATTCTCAAATCTTTGTGGGCCAAAATGTAGGGTTCGCTTAGCCCAAGCCTTAACCTGTCCAGTGCCTGCAACAAATCCAGAGACACCTCATTTGCTTCAACTGAAAAACACCTCAGTCCTCCGTGTTTTGAAGATTTAACCACTAAGAAGAAGATGAAGAAGTCAGCTACCATCAAATCTCCATTCCTCAAGCACCTCTTTACAACTAGGAGGGATAAATCAACTTCGAAGAACAGAGGTACTAGTCAGTCTGGTTCAAATTATCTTAAGCATTCCTTTGCTAAATTAGATGAGGCACACCTCCCTGAGATTGCCAAATCGCTATAGGTTGAGCCCAAAAATCAGCATTCCATTGCAGTCATTAGAAACTCTGAGAGAGTAGTTATTGGCCCTGATAGGCCAACAGAGCCTCTTTCTTGAGGCTCTAGTAGTTGTCTCACTTAGTTTTTCTGTTTTATGCGCTTTTTGCATTTTTGGTGTTCTTTGTGCTCTTATTTGTCTTTTTTTTTTTGAAGAAAAAGGTGGAGTATAGCCACCCTGTTTCATTAATTCGTGCTCTTATTTGTCTCTAATGAATATCGGTTCATGGAATGTTAGAGGACTTGGATGACCTGAGAAATGCACTCTTATTAAAGATGTTATCAAGATGAATTCTTTCTCAGTTGTTTGTCTGCAAGAATCACAGCTTTCCAATCATAGAAAGCAAAAACTCAAATCCACAGAAGGTTCTATCATCACCAAATGGATTAATCTTGATGCACTTGAGACCTATGGATGTATTCTCATAGGATGGGATGATAATTTATTTTATCTGACTTACTCTGCCTTTGATATATTCTTAGTATCTGTTATTTTGAGAGTGACTCTATGGAATGAATGGTCTATTACCTCTGTTTATGCACCCCATGATAAGGAAGATAGAGAAATTTGCTAGCATGAAATTATTCAAAGAAGATCCTTCCTCAAGCCTTGTTGAGTCCTTTGTGGAGATTTCAATATCACTATGTCTGATGATGAGAGATTGGGAGGGTGAGGCTCCCTTAAAGAGATGAATATATTCATAGACCTCATCCATTCTCTACAACTTATTGACCTACCGCTCTCAAGAAGAAAATTCACTTGGTCTAACATGCACAACAATCCTTCCATGGTGACAGATTCTTGATTTCCAAGGAATGGGAATTGCATTTCCCTCATTCAGCTTAATTTTACCTCCCTAAGGTGGCCTCCGATCACTGCCCCATTGTCCTCAACACTGTGGCCATTACACCAAAGTCCTTCTCCTTCAAATTTGAAAATGCTTGGCTCTTCCACCGTAGGTTCAAGATCTCTGTTTGTACATGGTGGAATTAGTTCAGAACCAGAGGATCAGGAGTAGATGTCCTAGCTTCTAAGCTCAACCTGCTAAAGAAACATCTGAAGAGATGGCAGGAGGAACATTTTGGAAGTATCAAGGCAAAAAAAGTGATCTCTTAAATATGATACACTCACTAGACATCATCAGAGAGTCCAGGCCTTTTTCTTCCACCTGAGCAAGATGAATTTGATGCCTTGATCACTACATACACTAATTTGGTTCATGCTGAAGTTGTCTACTGCTGGCAAAGATCCAAAGTAACTTGGATTAAAGAAGGTGATGCAAACACCAAGTTTTTCCATTCTATTGTCAATGGAAAAAGAAGAAGAAGAAACTTCATCCATTCTATCCAACATGAAGACTCTCTAGTCTCTGACCCTGCTGCTATTAGATCCTGCTTTAAAGATCATCTCTTCAATATCTGTGGCCAATAGAGGCACTCTAATTTCTCTACTGATTGTCCATCTCTCTATCCCTCTACCCCTGATCTCTCTCTCCTAGATGCACCCTTCACTGTGGATGAAATAAAAAAGGCAACATTTGATATGGTTCAGATAAGGCACCTGGTTCTGATGGATTTTCGATGAGCTTTTATCACCAATTTTGGGAAATCCTCCAAGTTGATATTTAAAACCTCTTCCAAGATATTTACAATGGAAATTCTAGCTTAGAGAGATTAAATTATGCAGACATCATGCTTATTCCCAAATGTGAAGGAACAAATCAAGTCTCTGCATTTCTACTAATCAACCCCCCTCAATTGCTATTTCAAGATCTTCACTAAGGTTATAGCTAATAGATTTGGTACTTTACTTCCTTCACTTGTGTCTTCCTTACAAAGTGATTTTCTCAAATGTAAATCCACTGTTGACAGATACCTTATGTAGCGCCCCGAATTTCTAACATAATAACTTAGAAAATACGTGGCACAATCCCAGCATCAACTTCAATGTAATAGTACATATAGCCTAAAAACACAAATAATTTTATTTCAACTTTTATTACAACAATCTTTTTCATATGCAGCGAAAATACAAACACCTTGAATTAAAAACATTCTTTTTTCAACACTTCTCTTTACAAAAATTACACAAGGCTCTATTACATTACTTATAATCTCCAAAGCTAACTCAAGCGTACAAACCCCCAAACTCTAAGCAGCAACCTGCAACATATGAGGCTAGAGATGATCCCTAACCCCCAAACTAAAGGGGTCAGCCATAAATGGTGTGAGTGACATAAAAACAAACAACATAATTTAATCGTAAGACATAAAGTTATCAACAACATGTATCATCCACAAGAATAAAGGAATGAGAAATAACAAAGATGTAAAGCATGAAAACATCATAGAATGAAAACAACAAGTGCATCTAGTCTAAGTGTCAAGTGTGGGAAAACTGGAAAACACATGCACGAAACCAAGTCAAGACAACACAATTTCTATATGCGGACTCTCTGATGCATACTTGTCGAAGTCTATGCATTCCATTCTACATAGGTTCGGTGCAAGCCCTTAACGTCTTCACTTCATAGGGTTCAATCCCCCGTTATGCAACTAATCCTATCACGATGACTACTACGAGATAAAGATAAACTGTGAGAATTAGCCCATGCCTGATAATTCCGGAGACGGATCCCACATCTTAGGTATTTTATCTGGATAATTCCGGAGATCATCCCACATCTAGACATAGACACATCATCACATGAATACTCCATGTGCGTCTCCTCGACTTTGATAATTCCGGAGATCAATCCCACATCTCAAGCAAACCACTTGGATAATTCCGGAGATATATCTCGCATATCAGGTAATTTACCTGGATAATTCTGGAGATAAGTCCCACATCTCAAGATAGTTACTTGGATAATTCCGGAGATTAGATCCCACATCTAAAGCCATACTGAGGTGCATAACCCATGTTCCCGTTCATCATATCACCACTAGTGCCTGTCCTTATCAATTGGGTTATTTAATTACTCAACGAATCTCCTAGAGTGGTGTACCCTACCGGACTAAAATCAAAACTAAATAACTGAAATGCCTCTACGGGCCTCAACAAAGTAACTCAACACCGGTATACTAGGGTCACTCACCTCTAGAGACTCAAACTCAAAAGCCTTAAACAACTTTCCACTAAACAAAATTAGCTCAACTGAACATCTCAAATCAAAAGCTTAACTGAAGACAAAGTGTAGACTGAATTATCTGAAAACCAATCATTCGAAATAACACATAAGTTTACAAAGATCCTTCAGTACCAGTCGACTTATACTGTGGTTAGTCGACTGCCCAGAGGACAATTATCCAAAATTTTACAAAAAATAACCTAAGTCATAGCAGTCGACTTAAAAGAGAATCGGTCGACTTAACCGAGGTAATTTCCAATAATTTCTCAAAAATATTCTAAGTATATAAGTCGACTTAAAGAGGGTCATGGTCGACTGTCCAGAAAGGACTGTAATAATTTTACAAAGTAATTTTCTCAGTGAACCAGTCGACTGCCTACAAGCTAGGTCGACTGTCCAGAATGACTTTTCAAAGATACTAAAATACAATAACAGGTTCGTACCAGTCGACTGCACAGTAGACCAGTCGACTGTCGGCCTACAGTTTTCACAATTTAGATCTGAATACAAACTCAAAACTGGGGTTTTCTAAAGATTCATTGTTTATGAAAATGACAAATCTCAACAAATCCTCATTATGGTTATATTGCTCAAAACATCAAATATGTCAAAACTCAAGTTCTCATGTTCTAGATTACTAATTCTTTCATTAGGGTTTTCCAATACTGAATTTCTTTCACAACTCTCAATAAAATTTGATTTACAATATATAAGATCCAGATGTTCATCATCTAGTCATAATCATACTCAAATCTTAATCATGCCTTTAGCAATACGATTTTATAAACAAAGATCTACTACTCATTCATAGATTTCACGACATGGTATAACAACATCAATTATTCACAAGAATCATACCACAATACAAGATCTATATCATTCACAATATCAAATCAAACAACATTGCCACTAGCATACGCAGATCAAACAACAAAACAATTTTATATCATTCACAAGCAAACAAAACAAAACAAAGTCACTCACCTTTGAATTGAGAGAATCCACGAAAAAGCCTTCCTTTTTTGCTAGATCCAAAAACTCTCCTCTTGATCACCAAGGAAATGATAATATAATAAATCTGGAGTTGTGCAGCGAATGACGGCTGCACACCTTCTTTTATACAGGCCGGGATTGAAAGGAATTAGGGTTTTGAAGTACTTTTGCAAAATAGTCCTTTTTCAATTTATTACTTCACCTATATAACCTTCCTTAGTTATAATAAGTTAAATAAATCAAAACTAAATAAAATCCTTTTACCACTAAGTTTTCCAACAACCCAGCACGGCCCAGAGATAAGAAAATCCTGGATTTACACTCAGGGTGGCGATTTTGCACAGAAATCCTCCCTTTTGTAATATTTGCAATTACATCATAAAATATTTATAAAAATCCAGAAAAATCAGAAATAATATCTAGTAATACATATTCTATTTTCCAATCAAAATATTTGACCTTTACTTTCCAAAAAAAAACATTTGCACAAGATTCTACATAAATTTCATATTTGCAAAAACACCCTTTTTGTTTAAATCTTCACCAAATCGACTTTAAATAAAATATAGATATATTTAGATTTAAATGCTAACCATGGGAAACCAAAATATCAGTAAAAACGAATTTTCATAGTTTATTTAAGGTCCAAACGACTTTTTACATAAAAGCCTCTCTCTTTCGAGATATTTGTAAAAATAGTTTCTTTATTCAGAAAAATCCCAAAATTTAGAATATACTCCATTGTAATTAGGAGAATATACTAAAAATATAAAATTGTTTATTTTCACCAAAAGTATTTGCACGTATTTCGCACGTGTAAAAATATAAATCTTTAGAAAGTATTTATTAAATCTCCAGAAAATCATTTTAATTCATTTTCAAATTTTTAAAATAATATTTGAAAATACGGGATTCTACACCTTATAACCCATGAAATGATCAATCTCTGCTCTAGAAGAAAGTCTGACGTAGTCATGTTAAAGATTGACTTTAAGAAGGCCTTCGACTCTCTGAACAGGGATTTCCTAGAAGATGTTGGTGTGCTTGGATCCATAACATCCTACACACTGCTAAATCCACAATTCTCATTAATGGTGAAAGGGGGAGAGTCATTCACTGCAAAAGAGGGCTTAAGCAGGGAGACCCATTATCGCCAGTGCTTTTCATTTTGGCAGTTGATGTCCTTGCCAAGATGCTCCACCTAGGAAGAGAAGAACGAACTTTTCACCTCTGCAACTCAGAAATACACTCTCCCAACTCTCAGTACTTAAATTCGCAGATGACACCCTTATTTTCTACAGGGGGGAGAAAGAGGAGATCACCAACATCAAGCTACTGTTATATTTATTTTCAGATTCTTCAGGCCTTGAATCAACTTATGTAAATCCTCTTTGGTCTATTTTGTCCCATCCATTCATAAACTGCGCTCTTTCTCTGACACCCTGAACTGCAAGCCTGAGAAGCTCCTTTTGAAATATCTAGGCTTACCATTGTCTAAGAAGAATATTAGCAAGAGAGAATGACAACCAGTGCTCTTGAATATTGAGAAGAAACTCTCCACTTGGAGAGGCCGCATGCCCTCCAAAGGAGGGAGGGTGATCTTGATTAACTCTGTCTTATCTGCACTGACTCTCTACTTTTCTTCTTTCTTCAAACTACCTACATGGATAATTAGATGAAATGATCAACTTAGAAGTAGATTTTTATGGAATGGAGAAGACACTGAATGTAGAGGCAAAGCAAATATTAACTGGCGGAGAGTTTGTAAACCAAAATCCCAAGGAGGGCTGGGAGTGTTGGACCTCAGATGCTTTAACAACTTGTCATGCCCCGCTTCCCAAAAGAGAATATGGAATACGGATACGTGACTAAGCCCAGCGAATGATTTTCATCATCCATAAGCTGTCAGGATCTTTACAACATTTCAAAAGAATAATCAGAGTCGGAAGCAAGAAAAGTCAACCACTCATGCATATATAAATCAAAATACCAACAGGAATACTTGAAACAAAATATATTAATCTCAAATAAACCAGATCTGAACAAGTCAAAAATTCTGGGTCACATTGCCCAAATACAAAATCATCCAAGTATCAGATACAATATTCAAATAGCAATAGGAAATAATAATAATAGCAGTAAATCATGATAGCAAAACTCTAGCATCTAGAATCTCATATCACCTACTCCATCATGCTGCTGATCTCCAAAATCTACAATTTTATAAATTGTAGGAAGAGGAAAAATAAAACAAACTCCTGTCAATACAAGTTACGGGCTGCTTGTAGTGTAGGCACAAGTACAGGGAAAAGATAAACAAATATAGCATGGAATAGACATGATAACAAAACAGGATAACTAACATAAATCAGGAAATGAGATCAAGTAACATGATATACTAACTGGTATAGGTAACATGAATCAAGTGTCAAACAAACAGGTAAACATGTAACAGGTAAACAGGTATACAGGAATACAGTAAACAGATACAGGTAAACGGGAATACAGGTACAAGTAAGCATGTAACAAGTATCAGGTTATATCAAGTCATGTATTATTACTATCTAGGTAGCACTTCATGCGTCAATCCTTTTACCACATGGTTGCTACATTCAAACAATTTTGCGTTTAGATTTCGTAGTGGAGTCTATAGGGCCGTGTACTCAGGGATCAGAAAAATAGGAATAGGAACAGGTAGAACCTAGTGGATCTCTTCCGAGTTTACCTTCCTATAGGGAAGTGTGTAGTCAGGTAATCAGATAAACAGGAACTGGCAGAACCTACTGGTTCTCTTCCGAGTACACCTTCTAATAGGGAAGCATGCAATCAGGTAACAGGATCGTGAATCATGTAGTCATGAACACGTAACAGATAGGGAACACGGGCCATCTTCTCGGTACACATTTCTATATTTTCCACTACTAGATCTTTTCCTTAACCCCGACTTGATTATTTGTTATTATTATCAAGGGAGAAGGACCTATTGGCACCTGAAGTTAGTATTAATACCCTAAACACACCTAAAGTTTCTATAATACCCTAAACACACCCAAACTCTTATAAATTGGATCTACAGAGCCCCGCCGTTAATTTCTCAGTTAAGTTAGTGGAATATTCTGTGAATATTCCTCTTAACGGGTTTAAACCCGTTAAGAGGCATGTGAAATTACAAAAATACCCCTCTAAAAAAACCGATTTGTGAGCGGCATGTGCCTATAAGTCCAATTTCCAAAACTTTGGGTGTCACTGAGGTATATTATTGTAACTTCAGGTGTTTATAGGGTATTATTCTCATACTTGCTTTTAAGCTTTTGGTTCAATTTCTTGTGATTTATTTTGGTTGTGTGTGTAGGCAATGATGATTCACAGTTGGATATAACTTGGTTCTTGGAATCTCTAAACTGGAATTTCATCAAGTTGGTTCTTGCAATTTCAGACTTTACAAATAGGTCTAACATCTCCATTAAAGGATAAGGGATTTGAATATTATGTTACCTGTTTAATTTAGATGAAAAAAAACATCTTATATGCGAGTTACTTATATGCTATGCTGTGTTGACTTATATGCCAGTTACTTATATGCTATGCTATGCTTATATGGTTACATGCTATGCTATGCTTATATGCTTATATGCATTGTCACTCTTAAATAGTCTAGTACATATCTTCTGTTTTTGTTTTATTAAACTTGTTAACAGAAAACTATGCTTTATCAAATTCTGTTGTAGGTTGAATGGTTCATGATTAGATTAAGTCAATCATTCATGTTACTCAATTGTGAATTTCATATTTGTCATGGAACCTAGACTTGATACTTCCTGTAAATTTCAATACTTCCTGTGAGGGAGGGTTATTTTTGCATTTGAACTAGTTGGCATGGCATTTCAATGCAGCCGCAGTGACACAATTTTTTATCTCTTTGTTACACTGATGCTTGAATATTTGGCAAATTTGATAAATACTTGCTGAAAGTTTTGTTCTGAGCCTACTAGTAATTATTTCATGTATTGTTTAGTTTCATGTACATACAAATACATGATTATTTCTGATTTTTTTTTGTTGGCAGCAGCAGAAGAAGAAGAAGCAGCAGCTTGCTTCGTTATGTAATATTGATTGTGTAATTGTTTCATGTCATGTAATTTTTGTTTCATGTTATGTAATTGTTTCATATTATATAATATTGATTGTGCATTTCAAGTATACAAAATAGTTATGTATTTAGGATTATATCTATATTCTTCAGTTCTTTCTTTGCTATCTATTGGATACTTATGATCTAGAGATGAAAATATATCTCAATAAACTCTTTGCTTTAGGTTGGTTCTGAATAATTTGTTTGTTCTAGTTGTTATGATATATTGATATATGATGATTAAATATTTTTGGTTCTGAAAAAACTATGGCCTCTGTTAAGGATTTAGAGAACAAAATTTTAAAGAAATTTTGAAGGATTTTTGGTTCAGTTGGCACTCTCAGTTGCAGAAATACTCACAATTGTGAAGGACTTTTTGTTATATTTTAAAATTAATTGTAAAGAAATTTTAGATAAAATTTTAGAGAAATTTTTAGGAAATTTTAAAGAAATTTTAAAGAAATTTTTAAGGAATTTTAAAGAAATTTTTAAGGAATTTTAAAGAAATTTAAAAGTCATTTTAAAGGAATTTTAAAAGTTTAAAGGAATTTATAAGGAATTTAAAAGGAATTTTTAAGGAATATAAAGGAATTCAAAAAAATAATAAGAAGAAAATTTAAGGGAATTTTAAAGGAAAATTTAAGGAAATTTAAGGAATTTTAAAAGGAATTTAAAGAAATTTTTATGAATTTTAACAAATTTTAAAGAAATTATTAAAGCATAGGGGTAAAAAAGTCATTTTACCTCTAAATTGTTATAAAATTAACAGAAATTAACGGCGGGGGTTTGTAGGTCCAATTTATAAGAGTTTGTGTGTGTTTAGGGTATTACAGAAACTTTAGAAGTGTTTAGGGTATTAATACTAACTTTAGGTGTCAATAGATCATTCTCCCATTGTCAAATAGGCATGTATGTGTCACAAAACAGAGCAAGAATAACATGGCATAAACAGATAATAGGTTCAGGTTGAAGGATAAATATGTACATGTGAAAGACAAGACATAACAGGATAGAACAATGAAAATTCTAGTTCAGGACAGCAAGACAGTACTGCACTAAATCTAGAATCTCCGTTGCTACAAACATGCAAATCTAGATCCGGCAAAGAATCTGAAAAATAGACTCCCGGACGAATCCAAAAAATATATATAAGTCATATGGTATTTCACAAAAACATAACTCAAAACAGATTTGAATCCAGAAAATGTGTTCAGCCAGAAATCTGAAGTTTGTATTTATAAACAGAAAAACAGCATGAAAACTCACTAATTAAATCCAAGAAAAATCTGGGGTATTTCCTAGTATGTTTAGTAATAGAAAATAAAGTTTCATAATTTTCGGACATAGATAGAATAGTCAAGTAAAATCAAAAAGCATCAGGATACAGTACTTTTGTAATTCTGGAATTATAAACACTGCAGTATTAAAATAGCCATATCTCACAAAATATAAATCCAAATCCAGATCCGTAAAAAGGGTGATAAAATAGATAAAGTAGGATATAATTCATAATCACAAAGTTTTTATTGAAAGCAAATATAATCAGGTCGAAATTATGTATCTCTACTGAACAGCAAGAAAAATCTGCTAGTATAGTAGTTGTTTACAGGTATAGAATAGTTTGTAAAACTCATCAAATAAATCCACAAAAATTCAGGGTTAATCCCAATCAGGTCTAGTTATACTCAACAAAATATTGGATCAAAGGATCAAAATAATACTTTTTACATTAGGATAAAAATAGATTACTCTCCAGAATTCTCATAAAATCCAATCTGCAATTTCTTATACACCTCTGTAGTAAAACAGTCATAACTCGTAACTTGTAAAATGAAAATGAGATCTGTCAGAAGGGTTGAAAAATAGATAGAATTCTCTACAGTTCATATTCACAAATATTTTTAATATACTGACCTGAATAGGGTCTAAAATACTGAATGAAAACGGGGTAACAGAAAATACAATATTGTCCCTCAAGCTCAAATCAACTTAGATCATACGGAATTTGTCCAAATCATAAACAAGCATGAAATATGGTGTACTAGATGTCCAACATGTTGGATCCTGTAGGCAAGGCAAGAAACACTAGAGGGGAGGTGAATAGTGTTTTTAAAAAAAATAAAAAGCGGAATTAAGATTTTCTTCTGATGAGTCGACTTGAATAGATAAATTAGTCGACTGAAGTGACAATTAAGAAGAGTATTTTTAAAGCGAGTCTGAGGAGTCGACTTAGAGATGAGACAGTCGACTTATCACACAAATTTTCAGAGAGTAGTATGAGTCTGACCAGTCGACTTACAGAAGTACACAGTCGACTGTCTAGACAAGTTTCACAGAAAAGCTATAAAGTAAGAAAATGAAATGCAAGTTCAAAGAGATACAACCACAGAGTGCACACGATGTATCCTGGTTCAGTTCTCTCGACTTACATCCAGTCCCCAAGCAACCCACTTGAGATTTTCCACTATTCTTAAAAAAATTACAAGAATACCCTACGACGTTAGACAACAACCTTGTCCAACCCGTAGTCCTTTCTCACAACTAGAGAAAGCAACCCACTCTTCCACCAAGAGTGACAAACCTGACTCTACACCCTAGAGTCCTACTCTCCAACCGAGAGAAAAGAAAACAATTAAATTATTTACAATTAACCTACAGCCTTGTTGTTATTGTGATTTTGTACGTGGCTATTTGGTCGACTTCTGTATTCAGTCCAAAACAAATTTGATGTTATGCTGGACTGAAAACAGAGAACCAAGACTTAGTGAGTTTGAAAACTTTTCTTTCTTGAAGGCACAATACTTAAACTTTTTTCTCAAAAATGCTTGGAACTTTTTCATGGTGATTCTAAGGCTCTATTTATAGATTAGAATCCCTGGACGTTGTAAAAACAGTTTCTTACAACTGTTTAACAACGGATAATAACGGATAAGAGTTTTAAATTTGAAAAAACAAGTTTTGAAATCAGTAAACTGTCGAAATGACTTGAACAGTCAACTGGGTTGCCGTTATGAGTCGACTGGTCAGAGTTTGAAGAAGATCAGACAGTTTTGTACAGATTCAGTCGACTGGTTCTAAACGGCAGTCGACTGGTACTCAACAGCTGATCTAGTTCAAGCTGATTCGAACTTTAGATTTTGTAAAACACATAGTTATAAAAATTATGTGTGAGTGTGTGTGTGTGTGACAAGGCTGTACATCAATCTAAGACTCAACAAAGAGAAAATTACATTGTACAAGACACACAAAAATATAAGACATTGAAGCTTCGGTCTTGACTTGAGTCTTGAGTCTTGAGTGAAGCTTTAGCCATTGTCTTTATATGGAGCTTTGCTTGATCATTATTCAGCTTTAGAAACTTGTGACTTGCTTGATCAATTTGCCTTGAGGCCTTTGTGTAGCATACATGATAAACTTTGATACAACCTGCAATTATATAAAAAATAGCACAACAAACTTTGCATTGTATTGTAATCATCAAAATCAAGAATCAACATTCTCCCCCTTTTTGATGATGACAACACAATAGCTGATAATAAAAGGAATAGAAAAAAAAAATACAAGTGTTCACATACTCCCCCTATCAGATATACATCATGCATAGGTGAAAAAACTTAAAAGAAAAAAATACAAGGCATGTATATATTCTCACAACAGAAAATTAACATAAAGAGACTTGGTATATATAAAACTGATATTGGATGTTCTCTCCCCCTTTGTCATCAACAAAAACAAAATGGAAAGAAGAAATACTTCACACAAACAAAATAACACAAAATGTATTCATAGAAACTTAGTCTTAGTTCAAACTAGTACAAAATAACAAAATGCAACAATGAGTAAAAAATAGCAAATAAGAAAAATAGGAACTCATTAATCTTCATCTTCGTCATCTTCGTCATCTTGAGAGGGAGGAGGAAATTGAGCAGTGAACAGGCGAGTAAGATAAGAAATTTGGGATTCAAGAACATCTTGACGATCCATGAGATAATTGACAGCATTATAAATACTGCGTGGATCATCAAAATCTGCTCGAGGACGAGAAGAACTAGAAGCAGAAGACAGACGAGCTGAAGTGGCTAAAGGAACTTGAACTTGGGGGGAAGACCTAGTGGTAGACCTAGGTGGAGAAGCAAGAAGCTTCATGCGTGCTAAACTTGCACGATCAAAGCATTCATAGTGCTTGACAACATTGGTCTCTGAATCGAGATCGACATCATAAGCACAAAAGACACGAGTAAGTAGGGCACCAAAAGAAAGAAAAGTAGAATGAGACTTATGAAGTCTAGGAAAAATAATACGACCCCAATTTAGATTAATTTTGCCGAATATTACATAGACGGCTTGTTGTAATTCCATAGAATACTGATCATAACTCCCTGTTTTAGGGATGATATTGTATGATAGTATCCGTGCAACAAGTTTTGCAACAGGGGTAATGGACTTATTTGTCATAGGGGGTCTATGATTCGGCAAATAAATTTTAGATAAAATGGAGGCATCGTCCATCAAGATTTCTCCTAAGTCAAGTCCCTCATCGTCTATACCCATAATAAGATTAATTCTCTCGGATGTGAGTTTCATCTTCTTATTTTTGACAGAAGAATAAATGAGTACCTCACCATTATCAGATTGAACAACCCTCATATTTGTATAAAACAGGTAAATGAGTTGAAGGTAGTAGTAGGGTTGATTTTCTAAAGACAAGAATTCAAAAAGACTACAATGTTGAAACAATGACACAAGATTAAATCTATCAAGATCCGAAAAATTAACAAATCGACCCGGAAAGATAATCATAGAACAAATGATGAACCATTTCTCTACAAGATCTGGACTTCTAAGATAATGAGTGTAATCTCTAGAAGAAGAACTCTCATCTATATGAGAAGTTTTAGATATCTTAGGTGCCATAATAGGAAAGGAAAGATAGGGATGGAAGTATACCAACAAGAAGACTTTAAAACTTCAAGGGAACTTGAAATCGACAAGAAAGCAACCGGATTGGAACCCCACAATTGCTGGAAATTGACAACAGCAGCATGGTGCAGTCGACTTCTCTTCTCTTCTCTTCTCTTCTCTTCTCCAGATCAGGGAAAGATTGTGGTAAAAGTGAAAAGAAGGGGGTAGAGTTTTAGGGTTTTTACAATGATAGCAACGGCTGTGATCAAAAGAAAAAAAGGATATCAACGGCTGAGAATGGTCAAAGAAGAGTACCAAGATGAATAGTCACCTTAAAAAATGTGCTAAGATTCGAATTGGAAGAAAAATGAGTCACGACAGTCGACTGGTATTAGTAAGCAGTCGACTTAGTCGAGAGTTGAAAAAAGTGAACATATTATTAACACAACTGGTCGGTCGACTGGTTGAGAATCTCTGTCGACTGTCTAGAGCATAAAACTACAGACAATTTAAAACAATACTTGGCAGTTGACTGAACAACATGTGTAAGTCGACTTACAAAAAGAAAATTCAAGAAATATCATGAAAATTACAAATCCCTAGTTCTCTTCTTAAAGTTATAAAAGTGTCTTCTTTAAGGGATTTGGTAAAAATATCAGCTACTTGTTTATCAGTAGAAATGAAGTCTAAAGAAATGTCTCCCTTTAAAACATGATCACGTAGAAAATGATGTCGAATATCAATATGTTTCGTACGTGAGTGTTGAACCGGATTCTTAAATAAGTTAATGGCACTGGTATTATCACACATTATTGAAGGTTTTTCAAAAGAAATACCATAATCTAATAAGGTTTGTTACATCCATAAAATTTGGGCACAAGCCAAACTTGCAGCGATATATTCAGCTTCTGTAGTAGATAGGGATACCGAATTTTGCTTCTTACTGCACCAAGAAACTAGTGAATGTCCCAAAAAGTGACATGTCCCACTAGTGCTCTTGCGGTTAGTTTTACTGCCAGCAAAATCCGCATCACTATACGACAAAAGTTGAAAATTGTCGGTGCGTGGATAAAATTGACCATAATCAGATGTGCCTTTAATATATCTTAAAATACGTTTTACAGCTTTCAAGTGAGATTCTTTAGGACTTGACTGATATCTACCACACAAACATACACTAAACATAATGTCTGGTCTACTAGCAGTTATATATAAGAGTGAGCCAATCATACCTCGATAGAGTTTCTGATCGACACTCTTACCTAATATATCTTTGTCAAGGGTAGTGGTAGTAGCCATAGGTGTGGCCTTACTACTTGTGCTATCCATGTTAAAATGTTTGAGTAATACCTTGGTATATTTTCCTTAATTAATGAATATACCATTTTGTAACTGCTTAATTTGTAGTCCAAGAAAATAATTGAGTTCACCCATGTGACTCATCTCAAACTCGTTTTTCATGGTGTTAGCAAACTTTTGACATAGATTGCTATTAGTAGAGCCAAAAATTATATCGTCAACATATATTTGTATGATTAAAATATCATTCTTAATTCTTCTAATAAACAAAGTAGTATCTACTTTACCTATTTCAAAACCTTGTTCTAAAAGAAAAGTCTTCAGTTGATCATACCAAGCACGAGGTGCTTGTTTAAGACCGTAAAAAGCCTTTTTCAATTTAAAAATATGGTTTGGGAATTGTTCATGTTCAAAACCTGGTGGTTGTTTAACATAAACATCTTCCTTTATAAACCCATTAAGGAATGCACTTTTAACATCCATTTGAAAAAGTGTAAAATTCATAAAACAAGCAAAAAATAATAAGATACGAATTGATTCTAATCTAGCAACAGGAGTATATGTTTCATCAAAATCTATGCCTTCTTCTTGATTATATCCTTGAGCAACTAGTCTAGCTTTGTTCCTAACAACTTGTCCTGATTCATCTAACTTATTCTTGAATACCCATTTAGTACCAATTATAGTATGATCAGGAGGTCATGGAACTAAATCCCATACATCATTTCTTATAAATTGGTTTAACTCATCTTGCATGGCATTCATCCAAAATTCATTCTCACATGCTTCTTGTATATTCTTCTGTTCAAAATCCGACAAGAAGGCTGTGTGAGATATCATATTAATATGTGATCTCGTCTGAATACGATGTGAAATGTCACAAATTATTAAGTCATGAGGATGATCTCTAACTTCAACAAAAGATTTTGGTAAAGTTGGAGATATCACAACAGGATCAGTCGACTGTTTCACATCAGTCGACTTGACTTCCTTATCGGTCGACTTATCCGCAAGACTACTTTGTTCTAAAGATGTAATTACTTTATTCAAAGGTGATGAATTAGTTTCATCATCTTCAATTAAATTCGATGAAGATAGAGATTCATCAAATGTAACATGTATGGATTCTTCAATAGTCATTGTTGACTTGTTGAAGATTCTATATGCTTTACTCCTATTGTGTTCAGAATAAAACACTTACAACCAAATATTTTAAAGTAACAGACCTTAGGAATTCTATTAAAAAATAACTCATAACAAGTTTTCTTTAGCTTAGGCCTGATCAGAATTCTATTTAAAACATAACAAGCTGTAGCAACAGCTTCAGCCCAAAAATACTTAGATAAATTGCTTTCAACAAGCATGGTACGTGCACATTCTTGCAAAATCCTATTCTTCCTTTCAACCACTCTATTTTGTGGTGAAGCTCTAGGAAATGCAAATGAATGAGTTATACCATTTTTGTTGCAGTATTCTGCAAATGTTTCATTTTTATATTCTCCACCATGATCACTTCTAATAGTGACTATGGTTAGAGACTTTTGATTTTGAATTCGTTTACAAAAATTTGCAAATTCTTCAAAAGCATCATTTTTATGTTTTAAAAAGAAAGTCCAAGTGAATCGTGAAAAATCATCTACTAAAACAAATACATACCTACTTTTATTTAAAGAAGCAACTCTAGTAGGGCCAAATAAATCCATGTGAATTAATTCGAGCGGCCTACTAGTATAAATTACTTCTTTTGTTTTAAAAGTAGATTTAATTTGTTTACCTAGTTGACATGCATCACATAACTTATCTTTTTTAAAGGATAGTCTTGGCAGTCCTTTAACTATATTGTACTTAGACAGTTTAGAGAGATTTTTCATATTCACATGACCAAAACGTCTATGCCAAAGTCAAGAATCATTATTAGAAGCTACTAAGCAAAAATCATTTGAAAACTCATTTGCTTTCAAACACAATTCATAAATGTTATTTTTTCTAAAACCTTGAAAAATTATGTTTTACATGGTAGAATCATAAATTAAACAAGCATCTTTTTCAAACATGATTTTATAACCTTTATCATAGAATTGACTAATACTTAACAGGTTATGGTTAAGTCCACTAACTAATAAAACATTTTCTATAGATGGGTTAGTGTCCTTACCGACCATACCAATTCCTATGACTTTTCCTTTATTGTTGTCGCCAAATGTAACTGTTCCTCCATCAATGTTTTGTATGGTAGATAGGAGGTTGGCATGACCGGTCATATGCTTAGAACATCCGATGTCAAGTATCCAACGACCTCTCTTAGGTATCTATAAAATATCCAATGTGAATATGGTACCCTTTTCATTAGGTCCAAAAAGTATTAGTTTGTGGGAAACCAAACCCATGATGAGTTTGATTTTCCACCATAAGCAGAAATGAAATTAGCAGAATTACATACATTCAGCATATATAAATTTATATAAGCAATTTTATCTTTCAAACTCGGGTTGACTGGAACCCATACATATTTGCTCTGTCCAGTCGACTTTTTAACACCTTTCAGTCGAATTTTACTATCTGTCAGTCGACTGGGAGGTATTATAGGTCGACTTATATGAGGTTTTAGTCTTGTTGAATAAGACTCAGTACCTCTGAATAGACGACTGGTGGATGGATACAGTCGACTTGGCTGAATTTTAGATTTGCTTTTATCAGGAGAACTTACAAATTTAGGCTTTTCAAAGAACTCATAAAATTTATGTTTAACACTAGAAATAGATATAGGTTTATTTATACTAGTGTTCTTAGAAGAATGATCGTTTTCAAGTGATTTTTTAAAACCAAGTCCAAACTTTTGACTATATTTTACTTGATTTTGAAGAACATCATTTAAATTCTTTTTTCCTTTATTAAACTTAGATACTTTTTTGGATATTTCTTCATAATTTTTCTTTAGAGATTCAAGATCCATATCTAAACTTGAAATACAAGAATTTAAATATTTTACTTCTTTATCAAGGTTAAGATTCTCTTGAGAAAGTGTTTGATTAACTTACTCTAAGTTCTTAACTCTAATCTTTTCCTTTTTATGTATATCAAGTCTCTTTATGTTAATTCAAGTCTCTTTATGTTAATTTTCTGTTGTGAGAATATATACATGCCTTGTATTTTTTTCTTTTTAAGTTCTTGAAAAATTTCATTGAAGGCATCAAGTAAATCATTAGAATCATACTCATTACTTACTTGATTTTGTGACGCCATAAAGCATACGTTTGCAACCTCGTTGGTCTCATCAATTTCTTCTTCCGAAGAAGAATCACTGTCATCCCAAGTTGCTTGGTATGCCTTTTTGTTTTTGACGAACTTGTTCTTTGTGTACTTATCCTTCTTGAAGTTGGATGCCGTTCCCTTAGATTTTGCGTTCTCTAGTAGACAATCCTTCTTCATATGGCCTGCCTTCTTACACCTGAAACAAGTTGGAGGATCAATACAATATTTAATTTTTGAATTAAACTTACCTTTTCTTAGGAACTTTTTGAATCTTCTTGTGAACATGACAATCTCTTCCTCATCTTCTTCTTCATCTTCGGAGTCTGACATGGCTTTGAATGCTAATGTCTTCTTCTTTGATTGTTGTGGTTCGGCATCCTTCTTGCGTTCTTCAATTTGTACCTCATAAGCCATAAGATTTCCCACAAGATTCTTAAGAGAAAGTTGTGATAAATCATTGGCCTCTTCTATTGCGGTGGTCTTCTTCTCCCATTCGGGGGTTAGTGCACGGAGTATCTTTCTCCCCATCTCAGCTTGAGTGTATGTCTTCCCAAGTGCCACAAGTGAGTTTGTAATGTCTGTGAACCTAGTAATCATCTTGGACACATTCTCATTCTCCTTCATGCGGAACATTTCAAACCTGTGAACAAGAACAAATATTTTAGATTCTTTCACTTTGTTTGTTCCTTCATGAGTTACCTCGAGTGTGTGCCAAATTTGATGTACAGTTGTTACATTGGACACACGGTTGAACTCCTCCTTTGTAAGGGCACAGAATAACGCATTCATTGCTTTTGCATTGTTCATTGTTTGGTTCTTCATGTCGTCGTTCCATTGTACATATGGAATAGTAGGAGCGGTGTACTCTATTTCCGTCATGTTCCATATTTCATAGTTGATGGATTATAGATAGATCTTCATTCTACACTTCCAATAATTGTAATTTGTTCCATCGAAGAGGGGTGGCCTTTGTGTAGATTGGCCTTCATGGTACTGATTTGTATTTGAAGTTGTTGCCATTGCACTCAACCAGGATCTGATATCAAGTGTTGGATCCTGTAGGCAAGGCAAGAAACAAAAGAGAGGGGGTGAATAGTGTTTTAAAAAAAATAAAAAGCAGAATTAAGGTTTTCTTCTGATCAGTTGACTTGAATAGATAAACCAGTCGCCTGAAGCGACAATTAAGAAGAGTATTTTTAAAGCGAGTCTGAGGAGTCGACTTAGAGCTGAGACAGTCGACTTATCACACAAATTTTCAGAGAGTAGTACGAGTCTGACCAGTCGACTTACAGAAGTACATAGTCGACTGTCCAGACAAGTTTCACAGAAAAGCTATAAAGTAAGAAAATGAAATACAAGTTCAAAGAGATACAACCACAGAGTGCACACGATGTATCCTGGTTCGGTCCTCCCGACCTACATCCAGTCCCCAAGCAACCCACTTGAGATTTTCCACTATTCTTGAAAAAATTACAAGAATACCCTACGGCGTTAGACAACAACCTTGTCCAACCCGTAGTCCTTTCTCACAACTAAAGAAAGCAACCCACTCTTCCACCAAGAGTGACAAACCTGACTCTACACTCTAGAATTTTACTCTCCAACCGAGAGAAAAGAAAACAATTAAATTATTTACAATTAACCTATAGCCTTGTTGTTATTGTGATTTTGTACGTGGCTATTTGGTCGACTTCTGTATTCAGTCCAAAATAAATTTGATGTTATGCTGGACTGAAAACAGAGAACCAAGACTTAGTGAGTTTGAAAACTTTTCTTTCTTGAAGGCACAATACTTAAACTTTTTTCTCAAAAATGCTTGGAACTTTTTCATGGTGATTCTAAGGCTCTATTTATAGATTAGAATCCCTGGACGTTGTAAAAACAGTTTCTTACAACTGTTTAACAACGGATAACAACGAATAAGAGTTTTAAATTTGAAAAAACAAGTTTTGAAATCAGTAAACTGTCGAAATGACTTGAACAGTCGACTGGGTTGCTGTTATGAGTCGACTGGTCAGAGTTTGAAAAAGATTAGATAGTTTTGTACAGATTCAGTCGACTGGTTCTAAACAGCAGTCGACTGGTACTCAATAGCTGATCTAGTTCAAGCTGATTCGACCTTAAGATTTTGTAAAACACATAGTTATAAAAATTATGTGTGAGTGTGTGTGTGTGTGATAAGGCTGTACATCAATCTAAGACTCAACAAAGAGAAAATTACATTGTTCAAGACACACAAAAATATAAGACATTGAAGCTTTGGTCTTGACTTGAGTCTTGAGTCTTGAGTGAAGCTTTAGCCATTGTCTTTATATGGAGCTTTGCTTGATCATTGTTCAGCTTTAGAAACTTCTGACTTACTTGATGAATTTGCTTTGAGGCCTTTGTGTATCATACATGATAAAATTTGATACAACCTGCAATTATATGAAAAATAGCACAACAAACTTTGCATTGTGTTGTAATCATCAAAATCAAAAATCAACACAACAACATGGTATAGGGTACTTAACACATCTACAACAAGTATACTACAAATCACATAACCAAGCGCACGATATCATGAGAATAACATGCATGTATACAACAAGAAGTGGTCATCCCTAGGTTATTTCATGTCATGGGTGTCATGGGGTAACTATGGATGGGTCAACACAATAGAGACAAGATACAACAGGAGTTCACACACAAGAATTGTCTCTAGAACACAACTACAGTACAGACCGTATTTAGTACTTGTATTACACAAAGAACAGAATACAAGTTACTTGCCTTATAGCCGACGATGAGAACGAAGATGCAAAGAGAATAACGGGAACGGATTCCCGGGCACGAACACCACGAACGGACGAACCCACGAACACAAAAATGAGCATGCGAACACACAACAACCGAACACAACCCACGATCACACGATCAACGAACGAACAACCAACACATGCACATAAGGGTGCTTGTTAATGCTACGGTGGTTGCAGTCGGCCGGAGACAGGGAGGAGAGCGGTACAGAGGGTCGTCGACCAGGGGGTGGTCGCGACAGGGGGCTCTGGCTGCGCTACTGTAGCGGCAGAAGGAGGAACGGGGAGGCAGCAGGGTTGGCTGTTGCTGTCGACACAGGGAGGCAGTCCAGGGGCACGAATGGAGAGGGGAAGGAGGGAAGGAGATGGCGCGGAGGAGCGATGGAGAGGAGGATGGTGGATGATGGGATGGGGTGCAGGGGACCAGGCATCGAGTGGGGGTGCAGGGAGAGATGGGTTCGGGAGGCACAAGGGGTGAAGGCGGTTAGGGGATGAGAGGTAGGGCTTAGGGTGAATATAACACAGGTATATATATAGGGTTGGGTTAGGGTTGTTTAACAGGTATGGGTGTAATAGGTTTGGGGATATAAACAGGGTATTAGGGTTTTATAATGGGTTTGGTAATAAATGGGTATAGGGAAATTAAAATAGGGAATTAGGTGTAGGGGTTTTATAGTAGATCTAATAGGGTAATAAAATAGAATAGAGGGCTTTGGGTATGAGTGAATCAAAAAATAAAAAGAAAGATATAATGATCCAAAAATAATGAGATTGGCACGTAATGGACGAATAAAATAGAGCACGAACAATTAAAATGAAGAGGATCAACAAAATACAAGCTCGATCACAGAGACAAAACAATAGGAAACAATGGAATCAAGAAGATCCAACAAAGGACGACAGAACAAATAAATGAATATATTGAAAATAAAAATCCAATATACAGTCCAAGAGAGATACAAGAGGATAAATACACAAGAGAGAAAAAAAATATACACCTAAAAATACAGAAAATGGAAAAACATGGGTTATACAACTCTTTTCTCCTAAAATGGTGGTGGAAACTTTGCTCCAATCCCTCTGCATTAGAAAGCGCAGTCATGCATTCCCTTTACTTCAACCAAGCCTCCTCATCCTATTATTGCCCCACACATGCTTCTGCATTTTGGAAAGGCATTTTCCCTCTTAAAGACTAGTTTTTTAGCAGTGTTAGATGGACCCTGGGTGATGTCACTAAAATCATCTTTTGGCAGCACAAATGATTTCATCATTACTTAGTTCTTCACTTTTACCCCCTTTTGGTCTCTACTGCTTGGAATACTCAAGCCCCCCTCAGCTCCCAAGGTGATTGGATAAATGGTATATGGCATTGGAGATTGAGACTTAGAATAATTGTGAGTCAAGCCATACACAGAGAAAAAGAAGCCCTACTTCTATCAATTTCATATTTCTCTCCCACTCTGTCCTCACCAATGTGGATCCATGCTGCATCTGGATCATTCTTAGTGAACTCTGCCTATAAATTCTTTAGTGATGGTGGCATTAGATCTCCCTATCAGGTTGCTACATGGAAGAGTTTTGCTCCTTTCAAAGTTAAGATCTTCATCTGGATGCTGAGTTGGGATAAACTCAACTCTAAAGAAGTTATGCATAAGAAGGGTTGGAATGGAGAATAGACATGCACATCCTACCAGTGCTTTGTTGAGACAAACTTTCACATTTTCTTCTCCTGCCTCCTAGCTACTCAGACGTGGGATTTCTTCTCCTCAAAACTACACATCTCATCTCTTCCTACATCCCTCGAGCATGCATTCTCCAGTTGGGGTCTTTCCCCTTCACAACCCACACGTTCACACACATGGACACTTGTCACCTTGGCTGTTTGCTGGAGTTTATGGATAGAGAGAAATAGCAGAGTCTTCACTGATACTTCTCATCCTGTTGATTCTATTATTGCTAAGGCCAAATTTTGGTTTGCTTCATGGACAAATGCAGTAGGTACTAGCAAGAAGACTGTGATGATGAGTTCATTTGAAAGCTCAAATGCACTAGATCTCCAGTGCATAAGAGGGACGGCAGCAAATCCTATGACTATCAGTAGCAGCTCTGAATGGTTCCTCTTTTGAGTTTCAGGACTTCATTTCCAGAGTTATTTTTTTAGGGTTCTCCCTGTTTTGTAATCTTCAACTATTTGTTATTTTGTATTTTCTTGATCTATCGAACTTGATGTTGTAATGTGGTGAATGAGGATAATTTTGTTGGCTATGGGATCGTTTTGGACTAGGGAGAGTCTTTATGAACTCGTACTTAGGGTAAGTTGAATTGTACGTCAATAGTCAGATACCTTTTGATGTAAAACCAACCCTAAAATAGAGAATTTTCCAAGAATTTTAATGGGTTAATTTTACCAACATGAAAGTTCTGATCTAAGTTAGAAATTTAAAACAGCTAACGGGTTTGATGGGTTTTCAAGAGTTTGGATCAAATGCTAACAATCCCAATTAATAATTCAACCTTAGTCAATGAGTAAATCCCTATGTGTTTTAGCAAGTAAAAAAGTCCAATATCAATTCGTACTCTAATCTAGCATGTGGATCACTCAATCTCAGTATTTTGTGGTCGACAGTCAAATCAGATAATATACTAGATGATAAGGCAGTAAACACAAATATGTAAGAGATGGAAAGAGTATACCGAATGTGGAGAAAACCAACGTAGAACTCAGGCAGAACACAGCAATGGCAGACCACGGCAGATCAAGAGCACGGATGGCAACTGCAACGAGGGACCTACGGATCTGGCCGTCGGTGAGGTATGACGGCGCCGGCGAGGATGGATCTGGCTGCAATGAGGGGGGAAAGCAGTAGCGGTTGGTGATGGAGAGGATTAACGGGTTGGAGTTTGGAGGAATCGGAAAAGGGGACTTGGGATCTGGAGTGGAGGAAGGTAACAGTGGCGTGTGGGGTGAGGGATTTGGTCACGGGAAGGGGGGGTCGACGGGGAGGGAAGATGGTTGCGGACGACGGCGTGAGCGGGAGACGGGGCGTTATCGAAGGTCGGGGCGGAGAGGCAGGGATGGGGGGTGTCGGGATGTGGGTAGCGAGAGAGGGAGGTGACGATGGCGAGGCGGAGAAGGGGAGAGCGGGAGTTGAGTTCGTGGAGATTGGTGGGTTTGGGTGAAAACGAAGAAGAGAAAGAGGAAGAAGATGAAATGGCGGCTGGTATGTGGGGAAAGTAGGATTAGGGTTTGATTAGGGGATTAGGGTTTGGATTAGGGGATTATGATTTGTATTGGGGATTTTTAAGTGGGGATAAATTTTTAGAATTAATCACTAATTCTAAAACTAGATTAGGATTTATCACAAACCCTAATTTGTATCTCGATTGTATCACACAAGGAGAAAATTGAAGAGCAAAACTCAACACAGTTTTTTTGATCAATAATGGCATCCCTTTCTCATTCATCTCAGGGCCTTTAAATAGGCTCAATTACATCTTGAAACACATCTCCAAAATATTCTCAGAATCTAAAAATTACAAAAAAGATTACATAAAAAATGGAAATAAAATAAAAGTCCTAAACTGAATAAAACAGCTGATGAAGACGATGCCTGCGCTGATAGAAACGCCCAAATCGTCTGGAACCGATGTCCTCATCATTCTCCCCGGGTGGGAGAAGGCTCGACCCAGTCGAGTCAAAACCAGTCCTCCTGTCATAGTGCTCCAAGAGGTCTGGATCCAAGCGCTGGAGCTCTCCGCGATCTATCCAAGTGTTCTCCGACTCCGGCTTGTCTTTCCAACTTACCAAATATCTATGAATACCACCATCTCTAGTAGAGATTATCTGATCATCTAAAATATTATCCAACTCTTCTGTCGATGGGTAAGTAGTATCTGGTAGTGGGGGTAATGGGGGAATCTCACCAGTAGGCTGCAGGGTAGGCTCATCTATAAGAGGATTTCTAGGGTTAAATTCTGGGCCTTCATAGGGTACTAGATCCTCAATATTGAAAGTTTTACTGATGCCAAAGCCCTCGGGGAGGTCAACAACATAGGCATTATCATTGATTTTATGAAGAATTTTAAATGGACCTGCAGCACGTGCGTTCAATTTCTTAACGGATCCCGCTGGGAACCGTTCCGGACGAATCCGAACCATCACTTCGTCACCCACATTAAAAGTTTTAAATTTCCTTCTAATATCAGCTCTTAACTTGTAGTTAAAATTATTTTCATTAATTTTCTTGAAAATTTCTCTATGCAAGTCATGAATGCGGGATGCAAATGCTGATGCAGACTCAGAGACTCGGTGATGTTCTAACATGGGGGCAAGATCTATAGGCTGCCTAGGACGATAACCGTGTACAACTTCGTGTGGACTCATGCCAGTGGTTCTATTCCTAGATGTGTTATATGCAAATTCAGCAACCGTTAATTTCAAATCTCATGTTCCCAAGTTCTCTCCCACAAGAGTACGTAAGAGATTGCCAAGACTCCGATTGACAACCTCAGTCTGTCCATCTGTCTGTGGGTGGAACGCTGACGAAAACTTTAATTTTGTACCTAACTTGTGCCATAGGGTCTTCCAAAAATAACTCGTGAATTTCACATCCCTATCAGACACAATGGTTTTTGGCAACCCATGTAGCTTCACAATATTATCAAAGAAGATCTGAGCCACACGGGATGCATCAAAAGTTTTCGAGCACGGGAGGAAGTGGGCCATTTTAGAAAAACGGTCCACGACGACAAGAATGGAATCGTGTTTCTTTTGTGTCTTCGGTAAGCCTAACACGAAATCCATACTCACGTCTTCCCAAGGGCGGCTGGGAACAGGTAGGGGAGTGTACAGGCCTGTGTTCTGTTTTTGTTGTTTGGCAAGTTGACAGGTGTGACATCTGTTAACAAGTCTCACAACGTCTCTCTTTAGCTTCGGCCAGTAAAACCTATGTTCCACAGCATCAATGGTCTTGCTATGCCCAAAATGTCCAGCAAGGCCACCAGCGTGCAATTCCCAAACAAGATACTCTCGTAAGGATGTACTAGGAATGCACAGTTTGGAGCGATAGAAGAGATAATCATCTTTCAAGAAATAATCATCTATCACTCGAGTTATGCCTTCCTTCAAAGAGGTGTAGATCTCGTGAAAATCTGGGCAGGAGGCATACTCATCTCTCAATCTCTCAAAACCAATAATTTCGGTGCGCAGAGCAGATAAGATCATGTAACAACGACTTAGCGCATCCGCGGCCTTATTATCAATCCCTTTTGTATGCCTAATGGTATATGAATATTCTTGTAGGAACTCTACCCATCTAGCATGTCTCGGATTCAACTTTTGTTGAGAATTAAGGAATCTTAAGGCCTCATGGTCTGAGAAGATAACGAATTCTTGCGGTAGGAGATAATGTCGCCAATAGCGAAGTGACTGAATGACCGCATAGAACTCCTTGTCATAGGTGGAGTATTTTTGTCTTGCTTCATTCAGCTTTTCACTGAAATAAGCAACAGGATGACTCTCTTGACTGAGGACTCCACCTATACCAATACCAGAAGCATCACATGTTACTTCGAAGACTTTAGTGAAATCAGGCAACCTCATGACAGGTGTCTGAGTCATTCTCTTCTTGATCTCTTCGAAGGCAATCGTGGCTTCTTTCGACCAGACAAACTCACCTTTCTTCAAACAGTCGGTTATCGGAGCCATGATCGTGCTAAATCCTCGCACGAACCGACGGTAAAAGGTGGCAAGGCCGTGAAAACTCCGCACATCACGAATATTGCGGGGCTCAGGCCACTCTGTAATAGCTCGTATCTTTTCTGGGTCAGCAGATACTCCTCTGGCAGACACAATAAATCCCAGAAAGATAGTCTGATCGGAGAGGAAGGTACATTTGGTAGGATTAGCATAAAGCTGTTCCTTCCTCAAAACACCGCAGACCTGTCTCAAATGGTCAAGATGTTGCCCAACGGATCGGCTGTAAATGAGAATATCATCAAAGTACACCACAAGGAACTTGCCCATAAAGGGACGGAGTACTTGCGTCATGATTCTCATAAACGTGCTCGGGGCATTTGTCATTCCAAATGGCATGACCATCCACTCGTACAGGCCATCCTTCGTCTTGAAAGCGGTCTTCCATTCATCACCAGGACGAACACGTATTTGGTGGTAGCCACTTTTAAGATCAATTTTGGAAAAGATTGTGGCACCAGACATCATGTCCAACATGTCATCCAAACGAGGAATGGGAAAACGGTATTTCACCGTGATCTTGTTTATGGCACGGCTGTCCACACACATACGCCAAGTTCCATCTTTCTTTGGCGTCAATAGGGCAGGGACAGCGCAAGGACTTAAACTTTCTCTGATGAAGCCCTTTGCCAATAACTCATCAACTTGCCGTTTCAACTCAGCATGCTCTGTCGGATTCATCCGATAATGTGGCAAGTTGGGAAGACTCGCTCCCGGAACCAGATCAATAGCGTGTTGGATGTCACGCAATGGGGGCAACTGGTTGGGGAGGTCAGCAGGAAACACATCTGCAAATTCCTGAAGGACAGGAGTAACTTGGGGCAGGATGAGTGACTTAGGATCTTTAGGGACTTCTCTCGCTGTGAGTAAAAGAATGGTAGCCCCCTTTTCAATTTCATTTGTAAGTTCCTTTTCACCCATATACGTTACCTCCTTGCCCTTTCTCGAGGGAGCCGGTGTTGTTTCAGCTGGACTAGTTCGTGGCCTCACGGGAATGAGCTTTATTTTTAGTCCATCGTGCTGGAACACACATTGGTTGGATCGACCATATATAGTCACATCGTGATCGTATAACCAAGGTCTCCCTAAAATGACTTGACCCACATCCATTTTAAGCACATCGCACCAAATTTCCTCTTTGTAAGCTTTGAAGTCCACAGGGACTAAGCATCGATGTGTTACTTGGAGTGCTGTTGCATCAATCCAAGATACCTTGTATGGGCGTGGATGGGGTTCAGCCTTAAGTCCGGTCTTTGCTAAGACCGCAGAAGAGACAGCGTTGACGCAGCTCCCACTGTCAACAATCACCTTGCAGTTTTTGCCACCTATAGTCGTAAAGGTGTGGAATATAGCAGTGCGCTTCCAATCATCTTCTTCTTTTGGTTGGGACAAAGCACATCTAACTACATTCAAGTGAGGTGATTGGATAGACCGAATACAGTGGAGATACTGGTCATCCTCTTCTTCACCGAAGTCATCGCCTTCGATAGGCTCATAAGAAAACTCATTGTCTGAGTCGTCAGCAATGACAGCGGTACCCTCTACTATGTTTATCCTACTAGGACTGGGACAGTTGCTAGCAACATGACCATAGCCCTTACACTTATAGCACTTAGTGAGAGGGTCAATCTTACTGTAATCTCTTCCAGTGTTCTTACCCTTATGTTCATCTCTATGTGAATTAAAATTTGAATTAGGTTTGTTAGGGTAAGGTTTGTTGGGGTGCTGAGAGGGAGGCTTAGGTCTAGGTGGGTCAGTAGAGGTCATTCTAGAGGAATGATCTCTCGAGTCGCTGGACCTAGAATGAGAACTAGCTTTAAGTGAATCTATGTCGAGGACTAGGGCGTAGGCTGCCGCTATTGAGTCCACGTTTCTATAGATTAGCTCGTTCCTAAGGTCAGCTCGTAGTCCAGCTCTGAACCTAGAGAGAGTTTGTTCTTCACTCTCTTTTCCTAGCGCATTGCACCGAATAAGGAAGTCATCGAATTTATCAATGTATTCTTGGGTGGATTTACTTCCTTGATACAATTGGTTCCACGAATCTAACAATCGGGTGTGGAACGACAACGGTACATACCTCTCAGTGAGCTTCTCTTTCATGGCCTCCCAAGTGGCTATGGGTGCCAGGCCTCGGCCTCTGCGGGCATGTTCAAGATTGGTCCAATGCTGTTGAGCTTTACCCGTTAATTTCATAGTTGCAAATTTAACTTTAAGGGCTTCGCTCATGTCGAACCACACAAAATAGTGGTCCATGGCACGGACCCAATCAAGGTAAGCTTGGGGTTCCATGTGGCCTTCAAATTGGGGAACGTCAGCCTTAACGTTCTTTTTATATTGTTCGTCAGGGTCACGTTCTTGACGTCGATCGTCATGAACATTCCCTTGAGGGATCTGACGATGGCCATGAAGCTCAGGGACAATGTTTTGATTTAGCTCCACTTTCTCAAGCCTCTCATTGATATTGGCAAGAGCTGCTTGGATGGCAGCTAGGGTAGTGGAGATATCAGGGTTGTCCATTTCAGGTCTGGGGAGTCTAGGGTTCCTAATTGGGTGATTGGGAAGGGATAGAAAAGGCTCTTCAGGGTCTGTGATGGTGCTGCGAAGACGCATTCACCAACAGTGGAAGCTAGGGGCCGTGTGTGTCCTAATTTTTTTTTTTTTTTTTTTTTTTTTTTTTTTAAATGATTCTAGACTAAACTAAAATAAAATAAAAATAAAATAAAAGACTACACGATACTAAATGAATGCAAAAATGATGCCTACGATGCAAGAACTAAGGTTTTAAGAACCTTTGCTCTGATACCAAAATGATGTAAAACCAACCCTAAAATAGAGAATTTTCCAAGAATTTTAATGGGTTAATTTTACCAACATGAAAGTTCTGATCTAAGTTAGAAATTTAAAACAGCTAACGGGTTTGATGGGTTTTCAAGAGTTTGGATCAAATGCTAACAATCCCAATTAATAATTCAACCTTAGTCAATGAGTAAATCCCTATGTGTTTTAGCAAGTAAAAAAGTCCAATATCAATTCGTACTCTAATCTAGCATGTGGATCACTCAATCTCAGTATTTTGTGGTCGACAGTCAAATCAGATAATATACTAGATGATAAGGCAGTAAACACAAATATGTAAGAGATGGAAAGAGTATACCGAATGTGGAGAAAACCAACGTAGAACTCAGGCAGAACACAGCAATGGCAGACCACGGCAGATCAAGAGCACGGATGGCAACTGCAACGAGGGACCTACGGATCTGGCCGTCGGTGAGGTATGACGGCGCCGGCGAGGATGGATCTGGCTGCAATGAGGGGGGAAAGCAGTAGCGGTTGGTGATGGAGAGGATTAACGGGTTGGAGTTTGGAGGAATCGGAAAAGGGGACTTGGGATCTGGAGTGGAGGAAGGTAACAGTGGCGTGTGGGGTGAGGGATTTGGTCACGGGAAGGGGGGGTCGACGGGGAGGGAAGATGGTTGCGGACGACGGCGTGAGCGGGAGACGGGGCGTTATCGAAGGTCGGGGCGGAGAGGCAGGGATGGGGGGTGTCGGGATGTGGGTAGCGAGAGAGGGAGGTGACGATGGCGAGGCGGAGAAGGGGAGAGCGGGAGTTGAGTTCGTGGAGATTGGTGGGTTTGGGTGAAAACGAAGAAGAGAAAGAGGAAGAAGATGAAATGGCGGCTGGTATGTGGGGAAAGTAGGATTAGGGTTTGATTAGGGGATTAGGGTTTGGATTAGGGGATTATGATTTGTATTGGGGATTTTTAAGTGGGGATAAATTTTTAGAATTAATCACTAATTCTAAAACTAGATTAGGATTTATCACAAACCCTAATTTGTATCTCGATTGTATCACACAAGGAGAAAATTGAAGAGCAAAACTCAACACAGTTTTTTTGATCAATAATGGCATCCCTTTCTCATTCATCTCAGGGCCTTTAAATAGGCTCAATTACATCTTGAAACACATCTCCAAAATATTCTCAGAATCTAAAAATAACAAAAAAGATTACATAAAAAATGGAAATAAAATAAAAGTCCTAAACTGAATAAAACAGCTGATGAAGACGATGCCTGCGCTGATAGAAACGCCCAAATCGTCTGGAACCGATGTCCTCATCACCTTTTCTTCACCCTAACGAGGAGTCTCATCTCTCTCTTCTTAACCCTTCATCCCATACCTTAGACCAAATTCACCTTCCACACTTGTACATAGTTTTCAGGTTTTAATATATTTTTTGAGGTAGACATTATGTGTACCTTTTCCTGGTTTAAAAAAAAAAGTGGTGTTAAGAAAAATAACAATTTTGAAAAAGTAGTTTTGGTTATACACATTTTTAATTAAGTTTTCTAAATATCCACTAGAAGTCTAAAAATGATTGTAGAAACTAAAAGATTTTCTAAAACCAATGTCAAATTGAGCCTTACACTTTTAGTGAGTGGATACGCCGTAACTTCAACAACACCTTGTGTAAATCTATACATAATTATTTTCTTTCAAAAATAGTTCGAAGCATCCCTTCCTGATTTTTATTTATTTATTTATTTTTTGCTAATAAGAAAATTAGAGCAGACTAGAACCTACTCGCACCACACAAAGCACACAAATCAAATGGAAACTTACAAATGAATTGCATATCATGACGAAGCCTTCGAAGTTTGAATTCTAGCTGCCATATGATTGGCTGCAAAATTACAAATAAAGTTTCCTCAAATAAAAAAGTACAAATAAATTGAATATCATTCATGACAAAGCTGATTATGTATACACATACTGTACATGACATGAAGCTTAAATTTATCTTTAATTGTTCATAATTCACAAACAAAATAGAAGGGGTTCAAAAATGTAGCCCAAAATCAATTGATTCTATTAAATTTTACCCGATCCAAATTGAAATGAGGCAGCAAGTTAGTGGTAAAGAATAAAGGTCCATGAAAAGTCGTAAAGAAGGCGGAATTTAATTAGGCTCTAACGGAACAAGTCACTACCCCCACCCACTCTCCTTCCATTCATTGTCTTACACTTTGACACATGCTCGCCCACATAAAATTTTGTACACTGAAGAATAATTGAAGATGGAGGATTGGTGCTTAATTTCTCTCTCAATCAATTGTCTCAAAATTCTGGCTCAGGTTGTCGTAGTATAGTAGTAAAATAGTTTACCGATAGTGGATAGAAAATTTAGGATTATAAGTGTCACTGAGGTACAACAATGGTAGTATCTTTCATAATGAGCAAAAATCGAATGTTAAAATTGTTAGAATATAAATATTGAACCTTTTAACTCTGAATCATAACTTTAGGAGTTCAGATCTATGTCAATCTTTCAAGTACTATTCAATTTTTACCAGCAATTGTGCATATTAACTGCGGGTTAAAGCCTGAAAAATATATATGCATGGAATCTAAGTATGGATCTTTATAAGTTCTTAACCTACAAAGATGTGTAAGAGTTGAAATAAATGTTAAATTCTCAACTTCATAAATTAGTTTTAGTAGCAGGTTCTTAAAAGATTCTAACCTCATATCAAAAGGTTCTATACTAGATCCATATAGACTACACACGTACCAAATGGTAAAACTGTAAAATAATCTTTTGCCGAGTACCCAAAACAATTAGAGACACTTTTTACTTCTCTACTCAAGTGGCTCAAGTCTTTATTGGAAGTACTCTTATTCAATCGACTATTTCATAATTAATTACAAAAGAATTAAATCTCTTTAATTTTAAAAACTAGCAATCTACACATGTGATGAACGTCCTAAGAACTTTTTTTTATTTTATTTTTTTTTATTTAAAGTAATGCCTATGATATTGTCTAGTATAACTCCTTTTACACATATTAAATCCTTATCACATTCTTTAAATTTTGGGATAAGCAGGAAATATAAATATTGAAACAAATACATTAACAAATTAGCATATCTCAATTCTTTTGTAAGCGAATCATCAATATAAAGTATTTTGGATATAAATATTTGGAAATAATGCAAGAAAGGCAATATGATAAGGCAAAGAGTTGGAAGTAATATCTAATTACGAAATCTTTTTAAACAATCCAAAAATAAATTGTCTTTTAATTAAAGTCCTCTGCACCCCATAGTCTAACTCTTGCTTACTCCTTAAAAACCCCTCTCTTTCCTCTCTCTCTATCCCCCTCTTCTTTATCTTCACTTCGACAGTTATCCAGCTTTTACCCCCTAAGTTTGCTTATCTCTTGCTTTTGAGTTTCTCTCTTGGAGAAAGTTAAGGGAAGATAAACAGAGAGATACATAGAGTCTATAAGGACTCATTAACAGAGTTGCCACCTTCACCTAGTAATATTTCTCTCTTTCTGGTGAGTTTTTCTTCTTTTTATTGTTGAATTCTTGCTTTGATAACGTTTTTTTTATATTACTTCAATATATTTCTTGATGGGTGTTTTCTCCTTTTCTTCTTCCTTTTTTTTGGTCATTAGTTGTTCTTTATTACTTTATCAAAGAAATAATCAAATTTCCTTCATTTCTTCTTCTGGGTATTTTTGTGTTCTTAACTTCCCCTGTTAATCACCACAGTGTTTCAATCCTAGTAAATCGTAGATTTTTTTAAAATTTTTTTTATTTTTTATTTACTAAAACTAATTTGATATGTAGAGAAAACAAAAGAAGCTTCTTATGTTTGTTTTTTTTATTATTGCTTCTTCCTTATTTTAGGATCCATATATAAAAATGGGGGACCATCTCGCATTGCTTGTGGACCGCTTGCTCACTGAATCTACCCTGCAAGCCACAACAGAAAGCCAAGAACATCCACTGGATGTACCCGTACTAAATTCGGGGTCATTCGTTGTCCCCGAACTCACTCAGAGAGGTAGGGGTGGTGGGAAATTGGTGGAGTGCAGGATCTGCCAAGAAGAAGATGAGGTAACCAACATGGAGATTCCTTGTTCATGTTGTGGGAGCTTAAAGGTAAAATATTAAACTTTGAAGGTTAAGTAATAATTAGTTTTTTGTAGCAGTTTTATTTTCTTTGTTAGCTCTCTAGTAGTTACAAAAGGGCAGTATCTGTATGTTTGGGTTGATTAACTCATGAGTCTAAGTTCATGTTTGAGATTATCAGCTTCGTCGCAATTGTTCACTTTGGACTTATCTTTAGATTTTTTAGGGTTGCACTTGTACACAACTATATACACATGACCAAATAGCCATTATGGTGCACTTCTCTTTTCAGTATCAAGATGTCAGATGAGGTCTAAAATTTACTATCTTCTAGTGTTACTCTGGTCAGAAATCAAGTCAACAATGTGTAAACAGATTATATTTGCTTCGGTTATAAGTATTTTTCCTATTAACTTTTTCTTAAAAATTTTAAGGAAAATAATGAATTTTGTACCTATGATAAAAACTAGTGTACTCTACATCAGGACAAATTATTCAATTTTGTGTTCATTATTGTTTTCTTACTCTCTATGCAGTATGTTCATCGGAAATGTGTGCAAAGGTGGTGCAATGTGAAGGGTGACACTACATGTGAGATATGTCTTCAGGTAATCACATATTTAAATTGTATTGCATACTTCTATCTATACTACTTGTTTGGCTGTTTTTCTATAACCTTCATTCGTCATTTGTTGGAATTTTGTAGCAATTCACGCCTGGTTATACTTCTCCCCCCAAGTTGTTTTACTATGGTAGTATTCCGATGAACTTCAGGTATTTCTTTTGCTGCATTCATATCAAGTTGCTAATTATGTTTATGTATGTAACTATTTAGAGTTATTTTTACTTGAAAGAATTGCACAGTGTTATGTAAAATTATCATTCTTTGTTTATTTCAAAAACTTGATGTGTGTAGCATTGTAGGTGTATTTGTATGTTCTTTATTCAGTGTTATAAGATTTGCCAAAAATTAACAATTATTATTGTTCGATGTGTATATGCTCAACTCATGCATGCAGTGTTGCATGCCAGTTCTGAATAATGCTATCGGTACTGATGTTTCTAATGTTCTTATTAGGGGAAGGTGGGAGATAACTAGCACAGATCTACATGATTCTCAAATCATAACAATGGTTCCTTCTGATCGAGATTTCTCAGAACACTCTGACTATGATTTCTACTATACTTCAGCTTCTCAAAGTACAATGTATTTCCGATCAGTTGCTATAGTAGTGAGTTCCTTTCTTTCAGCCACACACAAAGTTTTCACGTTTCCAACTGATTATCCTCTTGAAATTGTGACTGAGGAATTAAGTATGTGTACGTCGATTTTTTTTCCAGTTTATGACTCTCATGATCCTTCGGCATTCTCTTCCTTTCTTGATTGGTGAAGCAGAGGAGTTCTCTGTCCCACTCTTCTCTGTATGTATCTGAAATTCATGCATGATATTTTATTTTATTTTATGTTTCTTCATTGTTTCTTATATCTGAGTTCATTGATTTTCTTAAACTAACTTTGTTATATATTGCCACTGTTACTTTTAATGCCTTCTTTTGCCTTAACTTTGTCCTCCCATATATAAAACCATTAATAATGGATTTACTTGTATCTGGACCTCGACTGTAATTTTCACTTTCACATATATGTAATAGTAAGAGCATCCACAGTAGTGTGCTATTTATGCATAAAATATAATTTATAGCAAACGATCAGCTGCAATTGTTTGCTATTTATGCATTTTTTGACAAAATAGCGACAGTAGATTGTCATAAATGAGAGTAGAAATGAGAAAAATGCATATTATAAGGGACGCAACTTCACTTTCCGTCCCACTGAAAAAAATTATTTTTTAATTCGACTAAACTTCACTTTCCGTCCCTCGCCAAGAAATTAAATTTACTCAATAAAAAAGCCCCTCCCCCCTTGGACGGAACTTCAACTTCCGTCCACGGGGGGGGCCATTAAATTTTTCTTCTTTTTAAAAAAAAAAACTAAAAAATGGTTTTAAATATTAAAAAAATCGAAAAAACCGTGCGACAGAACTTCTAGATCTGTCTGTCACTTTTTGTTTTTTTTTTCTCCTTCCGACGCAACTTCAACTTCCGTCTAGTATTTTTTTTTATCTTAAATTGCTATAAAATAGCATTGTACGCACAGCAAAAAGCTAAAAAAACTATATGTAAATATTCATTTAGCCATTTTTTGACAATCACGACTGTGGATGCTCTAATATCGCATTCTGAGTTAAAGATGCTAGGGAATTGCCAGTACTCGTGCACCTCATTTAGGGTTTTACTTGATAAAGGGGATAGGGAATACATATAGGTATAGGTATATATTTGCAAATAATGATGTATAACACAAAGTACTTGTTAAAGTTAACAGAGACATTGAGAGATCATTATTGGATTGATTATAACTAAGTACAATGGCTCCTATATATAGGAAAGAAGCAAAGATTGAACTAATATATAATCCGATGTGGGACTAAACTAAGTAATATAATATCTAACATCTAACATCTAACACCCTCTCTCAAACTCATGGTGGATCTACCAGTGTGAGTTTGCTCACTAAGTAACGAAATCTTTGGACAGTGTGGAATTTGATGAAGAAATTTAATTTCTGCTGAGAAGAGATCACAAAATGAAGTGAAATTGTCACTGCCTCAAAACACTCAAGAACATAGCGACAATCAATCTCTCTGTGTTTCGTCCCCTAAAATAAACCAGGTTTCTTGCAATATGCACTGCACTCCGGTTATCATAGTAAAGATGAGTAGCTCTTGTAAAAGTGACTCCCATATATGATAATAGCCATCGAACATGAACAATCTCTCTAGTGGTAGTTGTCATCGCTCTATGCTTAACTTCTCTAGAAGAACATGCAACAACCTTCTGTTTCTTGCTTCGCCATGAGATGAGTGAATCACCAAGAAAGAAAGAAACCTGTGGTAGACTGTTTGGTACCGGGATCCCCTACCCAATCTGAATCAGAATATGCACTAAGGTCCAATATAGATGTGGAAGACATGAATAATGAGCGGGTGATAGTACCCCGAAGATCTCTGAGAATCCGAAGAAGAGCATTGTAGTGAATTGATCGATGAGCTAAAACAAACTGGCTGACAATACTGACTACATGAGCAATATCGGGTCCGATCATGCATAAATAGCCAAGTTGTTCAACAATTTGTTTGTATCTAGTGGGGTCGGGAAGAAGCTCATCATCTATGGGGCGAAGCTTCACGTGAAGCTCTAAGGGAGTATCAGTTGATCGATTGTTAGAGAGACATGCAGTGGAAATAATGTATGGTGTATTTCTGCTGAGAAATGAGTATCCCCCGAGAGCCTTGGGCAATCTCTAAACCCAGGAATAAAGTAGTCTGCCAAGATTCTTCATATGAAACAGCTGATGAAGGTATCTTTGAGTGGATGCAATGTCTGCGGCGTCTAATCATATCACCAACATACAACAGTAGAAGTACCCTCCCTGGTGGTGATGACCGCATAAATGGAGCGATTCTGTGAACTCTGATGGAAACCTAGCTGTATGATGACATGACGAAAGCACTCAAACCAGGCTCGAGAGGCCTATTTCCGACCATATATCGGTTGGTAGAGACGACAAACATGACGAGGATGTGTGGTGAGGCAAAAAGGAGGCTAGATGTGGATAGGGCACCATGAAGAAAAGTATTCTTTACATACATATGATATAACGGCCACTGACAGATGGCAGCAACGGTAAGGAGAGTGTGAACTATAGTTATCTGTGCAACTGGAGCAAAAATCTCATCATAATCAATTTCATGCTCCTGAGTAAATCCTCAAGCAACTAGACGAGCCTTGTGTCGCTCAGTGGAGCCATCAGGTCGATATTTGATCCTGAAGATCCACTTGCACCTAACATACTCGATGCCCACTTGTAGTGAAACATCTTAAGTGTCAGTCAGATCAAATACACGGAACTCCTTTGCAATATCCTCCCACCACTCGGGATATTGAATAGCTTCTTAGTAAGTTCTGAGCTCACGTGTGGAGTGTATAGCGGTGAGATATACATGGAACTGTGGTGATTAAGAGGCCAGAGTGGCAAAGCCAAACTGATTAGAAGGACTAGTAGCATCAAGTGTATAGCGTGTCAGTGGGATGCCCGAAGTGGAATGTGTAGATTGACGGACCGTTGGTGGATGTGCAGGGAGTGGAGGTAAGGTCGGTGGGGTGGGTGCATACTGTTGTGGGGATGCAGGTGGTGTGGTTGCATGTTGTGCTAAAGTAGGTGGTGTGGGAGGGGCCTCTGTAGGAGGGATAAGAATCGTTAGGTCTAAATGAGAAGGTAAAGGAGCCAAATGAGTGGGATCGAATGAATTTCGTGAAGATGTGTCCGGGGAGGTTATCGAGAGGATCGGGGAATCGAGAAAGTGATTATCATCAGGAGATGACAAGTAGTAAGGGAAGTATTTCACAAAAGAGACATGACGGGAGATACGGACATGACACGCTATGGGATCAAAGCAACGATATCCTTTGTGCTCATAACTGATACCTAGGTGAACACACTTAGCCGGAGCGGTTAGCTTCGTGTGCTCAGTAGGAGGGGGAAGGACATAAGAAGTGCACCCAAAGGTATGGATCACACTGTAGCCTGGTGGAGAGTGATGAAGAGCCTTATAAGGCGTTGTACCAGATAGGGTAGACGAGAGAGTAGTATTAATGAGAATGAAAAAAGACATAACATATTCAGCCCAAAAAATACAAGGAACAGAAGAATAGAGTATAAGAGTGTAAGTCATCTCAAGAATGTGACGATGCTTGCGTTCAGCTATAACATTCTGTTCATGTGTGTGAGGGCAGGACTACTGAAAAAGTGTATCGTGAGATTAAAGAATTAATCTCATAGTGGAGGAAGTGTACTCACAAGAACAATCTGTGCGAAAAACCTTGATGTGCACATCGAACTGAGTATGAATCATAGTCATAAAGATCTGGTAAATGGCTAGAATCTCAGATCGGTGGCGCATAAGGAACATCCACGTGTAGTGTGTGAAGTCATCGATTACGCTAATGATGGAATATTTTGCAAGTATACAAAATTGCAACAAGTAGTATAGTTTTAAAAGAAAAGAGTGTCGAACCCACAATGACTAATTATTTAATTGAGTATCGAAATTCACTTGATTAACTACTATTTGAAAATTGAAATTTTAATAAAAATAGCAACTAAACTAAATTAACTAAAGGAAAAGCTAACTAATTAAGAATAATGAAAATATGAAATTTTGTTGTTTGTTAATAGCAAAGCTAGTTCTTGGGCTTTTAATTTCACCTAGTTAATTCCACACAATTCATAATTTCAAGTTGTTCCTTTTCCAAGTTGTAGACCAAAATCCCTTATTTGTTCAATGTTTTCTCTCGAACAACACCAAACATATCTCCAACTAACATTTTGTCATATTTCTATGCACATTTTTTTAATTGAAGATTCATTAAGTTCTAAGAATTTCTTTACAGTCACGTTAATCGCGGTAAATCATCTCTATTTTGCTCAATTAATGGTGTTTAATTTTATAATTCTAAATCACAAGTTACCTATTGGTCTCCTTATGATTCAATAAATCAAACAATAGTTGGTCAAACAATTGTAAGCATTAAGAACAAAAATTAAACACACAACCATAAAAAAATAGACAAATCAAATAACATGAAATTAGAATTGTGTTATCAAAACTAGGCTACATCGAAGTCCTAGAAAAATAAATTTAGTTCATGATGATTTTGCAACTAACAAACATTGTATTGGAATGCATAATAAAAAGTAGAAGAGAAAAAAGAACTCTAGACGATCTTGACGAACGCTATGGCTCTTGCTTTCTAATGGTGTGATGAGTCGTCTCCTCCAATTCTCTTAGCCTCCAAAATATCTCTTGTTTCCTAGAGTTCATATCAGCCTTTATATGTATCAGCCAAAGAAACCCGAAAAAGATAAACACAATATAGCCAATTTGGATCCGAAACCCGCAACCCGAATTTCCTGTTCTCGGATATCTGTGCACAGTTGCAGTAAAACAAACTTTTCCGAAGCCACAAAATTCCGTTCGTAACGTATGAGTACTCATTTCGAAAAAGACTCGACAACTGACATCTTTGATTTAAAACAAAAGTTAAGATTCATCCATCTTCATGTCCAAAATAACTGTACAAGTTCTAGGTGCTGCCTTTTTATAAGGATGATGAGAGGTAATTAATTAATATGATAGGTTTAAGTTTAAATAATTAGTTAGTTGAAACCTAAAGATTAAGATTAATCTTTTAGATTTAAACTAATCATTCAACTAATTTAATCCAATAATCAATTCCAATCACATAGAATCAATTTAAATTTTGAATTCTTTATCCTTGTTTTCTTCCTTGATTTTACCAAAATGTCCACATTTTGCACTTATCCATCTTATTCCTTAAAAAACAAATAAATAAATAAAAATGAGTTAAAATAAGATAAAATTTAAAGAAAAATTTTAATGCGTAAAAAAGAGTAATAAGAATTATATAAAAATTACACTCATCAACTAACATAATAGAGATAGCATGTGCTAAAAGGAACAAGTGATGGTCCCCATATGTCAAAATGAATAAGTTGAAATGCATGAGTGGACTGAGAAATGCTTTTATTATTAAAAGGAAAGGCTAAGTATTTTGCCAACTTACAACCCTGACAAACAGATAAAGAGATAAAATTAAAATGACCAAGAGCACCACTACGAACTAAATATTTTAAACGACTCACTAATATGACCTAAGCATCTGTGCCACAAGTCAGCATCAGAACATACGACATCAGCAAAACTAGAACTAGATACATGAGCATGAAGAAAATCTATATGATATAGACAACTACGTTGGCTAGCCCGTTCAACCGTATGACCAGTCTGAGGATCCTGTATAGTAACATCCCAAATAAGTAAAGGTAACTGTAAGGCCAATATCTCATAATACACTAATGAAAATAAGGTTCATAGATAAGTGAGGGGCATAAAGCATAAAAGGTAATGTGAGAGTGGGAGTGCTAATAGATCATGAGTGTGTAGTGAGGAGTAGTGAGCTCTCGGCAGTGTATAACGACGGAGAGTAAGAAAAAAGTGCAGTGCTAGTGGTGAGGAGTGTATAATTGGTAGTAAGATGATGTGATGCACCAGAATTTAAAAACTAGGAAGAATTCATACGTGGAGTAATAGAAAAAACAAGAGCAGGGGAGCTAGTATTGGTAGACTGACCCGAGTTTTGAAGTTCCAGTTGAGCGAGACGCCGCTGAGGAATGTCATAAGCAACATGAGAAGGAAATACTGGAATAACAGCTATTGCTCGAGGTATACGAGAAGGAATATTGAGAGGAGGTAAACCATGTTGCTTCCTACACTGTTGTGGTTGAACTAGAAGTTGTGGATGCTGGACAAAGCAATCACTATTAGTATGACTGGTCTACTTACAGTGGTTGTAAAAATTTGGATGGCATGTGCGCTCAAAGTGGCCAACCTACTTGCAAATAGTGCAAAGATAACATGAGACTGGTGTGAGGCTTACGGAGGAGGTGACACGAGGGGCGAAAGCAAAAACACTCTCACTGCCCGATGTCGGGGTAGAGTCAGAAGTCGGGAGAGCACACAACCGGGTTTCTTCATCAACACGTTCAACAATAGCAGCCTCAATATGGGAAACTTGGTCGCGATGGATCAACTGACTGCATAGGGACTGGTACTCTAGCCGAAGGCTCATCATAAAGAACAAAAACTGGCGACGTTCATGGGTGACATGAACATCACTATTCTCTAGTTGTTGTTTTAACTCACGCTAGATATTGTGCATGGCTTTGTAATGATCATGAATGTTGCGATCACCCTGACGATCAAAGAATGGACTGAACAAGGAGTTGGTACTTATGGGCTCTACTAGCCTGACATACTGGGTGGTCAACTGGAGCCAAAGAGCCTTGGCAGGATGAACACAAAAAAGATCGGCACGAAGAGTGCGATCGATAGAGGAGATGATGAAGGCGATGAACTGACGATCGTGATCATCCCAAGTGACTTGGGAGGTGTGGATGAGTTTCTTATCGGCTTCAGTAGCGGAATCAGCTGGATCTTTGAGACGGGGAGTAGAGCCATCAATGTGACCTCATGTAGAATGGTCGAGAAGAATGGCCTCAACAGAGGCATACCAATCTGTCTAGTCCTTAGCAAGAGGAAAGAGGGAAGTCGGTGGAGACATGAATATATTGACAAAACTGGGGATCCATGGAGAAATACTAATACATGCAAAAAAAAATTGGACAATGGACGGTGGCGATGGCGGTGGCGGACTGAGTGGGAGTACAGAGAAGTAAGGATTGGGTTTTTGGTTTGGGGTTCAGGTTTTAGGGTTTTTTTTTTTGGGGGGGGGGGGACATGTATCAGGGTATTAGGGTTTCGGGTAGTAGAGTATTAGGGTTTGGATTTGGGTTGGGTTTGGATGTATAGGGTTTGAAACGGAAACGGCTATTAGGGTTTGGGGTATAGGGTTACGGGGAAGGAGTCGACAGCTGTGCAGCGGCGAGATGTGGCAGGGGACGGGGAGGTGGCATTGACGGGGGTTGGAATGGGAGTGGTTGTCGGGGTTTTGGGAGGCAGCAGAGTGTCGTGAATTTGTGGATTTGAGGGAGACGCCAGCGACGTAAGGTGAGGGAATCGGGAGGTAGCGGTGTGAGGTCGGGAACTGTTGTGGGAGGGCGGCTAGGGTTTGTGGGTTGCGGGTAGGGTTCGTCGGAGGTGAGTTCGGGAGGGAAAGGGACGCTGATGGGATGTAGACGTCGGGAAGGGAAGTGGTGGGGATGTGGGTGATGTTGTTGCTGGAGTTGCGTCGGGAAGGGAGGTTGCTGTTTTGGCGTCGGGAAGATGAGGCAGATTAATTAGGGTTAGGGATTAGGGATGAAAAGAGAGATTATGGTTAGAGATTAAGGATGGGAAGATAGATTAGTGATTGGAATAGTGTTCTGATACCAAGTTAAACTTAAGAGAGAGATTGAGTGAAAATTATTAGATTGATTATAGCTGAGTACAATGTCTCCTATGTATATAGAAGAGAAGCAAAGATCAAACTAATACATATTCCGATATTGGTCTAAACTAAATAATATAATATCGAACATATCCTGATATGAGACTAAACTAAATAATACAATATCTAATATCTAACAGTACTGAACATGTAAGCATTTTTTTGCCAAGTTTTAAAGAAGTTGTTTTAGCCCTTTTTTTTAATAAACATTGATCTTTATTATCTGTATATATTTGATACCTTATCTATGATCAAAATAGATGGAAGTGTTGAGGACTGCCGCAGTACTGATACCAATTGCCATCATGGTGAGAGTATTAACTAAATGCCTCCGCAGACGACTCCAACAACAGGTAATTTGTAACTCACTGAATTACACAATTTTTTGGTCTTCTTCCTTCATCTTATTTAGCTTTTTTGTTGTAACTCTATCTTGAATGACTTAATTATCAATTTTCAGGATACGCGCGATATACCCATTTTCAGGACCTAATGAAAGAAAGTTTGAGCTCACACTCGAATTATTGTGCCCAACCTCATCCAATTCGTGTTCACCACTGACTTTGATCAAGACTGAGGATCAATTGGCACCCCAGTAGTCTCACAAAAGATTGATTTCTAATTAAGAAAAAAGAAGTTTAGCAGAGGTAAAGGAAAACAGAGCCCCAAAAATTAATTTTAAAAAAATATAATAATCATAAAATAAAGAATTTGTGTTAATGTTTGACTAGATGTATATAAGTAGTTTTGAGCTTGTAAATGATGCCACTCTCTTTATCCGAATAAAGATGAAGTGATTCTGTAAATATAGGGGAAAATGTTCAGAAAAAAAAGTTTAGCAGGGGTAAAGGAAAACAGAGCCAAATAAAATAAAATAAAATAAAATGAAGAATTTGTTTTAATGTTTGACAAGATGTATATAAGTAGTTTTAAATGATGCCACTCTCTTCTAAAAATCAAATTTGTAGTTAGAAGTACTTATCGAGTCTGAACAATTGCTCTCGGGGTATGCATGCAATATGTCGATCTTCTTGTTAGGAAATTGGTGAGATTTTTTAATTAAGAGGTGCTGCAAAATGTAGAGAATGAAAGATCAGATAGATATGTGGGCACAACATTGAAGAAGACAACATACAAGATTTTATTTTAACGTGGTTTGCTCAAAATCGACTCAAAATCGACATACGTCTATGGGCAAGGTAATGAACAATTCACTACTAATTAGAAAATCACGGCTGGTGTTGCTGCTGATTTCGGGTGTGGGAGCAAACAGACGAATTTGTAAGTTCTTAGAGAAAAACAGTAAGGCGAACCTGTTTACTCCACCTATGTGTTGACTCGTTCCTTGCTGCTGCCACGAATCTGCACAAAGTTCGTTACACCCCCAGCAACGAATCCTCCGACGCACTTGTCAATAACCAAGAAGATAAAGAAAGAGCTTCAGGTAGGCAAGGATTCATTACCTTGTAATGGTGGGGGGAGAGGGATATTTATAGTCGCCTTAGGGATCTGTTTCGAGATAAGAACAAATATCTACTTCCCGGTGTGGATGGATAGAAGTGGTTAAAACCACATCTTATGGATAATTACGGATCTGGATTCCTCTTTATCCTTCTGAACTGTTTTGTAACGGGTTGATACCCGTATCGACTAGGACAGATCCGTTTATGGGTTACTGGACTTTAGGAAAGAAATCCAGTTCCCATTTCAGACCCATTTGTAGGTGAAGTTACCATTTTGCCCCTGTGAGCTTTAAGATCCGTGCCCGATTTGAACGGTCCCGATTTAATCTCATTTTTAGCCATATCAGGAGCCCCCCACTCCTAAAGGCTGTGTCTTACAGCCTTTGGGGAGTAGTTTTACTGGTTCAATGGCGTACGGGACTTTATTGGGGTTCTTAAAGGGAGTTCGGATCTTATTCGAGGAGTAACGGTGCTTTCTGAGTTGGCAACACGCCCAAAATCATTCTTAGGCTATTCTGGATTTTTGGTGATTTTTCCCAATTTTTAGCTATTTTTTAAATTATTTATTTAATTTTGCAAATTGGCAATTTATTTTCAAAGAGTACCAATTAACCGTTCTAATTAATAATTATTTATCCAAGGGCATACAAATATTTCCCTGAATTTATAATTATTTTTTAGAATTTCTAATTAATTTTCTTGAATTTTCAATCATTTTTTGCAATATTTAAATAATTAATTAGAATTAATAAATAAGAAAAATGAATTAATCAGCATAATATTGACGTGGCCAAATCTGGGGCATTCATCAACCTTCGGCGTGAATTTCTGAACAATTGGACGGCTGATCTGGCGGGAAGGCGTTTTCCCCTCATTTGGGGGTCGGTGGCAAGAGCGCTCGGCGCTAGTTACCGACCCCCTCAGCCACTTTGGTGGGTTGACACGTGTCTGGGTAGAGGCCGAAGTCGAGGAGGTTCGACGAATGCTGCCGAAGTCGAGAGGGACCTCGAGAGGGTGACACGTGTCGAGTTGACCGTTGATCGTTGACCAGTCAACGCTTTTTCTTGTGTTTAGACGTCGGTGCAAAGAGTGCTCGGCACACGTTGCCGAAGTCTAGGGAGATTTTTTCTCGTGTTTGGATGTCGGTGGTAAGAGTGCTCGGCACAGGTTGCCGAAGTTCAGGAGAGATTTTTCTCGCATTTGGACGTTGGTGGCAAGAGTGCTCGGTGCACGTTGCCGAAGTCCAGGAGAGATTTTTTCTCGCATTTGGACATCAGTGGCAAGAGTGCTCGACACAAGTTGTTGAAGTCCAGGAGAGATTTTTCTCTCATTTGGACGTCGGTGGCAAGAGTGCTCGGCACAGGTTGCCGAAACCCAGGAGAGTTATGTATTTATTTTTTTCGCATTTGGACGTCGGTGGTAAGAGTGCTCGACGCACGTGGCCGAAGTCCAGGAGAGATTTTTTCTCGCATTTTTGGACGTCGGTGGCAAGTGCTCGGAGCACGTGCCCGAAGTCCAGGAGAGATTTTTTCTCGCATTTTTGGACGTCGGTGGCAAGAGTGCTCGGCACAGGTTGCCAAAATCCAGGAGAATTTTTTCTCGTATTTGGACGTCGGTGGTAAGAGTGCTCGGCACACGTTGCCGAAGTCCAGGATAGATTTTTTCTCGCATTTGGACGTCGGTGTCAAGAGTGCTCGGCACACGTTGCCGAAGTCTAGGAAAGTTGTTTTAAGTTGTTTTTTCTCGCATTTGGACGTCAGTGGCAAGAGTGCTCGACACACATTACTGAAATCCAGGAGAGATTTTTTTCTCGCATTTAGATGTCGGTGGCAAAAATGCTCGGCACACGTTGCCAAAGTTCAGGAGTGATTTTTCTCTCATTTTGATGTCGGTGGCAAGAGTGTTTGGCACACGTTGCCGAAATCCAGGAGAGATTTTTCTCGCATTTGGACGTCGGTGGCAAGAGTGCTCGGCAAACGTTGTCGATGTCCAGAAGAGGTTTTTTCTCACATTTGGACGTCGGTGGTAAGAGTGCTCGGCACAGGTTGCCGAAGTCCAGGAGTGATTTTTCTCACATTTGGATGTCGGTGGCAAGAGTTCTCGGCACAGGTTGCCGATGTCCAGGAGAATTTATTCTCGCATTTGGACGTCGGTGGCAAGAGTGCTCGACACATGTTGCCAAAGTCCAGGAAAGATTTTTTCTCGCATTTGGACGGCGGTGGCAAGAGTTCTCGGCACACGTTGCCGAAGTCCAGGAGAGATTTTTTCTCAGATTTGGATGTCAGTGGCAAGAGTGCTCGGCACACGTTGCCGAAGTCCAGGAGAATGGCATGTGACACGCTGGCCGTTTGACCGTTGACCAGTCAAAGGCTTGTTGAGTTTCTCCCTTTTCTGTCATCTTGCGGTAAATGGGTCGGGCTTTTGAGTTTTTTTAGGCCTTTCAGTCTCGATTAGTGCGCCCCCTCTATAAAACTTCACCCCCCATTCTCATTTGTTCACTTTCTAGTTTTTACTCAGGCAATTCTTTTTCACTAGCGGGAGCTTCAGGCGAGATTTTACCAATTTCTGGTGACTTTTCCGACCGTCATTGTCACAACAAGATAATCTCGCACTTAGTTTATTTTTAGAGAATGTCTAGCTTTTCTCCGAGGCAGGAGACCTCTCCTACTCTCTCTCATGAGCCGACCTTGAGACAAGTTCCTTCAATCGACAAAGGCAAAGCCGTAAAAGGGTCTTCTTCGGTCATGGTGGAGACTGTGGTTGAGAATCCACGGAGGATGGGGGAGTTCGGCAGAATGCCCGGGGTGCTGACCGGACTTCAGAGCGTTCGAGACCTTCTGGACGAACTGGCCGAGCTCATAACGTACGGCATGGGGCGGAACTTCGAGGAGAATGCCGCCAGAGAGACTTCGAAGGTCGACAAGATGATTTCCATACTCAACGAGGCGGATCTGGCATCGGTTCGGGGGTGTTTTCAGATCCCTGAAGAGTTCGAACTGATGCTGCCAGGGCCCGAGGTAAGGGCCAATTCTCCGATGCTGGTGAATATATGCTTCTGACCTGTCGATGCCTTCATAATCGGGGTACGAATGCCTCTTCATCCGTTCGTCGTCGAGGTGTTGTGGTGGTTTCGAATCAGCCCAGTCCAGTTCATGCCGAACGTGTAGAGTCTAATCAATGGGTTCATCCTTCACTGTCAGGCGGTGGGGCTCGAGCCGTATTTGAGGGTGTTGCGGACCGTATATTGGCTTCATCAACAACATAAGTCGGAGTTCAGGTTCTACCTGGCTCCGAGGCATGGTGCCAAGCTTGTCAGCTGCCCCGACTCGATAAAGTATTGGAGGGACAAGTACTTCCTTATCTAGAATCGAGAGCCGTGGATCATCCTAATGACTTGGGTCAAGAAGTCTCGAGGAGGGCGAAGGAGAGCTCGGTGCTCAGCCTTGACGAAGATGAGAAGTTTTAGACGCTTCTCGATCGGCCAAAGTTCAATTGGATGAACCTGACCTAGGAGGTGCTCTTTAGGGGGGATCTCATCCATATAAACCCTAGTATGCAGTTTATTTTTAGCCTCGCGTTCTTCTTCTTGAGTCTGGTATTGCTTGTGCATAACCCTCTTTTCTCCCTTTTTTTGTTGTTGCAGAAACTATGGATTTCGATGACATGTTGGAGCAGCGCAGGGTCCTGAGCAGCAAGGCCCCGAGGAAGAGGAAGAGGGTGGTCTCGAAGGTGGCCTCACCGAGGGTGAAGACTGTCGCCGCTGCCGTGGAACAGGCGGCGGTGCAGGCCACCGTTATTTAGCGGCCGCTGACCCCCGCAGCGGCATCGGCCTCGGCAGAGGCGGGGGCCTTTCCCTTAGTAGCGGCTTTGGGTTTGGAGGCCCCGCCGTTGACAGCCGAAGTCCAGGTGTTCTTGACCGAGGAGCACAAGAAAATTTTCGTCCTGGACTGGCAAGTCCGCAAGCTCGACGGGTTTGTAGGAGACTCGTCGTCCAGTACGCAAGTTGTTCGGCACCTCGCTACACCGAAGGACAGAGCTGCCATGGACGCTGGCAGTGTTGGTGACGACGCGCTCGAGATCACCCGATCGACGTTATCGGTAAGTATTGTGGACTTGCTGTTTTCAATTATCCCTTCCGAGTTTGTCATGGTGCTCCGCCTTCTTTTTGCAGATAACTTGCCACTTCGGTCATCTGATGAAAAAGATGACCAAACTAGAGAAGGACTTGAAGCAAGAGACCAACCGAGCTTGGGCAGAGAAGGCTCGGATTGTCAAGGAACTCGAGCAGCTAAAGGCCGAAGCCGAAGGGAAGACCGCACGGTTGGAGTACCTCGAAAGCCATGTGGCAAAGCTCGAGGCCGACAATGCTCTGCTGCTCCAACAAAAGGAGTCGGCAGCGAAGGACAAGGAGGATGCCGTCGCCACTGCTAGGGTCGCTACGGCTAAGGAGGCCGATGCCGAAGCCATGGAGAGGGCAAAAGGGTACCTCGCCGTCAACATGGCGAAGGCCTACACCCATGCAATTGCGCAGGTGAGGTTGATTGTGCCGGATGGCGCCTATTCCCCGACCCCGTCCCGGGGTTCGACGACGCCTCTGAGGAGGGTGAAGAAGAGGACGAGGTCGAGGTGGTCGAGGCCGAGTTCGACGAGGCAGAGGTAGAGGCCGATGCGGAGGACATGCCCCTAGTGATCGTCGCTGCCAGGATCGGATCCCTCAGTGACCGGGGATCACGTTAAAGAGGTCCGCCCTTGACCTATTTGTAAGTCATCTGTTTTGAACCAAAAAGTGTTGCCTAATTGCGGATTGGCCACCGCTTTTATTTGTTGAATTTCGATGAAATGAAAAAAAAAATGACAAGTGTTGTGGCTTTGAAACTTGTATGTTTGCTTTACTTCCGAGCTGTCCCGTAGTAGCTTCGTTTAGACGTAGTATCTTCATGTTGGCTCTTCGAAAAAAAGGTTCACGCCCCCTTTTTTTTGTTCGACTTTCACAGATTAGCGAAGTGTCTCGTCTACGGTCTAACCAGGGCATCGTCAAGTTGGGGCTCGCACTATCTCGAGAGAGGCTTTATAAAGCCGAGTCAGAGTTGAGTTATCTAAAGCTGACATTGGCCCATCATGACTCAACATCTAGAGGAGAAGTCTCACGACGTGCCCCCTGAAGGAGAGGTGACATGTCCCTCGATGGCCGTCAGCCAAGGCGTGAGACTCAAGTTCCTTCTTCAGTCTCTATTCGATGCTAGGGCTGAGAGAGATGGATTGAAGAACGTAGTGCTCGAGAAAAGCTTGGAGGCGGCGCACCTTCGGAGGGCTATCTCCGAGGCTTCTCGTGGGGGCAGCTCGAGTCGAATGCCTCGCCTGAAGGTCAGAGTGACGGACGACTCATTGAAGGAACGGATTGTGGAGCTAGAGGCGGAGAACCTTCGTCTGCGATGGTTTTCTGAGGGGATTAACGTCAGAAGCACTTCCTGCCCCCGAGATTAGTATGCCCAAGGAAGGTCGTTCCAAGAGTTAGCGCTATGCTCGCCCCCCGTCATGAGACACCCTGGGGACGCACAAAGCTGGGTGGCCAGCTCATCGAGAGTAACATCTGTTGGAGCGACTCTCAGGCTTTTAAGTGCCGACGACGCTACCTGGCTCGCCGGCTTAGAGACTTCTACGAAAATGAGGCGACAGCAACACAGCGCTCGCCGACCCCGCTTATCTCTTAATAGAAGCATCCCGCTCCCTAGGAGGGGTTAGGGAGGAATTTTGTAAACTTGCAGTCTTTGTTTCATATGAGTTGTATCTCAAATAATAAGTTTTTGGTCTAGAATTAGACTTGTACCTCAAATTTTGATGAAATAATATAGTCACTTCTCAAGCTTTTTGTGAGAGTTGCATTTCGTTAATGTTTGCAAGTGTATCAACAGTCGTAGGAGCAACTCCGAATGGTGCGCTACTTTGTACTCGCTCGTTCGCAAGTAGCAAAAGTTGCATCGAACCAAGTGTTGGACTCCGAACTTGTCGTTTAGAGAGTATCAACAGTTGTAGGAGAAATTCTGAATAGTGAGCTACTTCATACTCGCTCGTTCGCAAGTAGAAAAAGTTGCATCGAACCAAGTGTTGGACTCCGAACTTGTCATTTAGAGAGTATCAATAGTTGTAGGAGCAATTCCGAATGGTGAGCTACTTCGTTCTCGCTCGTTCGCAAGTAGCAAAAGTTGCACCGAACCAAGTGTTGGACTCCGAACTTGTCGTTTAGAGAGTATCAACAGTTGTAGGAACAATTCCGAATAGTGAGCTACTTCGTACTCGCTCGTTCGCAAGTAGCAAAAGTTGCATCGAACTAAGTGTTGGACTCTGAACTTGTTGTTTAATGAGTATTTTTTTGCAAGCCTAAAAGTAGTACATCCACAATGCTCAGAGTAGAGAATCTACAGGGGATAGATCACTTTTATTAAAAACAACTAAGCAGCTGCTTCTAAGTTGCGAGCCATTATTACATTTGTTAAAGAAAAAGAAACAAACTTCAACATGCTTTTAAGGAGAACACATCTTGGAGAAGTTGCTTGGAGCGGTGTTTAAACACCCTCTTGGTACTTCAACAAGTGCTCTGTGTTCCATGTCCTCGGCACCCTCTAGCCCCTCGGATCTTCAAGTTGATAAGCACCCAGGCGGACAACTTTGGAGATTCTATATGGTCCTTCCCAACTGGGTGCCAACTTGCCCTTCTTGCGGGGAAAAAAAATAGACAGCTTCCTGAGCACCAGATCTCCTTCTTTGAGATTAGTAGGGCGAACTCTCCTATCGTAGGATTGCTCGATCCTATGCCGATAGGTTTCTTGCCGAATGGAGGATCTCTTACGAAGCTGACAAATGAGGTCCAAGTTGTTGCAAAGCTCGTTCGTGTTTTTCTCTTCGTTGTAAGCAATCAGGCGGGGGGATGGTAGGCCCACCTCCAAGGGGATAACGGCTTCAAAGCCGTAAGTGAGGTTGAAGGGCGATTCTCCCATCGGGGTCTTCTTCGTAGTGCGATAGCTCTAGAGCACATTAGGAAGCTGCTCTGCACATTGAGGCCATCAGGTTTTTGACCTTGGCCAAGTACTTGGCTATGCGTTCGTCTCATGCTTCGTATTCTCCAGACACCTGGTTTACCACCAGCTGCAAGTCGCTAAATATCTTGACATGCTTCGCCCCTGCCATGCACAGGCCTACTATTAGGGCTTTATACTCGGCCTCGTTGTTGGATGCTCTGAAGTTGATGCAGAGTGAGTACTGGAGGATGAAATCATCTGGTCCTGCCAGGATGACTCCTGCTCCACTCCCATCGGCGCACGAGGACCCATGTACCTACACCATCCAGAATGGGGGTTCCTCTCTTGCTTTGTTGACCTCGGGAATTGTACTCTCCACTATAAACTCGGCTAGGGCTTGAGCCTTGATAGCGGTTCGAGGCTGATAGCTGGTGGCTTAGCTCGATGGACCACTTCATAAGGCGCCAAGAGGTCTTGGGCTTGTGGAGGACTTGTTTGAGCGGCTGGTCGGTAAGAACGACCACCGAGTGAGACTGAAAGTAAGGGCGGAGCTTCCGGGTCGCCATGACCAAGGCATAGGCCATCTTCTCAAGCTTCGGGTAATGGAGTTCAGCATCCCTAAGGACTTTACTCACGTAGTGGATGGGCCTCTGCGTCTTGTCTTCTTCTCTTACTAAAACAGCACTGAAGGTCTGCTCCGAAGCGGTGAGGTATAGGTAGATGACCTCCCCGAGCCTTGGCTTGCTCAAGAGTGGGGGGTTGACTAAATACGCTTTGATCTGGTCAAAGGACTATTGTTGTTTTTGCCCATATTCAAAGCCTTTAGCCCTCCTGAGGGCCTTGAAGAACGGTATGCATTTTCCCCCGGATTTGGAGAGAAAATGCCCTACCGCCGCAAGGCACCCGGTGAGTCTCTGCACATCTTCAACATTGGAGGGGGTGCCATGTTGAGTATGGCCCAGATCTTCTCGGGGTTAGCCTCTATGCCCCTTTGGCTGACCATAAATCCCAAAAACTTGCCGAATGAGACTCTGAACGCACACTTGTTAGGGTTTAGTCTCATATCGTGTCTTCTCAACACGTCAAAAGCTTCTTGGAGATCGGAGACATGATCTGATCTACTGACGCTCTTCACCAACATGTCGTCCACATAGACTTCCATGTTCTGCCCAATCTGTTCTTTGAAGATCTTATTAACAAGGCATTGGTAGGTGGCGCTAGCGTTATTAAGCCCGAAGGGCATGACCCTGTAGCAATACAGGCCCTGATCGGTGATGAAGGAGGTCTTCGGGATGTCGGAAGGGAACATTCTTATCTGATTGTACCCAGAGAACGCATCCATGAAGCTTAAGAGTTCATGGCCCGAGGTTGCATCAATCAGGGCGTCGATGCTCAGGAGCGGGAATGGATCTTTAGGGCAGGCTTTGTTTAGTTCTGTGAAGTCGATGCAGATCCTCCAGTCCCCGTTGGCCTTCTTGACCATCACGACATTGGAGAGCCACTCCGGGTAGTTGACCTCCTGTATGAACCGAGCCCTAAGGAGTTTCTCAACCTCTTCCTTAATAGCTTGCTAGCGCTCGGGGGCGAATTTGCATTGCTTCTGCTGAATTGGTCTGGCCCCCAAGGCGACACTAAGGTGATGCATAAGGAGCTCCTCGGAGATCCTCGGCATGTCAGTTGCAGTCCAGGCGAAGAGGTCTCGATTTTCTTTTAGGCACTGGATTATGTCGGAGCGAACAGGAGGGGAAGGACTTTGCTAATTAGGAATTTGCGGGTTAGTTCTCCTTCTGAAAAGGCCACCTCTTCCAGCTCATCGACCAGCTCCGATATAGGTGGGCTACTCCCTTGAGGAGTTCAAGAGCTTCGAGGGAGAGGACAGGTCCTCCCACCGCGGTCATGTAGCATTTGTGGGCCTCCTCCTAGCTCCCTCTGACCTCTCCCATGCCCGCCGTAGTGGGGAATTTCATCTTCATGTAGTAGGCCGAGGGTATGGCCTAGAGAGCAGCTAGGCCTGGTTGGCCCAGGATGATGTTGTAGGCGACTTTTACATCCACCACCATGAAGTCTATCGGCTCGGTTCAGGTGGCGGGAGTTTTTCCAGCGGTTACGTCAAGAGTTATGACACACTCGATCATCACTGGCACTCTCGTAAACCCGTACAGAGTGTAGCCGACAGGCTTGAGCCGGTCCCTAGATAGCTTGAGCCCCTGGAAGGCCTCCAGAAAGTGAATGTTGACCGAACTGTCGTTGTCTACCAGGACCCGACGAATGTCAAAGTTGGCCATGTTGAGGTTTATAACCAAGGCATCGCAATGGGGGGTTCGGACGCCCTCTAGGTCTCTATCTGAGAAAGTGACCGGGACCCCTAGGCCCCTGGGGGGAGGATTGTTCTGCACAGAATTTACTTCCCGGACAAAAGCTTTTCGGGAGGAGTTGGAATCTCCCCCCCCCCCCATTGAGCCTCCATGGATGAGATGCAGGATGGCCTCTGGCTCGGAGTCCAGGGTCTTCGAGTGCTACTCGGGTCGCTTATTAGCCCCCCGAGGGGGCGGAGGAGGATCGGCCCTGTCCTTCTGTAATACCCCGGATTGTACAACACACACACACACACACACACACACACACACACACACACACACATATATATATATATATTGTCTGTACACATGCATATGATTGCCGTATTTTGTTTGATTATACTGTCGTTGGTGTGCGATTAGATTTGAGGGGCGGTTCATGAGGGTGGTTGCGTTTTAGATGGTGCACGAGAATGAAGAGGTCCGATACTAGTATATACACTAGTTTGGGGTACAGTACATTTGCAAATATATCATTGTATGATACTACGATGGGTATATCTTGCGTACACTCGATAAACCTCTCATCTCTCATCTAAGAACTCACTTAAGAGCTAAATAGTACATCCAACCATTGTACCCCAAACCAATGGCTTAAGACCATGGTTTTGTACCAAAACCACCATAAACCCTACACCCCTACACCCTAAAATCCGGACCCCCTCCTTCCTCTCTCTTTCCTTACTCTTTTCCATTAAAAACCCCCTCATTTATTCTCCCAAGTTCTGAAATTTTCAGAACTCAAATCCAAGAAAAGAAGGAGAAGGAGAGAAAGGAAGAAGGATTGAAGAGGAGCTCGTGGAGTGAATTCTTGGAGAAGTGAAGCTCAAAGCCATCATCTACTCTCCAATCAACTCAGGGTGGGGAGTTTTTCTAAAGTTTTCTTGTTGTTTCTTGTTGATTCTTGCATGCATGTGAAGTAGTAGGAGTTTACAATGATTGTTTTAAAGATTGGAAGTTGAAGCTGAAACTAGAACCTGGAATTTTGATCTGTATGTCACCTTCTAGAATTTTCCGAGAGCAAACCACATGGAATTTGATGATGAAATTTTCACATCTTGTTCCGTTATATGTCTAAATTATTCATGAATTATTTCGGAATTTTCTGAGGTTGTTTGGTATTTTAATAAAATCCATTTGTGGGTAAGGCAGTAGCAGAAATTGTTTACTGTGATACTTGAGATTGTTGGATTTTTCATAATTAATTGGAACATTATCCTAATCTAGAACTTTTATCATATTTTCCCACATGTATCTAGACTCTACAGAAAAATCAAGAAATTAATTTGATGAAGTTATAGGCATGTTCAAAATTAGTCTATCAACAGTAGTTAGAACTGTGACTGAAGAACAAGATGATGTTTGTGCTTAATTGAAACATGAAGAACTCAGTGTATACTTGGAAATTGGACATGCTACCTTTTGCACGTTGTTATATATGAAGTCTAGTTTCTTTAATGTAAATTTGGTGACTATTGGATGAGTATAAGATTTATGATGCATTTTATAGCACGTACTGTGCTGTATTCAGTCAGATTAGACACCCTGTAGAGATGACACAACACAATTGAGGCTCCTTAAGAGCAAATTTTGAGGAAGTGTTTCCTTAGAGGATTGTAGTAGACATCAAGACCTTTCTAACAAGACCTATTTGAGGTGATTCCAGTGAGTGGTTGATTTAATATGATTTTTTCAACACTGGACAGAGACAAGGACTTGAGCTGAGTGCTCTGGTTGAGAAAGTCTTAGTGTGTGACTTGGTACACCTGAGAGTAATGTGTGTTTTTGGGAGATCTAATGGTATATTTTCGACTTGTGACCAACTAGTGGATTGTTGAGGACACCCACTCCTTTCCATAGAACCTGGGTTTGCAGAATTCTGATGGGTAGGTAGTGACTTATGCTACCGATAAGGAGCAGCCAGTGTATAGGAAATACACAGGCTAAGGTTTGAGAGACCATTTTGAGGACCTAGATGATAGAATTTGAGGTTATGTTCAACTAGGAAGTTCTAGCCTAGGTCCTTACCTTTTCAGATTGGACTTGTACACCCCAATTAGAGTTGTATTGAGGGAGTTATGATCTGTTTAAGTTTTGGGCAGAAACATCGTAGGTTGCTTAGTCTTGGGTTTTGACTAGGTGTTGTGAGGACCTTTCCCCTGTGTACCATTAGAGTTGATAACTCTTTGTCTGGGGAAGTTTGGTATCTATTGTGGGTTTTTTTGACTCCCATGGTGGATTTGTGACTCGAGTTAGTCACTAGGGCAGGGTGATGCCCTACATCTGTCGACCCTAAGTTATGAATTTCCACCGAAGCGTAGGACGTCCAAGCCAAGCCATCAAATTGAGTTCATTACCCGGGGAGGGGTGAACGCACAAATTCTTCTCCCGTTGAGGGCTAAACACATGAGTTCATTACACAGGGAGGGGCGAACATGCACATTCATTGCCGCGTAAGGGTGAATGCAGGCCACGGGCTGGACAAACTCCAAGCTAGGGAAAGTGGAGAACCGAACTGGTAATGCCAGGGCCAGAGGTTGATAAACAGAATTTTGGAAGCAATCTCTTTTCACCCAAGTGTTTAGAAGAGGCTAGGATTAGAAGGATGTCTTAGGAATTTAGTTATTTCATTAGTACTAGTAGACCATAGTCGGATGTTGTACTCTCCTGTCATAGAGATATGTTTTCGGTACTCATGATTGAGTCCTCGGTCCCGTATCTCGATCTGTTAATTTCCAAAGTTTGCCGGAGTAAGGAACGGGAAGATAGGGGGATTTGACCCTCGAGGTCGTCACGTTCCTATGCACGTGGGTTACTTCATACATCAGTTCATTACCCGGGGAGGGGGTGAATGCACATATCATTTACGTCAGGCGTACCGGGTAGGTACGGGTACCGGGTAGGTACAGGTACCGGGTAGGTACACGGTTTTGTGACCGAATTCAATGCGGCTTTCTGAAGAGGTCCGTACGCGGGTACTGAGTGGAAAACATGACCACCACTTAGGCACTGCAGTGGCGGAACTAGACCGATCAACTGCAACCTCCTTGGGTACGGATAATCTATTGGGAACAGGTTGAGTACAAAGGTAGGATGCATGAAGAGGGATTGAACCCTATAATCAAGAGAGGCGAACTATTTGGAAAGTATGTAGTATGGGATGCATACGTTTCCATCGAAGTTGATTTTGGGAAAGTATGTAGTATGGGATGCATACGTTCCCAAATGAAATGCATTAGAGTAGATGCATCGTGTGCATTCTTGGTTTGTGCATTAGATTAGGCCATGCTTGGGTCTGGAACGCATGTAGTATGGGATGCATGCGGATCCAGAGTCCCAATGTCTTGCTTGCTTTAGAATAGACTTGTGATTGGTGCATTTAGTTGTTAGATCATGGCATACACGAGCACTACAGAATTAGGATGCACATTTCTTTTCTTATTCAAGATGGTTTGTAGTTGCCAGTTTGGAGAATCACTGTTATTATCAGTATTGCGTTAGTTGAAGTACTAACATTCCCCACCTTTAGTTACCGATCCTACCTTTCAAGCAGGTGCAAAGATATTAGAGTCGCGCAGCAGAAGACTCAAGCCGAGGAGCAAGCCCCAGGAAAGCGGATTGACCGTTCAGCGGAGTTCGGCAGTCATCCGTTGAATGCCATTCTGGGAGACATCTGTTAACTTTACAAGAGGAGTTGATATATATATATATATATATATATATATATATATATATATATATATATATATATATATATATATATATAACAAGATGTAATGAGTTAATGCAATTTGTATTCTTGTTCAGAACAAGACATTGGTTGTAATCAATGATGTAATGACTTTATTTGGCAATAAAATATTTTGAAATTTCTGTATTGAGATGCATTTGAAGGTAAAGATTTTAGTTGCGTCACGGATGTCCGGTAATGGGGATCCGGAGCGTTACAAAAGTGGTATCAGAGCTGACTTCAAATTGCAGAATAACACAGTAGGAAATTTGAGTTAAAATGACAAATAGCTGGGTTCAGTTTGGATTGCAGGAAGGTCAAAATCATGATTGTTTCACTTCCCTACTTATGTTGCGATCTTCCCCACATCTCGAACTAACCCTGTGTATTTCCTTTCTTTGAAGGGTGTCCAGAAGAATCAGAAACAACTATCGTGGAATGGCAGAGGGCGAAGGCAGTAGGACCAACGGTACAAACTTCAATGTTGAAGCAGAGTTTACCCGCGTATACCAGATGATGGAAGCATTTGTGGAAGCTAGCAGAAACCAAGCACTGCCACAGGGAACACCAGGACTTCCTATAAATGCTGATCCAGTGAAGATGGTGGAATCGTTCAAGAGGATGAAACCGCTAGTTTTCGAAGGACAGGCCGACCCTACGACTGCTGATGACTGGATACGTCAGGTGGAGACGGTGTTTGAAGTACTGGTGACTCAAGAGGACAGCAAGGTTCGTTTGGCGACAATCATGCTAGAGAAGGATGCCAGAGTTTGGTGGCAGTCCATGAAGCATGGTCTTGGAGGAGGACAGATCACTTGGGAAGATTTTCTTAAGGAATTCCGAAAGCACTATTTTCCCATGGATGTGCAAGAAGAAAAAGGCAATAGAGTTCCACAATTTGAAGCAGGGAAATATGTCTGTCAGGGAATATAAGACAAAGTTTTGTCAGCTGTCACGGTATGCACCAGAGATGGTCCAGGCAGAAGCAACTGACTGGTCTAGGGAGGTGATGGATCTGGCCTCCGCGGTGAAGCGCTTAACGTGGTCTCTGAGTCGCTCGCCCTTCCTTTGGTCAATAGCAGGGAGGTGTTTGTCTTTTCGACTCCGTGGTTGCTCACGAAGTGAGTCAGAAAGAGGCCTTCGAGCTGATCGAAGAAGAAGATGGAGGCCGGGGCTAGACGGGAGTACCATTTCCTTGCAGGCCCCTTCAGAGTGGTCGGGAAGGTCTTGCAGAGGAGGGCGTCTGACGGCTGATGTATCATCATGAGAGTTTTAAAACTCTCAATGTGGTCAGCGGGGTCGGTCTCCCCATTATATGATTTGAAATGGGGAGGCTTGACGTTATCTGGGTCCGGTGCCTCCATTATAGTCCAAGAGAATGGGGGTCTACTGGGGCGGAAATTCCTCGCCTGTTGCTACTCTCTGTCCAGTCGGCCAAGGCGCCTCTCCATCTCGTGGAGACGGCGGTAGACCGAATCTTCTTGTAATATCCCGGACGGATATTATATTGTATAATTATTATTTTTGAAATTATAATATTTTAATTGGAAATTACTTAAATTTTCAAATAAAAAGGGTACCTGGATATGTATACTAGTAAGTATATATATGTATTGTATTAGTTTTGTGCACTTGTGCAAAATCTTGAAAATGCATTTTTGGAAAAATATCTGGAAAATACCGGGCAGATATTAAAAATTATTATTTTATTTCTAGTTCCAGAATTGAAATATTTTTTGTGGACATCACCCGGTTTTGTTAATAAACATTATATGTGTATATATACTAGTCGGTATACGACTGTTTTGTTTGAAATTGATACTGGAATCTTCCGAGCTAGTAACAAAATTAGTTTATTTTTAATTCTTAGAATAAAATTATTTTTGTATTGATTTGTTTGTTTTCACGAACGAAAATTATCTGTATAATCAGATATATGCACGGATTTGAATTGTGTCGATTTCAGGCGATTGTACAACTCATGTAGTATGTGATTTGGGAAAATTATATTTTATTTTTGATCAATCTTGATGAGATGAAGGGCTAGGGATGGACTAAGACTTGATTGTAAGTTTATTTGCAAATAATTCTCCAATTGTTTAAGCCAAGAGAAGACCAACATGTGGCTTCACTCCCACCCACACAAGTTCACCCCTTGCATTATAAAACACCCCCAAACCCTCCCCCATTACCCTTGGCCGGACTCCCTCCATTAGGGCAAGAAACCCATCCACTTTTGAAGTGTTTCCATCTAATTTCATCTCATTCTACACCTCTTCCTTCTACAAATTTCTACTTCTTGTTTTACTTGTTTTAATTTAGTAAAAAGATTGAGAAATAAAAGAAAGAGAGGATCAAAAGAAAAAGAAAAGAGAGTTAGGTTTTCATGGATTCTCTTTTCAAAGAGTGTTCTTGAGAGGAGCAAGAACAAGGAACAAGGAGGAGAAGGCATGGCTAATTCTTCCTACACGATACTAGGTGGGGGTTTCTCACTCATGCCTTGTTTTAGCTATTTTAAGGTTTGTTATTGTTGTATGTTGTTGTATGGAGTTAATTCATGTGCATAGGGGCTAGGGTAAAGAGCATGCAAAGTTAGAAGTGGTAGAACGCTAAAATCAAGCATAAAGAAATGATTTTTATGGTTGTAGGGTTGATTTTGTTTACATGTGTTAAAAGTATAATTTTGACCTGAAATATATTGGAGATGTTCTTAGGGGTGTTATTAGCATACTCTAATATTTATAGATTTTTCAGAGCTCTGTAATGCCCCGATTTTCATACATTGGGAAACCGTGACATAAGCTAGAATCTTTCCTTCAATTAGCCACAATACACAGAAAAACAGAAAAATTTAAAACTTTTTATTCAACACAAATGTATTACAAGTCCGAATGTTACAAAATTGCAATACATCATAACAGTCATACAATAATACCTTTACAATCCCAAGTGTTACAACTTTCAACAATTTACATCAGAGTACAATGAATAAGGAACAACACTTGGTACCTCACTTGGATGCTTTCCAACAATTAAATAAGTTACAACAATTGTTACAAAAGAAACAATAGTAATCAACATATATTACAGCGGAAAACTTAAATAAAATTCACTCCTTGCTTCTCTAGCTTCGAGTCCTCCTGAATTATTTACCTGTACTTCTACAATCCAGTACCTGTACTTCTGCAATCCAATACCAAGTGGGGACGTCAGTACATATACTGACGCTTTAAGGCTGATAACTAGCGGCGAATATCAACTATAGCAAACAGATTAATGAAAAGAGGAACGTGTATATATATTTGATGTGTTAGTGTATGTTATGACTTAGACTCTAATACAAGATTAACTAATGCAATGATGCACTTATTATAATGCAAGCAAGTCTCTGGAACAGTATGCAGCCCATACTACATACGCCCTATATCAAGCTGTTTCTTCATATATAGGGTTTTGAACCCGCATCATGAATTCTACTTTTGTACCGATCCTGTTCCTGACACATACTACATGACTGATGAGGTTTCAGGTACGGTCTAGTTCTGCTACTGCAGTACAACAGTGGTATCCCCGTTTTCCACTATTGCCCGGCGAATCGGTCCTCGCTCAAAGCCAACACGAACTACAAGATACTCGTCAACCTTCTTCCGTGTCCTCAACTTGTCATGAGAAGGCATAGAACCTGATGGAATCATAGGGTCTATTTCTCTAGGAAAACCTCCCGTTCTTATCATGGCAATTCAGGACTTGACAATCAAGATACAGATCCCGTGCTCCCAACTCGTCATGAAAAAGCACCGCCCGTATCCCTTTGACAGGAGAATACATCCCAATAACACCACCTAGTGTCAGCCTATAGGAGAGGTTGGAGTATAGGGTATCACCCCTAACACCAACTCTCACCCTTCGGCAATTCATAGAGAAAAATAGTTAAGTAACTGTTACTACCCTAACGATGTCACTAACCCTAACCAAACAAGCGAGACATGCCACTGTGCTTCCAACTCGTCTTGAACAAGCACCGTACGTGTCCCTCTTCTAACTAAACAGGCGAGACATGCACTGTGCTTCCAACTCGTCTCTAAAAAGCACCGTATGTGTCTCCCTTCTAGAGGGTGCAACAATTTGTTGACATAATTAACCAAGTCTTAAACTAGACTTCACAAGATCTCCTCGGATCCACTCATAGCCTACTTATTTAAGACAATACCTACATACGAGCCAAATAACTTTGAAAGCTGAAACTTTGAAAGCCTATAACTTTTGTTCCACTTATCGGTATTGTCTTAAATAAGTAGGCTATAAGTGGATCCGAGAAGATCTTGTGAAGTCTAGTTTAAGACTTGGTTAATTGTGTCAACAAATTGTTGCACCCTCTAGAAGGGAGACACGTACTGTGCTTTTTAGAGACGAGTTGGAAGCACAGTGCATATGTAATATCCCGGACGGATATTACATTGTATAAATTATTATTTTATTATTTTTATTATTATTATTTAAATATTTAGTTATTTTATTTCTTTTCATATTTGAACTATCTCTTTGTCATTACAAGTCTAGTTTAGATGGTTAAGTTTTAATGAAAAAACTAAACCTAGGATTAAGTATGCATAAGAGTTTAAGGATTTTTTCTTCTAGAAGCTCTCCACCTCACCCTTTACCATACACTTATACCATACCTCCACCTCATCACTCCCTCTCCATGGTATGGCCGACCAAATATTCCAAGGGGTTTTTTGAAAATTGCCTTGGTGCATTTTGCACTCCCCTTCTCTTCCTCCCTATAAATACCCCCCTCACTCTTCTCTTGTCTCATTTTACAAGAACCAAAAATTGGGAGGAAAAGAAAGAGAGGAAAATCCCTAACTAAGAAAGTTTTCCATTGTAGGTTCTTAAGAATTTTCATAGGAGCTAAGGGGAAGGAGAAGGTGCATAGACTAGTTCTTCCTACTTGAAAGACAAGGTGGGGGTTTCTCTATCTTTTCTTATTCCCTTTTTGTTGATTTTTGTTCTTCTTGTTCTCTTTGTTTGAGTTTTGTTTTTTTGAGTTGTTTGTTTTCTTTTGTGGTGTGTTGTTGTGTTGTTGTTCTTTTGGTTATGTATGTTTGTTGTATGCCCTAAGAAACAAACTCGGACTCAATCTTGTGCATAAGAATCGTTGTGAACCAAAGATGATCACTTGAAAGAAAGTGAATGGTAAAAGTAAATAAAAACACAAAAATGGAGTCTTAATAATTGCTATGGTTAAATGTTGTTATTGTCTTTATTTTTTTGGCTAATAAAAACTAACAACTTGGACTAAAGAACTTGTGCATATGAATGGTGGCATAACCACATGAGAATGATGGATGGTAGAATCTTGATTATGTTGTTAAAAATATACAACTTAGACTAAATTGGCATAAGCATATGAAGATTGTATTTACATACCCATTTTGGGTTGTAGAACTCAACAAGGACTATTTGACATAAGCACATGAAAGTTGTAAAGTAGAATTATTACATACCCATTTTGGGTTGTAGAACTCAACAACTATGAAGAAAAGTGAGTCTTTTATTGGTTTATGGCTCCCTACCTTGTTGAATATCAATTTTTGCTAACTCCTAGTTTATAAAAAGGTGGACTTTGTAGTATAAAGAAAAAGAAGTAGACTTTTGTTATATGTAAAACTTGTAAGATATAAAGAGTAGATTTTTGTAACATAAAGTTACATTTTTTTGTAATATTTCAAGACTTGTAATTTGTAAAGAGAAATAATCTTTGTAATAGCTAGTAAGTAGATATCCATGCTTAAATAATATTCATGCTTAAGTAATATCCATGCTTAAAGTAGTAAGTGGATGTTCATATTAAGTTGTAGTAACATCCATGCTTAGTAGTAGGTATCCATGCTTGAAGTGTAGTAAATACTCATGCTTGAGTTGTAGTAGATACCATGCTAAATTATTGTAAGTTAAAGTGGTAAAGAAACTCATGTCATGCTATATACCATGCTTAGATTGTTGTAGGATTGATGCTCATGCTATATACTATGTTAGATTGTTGTAGGATTGATGCTCATGCTATATACCATGTTAGATTATTGTAGGAAAGCTATATACCATGTTAGATTATTGTAGGAAAGCTATATATCATGCTTGGATTATTGTAGAAAAATTATATACCATATTAGATTATGGTAGGAAAGTTATATGCCATGCTTGGATTATTGTAGAAAAATTATATACCATGGTAGGAAAGATTATTGTAGGAAAGTTATATACCATGCTTGGATTATTGTAGGAAAGTTATATACCATGCTTAGATTGTTGTAGGAAAGTTGTATACCATGCTTAGATTATTGTAGGAAAGTTATATACCATGCTTGGATTATTGTAGGAAAGTTATATACCTTGCTTAGATTGTTATAGGAAAGTTGTATATCCATGCTTAAGGTTGTGGTAGATATCCATGGTTAAGATTGTTGTAAGTCCATGCTTAAGTTGTAGCTCATGCTTAATTGTAGTAAAGCTTCGTGCTTAGATTGTAGTAATTATTCATGCTTAAGATTGTTGTAAGTCCATGCTTAAGTTGTATTCATGCTTAAGATTGTTGTAAGTACATGCTTAAGTTGTATTCATGCTTAAGAGTGTTGTAGGTTGATGTTTAAGTTATATACCATGCTTAAGCCCATTGTAGATTCGTGCTTAAGTAATAGAAAGGAACCATGCTTTAAGTAGTAGTAGATATTCATGCTTGAGTTATAGTGACGATCCATGCTTAAGTAGTGAAGATCCATGCTTAAAGTGGTAGTAGATACTCATGCTTAAGATATACAACATACTTGAGTTATATGTAGAATTCATGATCACGTTTAATAAAGAACCATCATGTTGTAATTATAGTGTTAGTAAAGAAACTATCATGTTGTAGTTGTAGTGTTAACTATCATGTTGTAGTTGTAGTGTTAACTATCCTGTTGTAGTTAGTGTTAGTAAAGAAACTATCATGTTGTAGTGTTAACTATCATGTTGTAGTTGCAGTGTTAACTATCTTGTTGTAGTTAGTATTAGTAAAGAGCCCATACATGCTTGAATGGTATAGTGTAACATTCTAGTTAAAAGAGTCATGCTTGAATTATAAATGGTTCTAGTGAAAGATTAAAAAGAACCCATGAAGCCATGCTTGAGCTAGGTGTTCTAGTTAAACTAATGAAATGAACCTATGTTCTATGTTGTTCTAATCAACTTAAAGAGAAACCCATGAAACTAGCACTACGGTAGTTCTAGCTCAATTGATAAGAGAACCCATGCATTTAGTTTCTAAGTGATTCTAGCTCAAACTTGAGATAGAACCCAAGAATCTAGTTGCATGTAGTTCTAGTTCAATTGGGAAAGAAACCCATGGATTCTAGTTTTATAGGGTTCTAATTAAAGTTGGACCATATCACGTGAACATTCTTCATCTTCATGGGTAATAAGGGTTGGGAAGATCACTAATAATTGTTAGCTTGATAAAAGTTTTTATGTCGCTTTGGGCTTCTCATTGGTAGGATGCCTATTTTAGACTGTTAGTAGATTCTTCTGTTGCTTCTAATTATAGAGGAACAAATTTTGCTAGCAAGCACGTGTGCTGCTTGTAGGTTGATTTCTAGTATGGTTGTTATTATGTAGTTGTCTCACACATGGCTCACCTGTCCCGTATGTAATGGTTGGTCTCGTAAGTAGCTTATTTGGCTCGTACGTTGGTATTGTCTTGAATAAGTAGGCTGGGAGTGGATTCGATAAGATCTTGCGAAGTCTAGGTTAAGACTTGGTTAATTGTGTCAACAAATTGTTGCACTCTCTAGAAGAGGGACACATACGGTGTTTTTTCATGCCAAGTTTGAAGCACAGTAGCATGTTTCACTTGTTTGGTTAGAAGAGGGACACGTACGGTACTTTTTCAGGCTAAGTTGGAAGCACAGTGGCATGTCTCGCTTGTTTGGTTAGGGTTAGTGACATTGTTAGGGTAGTAACTCGTTTCTTAACCATTTTATATATATGCATTGCCAAAGTGTGAGAGTTGGTGTTAGGGGCGATACCTGTCCTATAGACTGACACTAAGTGGTGTTATTGGGATGTATTCTCCTGTCAAAGGGATACGGACGGTGCTTTTTCATGACAAGTTGGAAGCACGGGATCCGTATCTTGATTGTTAATTCCAGAATGTGCTATGATGAGAACGGGAGGTTTTTCTAGGGAAATAGACCCTACGATTCCATCTGGTTGTATGCCTTCTCATGATAAGTTGAGGGCATGGAAGAAGGTTGAAGAGTATCTTGTAGTTCATGTTGGCTTTTGAGAGGGGTCAGGTGCGACCGGGCAATAGTGGCAAACAAGGACACCACTATTGACTACAGTAACGGATCTAGACTGTACCTACAACTTTGCCAGTGATGTAGTATTATGTCAGGAACAGGATGAGTACAAAAGTAGAGTACATGGCGCGGGTTCAAATCTCTATATATGAAGAAACGGATTGAGATGGGGCGTATGTAGTATGGGCTGCATACTGTCCCAGAGTCTTGCTTGCATTAGAATAGGGGCATCCTAGCCTTAGTTGACTTTGCATTAGATTCTAGTCATAGCACTCACGAACACTTAAACTACACTGACATATTTTACCATGGTTTTATATGTTTGTTTTTGGAGATTCGCTGCTAGTCATCAGTCTTTAAGCGTCAGTATATGTACTGACGTCCCCACTTTAATAGTTTGTGGATACATGATCACCAAACCAGGAGGACTCTAGTCAAGGCATGGTCTAAAGTGAAGAGCCCGATGTTATCATTTTTATTCTTGTGTACTCTGATGTAATGTATCGAATTAATGGAAAACACTCGGCCTGTATTATTGTATAAATAAAAAGTTTTAAATTTTCCTGTTTTCTATGTATTATGACTAATTGAATGTAAAGGTCCTGGCTCGTGTCTCGAATTCTCCACATAGGAATTTCGGGGCGTTACAGCATGTCTCGCCTGTTTGGTTAGAAGTGGGACACGTACGGTGCTTTTTCAAGACGAGTTGGAAGCACAGTGGCACGTCTCGCTTGTTTGGTTAGTGTAACGCCCCGATTTCCGGTAACTGGAAAACCGTGACATAAGCCATAATCTTTTCTTTAATTAGCCACAATACACAGAAAAATAGGAAAATTTACAACATTTTATTCAACACAAATGTATTACAAATCCGAATGTTACAAAATTGCAATACATTACAACAGTATTACAATAATACCTTTACAATCCCAAGTATTACAACTTTCAACATACTACATCAGAGTACAATGAATAAAGAACAACACTTGGTATTTCAATTGGATGCTTTCCAACAAATAAATAGATTACAAAATTGTTACAATGGAACAATAGTAAACAACATATAATGCAGTGGAAATAAAAACGACTCTTGCTTCTCTCGCCTTGAGTCCTCTTTAATCCTGTACCAATACTTCTGCAATCCGGTACCTATTGAAATGGGGACGTCAGTACATATACTAACGTTTTTAAGGCTGATAACTAGCAGCGATTCTCCACTTAAGCAAACAGATTGATGAAAAGAGAAACGTGTATATATAATTGATGTGTCAGTGTATGCTATGCCTTAGACTCTAATCCAAGATTGACTAATGCAAAGATGCACTTATTCTAATGCAAGCAAGTCTCCAGAACAGTATGCAGCCCATACTACATACGCCCCATCTCAAGCCGTTTCTTCATATATAGGGATTTGAACCCTCGTTATGAATTCTACTTTGTACACAATCCTGTTCCTGATAATACAACGTGACTGTGAGGTTGCAGGTGGGTCAAGTCCCACCAATGCAATACGATTATGGTGTCTCCGTTTGCCACTACTACTCGGCATACCGGACCTCACTCAAAAACAATATTGCAGGTACGGTCTAGTTCCATTACTGCAGTCACTATAGTGGTGATCGCGTTTGTCACTATTGCCCAGCGTACCGGACCTCCTTTTAAAACCAAAAGAACATAGGGTCTCGCAAGAGCAATTCAGCACGTAGCATCCCTTGTGGCACCCCTGGGGTCTCGCAAGCGCAGGACTACACGTAGCATCCTGTGGCACCCCTAAGTCATGGTATTGCAGGAATTAACAGACGAGATACGCAACCTGTGCTCCCAACTCATGAGAAGGCACCGTACGTATCCATTTGACGGGAAGGTACAACCCAATAACACCGCCTAGTGTCGGCCTATAGGACAGGTCGGATCATAAGGAATCACCCTTAACACCAACTTTTTCTCTTAGGCGAAAAAATGATAATAAGTAGAGTTTAAGTAGTAATAGCCACAAGTTACTACCCTAACCATGTCACTGAATCCAAACAGTCTCACGGGGTTTTCAATAACTTTCTTATGATTATCCCGATCCAACTTATGGCCTATCGATCCAAGACACTGGTGACGGAAATCTCTTTCCTACTCATTATTACCCCTAACTCGGATCTCGTCAACATTCTCGGCCCACGATCAACCCACATCAGTTAAGATCCGTCGTGCTCGATGTGTGATTTCTCCACAGTTTCTAAGGTGGTAAGATGCAATTCTTGATGGTCGATGGCCCCTACGGTAACTATGAGACCTTATCACTACCCCTAACTCGGATCTCGTCAACACTTTCGGCCCGCGATCAACCCATATCAGTTAAGATCCGTCGGTGCTCGAGGTGTGATTTATCCACAGTTTCCATGGTGGTAAGATGCGATCCTTGATGTTCGATGACCCCTAGGCTAGCTTTTATCTAGCTAACAATACTAGTGACTTTAGAGCATCTGTAGTCGTTGTGGGTGAAAAAATGGATATATGAATAAATGGAAATAAGAATCGAACTTTGGCTGCACTCGTTAAAAGCTATTTTTTAGCAATATATTGTAAAATAATAAGCGATGGCACATGAAGTGCCGTCGGAGAGAAAAAAAAAATGCTTAATTTTGTGGGACGACACTCGAAGTGACGTCCGATCGCAAAAAAAAAAAATACAAGGAGCGACGGCACATGAAGTGCCGTCGGAGAAGAAAAAAAAAAGGACCAAAAACACGGACGGCACATGAAGTGCCCGTCCAAGAGGTTTGTTGTCATTTTCCACTTTTCTGGAAATTACAAAAACATTTCAGTAATTACAAAAAATTTACAAAAAATTACAAATACATTTCAGAAATTGCAAAAAAAATTAAAAAATTGCAAAAACATTTTCAAAAATTGCAAAAAACAATTAAAAATTACAAAACCCTCCAGATGGCCGAGGATTTCGGCCTACGCTGGGATTTTTTTAATTACAAAAAAAATTAAAAAATCAAAGGACGACACATGAAGTGCCGTCCGACGAGGCAATTTTTTTTTGTGTGCGACGGCACTCAAAGTGTCGTCGCTCAAATATGGATAATTCTCAAATCGATTCTCATTTATAGCACACGACTGTAGCGATTTATCGATAAAATGGATATTTGGCAAACGAGTGCAGCACGTTCGTTTGCCAAATATCCATTTTATCGATATTTGGCAAACGACTACAGATGCTCTTACCAACCATTATTTACCATATATTGAAGATGAAGCATGTACACATCATATGGTCCAATTTCAATTAAAAACGCATGCAACTAGAACTCATGGGTTCTTTTCCCAAATTTGAACTAGGACAATATGCGACTAGGTTCATGGGTTCTTTCTCAAAGTTGAGCTAGAATCACCTAGAATCTAATTGCATGGGTTCCTCGCCAATTTGAACTAGAACTATCATGGAGCTAGTTTCATGGGTTTCTTAGAGCAAATGTGGAACATGGGTTCATTTCAATAGTTCCATTGGATTAGCATGCAAGCTAAACTCATGGGTTCCACTACAACATACAGCTTAAACACGCATGGATTCTTTTGAATCTAAAACAACCATTCAAACTCATGCATGGGTTCTTTTAAATCTAGAACAACTACACATCTCAAACATGGGTTCTTTACTAGAACTACTACAATAACACAAGCATGCGTTCTTTACTTAGAACAACTACAATAACTCGAGCCTGGTATCTTTCTACCACTCAAACGTGAATACAATTCAAGCATGGGTTTCCTTCTACAACAACTCAAGCATGGTATCTTTCTACAACTCAAGCGTGAATACAATTCAAGCATGGGTTTCCTTCTACAACAACTCTAGCATGGTATCTTTCTACAACTCAAGCATGGTATACTTACTATAATTAACTCAAGCATGGGTTTCTTACTATAATCAACCTACAACAAGTCAAGCATGGTATACTTACTATAATCAACTCAAGCATGGGTTTCTCACTATAATCAACCTCCAACAACTTAAGCATGGTATCTTTCTACAACTCAAGCATGAATACAATTTAAGCTTGGGTTTTCTTCTGCAACAACTCAAGCATGGTATACTTACTATAATCGACTCAAGCATGATATACTTACTATAATCAACTCAAGCATGGTATATGGATTATTTTTTGAAACCAGAACAAGTACGAATGGGTTCATGGGTTTCACAAGCATGGTTCATGGGTTCACAAGTATGAATAGGTTCTCTTTTTGACATAGAACACAAAATTCAAGCATGGTAGGTTTCTTTACTACCATAGTTAGTAACTCAAGCATAATGTTCTTCGTGGGTTCCACAAGCACGAATGGTTCATGGGTTTCATGATCATGAATGGGTTCTTTTTAATCTAGGATTACTACACAACTCAAGCATGGGTTCTCTAGCAACCTAGAATAGTTTAGGACATGGTACTACGACATTCATCTCAAGCATGGGTTTCTCTAGCAACCTAGAATAATTTAAGCATGACACTTTACTCAAGCATGGGTTTTCTAGCAACCTAGATTAGTTTAGAACACGCTACAAAAGACTAATATAAATTATTACAAAGACTACTTCTTTAGGAAATTACGAGTCGTATATAGTTACAAGGACTACATTCATTTAGTCTACAAATTTTCACATACTACAACCCACTTTCCTTCAATCCTACAAGTTCCTACATACAAAAAGAGCAACTTTTTATGAACTAGGGTTAGCAAAGAATGATTTCTTAACAAGGTAGAGAACAACATACAACAAAAACTTATCTTTTAAAAAGCTAGATGAGTCCTACAACCCCAAAAATGGGTAGTAAATATTCTTACTACACTAATCCTTATATGCACATAGTTATAGTCCAAGTCATAGTTTTGAGTTCAACAAAACAACCAAAAAAACAACAAATAACATACAAGGTTAAAAATTCAACCTTTATGTGTTTTAATTAAGTTCCACCACCCATCTTGTTCATGGGATCCTTTTGATCCCCACAACCACCTTACGCTTAATACTTAGTCCAAGTCATTTTTAGAATACACATACAACAAAAGTGGATAAGAATCCACAAATAAAATAGAGAACCCCCCCTTAATTTTTCAAACATTCTTATGCACAAATCTTAGTCCAAGTGGTTCAAAATAATCATCATAACAACAATAACCATAGCAAGGTTCAATACTCTATCTTTATGTGATTTTGTTGAGTTCTACCAATCCATCTTTTTCATGGGATCATTTTGATCCCTACAAACATGCTTATGCTTAGGAATTTAGTCCAAGTTATTTAGGAACACATATACACAATAACACATCATAAAGATGGGTTCTTTTTAACCTACAACCACTTATATGCTTAGAAAATAGTCCAAGTTGTTATAGAACATACACATACAACATCCACTATCATAAAGATGGGTTCTTTTTATCCTACAACAAACAACCATCAAAGATGGGTTCCTTTTCACATACAACCATTTCTAACCCTTAAAGATGGATTCTTTTCTACATACACAAAATAAATAGAACAAACAACCTAAAAATTAGAAGTAGAGAACCCCCACCTTATTTTTAAGTAGTAAGAACTAGCTAGCAACCTTCTCCTTCCTTGCTCCTTGTTCTTTATCTTAAGAACACTTCATGAACTCCATGAAAGAGAACCCATGAAAATCTCCACTCTTTCTCTCTTTCTTTTTGATTCAATCTCTCTTTCTTTTTCTTAAAACAAAAACAAGTAGAAGAAGGAGTTGGAGGATGAGATTGGAGATTGAGATTGAGAAGAGAGCACACAAATAAAGGGAGGGTTTCTCTAACCCTAGAAGAACAAGAAGGGGCCGCCCAAAATGGTGGGGGGGGGTCTTTTTATAAGAGGTGAAGGGTTTTCTTGTGGTGAGAAGGAGTGCCACTTGTCATTTCTACTTGTGGTCCAAAACAATTGGGGTTTCTTTTGCAAATAAATCTTTACAATCAAGCCCTAATCCATCCTAACCCTCCATCTCATCATGATGGATCAAAAATAAAATATAATTTCCCAAAATCACATACTACATGATTTGTTCAAACGCCCGAAATCGACACAGTTTGATTTCGTGCATATATCTGATTATACAGATATTTTTCGTTGGTGAAAACGAACAAATCAGTACAAAAATAATTTAAATCCGAGAAAATAAAATAAAATAATTTTATCACCGGCTCGGAAGATTTCAGTATCAATTTGATGCAAAACAGTCGTATACCGACTAGTATATGTACATATATAATGTTTATTAACAAAGTCGGGTGATATCCACCAAAAATATTTCAATTCTGGAAATAAAAATAAAATAATAATGAAATAATAATTTTCAATCTCTGCCCGGCATTTTCCAGACATTTTTCTCAAAAACGCGTTTTTCAGGATTTTGTACAAGTGCACAAAACTGATACAATACCTGTATATACTTACCAGCATATATGTCCAGGTAACCTTTAATGGTGAAACCAAGATATTCCCATTTAAAAATAATAATTTATATAATATAATATCCGTGCGGGATATTACAATACTCCTTCCATAGAATAGTTCTGTCATCAGAACCACGTTAAGTCAGGAAAACAGAAAGTCATCCATACACTAAATAACTCAGGGAAAGAAAGTTTATATGGCTTTCTAGCTCCCAAGTGGCTCCTCCACGAACTGGTTCTTCCAAAGAACATGACCTCGATCCCAAAGCTACATGAAATTCTACCAAATTCGAGATGTAACTCTTGAATCTTGGTCAGAACTGCTGACATTGGTCCTCCATGCTGCTTCCTTACGCCTTCAATGTGGACTTCCGCTAATTTCTCTAGCATCTAAGTCATCTTTCTCGGAAAAATGTGCAGACTTTCGTCATCTGGGTCCCCAATAACCCGACTTGAGTCATACCTTTCCGAACTTTGGGGTAATCCTGTGATGAAGTCCATACCGATATTCTGATATTTTCCTTCATCAACTTGCCGCTTCAGTGCTTCATTCCCTGCATCTCCTGCCTAAGCCTTATGACTTGCTTCCTTAGACTCGGTTGTGGCTTTAATCGTGCTAAAACTGAGCTCCAATCTTCAGTAATTATCCCAATATTGGCTTTCCTGATCTCATCATTTAGCTTCTTACTTCCTTCACGGTCTTCGGCTGAGGCCAATTCTTCACCAATCTCGATCTTTTGCACTTCGGTAGCCACTCCCTCCTTAGAATAAGACATGGCCTATGAACATCACTTCTGACTTCTGGGATTCTCTCCTATAATTTTCTCAAAGCTGATGCTCCAGATGGTGTAATCAACAAACCAAATCTAGAGTCGCCTCCCGCACACATCTCAACTTTTGAAAAAAATCCAATTCAGACAAAAAGAATATGATGAACTATGAGTGAACAAAATAGTTGCCTGGATTTCATATATATATATATATATATAAATCCAACTGGTTACAAAAAGTATTACATCATATATTACTTCTTCAGTCCCAAAAAAATAAATTTCAAAAGATACAACTTTTAGACTTAGTTGCAGTACCATATGATCACTGGTAATGGCTTTCCTGCCTTCTTATGTCTGCCCTTAGTAAGTGCGAACTATCACCCTTGGTGAACAGACTCCTTTCCTTTATTGTTAATTTTCGGTACTGATCTGCCGTCCTTCTTGTGAAGCTGGGGTCAATCTGGTCGGATATGACCAATCCTCCCACATTTGTAGCAAACACAGGTATCCATCTGAGGGTCCTTCCTCAGGCACTGGCTCATGGAATGACCTTGCTCACCACATAAGAAACAACTTCCTGGGTTGGCGCTTCCAAGTTTGCCCTTTGTTTTCTGAGTCTTCTGCTTCTGACCTTGGTTCTCGAACCCTGATGCTGGTGTAAATCTTTTCCCTTGTCGTTGTGGATAGACTGATTTCTCGTGCCCGTCCTCCTCATAGAAATGGCATACTACAACTTTGGCGGTCTCCAGAACTTGTTCCCATTCCTGCTGTAGTTGTGCCAATCTGGCGTTGAAGTATTCCCGCTCCTCTGCCATGCCTGCTAATGTAGCTATGCAAGTATCACCTAGTTGCTTAGCTTGATGATCTTTCCTGGCCACATAATTCCTCAGCTTCTTCATCTCTCGATATATGCTAGCCGTCGCCGCCGCCAAGCGTTGATCCACACTTAGCCCTTGCGGTGGTGAAGTCTCCTTCGGCTCCTCGCTCAAGATCATCGGATCATCCCTTAAAATCGGCTCACTCTCTTCTATCAACACCTCCTTGATTAGGATATCCTCGAATGCCATCCTTCAAACGCATATACTGGGATTAGTCCAGATATAGAAAAATTATAAAAACATAAGTTGAAAGAAACAACAATATGAATTATAATTGTCTACAACTAGCTAAAACCCGACACCTAAAAGGCATCCAAGTTTAATTTTCCTACTGTGTTGAACTGTAAATTGAAGTCGACTCTGATACCACTCTGTAACGCCCTGATTTCCGGTAACTAGAAAACCGTGATATAAGCCAGAAATTTTTCTTCAATTAGCCACAATACACAGAAAAACAGGAAAATTTAAAACTTTTTATTCAACACAAACGTATTACAAATCCCAATGTTACAAAATTGCAATACATTACAACAGTGTTACAATAATACCTTTACAATCCTAAGTGTTACAACTTTCAACATATTACATCAGAGTACAATGAATAAAGAACAACACTTGGTATTTCACTTGGATACTTTCCAACAAATAAATAGATTACAAAATTGTTACAATGAAACAATAGTAAACAACATATAATGCAGCGGAAATAAAACGACTCTTGCTTCTCTCGCCTTGAGTCCTTCTGAATCATGTACCTGTACTTCTGCAATCCGGTACCTATTAAAATGAGGACGTTAGTACATATACTGACGTTTTCAAGGCTGATAACTAGCAGCGATTCTCCACTTAAGCAAACAGATTGATGAAAAGAGAAACATGTATATATAATTGATGTGTCAGTGTTTGTTATGCCTTAGATTCTAATATAAGATTGACTAACGCAAAGATGAACTTATTTTAATGTAAGCAAGTCTCTGGAACAGTATGCAGCCCATACTACATACGCCCCATCTCAAGCCATTTCTTCATATATAGGGATTTGAACCCTTGTTATGAATTCTACTTTGTACATAATCCTGTTCCTGATAATACAATGTGACTGTGAGGTTGCAAGTGGGTCAAGTCCCACCAGTGCAGTATGATTATGGTGTCTCCGTTTGCCACTACTACCCGGCATACCGGACCTCACTCAAAAACAAGGTTGCAGGTACGGTCTAGTTCCGTTACTGCAATCACTATAATGGTGATCGTGTTTGCCACTATTGCCCAGCCTACCGGACCTCATTTGAAAACCAAAAGAACATAGGGTCTCACAAGTGCAGGTTAGCACGTAGCATCCCCTGTGCCACCCCTGGGGTCTCGCAAGTGCAGAACTGCACGTAGCATCCTGTAGCACCCCTAAGTCACGGTATTTCAGGAATTAACAGACGAGACACGCAACCCGTGCTCCCAACTCGTGAGAAGCCACCGTACGTATCCATTTGACGGGAATGTACAACCCAATAACACCGCTTAGTGTCGGCCTATAGGACAGGTCGGATCATAAGGAATCAACCTTAATACCAACTCTTTCCCTTCGGCGAAAAAATGATAATAAGTAGAGTTTAAGTAGTAATAACCACAAGTGACTACCCTAACGATGTCAACTAATCCAAACAGTCTCACGGGGTTTTCAATAACTTTCTTATGATTATCCCGATCCAACTCATGTCCTATCGATCCAAGACACTGGTGACGAAAATCTCTCTCTTACTCATTATTACCCCTAACTCGGATCTCGTCAACATTCTCGGCCCACGATCAACCCACTTCAGTTAAGATACATCGTGCTCGATGTGTGATTTCTCCACAGTTTCTAAGGTGGTAAAATGTGATTCTTGATGGTCGATTGCCCCTACGGTAACTATGAGACCTTATCACCACCCCTAACTCGGATCTCGTCAACACTCTTGGCCCGCGATCAAATCACATCAGTTAAGATCCGTCGGTGCTCGAGGTGTGATTTATCCACAATTTCCAAGGTGGTAAGATGCGATCCTTGATGTTCGATGACTCTGAGGCTAGCTTTTTTCTAGCTAACAATACTAGTGGCTTTTTCAACCATTATTTACCATATATTGAAGATGAAGCATGTGCACATCATATGTTCCAATTTCAATTAGAAACACATGCAACTAGAACTCATAGGTTCTTTTCCCAAATTTGAACTAGGACAATATGTGACTAGGTTCATGGGTTCTTTCTCAAAGTTGAGCTAGAATCACCTAGAATCTAATTGCATGGGTTCCTCACCAATTCGAACTAGAACTATCATGGAGCTAGTTTCATGGGTTTCTTTTGAAAATCGAACTAGTGCAAATGTGGAACATAGGTTCATTTCAATAGTTCGATTGGATTAGCATGCAAGCTAAACTCATGGGTTCCACTACAACATACAGCTTAAACACGCATGGATTCTTTTGAATCTAAAACAACCATTCAAACTCACGCATGGGTTCTTTTAAATCTAGAACAACTACACATCTCAAACATGGGTTCTTTACTAGAACTACTACAATAACACAAGCATGCGTTCTTTACTTAGAACAACTACAATAACTCGAGCAAGGTATCTTTCTACAACTCAAGCGTGAATACAATTCAAGCATGGGTTTCCTTCTACAACAACTCAAGCATGGTATCTTTCTACAACTCAAGCATGGTATACTTACTATAATTAACTCAAGCAGGGTTTCTTACTATAATCAACCTACAACAACTCAAGCATGATATACTTACTATAATCAACTCAAGCATGGGTTTCTCACTATAATCAACCTACAAAAACTCAAGCATGGTATCTTTCTATAACTCAAGCATGAATACAATTTAAGCTTGGGTTTCCTTCTACAACAACTCAAGAATGGTACACTTACTATAATCGACTCAAGCATGGTATACTTACTATAATCAACTCAAGCATGGTATATGGATTCTTTTTGAAACTAGAACAAGTACGAATGGAATCATGGGTTTCACAAGCATGGTTCATGGGTTCACAAGTATGAATAGGTTCTCTTTTTGACATAGAACACAAAACTCAAATATGGTAGGTTTCTTTACTACAATAGTTAGTAACTCAAGCATAATATTCTTCTTGGGTTCCATAAGCATGAATGGTTCATGGGTTTCATGAGCATGAATGGGTTCTTTTTAATCTAGGATTACTACACAACTCAAGCATGGGTTCTCTAGCATGAATGGGTTCTTTTTATAAGAGGTGAAGGGTTTTCTTGTGGTGAGGAGTGCCACTTGTCATTTCTACTTGTGGTCCAAAAAAATTGGGGTTTCTTTTGCAAATAAATCTTTACAATCAAGCCCTAATCCATCCTAACCCTCCATCTCATTATGATGGATCAAAAATAAAATATAATTTCCCAAAATCACATACTACATGATTTGTTCAAACACCCAAAATCGACATAGTTTGATTTCGTGCGTATATCTGATTATACAGATATTTTTCGTTGGTGAAAATGAATAAATCAGTACAAAAATAATTTAAATCCGAGAAAATAAAATAAAATAATTTTATTATCGGATCGGAAGATTTCAGTATTATTTTGATACAAAACAGTCGTGTACCGACTAGTATATGTACAGATATAATGTTTATTAACAAAGCCGGGTGACATCCACCAAAAATATTTCAATTCTGGAAATAAAAATAAAATAATAAAAAAAAATAATTTTCAGTGTCTGGCCGGGATTTTCCAAACACTTTTCTCAAAAATGTGTTTTCCAAGATTTTGTACAAGTGCACAAAACTGATGCAAAACTGATACAATACCTGTATATACTTACCAGCATACATGCCCAGGTAACCTTTTATGAGCGAAACCAAGAAATTCCCATTTAAAAATATTTTAATTTAAAAATAATAATTTATACAATCTAATATCCGTCCGAGATATTACAGTTAGGGTTAGTGACATCGTTAGGGTAGTAACAGTTATTTAACCATTTTTATCTATAAATTACCGAAGGGTGAGAGTTGGTGTTAGGGGTAATACCCTATAATCCAACCTCTCCTATAGGCTGACACTAGATGGTGTTATTGGGATGTATTCCCTTGTCAAAGGGATACGGGCGGTGTTTTTTCATGATGAGAGATGGAGCACGGGATCCATATCTTGATTGTTAATTCCTGAACTGCCATGATAAGAACGGGAGGTTTTCCTAGGAAAATAGACCGTATGATTCCATCAGGTTCTATGCCTTCTCATGACAAGTTGAGGGCACAGAAGAAGGTTAACGAGTATCTTGTAGTTCGTGTTGGCTTTGAGCGAGGACCGGTTCGCCGGGCAATAGTGGAAAACGGGGACACCACTGTTGTACTGCAGTAGTGGAACTAGACCGTACCTGAAACCTCATCAGTCATGTAGTATGTGTCAGGAACAGGATGCATACAAAAGTAGAATTCATGACGCTGGTTCAAATCTCTATATATGAAAAAACAGCTTGATATGGGGCGTATGTAGTATGGGTTGCATACTATTCTAGAGTCTTGCTTGCATTAGAATAAGTGCATCATTACGTTAGTTAATCTTGCATTAGAGTCCAGGTCATAACATACACTAACATATCAACTATATATACACGTTCCTCTTTTCATCAATCTGTTTGCTATAGTTGAGATTCGCTGCTAGTTATCAACCTTAAAGCGTTAGTATATGTACTGACGTCCCCACTTCAATAGGTATTGGATTGTAAAAGTACAGGTACAGGTTTCAAGAGGACTCAAGGCAAGAGAGCAAGGAGTCGATTTCATTTTAAGTTTCCGCTGTAATATATGTTATATTATTATTTGCAAATTGTTGTAATTTGTTTATTGTTGGGGAAGCATCCAAGTGAAATAACAAGTGTTGTTCTTTATTCATTGTACTCTAATGTAATTTGTTGAAAAGTTGTAACACTTGGGATTGTAAAGGTATTATTGTAACACTGTTATAATGTATTGCAATTTTGTAACATTCAGACTTGTAATACATTTGTGTTGAATAAAAAGTTTTAAATTTTCCTATTTTTCTGTGTATTATGAATAATTGAAGAAAAAATTTGGGCTTATGTCACGGTTTCCCAGTGTATGGAAATCGGGGCGTTACACTTCCCTCTGTTCATATCTTGCTGAAGCCCAAGATTTGTCCTCACGCTGAAGGGGACTAGGTGTGCAATAACGATAGCTCACGGCTGGTTGAAGACTGGGCGTACGGCACCTATGGTCCCGGGTAGGTTGAGGGCTGGGTGCCCGCTGACCGTGGTCAGGGGAAACATTGAGGGCCCTCAGGACTGCTTCCTGGAATTGCTGGAACTCTGCCCTCGTGACTGGGGTCTCTTGCTCCCGGTGGTCGCAAGGGGCAGGTCGGCCAACTGGAGAGCGGCTTCTCCTCTAACGACGAGGGGGCGACTCCCTCCTCCTCCTGGGAGAGTTAGACCTTCTGTGGTTGGGCCTGCGGGGTGACCGGGCTCTATGAGACTGGATCATTGGACCCCTTTGATGTTCTCGGCAAGGTATCCCGTCATGGGTCCGCCTCTCATATAAGCGGGTCTGGAGGTCTTCCCCGTACTGCCTGTTGATGATTATGTTGCGGCGATCCTTTAGCGTAGGGGGACTGTGTGAGGCCATAGAGTTCGATGAAGGGTTGTGGATTGATACATGGTCGCAGTGAGGAGGTTCCACTTGCCGACTTCGGCGGGAAAGTCCTGCGGGAGCCTCTTGTGGCCCTTGAGGAGCCTGCTAGGGCTGTTGTTGTTGAGGAAGAGACCGTCCAGGCTGCGGTTGCTGGACGGATTGATGGAGAGGTTGTCGAGGCTACTTGACTTATTGTGGGGGTTGAGGGGGAACCTCAAGTACTAGAGTAGGAGAAGGTGCAGGAGGTTCTCTGCGGTTAAAGACCGTGGTCTTCCCCTTTTTGGGAGGCATGGCTCGAATCGAGTTGGGCTAATAAGAGAGGAAGGGATCGCTGCTTCTGTTTCCCATAGGCGGGCCAATCTGTTGTTGCTGATTTCGGGTGTGGGAGCAAACAGACAAATTTGTAAGTTTTTAGAGGCAAACAGTAAGGCGAACCTGTTTACTTCACCTATGTGTTGACTCGTTCCTTACCGCTGCCACGAACCTGCACAATGTTCGATACACGGGGATGGATCCCGGTGACGAACCCTCCGACACTTTTGTTAATAACCAGGAAGATTAAGAAAGAGCTTTAGGTAGCCAAAGATTCATTACCTTGTAACGGTGGGGGGAGAGGGCTATTTATAGCTGCCTTAGGGATCTGTTTCAAGATAAGAACAAATCTCTATTTCCCGGTGTGGATGGATAGAAGTGGTTAAAACCACCTTTTATGGATAATTACGGATCAGGATCCCTCTTTATCCTTCTGAACTGATGGGGTCGGTACCCGTATCGACTAGGACAAATCTGTTTATGGGTTACTGGGCATTGGGGAAGAAATCCAGTTCCCATTTCGGACACGTTTGTGGGTGAAGTTACTGTTTTGCCCCTGTGAGCTTTAAGATCCGTGCCTGATTTGAATGGTCCCGATTTAATCCCATTTTTAGCCATATCAGCTGGCCCTAAGGTAGAGGTGACCGCCTCAACCCCATATTTTTGCACATTTTTAGGGGCCCCCAAATTAATTTTCCTTGTACCCATATATGTATTTTGCGCGTGAAGTTAAATTACAGTTTGTGCAATTTTTTAGTGGCCCCCAAATTTTATTTTTTGGGCCTTTATTTTTTTAAAAATCTTGGGCCATCTAGGATTTGATTTATTTGGGCTTTTGATTGATTTATTTCTGATTTTTGCGCATTTTTAGGGGCCCCCAAATTTACCTATATATACATATTTTGCGAGTGAAGTTAAATTACAGTTTGTGCAACTTTTTTAGGGGCCCCCAAATTTTATTTTTTCGGCCTTTATTTTTAAAAAAAGTATTGGGCCGTCCAGGATTGATTGATTTATTTGGATTTCTTTGGGCTTTTGATTGATTTATTGATTTATATATTTCTCTCCAAATCTCCATTCTATTTCGTCCCACCCGAATACCTGAACACCCAACAACCAGACCTGAACACGAACCCGAACACTCTTCCTCTAGGCTCCAACCTGAACCCAATCCAATTTCCCATCACCATTCTATCTCCCCAAATATAATTCCCAAACCCAAATTCTAAATCCCAAATCCATTGCCTTCTGCCTCCATCTCCGTCACTCCGACTCCAAGTTCAACTACCCATCTTCAAAACTTCGATAGCCCTGCTCCTGACTCATGACTCCCGACCTCCCAAGTGACCCATTCTCCAATCTCCATCCTCCATTACTCCTTTCTTCAATCTCCATACAAACTAAAGCAACCACTGAGCCCCGTCAACGTCGTCCTGACTCCCATCCTATAGCCGCTTGTTGTTGATGTTCCCACTTGTTGTCGTTGTTGTAGTGTTGTAGCTGCTTGTTGTTGATGTTCCCACTTGTTGTCGTTGTTGTAGTGTTGTAGCTGCTTGTTGTTGTTGTTGGCTTGTTGCTTGTTGACTATTGTACACTTTCTTGCTATTGTTGTAGCCGTTGGCCCGACCATCGAGAATCGACCAACTGGTAGTTATTTCTTAGTCTTTTTTATTTTTCATGATTGATTGATTATTTTTGTTGTAGACTTGTAGAGTTGTAGTCTTGTAGAATAGTAGAACTGTAGAACCTAGGGTTTCTAATTGATTAATTGATTGATTGTTGCGAGTCTCAGCAAGAGTTTCGTAGTTTCGAATTAATGTTTTATTTCATGATTAGTGTTTCTATGGCTTAATTTGGTAGATTATTGCTTAATTGGATAGATTAGTATTTTCGTAAGTTGAAATTTGATAGATTAGGGTTTAATTAAGAATTTTCCTCTTTTTCTTCTAGTTGTATCATGTCTAGAAAGTATGTATCTGGAGCGTCAAAAAGAAAGAAGAAACAAGAGGAAGATAAATTCATACAATCTCAATTCGGGGCCTCTGATAAGTTTCTTACCAACAAACCTATGGAGTGATAATTGATAATGGTAAAAATCGCAGCAAATCAGGGCCCTACGATTCCAGCACAGATCTCAAAGATTCTACAGGCAGATTAGGCTTGTTCCAAGTTCGAAGTACCATTTGTACAAATAAGAATTTCCTTCTTTACGAGATTTCTTCTAATCGTAACGGGCCTCTTTAACAGGTATGGGCCTTCTCCAGGCTCATCTACAGTACATGAGCCTCTCTCAAGCCCATAAAAAGTGATAAACTAGGCCCACTAGGAGAGACACCCAGCCCATGTAGGTTAGGAGTCAAATCTCTTATCCCCTAACAAGATAGCTTATCTCTTGAGGGGAGAAACATAAATGAGATAAGGAATTCATATTGGTCTAATGGGTACATCTCAATCTTCTAAACTATTTCTCAGGCCTATAAATACCCTCCCCCTCCTCAGCCAGAAGGTAATCAACAGTTTCTCTCTAAAACTTTCTTTCTCTCTGGCTCTGACTTGAGCGTTATAGGGTCTATCGCCGGGGCCAACCCCCAGTGTTTCAAGCTTTTTGCAAGTCCATCGACCGCATCAGCAACCGTCGGATCTAGATCACAGTGTTCAATCAATGATCCAGATTCAATCTTAGGAGATCTAACCGCATTTCACAGCAAAGATCAAAGGTCGAATTTTTAGTAGTTTTCATCAAATATTAATTCACTATTTGTTTGCTCCCACACCAAAATAAGCAGCAATAGAATGGCACTGTCTGTGAAAAACTACACAAATTAGACTTACCGCAATGCCACTAAGATTAAGAGGCAGAGCGGTGGCCTCAAGCCGTCGCACTAACTCTCATCATCAACCAGCTCTTCCTGTGGAAGATTCGATTACTCCACAACAGTCGCCCCGACTAGGGATGGCAAGTGGGCCGGGTCAACCGCCGACCCGCCCGAGACTCGCACGTATAACCCGGCCCGTGAAACAGTGTCACGGGTTCGGGTCGAACCCGTGAATAGTAACGGGTCGACCCGGGTCTCGAAAATAACAGATCCATCCCGCGCAACCCGGCCGCGAACCTGTTTTAAAAACCCAACCCGCGGGCTGACCCGCGGGTTGCGAACCGTTAGACCCGAACGGGTCAAACGTTTGACCTGCCACGGGTCGACCATTGACCCGCGGGTCCAATGGATCGAAACGTGCCGTTGGGCACTGTTGTCTAGAGAGCCCTCAACGGCTCTAATTGCCGTTTTTTTGGTTGGTTTTTTTTTTTAATATAAATTTTTAGCCTATAAATACCCCCTCAAAATCCCATCAAAAAATTCACAAAAATCTCTCTTACTCTCTCTACTATTATAACTCATTTCTAAGCAATTTGTGAACAATTGAAGTATTGAACAAGCAATTCTTGAAGGCATATACACGATCAAATTCCGATCGTATCGAAATCAAAATTCAACAACGTCCTCAACTCTTCAAATCTCATCCAACTCCAAGTGATGAAGTCTTCAACTCTCCTTTAAGCTCCCCTCAACTCTTCAATTCCGGAATGGCTTATTTCTACTTCTACATCGACTCTTATTTTCATGGATTTTTTTATATACGCGTATCCACGGTGAACAGTATCAAAATTTCATACCTCTCTTCTTACTTAATTTTTGTTGTAGTTATAATTTTTGTTGGTTTTTTGATCTTCTCTATCTCAACCCTCTTGTTTTGTAGATTTTTTTTTATAACTCATCGCTCCAACATTGTGTTGTTTTTTTTACATACATTACTACATTATGTCTAGATCACGCTATAGCGGTCATAACCAAAGTGGGCAAGATTTCACTGGCACTTCCCGTAGGCCACCAATTGTTCGAATTAGTGAGCCCGCCGAAGAGTACCATGATCCTCCTACCCATTAATGGGGTACACATGATGATGTTGTAGGAGACATACAATTAGAAGAAGAAGAACAACAACAACCAACCGAAACCACACAACCCCGTAGTGGTAGAAAAAGTAGAGGGGAAAGTAGTGATTGGCATAAATTTTACGAATTTATCCGGGACGAAGAAAATCCGGGTATAGGTTTGAAAGTTTGTAAAACATGTTTTAAGGCATACAAATTCAACAGGGGTGATGGCACCGGTACAATTAGTAGACACATCCAACATAACCATAAAGACCATCTTGTTGACCTACCCGGCCAACAAAAAATCAACCCTAGGACCAGTCTAGTTGATAGCCACTCTTATAATCCCGATTTTGTTCGTCGGGAAATGACCCGATTAGTAATAAAGGAAGAGTTACCATTTTCCTATCCCGAGAATAGGGACTTGGAAAATTTTAATCAAACGGCCTTAAACCCTCATTTTAGAAGAATCCCGAGAAATACTTGCAAATCGGATTGTTTTAAAGTGTACAATGAAATGAAGGACGCATTGATTGCAATTTTATGGAGTTTAACTTGTAGAGTTAGTTTAACTTTGGATTGTTGGACGGGTGTCAACAATATTCCAATGATGGAAATAACCTGTCATTGGATAGACAATGACTGGATTCTTCAAAAAAGAATCATATCACTTGCCGCGTTGCCCTATCCCCATAGTGGCGCTGAAATAGCAAACTGTATTTTAGAAATTCGTGAAGTTTTTCATATTCGCAATAAAATTATGTGTATTAGTTTTGATAATGCATCTAACAACAATGCAGCAATTACTACTTTAAAATCCGCATTAAATCCTCCATCTGACAATATTATTCATATTAGATGTGCATGTCATATTTTAAATTTATATGTTCAAGATGCATTAAAAATAGCCGATCCATATATACTTAAAATTAGAAATTGTGTATATTTGATTGCATTAAGTCCCAACATATTTCAAGAATGGAAAAATTGGTGTAGGATTTCAAATGTACCTTTTAGAAGATTTCCAAAGGATGTTAAACACCGATGGAACTCTACTTTTGATTTACTACATACTGTTACCGAATATAAAGCAGTTGTAAATGATTTTTGTATCGCAAAAAATATGCCAAATTTTGAAATGACTCCCACCGATTGGTTTAATGTTGAATCATTGTTGAAATTTTTAGAGCCTTTTAAAACCGCAACTTTAAAATTTTCAAAATCATATGAATCTACTTCTAATAGCATTTTTATTTCAATAGTTACTATGATGCAAACATTTAACAAAATGTTAAATGATACTTTTGTTGGTGATATTATAAAACCTGCATACAAATTTTTTTTGAAGTATTTTTATTCTCCTCCTATGTTGATTTGTGTTGCTAGGTTATGGATCCTCGTATCAAATTAGAATGTACGAAGAGTTTGATTGAAATGTTTTTTGCATTACTTGGGGAAAATGTAGAAATAGAAATAGAAATTGATTGCGCTTCTTTCTTAGTTAAATTTGAATCTACATTAAATAACTTATATGATTATTATGATAGATCTTTTGCTTCTACTTATACAACTTCTGTAGTTAGTTATTCTTCTGGTAGTTCCAAATGTAAGGGTAAGAGTAAATTTGATGATAGAACATTTAATTTACTTGCACAAATTCAATCCAAAAAACCTAGGACTAATCAACCAAATGAATTAAATTGGTATAACCAACAAGATTCTGAGTTTTCTTCTTCTTCACTAGATATTTTACAATGGTGGAAAGACCATGAACACACTTATAATATTCTTAAATATATGGCTAAAGATTTACTAACTCCTCCTGTCTCTACAGTTTCTTCTAAAAGCGCATTTTCTTCAAGTGGCAGGGTTCTAACTGATTACAGGAATAGCTTGAAGCCCGACTCGTTAGAGATGCTCATTTGCACAAAAAACTGGCTGAAGGCTGAAGATAGGACACAAGGAAAAGCATTATCTACGTCCACAAGTGGGAGCAACTCGCCGGAAGAACAAAAACAACAACAACAATAGCAACCAAAATGAAGAATTCTATATGGCAATACCAACAACTGAATAACAACAAGTCAACAACAACAAATTGAAGGCCACCAACTTGAAGACAATTGTAAATTGTTAAAAAAATTGTATTAGATCTTTGCTTGTTATTTCAAATTATAAATATTGAAGTAAATTGAAATTGTATATAAGAAATACGTTTATAAAACAAATTTGTGAATTCTTTATTTTTTATTAGAAATTGTGAAACTTGTATAACTTGAAATCATATGAATAATATTTCAACTTTTTTTTGCAATTTCACTCTTACAATCTTATTATTATTATTACGATTTTTACTACTTATTATTTTTATTATTTTTTTTTTAAGGTTAAAAAAAAACCGATCTTAACGGGCCAGCCCGCGACCCGACCCGAACCGACCCGGGTTGGACCCAAAAGGGTTCACGGGTTGGGCGGGTCGCCATTTCTACTTTTCGACCCGGCCCAGTTAAGCAACCTACCAGGCCTGAACCCGCCCAAGTCAACATCGAACCCGAGCGGGTCCGGCCCGGCTCGGCCCGTTCGACCCGAATGCCAACCCTAGTCCCGACAGCCTAGTCAACGGAGAGGCACCGGGGGGATCTCGACAAAGCCTTCATGAACAACATCCTCTGTACGGCCATGTCTCAGTCCATAATGCTTCAAACAATTCAATATCCTTGCGAGGCCCCAGTGGATCTAGAGATCTCCGCCAAATCATCAGTGTCAGGCAACAAGAAACTGATCTACAAATTGCTTGGACGAGAGGCGTGCCTGAACTGAGGCCACCCGCTCGGAACATCAGGCAAATCGAAGAAGCAACTCTCCTAGACAGAGATCATGGCAATCATCCTCTCATAGGGGGTGCACCACAATAAGAAGCCCGACTCGTGAGTGTTGAAATCTTCTTGAGCGGCATAAAGGAAAAGATGCCCCAGTCACTAGGGCCGAATTGGATAAGTTCAAGTTCGACATCCTCCGGGCTATCCAAGGTAGTCAAGATCTAGGCCAACCTCCAAAGAAGGATCCGCCGACTTAACTGGATCTAGGGAGAAGGACGACCAAGTCCTTTGCCGTATCTGAGAAGTAGAAGATAGTCTAAAGTAGATGAAGAATGAAGGAAAATGCTCCAGCAGGGCCTACCGCCCCAGTCAACCCCCTTTCAGAAAAATCATCCTCGATGCACCCATCCCGAAGGACTTCAAATCTTCTCAATTCAAAACATACGATGGAGAATCAGACCCGATTAACCGTATCGAGAGTTTCAAGACCCTCATGATTGTCTACAATGACACCGATGTGCTCATGTGCTGAACATTCCCTGTAACACTGAAAGGATCAGCAAGGGTATGGTATTCCCACCTCACTCTAGAGTCAATATTCTCTTTCGACCAGTTCGAGGAGCTCTTCATTGCGCACTTTGTTACTAGCCGCAAGACTGAAAAAACAAGTGCTTTCCTATTGAGATTGAAGCAAAGAGACGGAGAACTACTGAAAGACTTTGTCAAGCACTTCCTTGCCAAAGCAAGGTCCATCTCCTCCTAAAATTCGTTAATGGCAGCCGCTGCCTTCCGCCACAACGTCACTAACAAAGACCTGAAAGCCTCCCTCTCCAAAAAGCCACCCAAAAATTTTACTGAGCTCCTAGAAAGGACTGACAAGCACATCAGGGTCGAGGAAGCTCTCTATCCTCAAGGCAAGAACGATTCATCTTCCGGGAACAAACGGAAGAATACAAGAGAGGAAGAACCCAGGAAGTTTCATAAAAACGATGCAGGTCAACGCCATCCACCTCCAACACCATGTGTCATCAAGTTCACACCTCTTAATGCAAGCATATCAGCCATACTTATGGAATTTGAGAAGGATGAAATAATCTGCCCTCCCCCAAGATGTCAACTTATAGCAAGCGAGGAGAAAAAAATAAGTGGTGGGTATTTCAAAGAGATTATGGACACACTAATGACAACTGTCAAGCCCTTAAACGAAGAACTGGAAGCCCTGATTCGCAGAGACTATCTCTCCAAATTTATACAGAAAGATAACAAAGCTGAAAACCCACTGCCCCAGGAGGCTAATAAGCGTCAAAAGAGGTCATCTGAATCACAAGACTCTGAACACATGGCTGTTATCCACTCCATTCACAGAGGCCCAATGGGGGGAGATTCCAACTCCTCCGACAAAAACCTTTCGTCAGGGAAGTCAACTCCATTGAAAACATCCCTCCTACCAAAAGCACCGGGGTCCCGATATCTTTCTCCAACAATGACTTAGAAGATGTCCGTACACCTCATTGTGATGCATTGGCCATAAACCTTTGCATGGTGAATCATGAGGTACGCCGCATCTTGGTGGACAATGGTAGCTCAGTGAACATCATTTTCATGAACACTTTTAATGTCCTCAAGCTCTGCCGAGACCGACTCAAGCGAGCCGGTTATACACTCCGCGGATTCTTTGGTGGACCCATTCAAATAAAAGGAATTTTCACACTTGATGTGACAGCAAAAAAAGCTTCCGCAACTTGAACGGAAATACTGGACTTTATGGTAGTCGACGTCAAAGCCACTTACAATGTAATATTTTGCCATCCAGGCCTAGCGGCCTTCCATGCAGTTGCTTCTGCCTACCACATGAAAATGAAGTTCCCAACAACAGCAAGCATAGACCAAGTTTTAGGGAGCCAACAAGATGTATAAGCATGCTACACTGCTACAATGGGGGGCTCAGTTCTCCCCCTCTATGCCATAAAGCTATAGCCAGAAAGCAATCACAATAATTCTATGATTGTAAACAAGATTGTAGCCATTGTCATAAAAAATTCTACCAAGAACTTCCAAACATGCCAAAGTATCCCTCACCATGTCCAAACTTGTTCTCTTCCTAACATAATAATAAACCTGAATCCCCCGCCCGAAGTCATTCTGCTCATTCCACTGAAAGAAATAGTCCTGCTTAAACATATTAGCGAATAAGAAGATCTCTCATTCCCTATGCAAAATAACGGGAGCTCATTTCAAAGACAAACAAGTCCAAGAAAGGTCTACCAAGTTGTTCGCCTGATGGCTCATCAACTAGAAGACCTGGGGGGCAAGGAGATATCAGCAGAGACTTGGAAAGTAGAAAACTTTATGAAGTACAACGAGGGTGTCTAAAATGTCCTATCTTAGTAGCAGTATCAAATGTTCTCATTTTATAATAAAGGTTAGCCATTAGAGTAGCAATTTAGTTTTATTTTCAATAAAAACGCTTTCACTACCGGTCACTGCATACAATGTCATGCCCCGCTTCCCCAAATTACGGAATACGAGCACATGACATTGGCACAGCGAATGACTAGCGTCATCCATAAACTGTTATTAATTCAACTCAACAATATAAATAAGAAAGCGATAAAACCACGCAATGCATATAAGAATAACCACATAAATCACAAAACAAATCGAATCATGAAATAATAATGAGATAACCAAATCTGGAAAAATAATAATAATCCTGGGACAAAGCCTACAATACAATAAAGTAAGAAAATAGCAACATCCAATGATTTAAGTCTCCAAAACATAAATGATAAACAAATAAGTGACAATGCTATCAATTCCTTCGCCATTGTTGTTCTCCCAATCCAGCTGGCAATTTACTTTGATTACTTGTACGTTGTTCATCTAAAAAGAAAGAATAATATGTCCTTAGAGTAAGTCGTGGACAGCAAATAGGAAAAACAGTGAACAAAGGAAAGAAGGATAATTAATAACAATAACAATAAGGATAACAATAGAGGTAGACAATAATGATAATAATGTTCCATAATGATGACAATATGCGATGATGATGTGATGACAATCCTAAGTCTATTATTCATTTTAATCCTAACTAATGCACATACTACTGCATCCCATACTACAGGTTTGACGCATGCAACCATTGTCGTTTAGATCTAAGTGTTGTACTCTGTAGATCATGTGCTCGGCAACGATAATCCTTATTCACTAATCACGATTCACCTTTTTGATACACGATACGATAATTTGGCCATGATACACTATACAATAAAACACTAATCGATGACACAATTTAGGAAAACACAGTCTCTCCTCCGAGTATAGTCACTACATTGTCCACTACTTAAATCACCCTTAAACCCCGATTTGTTAATTAATTCTTCATTAAATCGACATGCAATAACGGTTGGCAATATTACGATACCCAAAGGGAGCACTATGGACTATAATGTCAATGGGGAATGATGAGATGATTAATAGGGAACACTAGGATGATGACACTACGACACTAAGATCATGCAATGCAATTCATACAATTCAAATGCATCAAATATAATAATATAGGTTCGATTATATTATCAAAATATGGAAACTCAATTCTAGATAGCAGTAGGTTACTGTACAAAAATTAGATTTTTCGCTGCTATAGAATAGTAAATGTGGATCCGTCAGAAGTTTTAGAAAATAGAATCATGCTCGGTTCCAACGCATATTTAAAGTCAAAACTCTGATAACAGTAGCTAGGTTAATTACAAGGTTCTTTACAGATTACTGATTCTGGCTAGTTATTGATGTCAATTATTTACAATTATAAAATCAGTAAATATTCATTTTTAAAATAATTATCATGACCCTAAGCATGTAACTATCAACCTGGAAATAATCGTAGCAATATTTGATCATTAGATCATCTTATTTAATCAGTTTAGCATGGTATAATCATGAATCAGGAATTCTGGAAATACAAACACAACAGTAGTAAAATAATCATAACTCATGCAATATAAATTAGAATTCAATAATTTTTGGTGTTTTGGAAACTAGACACATAGGGATACATTTCATATTCAAAAACTTTCATGGTTCAGTGTCGACAGATGGGTCGAACATAACATGCAAATTTCAGGCAGACAGTAAAATTTCTGGATTAGCATATTTCATGGTATAAAATTGATCTAGGGTTATAGTTATCAATTAAATCAGTTGATTATCTTAGATTAACATGATAATCATGAGATCACAGCGAAGAAACACAACCATACATCAATCTCATGCTAAACAACAACATCAAATCAATACTTAAATCACGAGCAACCTATGATACAACTCTAATAGTTTATCGATGAGATGATATGCATGAATAATTCTTAATACCAATAGATCTACATGAAATGCATGAAATACTCGATCTTTAGAAACAAATATCGGCACAAAGTCAAGAATAAGGGGATTAGCTCATGCAAATCCTCTATATTGCCCACGAAAAGCAAGGCAGATAATAATATATAATGAAGCGATGAGATGTACTTGCGAGAATTTCAATGAATGAACACAGACACAATGAACGATTCAAGAAACAGACTGTGACTTTCCCTAAGACGACGTTAGATCCGACTATAGGGATTAACGGGATTGGGATCCTGGCAGTAACAATACGTACAACCCACGTACAATACACAAACCCTCGATATACGTGCAATCTACGTGCAAGCGATCAACAACAACCAATAGCAAGAGCACAATAGCAATAATCGTAAGAGTGGCAATAGCAATAGTAAGAGCATAACAACAACAAAAGCAATGGCACACAGCAAGGTTGCTGTCGATGGCGGGCAACTAGCAGCGTACGGCTGACGGGAGGCGTCGACTGGCAGCGAGGTGTGACGATGGAAGGGACAGCAGCTGATGGTCGGGGCGAGGCTTCTCGGGGGAAGGAAGAGCAGGGCTTCAATGGGGCTGGGCATCGAAGTGGAGGGCAGTGCAGGGGGTTGAAGGCGACGGGATGGGTTAAGGCGGGAGATGGGGATGAACAGGGAATGGTGATCGGGGAGAGAGAAAGTCAGGGAAGAAAGTGATGGCTATGGTTGGGTGATTAGGGTTGCATTTTTAGGGTTTGCATTAGGGTAGTATATATAGAATACAATTAGGATGTTGGGTTAATGGGCTAGGATCCAATATTAATGGGTATGGGTCGAGAGATAATGCAATTAGGTTTTGGTTATAAAAAGAGATGGGTTTGAAGACGATATGGTTCAAATAAAATAATTACAATCCAACAAAAAAATAAGATCGACAAGAAGAAATAGTCCAGCAAGAAGAAAAGATAGCTCATGAACAAAAATTTAGAGTCAAATTTATTCAAGAAGATAGATGAGGACTACGATACAATATTCAAATTACAAAATAAGATTACAATGAAGGAAACAAAGAAAAAAATGAAAACGGGAGTTACAATCCTACTCACCTTACAATAAAATTTTGTCCTCTAAATTTACTCAGGTGGTGATAGGATAACCCTAAAGAAACGACTACACAAAAAGATGGAGAAACTTCTTTCGAATCTCGTCCTCAAGATCCCAAGTCGACTCACCCGGCGTGTGAGGATTCCAAGCAACACAAACCAATATGATGACCTTGTTCTTCAAACCTTCTATCGTCAGTCCAAGATCGAAACCGGACGAACCTCACAGGGCAAATTGAGCTGAACAGACAACTAGGAGTAGTCGATAACATGACTGTCATCCCTGATGTAGCTCCTGGGTTGGGAGACATGAAAAACATCATGCACTCCGGATAGAGCCGGCAGCAACGCGAGTCTATAGGCCACCTTGCCTACTCGCTTCACCACATCAAACGGGCCAATGAACCTAGGGCTTGCTTGCCCACACCTCCAAAACAAATAACATCCTTCCGCGGTGATACCTTGAGGAATACATGATCACCCACTTCGAATTCCAATGGCCTCTTATGAACATCTGCTTATTTCCTCTGTCTGTCTTGAGCTGCCTGTAGACGCTTCCTGATCTGAGACATAGCATCAACGATCCTCGTGAACAACTCTATCCCCAAAATCTTCCTCTCACCAATGTCATCCGCTAAAACCTGGCTCTGATACCACTAAAAATCCTGTCACAACTCTCTTCATACCATGCCACCAGAAATGCAACTTCATATCCCGATACATCTTCGTACCACCGGGATGAATAGAATATGGCGAGCGATGAACTTCTTCGAGTAGCTTGTGCTAGACTTCTCCCTTCGAAACACAAAGTTGGGTCCCAAAGCAGAGAGATCCATCCTCGTGAATAACCAAATCAGTCCTCGAACCAACTTCAACTTCAGCTCAAAACCTCTGCAGTTTCTTATCACCTGATTGTGCTTCCTTAATCTAATCCACCAATGACGACTGTAACTGAAGCACCAAACAACTTTGCTCAGCACCAGGCAAAACCACTTCCAAATCCAACCTCCTCGTAGCTTCCAAAAGCTCTTCCTGCTCAGTTAGAGCCATAGCAACTGGTCTTCTGCTCAAAGCATCTGGTATCAAATTGATCTTGCCAGATGATACTACAATTTAATATCATAATATGCCATCAGTTCCAACCATCTCCTTTACCTCATATTCAGCTCATTCTGAGTGAATACGTACTTGAGAATTTTGTGGTCAGTGAAAATCTCCACTCGGTATCCAAGTAAGTAATGCCTCCAAAGCTTCAAGGCAGAAATCACAGCTGCAAGCTCCAAGTCATGTGTAGGATAATTCTTCTCATGTGGCCTGAACTGCCTAGATGCATATGCGAGAACCTTGCCTCGTTGCATCAAGACAGCACCCAAATCTCTGCCTGAGGCATCACAGTGAACTACCAAACCTCTTCATCCATCTGGTATAGTTAACACCGGTGCTGATGTTAACCAATTCTTCAACTCAGTGTAGGCTTCATCACAAGGCTTATCCCACACAAACTTCTGATCTTTCCCGATCAACTTGATTATTAGTTCATCTCATTTAATTAGTTTAGCATGGTATAATCATGAATTAGGAATTCTGGAAATACAAACACAGTAGTAGTAAAATAATCATAACTCATGCAATATAAGTCGGAATTTTAATAATTTTTGGTGTTCTGGAAACTAGACACATAGGGATACATTTCATATTCACAAAATTTCGTGGTTCAGTGTCAACAGATGGGTCGAAAATAGCATGAAAATTCAGGCAGACAGTAAATCAGTCAATTATCTTAGATTAACATGGTAAGCATGAAATCACAGCAAAAAAACACAACCATACATCAATCTAATGCCAAACAACACATCAAATCAATAGTTAAATCACTAGCAACCTATGATACAACTCTATAATAGTTTATCAATGAGATGATATGCATGAATAATTCTTAATACCAGTAGATCTACATGAAATCCATGCAAGACTCGATCTTTAGATACAAATATCGGCACGAAGTCAATAATAAGAGGATTAGCTCGTGTAAATCCTCTATATTCCCAACGAAAAGCAAGGCAAATAATAATATATAATGAAGCGATGAGATCTACTTGCAATAATTTCAATGAATATTCTTGAACATATACATAATGAACAATTCAAGAAATAGACGGTGACTTGCCTTAGGACGACGTTAGATCCGACTTTAGGGAATAACAAGATTGGGATCTCGGCAGCAACAATACGTGCAACCCACGTACAATACACAAACCTTCGAAATACGTGCAATCTACGTGTAAGTGATCAACAAAAACCAACAACAAGAGCACAACAGCAACAATAGTAAGAGAAGCAATAGCAACAGCAAGGGAGACACAGCCACCAACAGCAAGAGCAAAACAGCAACAAAAGCAATGGCACACAGCAACCACAACAAGGTTATTGTCGATGGTGGGTAACTGGCGGCTGACGGCTGAAGGCTAATGGAAGGCGTCGACTGGCAGCAAGGTACGACGGCGGAAGGGACAGCGGCTGACGGCAGGGGCAAGGCTGTTAGGGGAAAGGAAAAGCAGGGCGTCAATGGGGCTAGGCGTCGAGGCGGAGGGCGGCGCAGGTGGGTTGAAGGCGGCTAGATAGGTTAAGGAGGGAGATGGGGATGAACGGGGGATGGTGATCGGGGAGAGAGAAAGTCAGGGAAGAGAGTGACGGCTGTGTTTGGGTGATTAGGGTTGCGTTTTTAGGGTTTGCATTAGGGTAGTATATATAGAATACAATTAGGATGTTGGGTTATTGGGCTAGGATCCAATATTAATGGGTTTGGGTTTAGAAATAATGCAATTGGATTTTTGGTATAAAAAAAGATGGGTTCGAAGACAATATGGATTAAATAAAATAATCACAATCCAACAAAAAAAATAAGATCGACAAGAAGAAATAGTCTAACAAGAAGAAAAGGTAGCCCATGAACAAAAAATTAAAGTCAAATTTATTCAAGACGATAGATGAAAATTAGGATACAATATTCGAATTACAAAATAAGATTACAATGAAGGAAAGAAAGAAAAAAAATGAAAACGGGTGTTACATGCAATAATGGCTTGTCACTAGAGTAGCTGCTTAGTTTTATTTTCCAATATAACTTTGCAATAATGTTTGCAAAATTCTTGTACAACTCTCCAGATGCATGCAATGAGTTAAGTGCTAAACTTATACACAAACACAAAAATGGCACCAAAAACTCGTTAAACGCTACCTATAAGACGGGCTCGGAGTCCATACCCACGGCTCAAAGCTACTCTAGAAATTCACAATAAAACAAGTTCAGAGTTCGATTCACCATTCGATCTGCTCATGCAATCCGTTAGTGCATCGATGACAGGTTCAAAGTCCATACCCATGGCTCGATGTTACTTTAGCAACTTGCGACAAAACAAGTCCAGAGTTTAACTCGCCATTTGATCTGCTCCAACAACCTGTTAATACCCAAACTAACAAGTTTAGAATCCATACCTATGGCTCAGAGTTACTTTAGCAACCTACAATCAAGCACATTCGGAGTACAACTCGCCATTCGACCTGTTCCTGAAACTAGTTACAATTCCTTGAAGACATATTAGAGGTCCAAATTTGTGGATTGCAATTACTCCAATATCACTTACAAAAACAACACTTAGAGTTTAACTCCCCACTCGATGTACCTCTCACAACTTGTTGGAGGACCCATACAGCAAGTTTGGAAAACAACTCTCCCTCAGAGTTGCTCCTACAACTAGCTGAATACGATAAATTCTAAACTCTGTTGCACACTTGCACATCGTCGACAATTCGTTAGATATACACAACAGATTTGAGGCCCTGTTATTTAGCTACAAAGAACCCAGTCGACGACTCATCAATCTCATCAACAAGATGCACAATAAGGGTCAAGCATATAAAGAGATTTCATAAAAAGTTACAGAACTATCGCAAACCCATATGTTCAGATATAGTACCGCTACAAATATTTACAAATACAAAATGACAAGTCCAGAGAACAACTCACCCCAAGAGCAGCTCATACGAATATCCAACCACCAAGACGACGAATTACAGGACAAGACACCGACGTGTAGAATACTTCTTATTTCACAAAGCACAAGTCTTTTCACAAATGCATAATTACGATGAGTCTACATGCTTAAGAATCGGTACGAAAGTCTTGCAAACACTGTTCAACAAACTATCCTGCAAGTCGTTCTTTCAGCTACACACTAGAGGGATGCCCTGCCTGAGAGACACAGACCTCTTCACCGGCCTCCTTCCAATTAACAGCTCCATAAGGTCGCCTCAACTCTTGACGATAAAATTCACGACAAGCCTCCCTTAGGTAGGCAAGCTCCAAGTTTTCGCTACCATCTTCACCTGTGCAAGCTTCAATTATGTCGCACATAAAGTGTCGTGCAAACGAACGAGTCCCAATTCCTTCAAGCACCACGTATCACGAAAGAGAGCAATCACAATGTCCCAAGGACCTCATTAGATGTACACAACTACTTGTCAGCAAAAAGAAGAATGGAATCACCTCAACGCTGAACAAACACGAATGACTTCACTTCAATATTAGAAGATTCAGAACACCCACAACTCATTCATTCCGCAAAATGAGTCTGACATTTTGCACTATGCTCGAGCCCCATCAACAACTCGTTAACTCCAAACAGCGAGGTCGACGCCTTGCTCTCCGCTCGAGCTCCATCAACAACTTGTTAGCTCCAAACAATGAGTTCAATGCTCTGTTCCTCACTCCAGCTCCATCAACAACTTGTTAGCTCTAAACAACGAGTTTGATGCTTCACTCTCAGCTCGAGCTTTATCAACAACTTGTTAGCTCCAAACAGCGAGTTCAATAACTTGCTCTCCACCCGAGCTCCATCAACAAATCATTAGCTCCAAACAACAAGTTCAATGCTTGTTCCTCGCTCCAGCTCCATCAACTACTCATTGGCTCCAAACAAACAAGTTCAATGCCCTGCTCAATGTGCGAACTCCGTCAAGAACTCGTTAGCTCCAAACAACGAGTTTGATGCCTCACTCTCTGCTCAAGCTCCATTAACAACTTGTTGGCTCCAAACAGTGATTTCGACGCCTTGCTCTTCGCTCGAGCTCCATCAACAACTCGTTAGCTCCAAACACCGAGTTTAATGCTCTGTTCCTTGCTCCAGCTCCATTAACAACTCGTTAGCTCCAAACAACGAGTTTGACACCTTACTCTCCACTCGAGATCCATCAATAATTCTTTGGCTCCAAACAGCGAGTTCGACACCTTGCTCTGCGCTTGAGCTCCATTAACAACTTGTTAGCTCCAAACAACGAGTTCAATGCTCTGTTCTTCGCTCCACCTCCATCAACAACTCGTTGGCTCCAAACAAACAAGTTCAATGTCCCGCTCACCGTGCGAGCTCTTTCAACAACTTGTTGACTCCAAATAATGAGTTTGATGCCTCACTCTCCGCTCAAGCTCCATCGGCAACCTGTTGACTCCAAACAACTAGTTCGATGTCCCGCTCCTTGCTTGAGTCCTTCTAATGACCCCTCATTTTCATGCAATAGGCTCGGCATCCAACACTGACCTAGAATTGTCTCCACAAAATTTTTTGGGCGCAAAAAGAAAGTTTAACGTCCAACTCCGACTTTGAGTTATCTCTACAAACTTGCTGGGCGAGAACAACAAGTTCTACATCCAACTCTGTTTCATAGTTGCCTCTTCAAACTTGCTGGGTGCAAACGGCAAGTTCAACATCCGAATCTGTCTTACAGTTCTCTACAAGCTTGCTAGGCACAACTGGCAAGCTCTACATCAATTTGATTAAGGAGTTGCCCCTCAAAATTTGCTTGGATCAAACGGCGAGCACTACTTCGACTCCATCTCAGAGTTGCCTCACAAAACTTGCTGGACGCAAACAGCGAGTCCAAATGCCAATTCCACTACAAGTTCTCTCCAAACTTGCTGGGATCTAACAGCAAGCACTACATCAACTCAGTTAAAGAGTTGTCTCTAGAAACATGCCGGGCACAAACGGCAAGCTCAAATGTCCAACTCTGTCATAGAGTTCTCTCTAAACTCGTCAGGATCAAACGACAGGTTCAATATCTAACTCCATTGTTGAGTTCTCTACAAGCTTGCTGGGCACAATCGGCAAGCTCTATATCGACTCCATCAAAGAGTTATCTCTCAAAACTTACTGGGTGCAAACGACAAGTTCGATGTTCAACTCCATCTTAGAGTTGACTCTACAAAAAAAATTTGTCGCAAACAACAAGCTCAAACATCCAACTCCGTCACATAGTTCTCTCCATACTTGCTGGGATCAAACGACAAGTTCAACTTCAACTCCCTCCGGGAGTTGCCTCTTCACAAACTTTTGCTGGGAGGAAACAACAAGCTCAAAATCAACTCTGTCAAAGATTTCTTTACTAACTTGTCGAGATCAAATGACAAGCTCTACATCAACTCGATCAGAAAGTTGCCTCTACAAACTTGCTTGATGCAAGTAGCATGTTTGAACGTTCAACTCCGTCTCAGAGTTGTCTCTCACAATTTTCTAGGCGCAAACGGTAATTTCAATGTTCAACTATGTCTCAGTATTGTCTCCAAACTCGCCGGGATCAAACGGCAGGTTCAACACCAACTCCGTCTTAAGGTTGTATCCACAAACTTGTTGGAATCAAACAGCAAGCTCTATGTCCAACTTCATTACAGAGTTCTCAACAAACTTGCTGCGATCAAATAGCAAGTCTGCTTCAACTATTCTAGGACAGCTACAGAATGCTCGTCCAACGATGAAACGCTCGATCGACAAAGCCAAAAAAAACACAATGATTGGTCGACAAAAGAGCAATCCAACGAGGTAGTCTCCCTAACAAACACTTGGTGGACGAGAACTCGAAAAATCTCCAGACCAAGCTCGACAAAACAAGCTGATAAGTACAACAAGCAAAATACACAACTCAAAAGAGTAAGAGATAAACAAGTATGCGGGTACAAAATCCAAACCTGTTATCACTTCAAACCCAAAACCAAAATTTTATAGCTTCTCCTTCAAAAAATCTTTCTTCTTCCAAACTCAACTCCAACTACTATTAACCAACTCCATTGGTTCAAAGCTCAGTTAAGCTCGCCTAACTTCGATTACGGCGAGAAGCTCAACTCTGCAGCATGACCACACCGCAGTAGCTCGATGAAGATGATGAACATGACCCAATTACAGCTCGACGAAGAGCTTTGATCTATACCAGTCGTAGCTCGACGACAGGGGATTACAGCTCGACGGTGACACTGAGGGATAGCTCGACCAATTTCGAGGTCGATAAGAATGGAGGAGCTCGACCAAACTGCAGCTCGACCAGCATCAGCAGCTCGACCAAAACTCGAGGCGAGGTCAACGATCATCAAGAGCTCGACCAAGACTCGAGGTCCATGAGCATCAGCAGCTCGACCAAAACTTGAGGTGAGGTCGATGAGCATGAACAGCTCCACCAAAACACGCAGCTCGACAATGGGAGCTAGATAAGGGAGCTTGATCGCCGAAGCTCGACCAAAGAAGAGCTTGACTGAAATAAGATCGACCAGGAGCAGCTTGAAAAAAAATGAGAGCTCAAAAACTTAAAGAAAAGTGGGGAGCTCGACGAACTTGTCGGTCGAACTGGGGGGGGGGGGGGGGGCTCTCGCAGACGTTCACGACCGTTGGATCTTCCTAATAGCCGCCATGCCTATGATCAATGGCTTAGGTAAAGCCGTGTCTGCCTTTTCTTTCCACTTCCGCTCATAGCCGCTCGATCGCTCCGAAATATGTGCTAGAGCACATTCAACGCACCCGGAAGAGCCACATTGCGCCTCTCCCCTGATCTCGCATCCTAGCCACACAGTTCACTCAGCGGGCAAACCGTCCTCTAATCAACGTTGCAGATCACACTAAGAAGCGTGCGAAGGCTTGATTATCAAGAAAAATCCCATAAATTTATTTTAAATTCTGAAAATTAATTAAAATATCAGAAAATAATGATTTAAAGTTGGAAAATTCAATAAAATTTCCCAAAAAATAATTTAAAATTGAGTTTACTAATTATGAAATTCGAAAAAGTGATTTTTAAAATTAGGAAAATTATCCAGAAAATATCGAAAAAATCCAAAAAAATATGGAAAATTCTAGGAAAATATTTGCCGCCTTCAAAAGCCACTGGTCAGTTCCAGGTAACTCCAAGCACCCTGAAAGCTATGATTGTATTCCAGAATTAAAAAATAAGGCGTATTACTCCCCGAAAGCCAAGAAAATTATCTTTCGGGAGTGGGGGTGCTTATGATAATGGTAAAAATCACAGAAAATTAGGGCAACGTTTCCAGCACAGATCTCAAAGTTTCTATAAGCAGATTAATAATTACGGGCCTCTTTAACTGGTCTGAGCCTTCTCCAGGCACATCTACAAGACATGAGCCTATCTTAAGCCCACTAGGAGAGACATCCAGCCTATGAAGGTTAGGAGTCAAATCTTTATCCCCTAACAAGGTAGTTTATCTCTTGAGGCGGAGAAACATAAAGGAAATAAGGAATTCATATCGATCTAAAGGATACATCTCAATCTCGTAAACTATTTCTCATGCCTATAAATACCACCCCCCCTCCTCAGTCAGAAGGTAATCAACTGTTTCTCTCTAAAACTATTTTTCTCTCTCTGTTTCTGACTTGAGCGTTGAAGGGTCTGTCGCCGGGGCCAACCCCCAGTGTTTCAGGCTATTTGCAGGTCCATCAACCTCGTCAGCAACCATCTGATCCAGATCATGGTGTTCAATCAACAATCCAGATTCAATCTCAAGATCTCTAACCGCATTTCATGACAAAGATCAAAGGTCAGATTTTTAGTATTTTCCATTAAATATTAACTCGCTATCTATTTGCTCCCAAACCAAAATAAGCAGCAACAATAACGCTAATGAAAAAGAAGAAGTTCAAGAACACGAAGATTTAAATGTGGGGTGATCAAAATGCAGAACCAAATCAAAATGAGGAATACAGATCTACAAATATATATATATATATATATATATATATATATATATATATATATATATATATATATATATATATATATATATATATATATATATGTTTTGCCAGAACTGCTGTAAAAAAATAAAAAGTTTTACCTAAAAAAATTACTAATTTTTTTTTTCTTTCACATTCTACATGGGGGCCCCATTTTGGGAGTTTGCGTTGGGCCCCCGTGAACTCATGGCCAGCCCTGTAGAGAATACAATATAAAACACTCTCATAAAAGGCCCATTTTACAAGAGAGCTAATCTTCTAACGAAGAAGATAAGAAAAGGAGAAAAATAACTTCAGAACCTCTAAAATCATCTATAGTCGTTCAAACTTAAAATTCTGGTATTTGGCATTTAGAAATAGGAATTTTGGGTTAGATTTGTAGTCGTTTTAACCCAAAATTTGGGTTTTGATTTTAAAAAATAGACAGACAGTAGATGAAGTGTCGTCCCACCAAAATTTTTTTAAAAAAAATCTCGGACAATGAATGATTTCCCATCTGATGAAATTTTTTTATAAAAAAAACAGGGGATGGGGAATCATTTTTTTCATAAAAATTGTTGGATGGAAAATCATTTCATGTCCGATCAATATGGAAAATGATTTCCTATCCGATCAACTTTTTTTTAAAGAATAATCAGACGGGGTCGATAGATTTTTAATAAAAAAAGGGGAGATGAAAGATCATCTTCCATCCAATACTTTTTTGGGATGAAAAGTTCAACAAACGAAAGATGATCTTTCATTAGAGATATTTTGCAAATGCCTATATCTTCTCCCAAATATTGCCGACTACTGTTCCCTTCAAACCCAAAATTTGGGTATTTAGCCAACGATTGCAGCACTCCTTTTTTTTTTTTTGAAATTTTGCAAATATTGGGTTTTTTGTAACACCCCGCAAAATTGGAAATGACTATTTTATCCTCTTGTGTTACGAACGTGTCTTTTGTAACGTACTTCACTACGTATTTTGTTTTCTGACTATTTATGCATTTTCTGTTTTCTCAAAATTTATTTTATCCTATTTTGAGTCAACTCAAATATAAATTCCAATCTCTATATTTTTACATGTTTTATACGTGTTATCGATGCACGTATGGATTACGTATTTTTCCATCGCTACTTATTATATTTTCTATGTATTTCAATTATTTATTTAATAACGTTTTCAAATTCGTTTTATAAAGGGAAATTCATTGAAATACTTTTGTGCGTGCGGTGCACGTGTTTTTAATGTACGTATTGAGTACATTATCGAGTGTGTATATTAAATATATTTTTCTTATATTGTATTTTGATTATTTTTAACATTTTTCCATTGAGTGAGTGAAATTTAATATTTTGATATTTTTACATGTGACGTACGTGTTTTCGGTACACGTATTTAAGTATATTCTTTTCAAAATAAAATTTTAAAGTGTGTGTGTATTTATTTTATTTGTGCATGAAAAACTATAATTTTTAATTAAACTAAATTTTATATGCATCTTAAACATTATATACATATGTTTTAAATTAAATATATATGTGTGTCTGAATGAAGTGTGTGCAAGTGCGATGCACGTGCACGTGTTTTGGACATGAACAAAAGGGTGGCCGACTGATTTTAGGTTGGAGGGAAAATGAGCTTTTAAATTTTTTGAGTGGTGTTAGTGGAGTTGTGGGGAGTAGTTAATATAACTACTCATTAAAACCTATACAAATATCCCCCTAATACACTCTTACTCATCTCCTTCTTCAATTCTTTCCTTGTCAAAAATTCGAAACCCCCTTCTTCACTTTTCTCTGCCGAAAAATAAAACCAACCATCCAGAGCCATCTCCCTGTGCTGTCTCCATTCATTCACCACACACACACACACACACACACACACACACATATATATATATACACTTATACCCTTCTCATTCCTCCTTCCTTCCTCTCCCTGTCAACATCCGAAACACCCACCAGCAACTCCTTTGCCTTCTCCACTAAATTCCACCATACAATGTGTATATAAAAACATATATACATGCATAGTTATATATATATAAATACATATATATGTATATGAAGATGGGAGATGCTCTTGCTGTTGCATGCCGAAGGTGAAGGAGGTGCTTTCTCTGTTTGGCCGAAATGGAGATTGGGGTGTTTTCTTTGTGCATGGAATTCGAGGAGGCAAATCGGAGTTTTTCTTAGAATTTAATTCTAGGAGTTCAATTGAGTACATCAATATTTCTTGGGTGGGTGTTTCGAAAAATTCTTTCTAATTTAGGAGTATGTTGCATGCTAGATAATACATAATTTAAGTGTTCAAGTTTTAATGGTATGGTAAAAGTAGATTGCATGATCTCATTTTAATTGTGTCATGATATGTTGAATTGATATTGTGATTTACATAAGTGGCTAGAACTCGTGTTGAATCATAAATATTTATTGTTGAAATAAGATTTGATGCATGTTAGAATAATGGTCAAAATAATGCAATATGTATGAAAAAGAAATTTTTGATGCTAATGTGGTAAAGAAATGTGAAATTAATCTCACTAGTATGTATTTATGAGTATAAGAAACTTTTATAAAGAAGTTTTGAGGAGAGACAACATTTTAATTGAAAATTTGTATTATGAGTTCTTTGATGCATTTTTAGAAGAAAGATTTTATTATATTGCGAAAAATGAGAAATTTATGAATTTAAAAACATGGACGTTATCGTTTTTCAAAGAAATAAATTCTGGAAAAGATCTAGATTTTTAGAAGTACAAATTGATTGGGAAAAATCGAGTTTATTAAAGGAAGAATTAATTACAGTGCGGTATATACAAAAAGTACTTAACCAATTTCATATCGGTTAGTCACTCATGACCAATTGGTCTTCGGGTGCGATTTGGGTCCGTTACTGTAGTTGAGCGGAGCATTTGGTCTGGGTTCGAGTCTTGATAGAGACTCTGTTTTAGTGAATTTTGATTTCAAATCAAATCACTGACAGTATATATATATATATATATATATATATATATATATATATATATATATATATATATATATAATTCAAGTTTTCTTTATTTCAGTTAGTCACTTTGGAACAACTGGTCTTTGGGTGCGAGTTAGGTCGGTCACTGTTCATTGGCGCGGGGTTTGGCCTGGGTTCGAATCCGACTTTGCCACTTGTTTTTCTTTTTGAATTTTTTTTGGTATTTTTGAGTTTTTAAGTGAAATAAAAATTGGGAAAAAAAATTCTATTATTCGTCTGAAATTGTATAGACTTTATAAAAATTATTTCTACAATATTTGAATATATTTTGTGAAAATTGAAAGGAGATTTTACATTAAAGAACTTGATTTTATCGATTAAAAATGTCTCTCGTAAATTAAAGAGAGATGAAGTTTTGGAATGCAATTAGATTTCTCCTCGATGAGATTTTATGATTATTAACATTTGATTAAGATTATTTGATTTTGCCCACAAATTTATAAGTGATGAAATTGATAAAAGATGTTGAATTAAATTATTTCATGTTATGAGATCTTTAAAGAAATGTTTTTCCTTGAGAAAGAGTTTATGAATAAAAAAATTAAAATATTATTTTGAGATTGAATTGTTGATCTCTAGAAAGAGATAGTTGTTGGAATCTAGATGCTATGCGAGACCCTAGTAACCGGCAGTTATCAATGAATTTGAGAGATAACTAGTGTGAGTTGAGCATCTCTTGAGAAGTAGCCAGTTTGACTGACTGTCTCTTTTGTTTGGTTTAAGTCCGGTAGGGTAAGCTAGCTCTAGGTTGTGATGATTTTCTTCTAAAACAAACTAAAAATCTAAGGATTAGACACATAGTGGAGATGTGATAAAAGTAAGAGAAAAACACAAGTATGAGGGTCTCGGATGTACGGTATGAGAGAATTCATAGGTTGTCTGCTTGATGCATCGTGTCATGGCGTGGATACATCTCCGGAATTATCGGGACCGTGGCGACGCTGTGGGGTGTTTGGTGACTATGTAGCACCATTGTCCGATAACGGATGCGAATTGTCCATAGCCTGTCTACATGATGTGTCATGTCATGACGTGTGATTTCCTCCAGGCTGTCTTAACATGGGCTCGTAACTCATAGAGCATCTAAGATACTTGTCGTAATTACCGTAGTAGTTAAACTCATAGCGAGGGAATCAACCTTACAAGATGAAGAACGATTAAGGGCTTGCCCTCAAACCTATATAGTATGGAATGCATAGAATCCGAACAAGTGTGCATTAGTGTCATTAAATATAAATAACTGCATTAAGGATTAAGTGCACAACACAACACGACATCAACAGGATAGTCCCTCTTTAGCTTTGTTTGTGATCAAGTTTATGTTTATTAAAGTATTTAAGAATCGTTATACTTTCGGCATAGCGAGGATGGCTGTGTATAATATTTCGTCGGTTGTAAGCAACTGACATGCCCATAGTTTCATATGCAGGACTTGGAGTTTACAAGAAGATATAAACATGAATTTATTGCTGATGATTACTTAAATGCTATAGTTGTTATAATTGTACATTTATCATTGTTGTATTTGATTTATACCGTTGCGTGTTGATGTAAAAGACTTTGTTATAGTAAAAGTTTTAAATTCCTTGTAAAATTGTACAAAGTGAAGTGTAAAGATCCTGTGGAACTTCGAATTCAGTCTTATTTGGAATTCGAGGTGTTACATTTTTAGCTACATATACTCTAACTCCTCACAAAAGCTCTGCCTTGCATTGAACACCTCTTTTATCATCTAGTTCAGCATCCTTCTTACTTCCATGGACAACTCCAAAACTTCTTATATGCTCAAAATCAAAGCTATTCCATCAAACCCATATGCCTAACAATTCATAACTTGCGTAACACCAACCAAACACATATGCCTAAAATTAATCGAAATTCATGTTCATCCTTAACAGGTATGCTAACATGCTGAATAACTAGCTTATTTAATGACTTCATTAATTAATTTACAGCTAATATCATGAAACTTTTCAATGTTTGGGCTCGAAAATATAAAAAAACCTTCGACGTTTTCACGCTCAAAACCGGACTCCTCTTGAGTCTTTAATGACTCCACTCAATCACCCCATTCATGACTTCCTTTTTCCCTCCTCCTCAGACCTCTCCCCATTCCCGCCATTACCTCAAACCCTAACCCTAACCCATTTGCAGCCTCAACTCCGGTCGACATCTCTTTCATATATTTTTGCACGGGTTCGGCCCTAATTTCCAATTTTACCTCTTTCTTCTTCCTTTTTTCTCAAAAATCCCCCCTCAATCTTTCAGGTCAAGAACCCCCGAAATAAGGAGGCAGCATAGGTGGTCAGATGTCAAGTGAGGGGCAGGTTCGCTTGCACGTGTTCAGTATGTTCAGTTTTGATGCCTATCTCTTTTTTATTTTAATTTTTATATTAAGTTGTTGTGGGTTTTATAGGGGTGGCATTAGGTCGTGCTAGCCCTACACCGGGCCTGGCTAGGCCCGGCCCGCTTAGTCCTCGACCCGGCCCGTCCCACCCAAAAATGGACTGAACCGGGGCCAACCCGTCAAAAACTGACGGTCCGGTCTGATTAAAAAACCCAAAAAACCATAAATGAACCCGGCTCGGCCAGACCCGGGACCAGGTTGAACTTGGCCGGCCCGCAGGCGGCTGTTGGAATTTTATGATTCTTTTTTTGCAGAAATTTTATAAAATATTATGTTTGTGTAATTAGTAAAATACTCCCAAATGGATCTATACCAACTAGTTTTGGGGGGTATTTTGGAAAATTCAAAAAAAAATCCATAATCTATATATACAATCTCATTTCATTCAATACTCTTCACAAATTCACTCAACTCTCTCTACTGTCGCTCTACTCTCTCAACAATTCAACAACCTTCAACTACTTTCTTGGTTTGAACAACATCCAACAACATCCAACAACAATCAACAACATCAACAACAACACTACAAGATCTCAACTCTCTCTACCTTCATTCTTCAATCTACATTCTACGTTCATACGGTATTTTTGTATTTCTATAATTTTAGAATTAGCATAGTTTTTTTGTTCTAATTTATTTCTCATAATTAGACTGGGTTTTGTTGTACTTCTTCTTCTTCTTCTTCTTTTTAGATTTTTTTTTTCAATTTGGTAATACACTAGTTATTCCAATTAATTGTTGTTGTTTTCTTGAAATATTTCTTCTTTTTTTTAGATTTTGTTTATTAACATACAAAGGTTTATAATAGATTTTTATTTAATTGCATTTGTTTTGTAGAATCATTTTCTATAACTTACACTAGTTTATCTATCTTAAATTTTTTTGTAGAATTAATTTTTAAAACATACCGTCACGCCCCGCTTCCCATTATATGGAAACATGGACACATAACTGAGGCCCAGCGAATGATATAAGTATACCAACTCATATCATCTATAAGCTGTATAATACCAGCAAGCTCAACAATACGATAATAATCACATGAACAAGAATGTAATACAATAACCAATATCTGAGATACAAGAACTTACAATAAGTCCGAGAATAAACAATCTAGTAAGTAGTTCTTCAAATTCCTTCAGTACCTCATTGATGTTCCTGTATAACAATAACTTAAAAGAAAGATAGATGGTACCCGTTAGAGCAAATTACAGGTTGCAAATAGTACAAGAAAAATAGGAACAGGAATAAGGCATAACAGGAAAAGGAATAAGAACTGCGAATTCAATTACGGAACAAACATGATAACGAGAAACAATATACATAATAAGAAGGAAACAAGAACTGAACAAGTCTTAAAATATAACCAATTGGAAACAATGAATCATGTAACGGAAAATATGTCGTATAACAAGAATCTTGTAACGTATAAACATGTAACATGTAACTTGTAAACATGAATCATGTAATCTTGTAACAGGTAACATGTAACTTGTAAACATGAATAATGACTGAGCATGTAACATGTAAACAGGAATCATGGAACTGGTAAACAGAAATCATATAACTTGTAAACAGGAATATGCATGTGCTCAGTGTTAACCTTAAGTCTATCAATTTAATTATTCGTATCTAATGTACGCAATCCTGCATTCCATACCACAGGTTCGGGTGCATACAAATATATGAATGTTTAGACTGTAGTGGTGAATTATATAGGGTCATGCACTCGAGAAATCATGTAAATAGGAATCTTGGAGTCAAGTGGTGGATTCTAGAGGTGACCCCCATAGATTCTAGAGGTGGCCCCTGTCATCCCACGACATGGCACTTAGTTCTACGTGACACTTACTTCCATGTAACTTGTAAATATATAACATATAATGGAAATGTGTATCAGGTAATGGAACCTATAGGGTGGCCCCCATAGATTCTAGAGGTGGCCCCCGTCGTCCCATGATGTGGCACGTAATTCTACGTGGCACCTAGTTCCATTTAACATGTAACAAAAATTATTCTGGAAAACATGGGCCCCCTTCCGAGTACAATCTCCTATATCGTCCACTACTAGGCCTTACCTTTATTTTTCCTGCTTGTTATTCTTTTACAATAATTAAACATGAATATGCAACGACGGGAATGATACCAGGACAGGAACAAGGATGTGATAAGGACTATGCAATGCAGGTAATATATTTCAGTTCATAAATGCAAGGAACACACATAATTGTACTTAAAATCATGAAAATATGAATACTGGACAGCAAGACGCTGCTCTAAAAAAACTAACTTTTCCGCTTCTACAGGAAAGCGAATTCAGTACCATCAGGAGTTCTAGAAACTAAACTCCCTGCCGGTTCCGATGTATATTCACACAACATTAAGCTAGGTTTAGCAATTGATTCTTTACTGGGATAAGATTCTATCAGCAGTGTAGGGTCAAGTTTTTATATATATAAATCAGCAATAAAATCATTTAAAATCTTATAAACTTTATAAAGTGAATCCTAATCATGTCTCGTAACAATCATGTTAATAATGTTTCCCTCTTAATGATTTTGAGAATAGACATGGCATGCTGATTTGAATGCCCGTTAAATTCTAATTTGCATTACACATCAACTTGGATCCATCGTCATTAGTATTAATGTTATAATTCATACAAAAGAAGTCTCATTTACTGCTGTCCTGATTTGGCATGACAAATTAAACTCTGTTAATGTCAGAATAATGATTAAGTTTGTGAATATGAAATGTAGGGCCCTGTTTCTAGTTTTCAGGACATCTGACGAATCTGAAATCCAATCTGTGATGTGCGAGATATCTCATTGTTAATGCTGCTAGCTTTAGATTTCCAGATTTCTGATTTACGACGTATTGACATGCTTATTAATTTTAAAGGTCAGATTAATAGTGTAATTATTCAATGATAAATTTCATTATGCTGCTTAACATGATTAAGAACCTGATTATAAATTTTATAGAATTTTTAAATGAGTTCTTCACTAATTTACGAATATAAGAATTGTACCCTAAGTTTCTGTCTGAACATAAAATCTGTAAAGAATAAAAATTTTAACCTAGTTTCTGTGACTTTTATATATCATGTGTATATGCGTTGGAACTGGCAGAGAGTCTAGTTTCTAGAACTTCTGACGGATCCAGATTTGTTTTTCTATAGCAGCATGAATTCCAGTTTTGGTGCAACAATGTCCTGCTGTCCACACTGGAGTTCTTGTTGTTTCAATATTTATAATTTTACTTGGCACCCGAACATGTTTTTCGCCCAGTCTAAATCTGGTTTCTGTCCCTATCATGTTTACTTGTCCCTGATTTTTCACATTTGTCTTTTTGGTAAAAAGAATAAATAATCAAATCGGGGTTAAGAGAAAGATCAAGTGTACTCGGATGGGGTTCTGTGTTTCCCACTTGTTTGCATGAATACATGATTACATGATTCATGAGCATGTTTACCTGTTTTACCTGAATACATACTTCCCTATAGGAAGGTGTACTCAGAAGGGGGCCCGTGTTTCCCACCAGTTTACCTGTTTTACCTGACTACATACTTTCCTATAGGAAGGTGTACTTGGAAGGGGGCCCGTGTTTCCCACCTGTTTGCATGAATACATGATTACATGATTGATCTTGTTTACCTATATATATGATGCCTGAGTACACGGCCCTATCGAATCCACCACGAAATATAAATGCAACTTGTTTGTATTCAGTAACCATGTGGTATGGGATGCATGAGTGGTGCATTAAATAGGATTAAATAAAAGACTTAAGAATAATATGTATCACCTGCACATTCCTGTCACCAGTTTCACATGTTTATCTGAATCTATTACATGTTACATTTTTACCTATTACCTGATCATGTTAGCTAATCCTGTTTACCTGCTTACCTGTTTATTTGATCCCATTTACCTGTTGCATTCCTTTCATGCTATGTTCTGTGCTCTTGATTCTTGTTTCCTGTTCTGTATTCTTATTTATCTTTCATATAAAAAAATTTCTTGTACTATTTGCGGCCCGTAGCTTGCACTAATGGAAGATTATTTTCATGTTTCTCTGTTTCTCTCGATTGAATAATTATACAGGTTTTGGAGACCAGATACCTACAGGAGTAAGCGATCAAGTGTTCTAAATCTTTTGACTATGATCATTTGTGCTTAAGTTTATTTCTGTAACGAGTTTATCAGTTTCTTTGTTGCTACTTGGTACTTTGTAATTGGGCATGTTTAACCCGGAGTTTTATTGTTTTTCCATATCTTGTTTCATTGAGAATTATATATTTGATTTCAAGTAATTCTTTTGATTATGAGATTTGATTCATGCATGCGTGGTTGTATCATTCTGTTACTGTTGAGTTGATTTTTACAGCTTATGAATGATGAAAATTATTCGCTGGGCTTGTTACTTACTCGTATTCTGTATTCTTTTGGGAAGCGGAGCGTGACAATCTCTTTACTTTACGAATTTTATTTAAGTTTTTAATTTCCACACAATCACCTAATTTACCTCCCCTGGGTTGATTTACAATGTTTTTAGTCAGATATTGGGAAAAAGCAAAAAAAAACCTAACATGTTTTAAAAAATGTAAAATACCTAATATTTGTTTTCAGTCAAAAGACCCCCACCGTTTAAAATAGGGCAATTTTACCCTTTCAACTTTTATTATTAGTTGCTGACTCAAAACAAACTTTATGGAGTTTTTTAATTATCTAAAAAACATTAGGTTTTTTTTAATACCCTAAAAGGGGAAAGCATAAAATTTTCATATTTTAAATGGTGGGGGTTCTTTTGACTCGAAACAAAAGTTAGGGGTTTTTTAAAATTTTTGAGCAAAAAACAAAGTGCCCCCCAACATTTGGTCTTAATACAATTTGCCCATATATCGTTTGAAAATGTATATTTAATTCATTTCTCTGTTAACTTAACCTCATCCGTTAAGTTAGAATTATTGAATTACCTTTCTACCCTTACCCTTTCATAATTATTTTTCCTTCATTCATAGACAAGAGAGGAAGATGCTTTGGCTCCAGAAGTTCTCAACTCCTTGCTAGCTCTTACAATGGTCATGAGAAGATTATATTTGTAGTTCTGCCAATAATCAAACTTAAAGAGTTGAAATGTGATTTTGTAGTAATTTGTTATATGGCATATACTAGGTAGATGGTAACAAATTATGACAAATTTGATGAAGAAATACAATGGGTAATTCACTGATGATTTTTTTGATTGGGAACCGAAAAAATTATGCCCACTCATCCCATCTCTTCACATATTTTACTCTACCTACGATGTATTTCACTTGCTGCCTCCAATACCCTGTCATGAATCTCTAAGACATTCAATCTTAGCCCTAACAGAAAGAGAATAATTTCATAAACTATACATCTTTACATTCGACGGAAACGGATGAATCCACTTGCAATTTCTTGAAAGCTTCTTTCCATAAACTTTAGTATTCGGTAATTGAGTATGATATTTTTTTTAAAATGCCAACAACAATGCTTAAGCTCTCTGCATGATGATGGTAAAAATCGGAGCAGATCAGAGCTGTACGATCTCTGCACAGATCTCAAAGCATCTACAGACAAATTAGCCATCAAAAGCCTATTTTGCAGGCTAGGGCCAACTTCGAGATATGGGCTTCCCTCAAGCCCATAAAAAGTGACAGGCTAGACCCACTAAGAGAGACACCCATCTCATGTTGGCTGGGAGTCAAATATTTTATCCCCTAACCGGGATATCTTATCTCTTCAGGGGGGAGACATCAAAGATCCAACGGTCACAATTCGATCTCTACAATGTCTCTCAGGCCTATAAATACCCCTCCCCCTCTTCAGTCACCAGGTAATCAACAATTCACCAGTTTTCACTCTCATACTTTCTCTCTTTCTGGTTCTGACTTAAGCGTCGGAAGGTCTGTCGCCGGGGGCCACCCCACGATGTTTCAGACATTTTGCAGGTCCATCGGTCGCATCACCAACCGTCGAATTCAGATCATAGGAGGTCAATCAACGATCCAGATTAAATCTCAGGAGCTCTAACCTCTTTTAACGGCCAAGGCAAAGGTTTGACTTTTAGTAATTTCCATCAATTATTAACTCACTATCTGTTTTCTCCCACATCGAGATTGGCGTTGTATGTGGGAAACTACACAAGTAAGACTTATCACCATGCCACAGAGACTAAGAGGTAAAGGGGCGGCCTCCATCCATCGCACTACCACTTTTCGTCAACCAGCTTCTACTATGGAAGATCAGATTCCTCCTCAACAGTCACCCTGTCAGCCTAATTACGCTCCTTCCAATGGAGAGGCAACGAAGGGCTCCTGACAAAACCGTCCTGAACAACATCCTCAGTACGACCATATCTCAGTCCACAATGCTTCAACTGGATCCCAAAAGAAGGACGACCAAGTCCTTCACCATATCCAAGAAGTAGAAGATCGCCTAGAACAGATGGAGAATGAGAGAAACTGCTCCAACAGGACCTACCGCCCAAATAAACGTCCCTTCAGCAAAACCATCCTCGTTGCACCCATTCCAAGGAACTTCAAAGTTCCTCAATTTGAATCCTACAACGGGGAATCAGACCTGATGGACCACATCGAGAGCTTTAAAACACTTATGATGATCTATAATGCTACCAATGCACTCATGTGTTGGACATTTCTCGCTACACTGAAATGATCAGCTAGGGAATGGTATTTACGTCTGAAACCCGTATCCACATTTTCTTTCGATCAGCTCGAGGAACTCTTCATTGCACACTTCGTTACTAGCCAGAGAACTGAAAAAACCAGTGTCTCCCTGCTAGAACTGAAGCAAGAAGATGGAGAACTTCCAAAGGACTTCATCAAACATTTAACAACTGAAGCAAGGTTAATTTCTGCCTTGAACACTTCAGTCGCAACTGCAGCTCTTTCGCCACAATGTCACTAACAAAGACCTGAAAGCCTCCCTCATCAAAAAGCCACCAAAGAGTTTCATTGCGCTCCTCAAAAGGAGTGGCAAGTATATCAGGGTCGAGGAAGCTCTCTATCCTCATGGCAAGAACGATTCATCTTCCAGGAACAAACAGAAGAACATAAGCGAGGAAGAACACCGGATGTTTCAGAAAAATGGTGCAAGTTCACGCCGTCCAACTCTAGTGTCACGCTTTGAAAAAATCACTCCTCTTAATGCAAGTGTTTCAGCCATTCTCATGGAAGTGGAGAAGGACGGAATAATCTGCTTCCCCCCCCCCCCACGATGTCAACATCTAGCAGAAGAAGAGACAAAAATAAGTGGTGCACATTTCACAGAGATCATGGACACACTACTGACAACTATCAAACCCTTAAAGAAGAACCGGAAGCCCTGATTCGCAGGGGCTATCTCTCTAACTTCGTTCAAAAAGACAACGAAACCGAAAATCCTCCGTCCCGAAGGGCTAATAAGCGTCAGCAGAGGTCATGTGAGTCGCAAGACTCTGAACATATGACCGTCCTCCACTTTATTCATGAAGACCCGATGGGGGGAGATTGCAACTCCTCCCGCAAAGCTTTTGTTAGAAAAGTCAACTCCATAGATAACATTCTGCCTGCCAAACACACCAGGATCCCGATATTATTCTCCGACAAGGACTTAGAAGGCGTCCAACCATCTCATTGCGACGCATTGGTCATAAACCTTTGCATGCTAAATTATGAGATACGCCGCATCCTGGTGGACAATGGTAGCTCAGTAAACATCCTCTTCATGGCCACATTTCAGGCTTTCAAGCTCTCTCAAGACCGACTCAGCCGGTCGGTTATACACTTCATGGCTCCTCTGGTGCACCTGTCCAAGTCGAGGGAATTGTCGCACTCGACGTAACAACAGGAAAAGCCCCCGCTATTTAAACAGAAGCATTGGACTTTATGGTAATCGATGTCAAAGCTGCATACAATGCTATATTCAGCCGTCCCGGCCTAGCAGCATTCCATACAATTGCCTCTGCATTTTTCATGAAAAAAAAGTTCCCAACAACAGCTGGCGTAGGCCAAGCTGTAGGAAGCCAAAAGGCAGCATGAGCATGCTACACCACTACAATGGGGGGCTCTCTTCTCCCCCTCGATGCCATAAAGCTACCACCAGAAAGCTGTCACGATAATTCAAAAATTGTAAACGAGCTTCGACTCACTGCTATAACCAACTTTACCAGGAACTTCCAAACCTACCACATCATCTTTCACCAGGTCCAAACAAGTTCTCATCATGGCACAGTAATAAACCTGAATCCCTCGCCCGAAGCCACTCCACTTATTTAACAGAGACAAATAGCCATTCCTAAACACATTGGTGCAGCAGAAGATTCCTCTTTCACTATGCAAAATAATGGGGGGCTCCCTTCAGAACAGGCAAGTCCAGGCAAGGTCTACAAAGTTATTCGCCTGACGGCTCATCAACTTGAAGATCCAGGGGGCAAGGGGATATCAACAGGGACTTCGAAAGTAGAATACCTTGTGAAGTACAACAAGTTGGGTGCCAAACTTGTACACAAAAACAGTACCAAAATCGTTAAAAGCTTCCTACGAGATGGGTTTAGAGCCCACATCCATAGTGTGAAGTTAGCAATTTACAATGAAACAAGTTCAGAGTGCTTCGCCATTCGATCTGCACCTGCAACCTGTTAATTCATCAAAGTAAATAACGAGCTACACGCCCAACTTACATTTAAAGCGGTGCTAGGCACTGTTACAAGCTTTGCTCAATGCAAGTTCGGAATCCAGAACTCGGGAGTATGCAGCATGCAATCACGCACGCTTAGAACACAACTCACCGATCGATCTGTTCCTGCAACTAGTTGAACGTCCTTGGAGGCTCTGAAACAACGAGTTGAGTGTCACACTTATACACTTAAGCAGCACCAAACACTCGTTGCAAGTCTCCCCGTAAGACGGATTCGGAGTCCATACCTATGGCTCGACAGAGATTCTAACAATTTACAATAATGCAAATTCGCAGTGCATTTCGCTATTCGATCTGCTCCTGCAATCCGTTAACAGCTCGACGAACGGTTCGGAGTCCATATTCATGGTTTAAAAGAGACTGTCAATTTGCAAATAAGCAAGTTCAGAGTGTGCTTTGCCATTCGAGTTGCTCCTGCAACCTGTTAATATTTAAACTAACAAGTTCGGAATCCATGTTCATGCTTCAGAGTTACTCTCGCAACATGTAATTACACATATTCAGAGTTCAACTCGACATTCGATCTGTTCCTGCTAGAAGTTAAATTTCTTCAACAATAGATTAAGAGGTCCCAAATCATGGATCAGAGTTACTCTAGCAACACTTGTAAAAAGCAACACTTGGAGTTCAACTCTCCATTTGATGTGACTCTCACAATCTGTCAGAGGCCCCATACAGCAAGTTTGGAAAATGACTCTTCTTTAGAGTTGTCCCTACAACTAGCTGGGTTCAAGACGGAGCAATGCTAAACTCCGTCATACACCATCGACAGCTCTCTAAGCTATATGCAACAGACCTGAGGCCCTATTATTTAGCGACAGAGAACCCGTCGATGACACCTCAACCATGACAGTAAGGGTCAAGCATGTGAAATGATTCCCGAAAATCACAGAACTATCACAAACTCGTATGATCAAATCTAGTAGCACTACAGACGTCTGCAAATACAAAACGGCTAGTCCAAAGTCTAACTCTTCCAAGAGTAGCTCATACGACCACCCAACCCCCAAGACGATGTATCACAGGACAAGATGTAACACCCCATAAATTTTCAAAGGGTATAATTATATATATAATATATATATGGAGTACGGTGGCTGTTTGAAAAATATGTGTTATGGCATGATGGTAATTATATGATAAAATGAATAAATGAATGGAGGGGGGCCCCACACATGAAGGAGTCTTTGAAGCTAAAGCTTGCTGCTTTGGAATTGTTGGCGTCACCATGGGGTGACGTGGCTTCATGAGGGCCCACCTACTTCTTCTCACAGAATAGGAGAGGAGAAAAGAGGTAAGTGTATGGGAAATAATCCCATATCGGTAAGAAACTATAATAAAATATATAAATATAATAGCCTATGATCAAGAGTCACCAATTCGGTTAACCACCTTTTGAGAGGCAGCCTGTGGTGGGCAGTTGTACTACATAGTATTGAATTTGTCTTATAAATTGTATAAATTGTCTGAGCTAGGAGTAGGGGCATTACAAATGGTATTAGAGCCGACTTTCGACACCGGGGTGTCGGGCATGTCTATATAGTTGGGCGGAGGATTCCGGGACTATAGACCCAGTCGGGCGGTGGATTCCAGGACTATGGTGTTCCCTCAATTAAATCTGGGACTGTTATTGATTGGGCGGTGGATTCCGGAATCATAATAGTCGGGCGGATAGGAGGGCAGCTCAATTAAAATCCGGAATTATGATTGATCGGGCGGTAGATTCCAGGATCAATAATAATCGGGCAGATAGAAGAGCAGATGCTCCACAACAGCTAGAAAGGAGATCCTGCACTAGATTGTGCATGCCCGTGCTCAGTGAGGATGCTGATTTCTGAAGGGGAGTGTGTGTAACACCCCGTAAACTTTCAAAGGGTATATATATATATATATATATATATATATATATATATATATATATATATATATATATATATATATATATGGAGTATGGTGGCTATTTGAAAAATATGTGCTATGGCATCATAAATATAATAGTCTATGATCAATAGTCACCAATTCGGTTAACCACATTTTGAGAGGCATCCTGTGGTGGGCAGTTGTACTACATAGTATCTGATATGGATAAATATGGGGTTAAATCGGAACCATTCAAAGTGGGCACGAATCTTAAAGTCCCAGGGGCAAGATGGTAATTTCACCTACAGACGGTTCCGAACTGGGAACCGGGTCTCTCCTCTTGGACCCGCTAACCCATGAACGGATCTGTTCAGTTGAGAGGAAATCCTGGCTCAACAGGCATACGTGGGGGAGCCCGTTAGGGGCCAACTCAACAGGATTAGAGAAAATCCTGGCTCGTCCTGATCTTGAGGAGGTGGTTATAACCACCCCTATCCAGCCTCACCGGGAAGTAAGGATTCACTCTTATCCTAAAAGAGATTTTCATGGCGACTATAAATACCCCCTACCTCCTACTGTCACAGGTGATCACTCTTTGTGCACTTAAGCTCTTTCTCTTTACTTTTTCTGGTATTGACAAGAGCATCAGAGGGTTTGTCGTCGGGATCCATCTTTTGAACGTTTGTGCACGTCCGCGTGAGCACCAAGGAGTCAACTTGTCAACGAGGAGGAAGTGAGATCCAGCCTGTTCGAGTCCATGCAAACCTACAAATTCTGTCTATTGCCCCCACACAGAATCCAGCGGCAATAGATTGGTGCCATCTGTGGGAACTACTCAGCAAGCAACCCCACCTTCCTCCTTTAGCCAAAGCTACTCCTAGCCATGCCTCCCAAGAGGAAGCCTGCAAACTCCAACCGAAGAATAACCTCTTCTCATCCTCCTCCTCCTCCTCCTCCTCCTCCTCCTCCTTCGGAGGATCTCCCTCCACCCATCCAGCAGACCCTGCAGCTCGAGTAGCAGGCTCCTTAGTCAATTTTGCAGCCTGGAGGACCCCAGGCATACGAGGGGGAGCCCTCTAGACGAAGCCACCACAAGCAATCTATACACCAGGTCCGGGTGTCCATCTACAATGCCTCCACAGATTCTATGGCCTCCCATAGTCCCCCTACGCCAAAGGATCTACGGGACGTGCTCAATAATCGGTAGACCGAGCCAGGGCCCAATCTTCAGACCCATCTAGAGGAGAGGCGGACCCGCAAGGCGGACCCTCGGCGAGAGCACTTAAGGGATCGGTCACCACGCCGGTCAGACCGTAGGGGGTCTAATTCTCCCCGGAGGCGGAGGGATTCACCCCCGCATCGCCCAAGACGAAACCGTTCCCTGGCTGACCATCCTACAGCTCGAGCTCATTGCGAGCAGGAGGCCCCCGTCATAACAGCGGAGTTTTAGCAATTTCAGGAGGCAGTCCTTCGGGCGCACCATGCTGCCCCCAACAATGGCCCTCGGGTACCCAACCTTCGACCAGCTCCTCGTCATCCTCGCCGTTCCCGGAGTCTCAGACCGGCTCCGAGCCATCAGTGCCGTTCCCGAAGTCCCAGGCCAGCTCCGAGCCAACACCACCCTTCTCCCGATCACCACCGCCGCTCCCGAAGTCCCCGTCCTACTCCGAGTCACCCCCGTCGTTCTGTCAGTCCACCACCTACTCAGAGCCATAGCTGTCATAGCCCCAGCCATCCTCGACATGAGAACGAGTCTCGGGGCTCAGCCAGGCAAGACCGAAGGGAGGACTCGGTCTACCGTCATCTCCACGAGATGGAGAGGCACCTCGGCCAGCTCGACCAAGGCGAAGAGCGGTGGGCGAGGGACCTCCGTCCAAGCAGGCCCCCATTCTCCTGCGCCATCATAGAGGCCCCAGTCCCTTATAACTTCAAGCCTGCATACTTCGAAACATAAACCGGGGAGACAGACCCTGTGCATTACATTGAGAGTTTCAAAACTCTAATGATGATCCATCATGCATCCGACGCCCTCCTCAGCAAGACTTTCCCGGCCACACTCAATGGGCCGACTCGGGAATGGTATTCCCGACTTGCACTGGCATCTATCTTCTCCTTCGACCAATTTGCGGGTCTCTTTCTCACGCACTTCGTGAGTAGTCGCTGCATAGAGAAGACAAGCGCCTCCCTATTGTTTCTCAGCCAAAAGAAGGGCAAACGATTAAGGGACTATGTTAAGCATTTCACTGCTGAGGCCAGATCCTTCACCTTCTTGGAACCCTCGGTGGCCACGGTCGCCTTCTAGTCCAACATCCTCAATGCCAATCTCAGGGCGTCCCTCACCAAGAAGCCCCCTCGGGACTTTTCAGAGCTCCTACTCCGGAGTGAGAAGTACATCCGAGTAGAAGAAGCTCTCCACCGCCCCACCTTTGAGGCATTCACTTCCGGGAATAAGCGAAAGGACGCAGAAGAATGAGCTAATAAGCTCCAGAAGGATAATGGAGGTGAGCGGCGTCCTTTCCCCTGCTTCGAGAAATTCACTCCGCTTAACGGGAGTGTATCGGCCATCCTAATGGAGATCGGGAACGAAGGTCTCCTGCCACCTCCTCCGAAGATGAACACCCCCGGGAAGAAGAAAAACCGAGACAAGTGGTACCGTTTCTACCGGGACGATGGGCACGACACTGATGATTGTTGGGCCTTGAAGGATGAAATCGAGGCCCTCATACAGAGAGGGCAGCTCACTCGGTTTGTGAGAAGGGACCGAGCTGACTTGCCTCCACCCCCTAGGGGGGCTAACAGGTGAACTGGGCAGCGCACGGAGGCATTGGAGGTCGAAGTAGAGGGCATCTTGCACTTGGTACACGGAGGCCCAATGGGGGGAGATTTCAACTCCTCCCAAAAAGCCTTAAGCCTTCGTCATGGAGGTCAACTCCGTGCAGAGCCATCCTCTCCCAAAAGGCCTGGGAGTCCCTGTGATGTTCTCCGATAAGGACTTAGAAGGCATCCGCACGCCTCACTGTGACGCCCTCGTCATCAATCTCTGAATGGTGAACTTCGACGTTCGTCGGGTCTTGGTGGAAAATGGCAGTTCCGTCAACATCCTTTTCTTAGAGGCCTTCAAAGGCCTCCAGCTGCCGAGGGACCAGCTCAAGCCCGCAAGCTACACTCTTCACGGGTTCACTGGGGTCCCGGTTACGATCGAGGGAGTTATAACCCTCGACTTAACGGCTGGAAAGGCCCAGGTAACTCGCATGGTGCCGATGGACTTCATGGTGGTGGACGTCAAGGCCGCCTATAATGCTATCCTGGATCGACCAAGTTTGGCCGCGCTCTAAGCTATTCTGTTAGCCTACCACATGAAGATGAAGTTCCCCACGACCTCAGGAGTGGGAGAAGTGAGAGGAAGCCAAGAAGCAGCTCGGAAGTGCTACATGACCTTGAGGGGGGGTCCGGTCCTCTCCATGGAAGCCCTCGAGCTTCCCCAGGAGGATATTCAGACTATTTCCGAGCCAGTGGACGAGTTGGAGGAAGTGGCCTTCTCCGAAGAAGATGCCACTAAGACGTTTTGCATCAGCAAGGCTCTCTCCCCTTCCATTAAGCAAGACATCTCCCGATGTATACGGGAGAACCGCGGCCTCTTTGCTTGGACCACGACAGACATGCCAAGGATCTCGGAAGAGCTCTTAATACACCATCTGAGCGTCGCCCCTGGGGTTATGCCTGTCCAACAGAAGATGCGGAAGTTTACTCCCAAGCGACAGCAGGTGATCAAAGAGGAAGTAGAGAAGCTCCTCAATGCCCGATTCATCCAGGAGGTGAATTATCCCGAGTGGCTATCCAATATGGTGATGGTCAAGAAAGCCAACGGAAGCTGGAGGATATGCATCGACTTCACCGATCTCAACAAGGCAAGCCCAAAGGACCCTTTTCCTTTTCCAAGCATCACCGCCCTGATCGATGCAACCTCCGGGAACGAGCTCCTTAGCTTCATGGATGCTTTTTCGGGGTACAATTAGATTCGGATGTTCCTTCCCAGCATCCCGAAGACCTCCTTCATGACGGACTAGGGCCTGTAATGCTGTTCGGTTTGAAAAATGCAGGAGCTACTTATCAGCACCTTGTGAATAAGGTCTTCCAAGACCAGATTGGCCGAAACATGGAAGCCTACGTAAACGATATGTTGGTCAAGAGCACCCGAGGGCAGGAGCACGTCCTTGACCTTCAAGAAGCCTTCGAGGTACTCCGAAGGCACAATATGAGGTTGAATCCGAACAAGTGTGCGTTCGGGATTTCGTACGACAGGTTCTTAAGGTTTATGGTCAGCCAGAGGGGCATAGAGGCCAACCCCGAGAAGATCTGGGCCATTCTCAAAATGGCCCCTCCCTCCAACGTCAAAGAGGTACAGAGGCTCACGGGATGCCTCGCAGCAATTGGGCGGTTCCTCTCCATGTCAGGGGAAAAGTGCCTCCCCTTCTTCAAGGCCCTCAGGGGTGTTAAAGATTTCGAATGGGGGGAGCAGCAGTAGAAGTCTTTTGACCAGCTCAAGGCAACCTAGCTAACCCCCTGCTCTTGAGCAAGCCAACGACCGGAGAGGTGCTCTACCTATATCTCGCAGCTTCGGAGCAAACCCTCAGCGCGGTCCTTGTAAGAGAAGAGGACAAAATGCAGAGGCCCATTTATTATGTGAGTAAGGTCCTCCGGGATGCTGAACTACGATACTCGAAGCTAGAGAAGATGGCCCTTGCCCTGGTCATGGCGGTCGGGAAGCTCCACCCATACTTCCAATCCCATTCGGTCGTCGTCCTAACCGACCAGCCCCTCAAGCAAGTTCTCCACAAGCCCAAGACCTCTGGGCGCCTGATGAAGTGGTCCATCGAGCTGAGCCAACACGACATCAGCTACCAGCCCAGAACAGCAATCAAGGCTCAAGCTCTGGCTGAGTTCATTGTGGAGAAAACCATCCCCGACCCTTGCGAGTCATCTACCGACCCCTTCGTCTAGACCATTTATGTGGACGGGTCTTCTTGCACCGACGGAAATGGGGCTGGTGTTATCTTGGCCGGCCCAGATGCTTTCATCCTCCAATACTGCCTCTGCTTAAACTTCCCGGCCTCAAACAACGAAGCGGAGTATGAGGCCCTCATAGCGGGGCTCTGCATGGCTCGCAAAGCCAGGGGCCAGACTGGTCAGAGTCTTCAGTGATTCCCAAATGGTCGTCAACCAAGTGTCGGGGGACTACGAGGCGAGGGATGGCCATATGGCCAGGTACTTGGCAAAAGTGAGGGAGCTTCTAGCCCTATTCGAGCAGCAGGCTCCTTAGTCAATTTTGCAGCCTGGAGGACCCCAGGCATACGAGGGGGAGCCCTCTAGACGAAGCCACCACAAGCAATCTATACACCAGGTCCGGGTGTCCATCTACAATGCCTCCACAGATTCTATGGCCTCCCATAGTCCCCCTACGCCAAAGGATCTACGGGACGTGCTCAATATTCGGTAGACCGAGCCAGGGCCCAATCTTCAGACCCATCTAGAGGAGAGGCGGACCCGCAAGGTGGACCCTCGGCGAGAGCACTTAAGGGATCAGTCACCACGCCGGTCAGACCGTAGGGGGTCTAATTCTCCCCGGAGGCGGAGGGATTCACCCCCGCATCGCCCAAGACGAAACCATTCCCTGGCTGACCATCCTACAGCTCGAGCTCATTGCGAGCAGGAGGCCCCCGTCATAACAGCGGAGTTTTAGCAATTTCAGGAGGCAGTCCTTCGGGCGCACCATGCTGCCCCCAACAATGGCCCTCGGGTACCCAACCTTCGACCAGCTCCTCGTCATCCTCGCCGTTCCCGGAGTCTCAGACCGGCTCCGAGCCATCAGTGCCGTTCCCGAAGTCCCAGGCCAGCTCCGAGCCAACACCACCCTTCTCCCGATCACCACCGCCGCTCCCGAAGTCCCCGTCCTACTCCGAGTCACCCCCGTCGTTCTGTCAGTCCACCACCTACTCAGAGCCATAGCTGTCATAGCCCCAGCCATCCTCGACATGAGAACGAGTCTCGGGGCTCAGCCAGGCAAGACCGAAGGGAGGACTCGGTCTACCGTCATCTCCACGAGATGGAGAGGCACCTCGGCCAGCTCGACCAAGGCGAAGAGCGGTGGGCGAGGGACCTCCGTCCAAGCAGGCCCCCATTCTCCTGCGCCATCATAGAGGCCCCAGTCCCTTATAACTTCAAGCCTGCATACTTCGAAACATAAACCGGGGAGACAGACCCTGTGCATTACATTGAGAGTTTCAAAACTCTAATGATGATCCATCATGCATCCGACGCCCTCCTCAGCAAGACTTTCCCGGCCACACTCAATGGGCCGACTCGGGAATGGTATTCCCGACTTGCACTGGCATCTATCTTCTCCTTCGACCAATTTGCGGGTCTCTTTCTCACGCACTTCGTGAGTAGTCGCTGCATAGAGAAGACAAGCGCCTCCCTATTGTTTCTCAGCCAAAAGAAGGGCAAACGATTAAGGGACTATGTTAAGCATTTCACTGCTGAGGCCAGATCCTTCACCTTCTTGGAACCCTCGGTGGCCACGGTCGCCTTCTAGTCCAACATCCTCAATGCCAATCTCAGGGCGTCCCTCACCAAGAAGCCCCCTCGGGACTTTTCAGAGCTCCTACTCCGGAGTGAGAAGTACATCCGAGTAGAAGAAGCTCTCCACCGCCCCACCTTTGAGGCATTCACTTCCGGGAATAAGCGAAAGGACGCAGAAGAATGAGCTAATAAGCTCCAGAAGGATAATGGAGGTGAGCGGCGTCCTTTCCCCTGCTTCGAGAAATTCACTCCGCTTAACGGGAGTGTATCGGCCATCCTAATGGAGATCGGGAACGAAGGTCTCCTGCCACCTCCTCCGAAGATGAACACCCCCGGGAAGAAGAAAAACCGAGACAAGTGGTACCGTTTCTACCGGGACGATGGGCACGACACTGATGATTGTTGGGCCTTGAAGGATGAAATCGAGGCCCTCATACAGAGAGGGCAGCTCACTCGGTTTGTGAGAAGGGACCGAGCTGACTTGCCTCCACCCCCTAGGGGGGCTAACAGGTGAACTGGGCAGCGCACGGAGGCATTGGAGGTCGAAGTAGAGGGCATCTTGCACTTGGTACACGGAGGCCCAATGGGGGGAGATTTCAACTCCTCCCAAAAAGCCTTAAGCCTTCGTCATGGAGGTCAACTCCGTGCAGAGCCATCCTCTCCCAAAAGGCCTGGGAGTCCCTGTGATGTTCTCCGATAAGGACTTAGAAGGCATCCGCACGCCTCACTGTGACGCCCTCGTCATCAATCTCTGAATGGTGAACTTCGACGTTCGTCGGGTCTTGGTGGAAAATGGCAGTTCCATCAACATCCTTTTCTTAGAGGCCTTCAAAGGCCTCCAGCTGCCGAGGGACCAGCTCAAGCCCGCAAGCTACACTCTTCACGGGTTCACTGGGGTCCCGGTTACCATCGAGGGAGTTATAACCCTCGACTTAACGGCTGGAAAGGCCCAGGTAACTCGCATGGTGCCGATGGACTTCATGGTGGTGGACGTCAAGGCCGCCTATAATGCTATCCTAGATCGACCAAGTTTGGCCGCGCTCTAAGCTATTCTGTTAGCCTACCACATGAAGATGAAGTTCCCCACGACCTCAGGAGTGGGAGAAGTGAGAGGAAGCCAAGAAGCAGCTCGGAAGTGCTACATGACCTTGAGGGGGGGTCCGGTCCTCTCCATGGAAGCCCTCGAGCTTCCCCAGGAGGATATTCAGACTATTTCCGAGCCAGTGGACGAGTTGGAGGAAGTGGCCTTCTCCGAAGAAGATGCCACTAAGACGTTTTGCATCAGCAAGGCTCTCTCCCCTTCCATTAAGCAAGACATCTCCCGATGTATACGGGAGAACCGCGGCCTCTTTGCTTGGACCACGACAGACATGCCAAGGATCTCGGAAGAGCTCTTAATACACCATCTGAGCGTCGCCCCTGGGGTTATGCCTGTCCAACAGAAGATGCGGAAGTTTACTCCCAAGCGACAGCAGGTGATCAAAGAGGAAGTAGAGAAGCTCCTCAATGCCCGATTCATCCAGGAGGTGAATTATCCCGAGTGGCTATCCAATATGGTGATGGTCAAGAAAGCCAACGGAAGCTGGAGGATATGCATCGACTTCACCGATCTCAACAAGGCAAGCCCAAAGGACCCTTTTCCTTTTCCAAGCATCACCGCCCTGATCGATGCAACCTCCGGGAACGAGCTCCTTAGCTTCATGGATGCTTTTTCGGGGTACAATCAGATTCGGATGTTCCTTCCCAGCATCCCGAAGACCTCCTTCATGACGGACTAGGGCCTGTAATGCTGTTCGGTTTGAAAAATGCAGGAGCTACTTATCAGCACCTTGTGAATAAGGTCTTCCAAGACCAGATTGGCCGAAACATGGAAGCCTACGTAAACGATATGTTGGTCAAGAGCACCCGAGGGCAGGAGCACGTCCTTGACCTTCAAGAAGCCTTCGAGGTACTCCGAAGGCACAATATGAGGTTGAATCTGAACAAGTGTGCGTTCGGGATTTCGTACGACAGGTTCTTAAGGTTTATGGTCAGCCAGAGGGGCATAGAGGCCAACCCCGAGAAGATCTGGGCCATTCTCAAAATGGCCCCTCCCTCCAACGTCAAAGAGGTACAGAGGCTCACGGGATGCCTCGCAGCAATTGGGCGGTTCCTCTCCATGTCAGGGGAAAAGTGCCTCCCCTTCTTCAAGGCCCTCAGGGGTGTTAAAGATTTCGAATGGGGGGAGCAGCAGTAGAAGTCTTTTGACCAGCTCAAGGCAACCTAGCTAACCCCCTGCTCTTGAGCAAGCCAACGACCGGAGAGGTGCTCTACCCATATCTCGCAGCTTCGGAGCAAACCCTCAGCGCGGTCCTTGTAAGAGAAGAGGACAAAATGCAGAGGCCCATTTATTATGTGAGTAAGGTCCTCCGGGATGCTGAACTACGATACCCGAAGCTAGAGAAGATGGCCCTTGCCCTGGTCATGGCGGTCGGGAAGCTCCACCCATACTTCCAATCCCATTCGGTCGTCGTCCTAACCGACCAGCCCCTCAAGCAAGTTCTCCACAAGCCCAAGACCTCTGGGCGCCTGATGAAGTGGTCCATCGAGCTGAGCCAACACGACATCAGCTACCAGCCCAGAACAGCAATCAAGGCTCAAGCTCTGGCTGAGTTCATTGTGGAGAAAACCATCCCCGACCCTTGCGAGTCATCTACCGACCCCTTCGTCTAGACCATTTATGTGGACGGGTCTTCTTGCACCGACGGAAATGGGGCTGGTGTTATCTTGGCCGGCCCAGATGCTTTCATCCTCCAATACTGCCTCTGCTTAAACTTCCCGGCCTCAAACAACGAAGCGGAGTATGAGGCCCTCATAGCGGGGCTCTGCATGGCTCGCAAAGCCAGGGGCCAGACTGGTCAGAGTCTTCAGTGATTCCCAAATGGTCGTCAACCAAGTGTCGGGGGACTACGAGGCGAGGGATGGCCATATGGCCAGGTACTTGGCAAAAGTGAGGGAGCTTCTAGCCCTATTCGAGCAGCAGGCTCCTTAGTCAATTTTGCAGCCTGGAGGACCCCAGGCATACGAGGGGGAGCCCTCTAGACGAAGCCACCACAAGCAATCTATACACCAGGTCCGAGTGTCCATCTACAATGCCTCCACAGATTCTATGGCCTCCCATAGTCCCCCTATGCCAAAGGATCTACGGGACGTGCTCAATATTCGGTAGACCGAGCCAGGGCCCAATCTTCAGACCCATCTAGAGGAGAGGCGGACCCGCAAGGTGGACACTCGGCGAGAGCACTTAAGGGATCAGTCACCACGCCGGTCAGACCGTAGGGGGTCTAATTCTCCCCGGAGGCGGAGGGATTCACCCCCGCATCGCCCAAGACGAAACCGTTCCCTGGCTGACCATCCTACAGCTCGAGCTCATTGCGAGCAGGAGGCCCCCGTCATAACAGCGGAGTTTTAGCAATTTCAGGAGGCAGTCCTTCGGGCGCACCATGCTGCCCCCAACAATGGCCCTCGGGTACCCAACCTTCGACCAGCTCCTCGTCATCCTCGCCGTTCCCGGAGTCTCAGACCGGCTCCGAGCCATCAGTGCCGTTCCCGAAGTCCCAGGCCAGCTCCGAGCCAACACCACCCTTCTCCCGATCACCACCGCCGCTCCCGAAGTCCCCGTCCTACTCCGAGTCACCCCCGTCGTTCTGTCAGTCCACCACCTACTCAGAGCCATAGCTGTCATAGCCCCAGCCATCCTCGACATGAGAACGAGTCTCGGGGCTCAGCCAGGCAAGACCGAAGGGAGGACTCGGTCTACCGTCATCTCCACGAGATGGAGAGGCACCTCGGCCAGCTCGACCAAGGCGAAGAGCGATGGGCGAGGGACCTCCGTCCAAGCAGGCCCCCATTCTCCTGCGCCATCATAGAGGCCCCAGTCCCTTATAACTTCAAGCCTGCATACTTCGAAACATAAACCGGGGAGACAGACCCTGTGCATTACATTGAGAGTTTCAAAACTCTAATGATGATCCATCATGCATCCGACGCCCTCCTCAGCAAGACTTTCCCGGTCACACTCAATGGGCCGACTCGGGAATGGTATTCCCGACTTGCACTGGCATCTATCTTCTCCTTCGACCAATTTGTGGGTCTCTTTCTCACGCACTTCGTGAGTAGTCGCTGCATAGAGAAGACAAGTGCCTCCCTATTGTTTCTCAGCCAAAAGAACGGCAAACGATTAAGGGACTATGTTAAGCATTTCACTGCTGAGGCCAGATCCTTCACCTTCTTGGAACCCTCGGTGGCCACGGTCGCCTTCTAGTCCAACATCCTCAATGCCAATCTCAGGGCGTCCCTCACCAAGAAGCCCCCTCGGGACTTTTCAGAGCTCCTACTCCGGAGTGAGAAGTACATCCGAGCAGAAGAAACTCTCCACCGCCCCACCTTTGAGGCATTCACTTCCGGGAATAAGCGAAAGGACGCAGAAGAAGGAGCTAATAAGCTCCAGAAGGATAATGGAGGTGAGCGGCGTCCTTTCCCCTGCTTCGAGAAATTCACTCCGCTTAACGGGAGTGTATCGGCCATCCTAATGGAGATCGGGAACGAAGGCCTCCTGCCACCTCCTCCGAAGATGAACACCCCCGGGAAGAAGAAAAACCGAGACAAGTGGTACCGTTTCTACCGGGACGATGGGCACGACACTGATGATTGTTGGGCCTTGAAGGATGAAATCGAGGCCCTCATACAGAAAGGGCAGCTCACTCGGTTTGTGAGAAGGGACCGAGCTGACTTGCCTCCACCCCCTAGGGGGGCTAACAGGTGAACTGGGCAGCGCACGGAGGCATTGGAGGTCGAAGTAGAGGGCATCTTGCACTTGGTACATGGAGGCCAATGGGGGGAGATTTCAACTCCTCCCAAAAAGCCTTAAGCCTTCGTCATGGAGTTCAACTCCGTGCAGAGCCATCCTCTCCCAAAAGGCCTGGGAGTCCCTGTGATGTTCTCCGATAAGGACTTAGAAGGCATCCGCACGCCTCACTGTGACGCCCTCGTCATCAATCTCTGAATGGTGAACTTCGACGTTCGTCGGGTCTTGGTGGAAAATGGCAGTTCCGTCAACATCCTTTTCTTAGAGGCCTTCAAAGGCCTCCAGCTGCCGAGGGACCAGCTCAAGCCCGCAAGCTACACTCTTCACGGGTTCACTGGGGTCCCGGTTACGATCGAGGGAGTTATAACCCTCGACTTAACGACTGGAAAGGCCCAGGTAACTCGCATGGTGCCGATGGACTTCATGGTGGTGGACGTCAAGGCCGCCTATAATGCTATCCTGGATCGACCAAGTTTGGCCGCGCTCTAAGCTATTCTGTTAGCCTACCACATGAAGATGAAGTTCCCCACGACCTCAGGAGTGGGAGAAGTGAGAGGAAGCCAAGAAGCAGCTCGGAAGTGCTACATGACCTTGAGGGGGGGTCCGGTCCTCTCCATGGAAGCCCTCGAGCTTCCCCAGGAGGATATTCAGACTATTTCCGAGCCAGTGGACGAGTTGGAGGAAGTGGCCTTCTCCGAAGAAGATGCCACTAAGACGTTTTGCATCAGCAAGGCTCTCTCCCCTTCCATTAAGCAAGACATCTCCCGATGTATACGGGAGAACCGCGGCCTCTTTGCTTGGACCACGACAGACATGCCAAGGATCTCGAAAGAGCTCTTAATACACCATCTGAGCGTCGCCCCTGGGGTTATGCCTGTCCAACAGAAGATGCGGAAGTTTACTCCCAAGCGACAGCAGGTGATCAAAGAGGAAGTAGAGAAGCTCCTCAATGCCCGATTCATCCAGGAGGTGAATTATCCCGAGTGGCTATCCAATATGGTGATGGTCAAGAAAGCCAACGGAAGCTGGAGGATATGCATCGACTTCACCGATCTCAACAAGGCAAGCCCAAAGGACCCTTTTCCTTTTCCAAGCATCACCGCCCTGATCGATGCAACCTCCGGGAACGAGCTCCTTAGCTTCATGGATGCTTTTTCGGGGTACAATCAGATTCGGATGTTCCTTCCCAGCATCCCGAAGACCTCCTTCATGACGGACTAGGGCCTGTAATGCTGTTCGGTTTGAAAAATGCAGGAGCTACTTATCAGCACCTTGTGAATAAGGTCTTCCAAGACCAGATTGGCCGAAACATGGAAGCCTACGTAAACGATATGTTGGTCAAGAGCACCCGAGGGCAGGAGCACGTCCTTGACCTTCAAGAAGCCTTCGAGGTACTCCGAAGGCACAATATGAGGTTGAATCCGAACAAGTGTGCGTTCGGGATTTCGTACGACAGGTTCTTAAGGTTTATGGTCAGCCAGAGGGGCATAGAGGCCAACCCCGAGAAGATCTGGGCCATTCTCAAAATGGCCCCTCCCTCCAACGTCAAAGAGGTACAGAGGCTCACGGGATGCCTCGCAGCAATTGGGCGGTTCCTCTCCATGTCAGGGGAAAAGTGCCTCCCCTTCTTCAAGGCCCTCAGGGGTGTTAAAGATTTCGAATGGGGGGAGCAGCAGTAGAAGTCTTTTGACCAGCTCAAGGCAACCTAGCTAACCCCCTGCTCTTGAGCAAGCCAACGACCGGAGAGGTGCTCTACCTATATCTCGCAGCTTCGGAGCAAACCCTCAGCGCGGTCCTTGTAAGAGAAGAGGACAAAATGCAGAGGCCCATTTATTATGTGAGTAAGGTCCTCCGGGATGCTGAACTACGATACCCGAAGCTAGAGAAGATGGCCCTTGCCCTGGTCATGGCGGTCGGGAAGCTCCACCCATACTTCCAATCCCATTCGGTCGTCGTCCTAACCGACCAGCCCCTCAAGCAAGTTCTCCACAAGCCCAAGACCTCTGGGCGCCTGATGAAGTGGTCCATCGAGCTGAGCCAACACGACATCAGCTACCAGCCCAGAACAGCAATCAAGGCTCAAGCTCTGGCTGAGTTCATTGTGGAGAAAACCATCCCCGACCCTTGCGAGTCATCTACCGACCCCTTCGTCTAGACCATTTATGTGGACGGGTCTTCTTGCACCAACGGAAATGGGGCTGGTGTTATCTTGGCCGGCCCAGATGCTTTCATCCTCCAATACTGCCTCTGCTTAAACTTCCCGGCCTCAAACAACGAAGCGGAGTATGAGGCCCTCATAGCGGGGCTCTGCATGGCTCGCAAAGCCAGGGGCCAGACTGGTCAGAGTCTTCAGTGATTCCCAAATGGTCGTCAACCAAGTGTCGGGGGACTACGAGGCGAGGGATGGCCATATGGCCAGGTACTTGGCAAAAGTGAGGGAGCTTCTAGCCCTATTCGAAGATGTTCAACTCCAACGGGTGCCTCGAGAGAAAAACGCGCGAGCTGACGCCCTCTCTAAGCTCGCCTCCTCGTCCCTCCAGGGTATAGAACAGACCGTCCTAATAGAGGTCCTTCTCAGACCAAGCATTGATGAAGACGGCCCGGAGCCGTTGGAAGCCTACCCCCTAACACATGGGAAAAACTGGATGAAGCCCCTCCTCGAGTACCTCCGAGATTGAGTCCTTCCCGAAGACCCGAAGGATGCAAGGAGGTCCAAGACACAAGCCGAGCGGTACACACTCCTGGACGGGGTCATGTACAAATGCTCCTACACCCAGATAAACGGGCGACCCTATCTGAGATGTCTCTCCCCGAAGGAAGCGCTCTATGCCCTTAAGGAGGCCCATGATGGTCTATGTCGTGGGAAACTCTTGAACTATGGTTACTTCTGGCCTACACTACTAAGTGACTCCGAGGAGTACGTCCGCCAATGCGACTCCTGCCAGAAATTTGCCCCAATCTGTCGCTTGCCCCAAGCACAACTCACTTCCTTGGCGAGTCCAATCCCCTTCGCAATGTGGGGAATGGATTTGCTCGGACCCTTCCCTCCAGCAACAGGCCAGCTGAAGTTCTTCGTGGAAGCAATAGACTACTTCTCAAAATGGATCGAGGCTGAACCTCTTTCTACAATCACCGAGCACAAGGTCCAGAAGTTCGTTTGGAAGAACATCGTCTGTCGGTTCAGGGTACCTCGCATCATCGTAACCGACAATGAGACTCAATTCACGGAAGCGACCTTTCGCAACTTTTGTGCCGACCCCGGCATTCAGCAGCGGTTCTCTTCAGTAGCCCACCCTCAGTCCAATGGCCAAGCAGAGAATGCAAACCGACAAATCCTCTCTGGCTTGAAGAAAAGGCTTGACAAGTCCACTAAGGTTCTATGGGTCGAACAACTCCCCAATATGCTTTGGAGCTATCGCACCACCAAAAAAACTCTAACGGGAGAGTCCCCTTTCAACCTCACATACGGATCTGAAGCTTTCATCCCTTTGGAGGTGGGCCTGCCTTCACCTCGACTCATAGCTTACAATGAAGCGCAAAACGCGAACCAGCTTTGCAACTGCCTAGACCTCATTGACGAGGTCTGCTAGAGAGCCGTGATTCAGCAAGAGACCTACCGCCGTAGGATCACTCAGGCTTACAATAAGAGGGTACGACCGGCCAACCTAAAAGAGGGAGACCTAGTGCTCAGAAAGTTTTTGATCTCCGATCCAAGCAAGAGAGGCAAGTTGGCACCCAATTGGGAAGGACCATATCGGGTCTCCAAAGTTATTCACCCAGTCCCGTATCAACTCGAAGACTCGGAGGGCAGGAGAATACCGAGGACATGGAACGCGGAGCACTTGATGAAGTACCAAGAGGGTGTCTAGACACTGTTCCAAGCAACTTCCCCAAGAGCGCTCCAGAAGACATGTCCAGAGTCCTTACTTGTACTTTCTCTTTATCAAAGTGTAAAGCCGGCTCGCACTTAGAAGCGACCACCAAATTGTTCTCAATAAAAAGAAATCTTTTCCCACAAGTATTCTATCTTTTGAGTTGTCTATCTCTACTTAGCAAATCTTTTATTTCGGAGCAGTCTAACTCTACTTAGCAAGTTTTCTATTTTGGGCCAGTCTAACTCTACTTACAAAAAAAAAATTCTCATTAAAACAACGTGCTCGGAGTCCAACACTCGGTTCGACTCCGCTTAAACTATTTGCTTCTAAGCGAGTACGAAGCGAATCACCATTCGAAATTGCTCCTACAGCTGTTGATACTTTCTAAATGACATGCTCGAGGTCCAACACTTGGTTCGACTCTGCTTCAACTACTTGCTTCTAAGCGAGTATGAAGCGGATCACCATTCGGAATTGCTCCTACAGCAGTTGATATTTTTAGAAATGACTGCTCCTACAGCTGTTGATATTTTTAGAACGACGCGCTTAGAGTCCAATACTTGGTTCGACTCCGCTTCAACTACTTGCTTTTAAGCAAGTAAAGAGCGGACAACCATTCAAAATTGCTCCTACAGCTGTGGGTACTCTCTAAACAACAAGTTCGAAGTCCAACACTTGGTCCAACGCAACCTTTGCTACTTGCGAACGAGTAAGTACCGAGCATCCCACCATTCAGAATTGCTCCTAAAACTGTTGACAACTACAAATGCAAACAAAACACACAAGTGCAAAAAACAAGTATTATTTCATTAAAGTTTGATGAACAAGTCTAATTACAAGACCAACTACTCATCTTTACGACGAGATACAAAACTTGTGAAACCAAAAGTACAAGACTACAGAGAGCTACTTCAACGCCTCCTAGGGGCAGGGATACTTCGGTTGAGAGACACTCGGGGGAGACGAATGTTGTACTGCCGATGTCTCCCCTCGGCGCTCATCTCTAGGCCGGCGAGCCGAGAGGCATCGTCCGCACCCGTTCTAACGGTGGCCCCAACAGACGCTCCACTCGACGAAGCGGCGACCCCACTTTGTGCATCGCCCGGGTTCCGATGTGTAAGGGGCGAGCGGTGCGCGAGCTCGTAAAAAGTTATCCCTCTGTCACACTCCTCCGGAGTGCAGGAAGTTGATCTGACATTACTCCGCTCGGGTTGCGGCTGAAGACGAGCGACCTTTGTCTCGAGCTCGACAATTCGCTCTTTTAGCGAGTCGTCCTTCACAGTTATCTTTAGGCGAGGCAGTCACACCGAGCCTAAACCTTGAGAGTGTGTACCGCTCGGCTCCATGCTATCAAGTTGTCACCTTGGGAGAATTGTCCGCCGATGATGAGCAATCTCCATGCTCTTATCGACAGTCACCTTCTTCAGCTGGTTTCTCTCCGCTGTCACCTTAATTAGAGAATGACGAAGTTGCCTAACTCTCAAGCCAAGATTGACGACCATTGACGAGCCCTCATCATCGCCTTCAGGGGTCGTCTCCCTGAGCCTCTCTTCTAGCCGCTTGATCTCGAGGTCTCGACGGCCTAAGACCAATCTCAGGTGATTCCGCTCGCGTTTCGCTTTGCGAAGCTCCCACTCTACTTCGCGAAGCCTCTCTCAGCTCTTAGCAAGGCACAACTTTGTCACCCTTAGACCAACCTTGGGACGAGCCTCCTCGGCCACACGAGGCACTTCAGCGAGTGGCGTTACTTCGACAATCTGAAAAGGCCAAGTCAAACTGCAGTGAACACTTAGCCAAAATTACAAGAAAATCGTTGTGAACACTTAGCCAAAATTACAAGCAAATCGTTGTGAACACTTAGCCAAAATTTCAAGCAAATCACTGTGAACACTTAGCCAAAATTTCAAGAAAATTGTTGTGGATACTTAGCCAAAATTTCAAAAGTTTTTCATTTCATTGATGTTCGTAAAGATACATGCGGTGGCCAGTCCACGATTAGGCAATACATTGCTGCTCTAGAAAAGAAAAAAAACTAAAATTCAAGGCTCGGCCTCTTTGCCGTGGCGGCTCGTTGTTGCAGGATCAGACTTCTCCGAAGCGGCGACGATCGCTAAGGGCGTAACCTCGGAGCCAGGCTCGTTGCCGAAGACCTCGACTTCGGCGTCTGCATTGTCATCCCCTTCCTCATCCTCGTCGGACTCTTCATTGAAGCCCGGGACATGGTCGGGGAAAAGGCGCCACCCGGAGCAGTCGACCTCGGGGAAGCGTTCGGTCACTTGCTCGATGGCGCGAGCGTAGGCCTTAGCCATATTGGCCGCAAGGAACCCTTAAGCCTTCTCCATGGTCGCGGCCTCGGCTTCTTTCGTGGCAGCGACCTTGGCAGCTTCGACAGCTTCTTCCTGCTGCTTCGCAGCCGACTCCTTCTGCCGAAGCAGATCAGCCTCAAGCTTCTTCACGAGGCCATCGAGGTACTCCATCCTCGTCGTCTTCCCGTCTGCCTTGGCCTTCAGCTTGTCGAGTTTGTTGGCGATCTGAGCTTTCTCCGCCCGAGCTCTATCCACCCTCCTTCTTCAGCTCCTTCTCGAGTTCGGTTATCTTCTCCATAAGATGACCGAAGTGACAGGTTATCTGCAGAAGGGAAATAAGTTAGCATGAAAACTAAAAAGAATACAAGTATGCAACTATCAAAACTGCACTACTTACCGACACTGCTGCTCGAGCGATCTCGAGGGTGTCGTCCCTAACTCCGCCGGCATCCATGGCGGTGCGATCCTTCGGCATTGCTAGATGCTTGATGGCCTGCATGCTCGAGAACGAGTCACCGAGAAACCCATCGAGCTTCTGGACCTGCCAGTTCGGGACAAAAATCTTTTAGTGTTCCTCGGTCAGGAACACTTCGGCCTCACCCATCAGCGGAGCTACCTCCATCCCCAAAGAGTCCACCATTGGGAACTCGCCTGCCTCGGTTGAGACCGAAGCAGTTGCTGCCGTCGTCACCTTTAGGGCTACAGTGGCCGACCCGATGCCTCTTCAATGGCGCTGGCGACCGTCTTTGTCCTCGGGGAAGTCACCTTTGCGATGACCCTCTTCTGCTTCCTCGGAGCCTTGCTGTCGAGTGTCGCCCTCTAAGCCATCACAACTTTGTAGTCCATGGTTTCTACGACAGAAGAAAATGTGATTAAACGCAAGTAAAAATCAAACAAGAAAAGAAAAACAAAAGGGGAAAACCGCATACTAGGGTCTATGCGGCTGAACCCCCTCCCCCCCCCCCCCCCCCCCCCCCAGAGCGCTGTCACGCCCCAAATTTTTTTTGACTCCAAAATCAATTCTTTCAATTTCTATATCACTTTAAACATAAACTAAGAAAGTTATATTTCAAAGAAAATTTTGGCAGAGTTTCTCCTGAAATTTCTACCCCGAAACACAAAAAAGCTAACGGAATTCTGCTATAAATTCCGTAGCTCACATCACAAGTAATAATATCAAGAGCTCCCCAGGCCAAAATGAGCAGAAACACACAAGCAACATAATATCATGCTCTGGGGGCCAAACTCATAACAAAATATCAAATATCAAATAAAAACCATAAATTTCTTTGAAAACGAGGTAAAAAATTTAGAAAAACCTTTGTAAAACCTACTACAGGGCCCGGTACACCACAACGAGACGCGTACGGGTCACAAACACCATATACTCATCATCATCATATACATGCTTATACATCTAATATACAATTTAAATCATAAATTCCACTATTCCCATAACTGAACATATACATAAATTTTAAAGTAAATGACTTCACTCTACGAAATCTACGCCTCACCTCTACACTGCTGAGGACCTGTAACAGTAGGGGATCTAGGGTAGTCCGGGAACTCCCTAACCCTCCAAACACTAAGGGGTTAGCCATTTCTAGTGTGAGTATAATTCACTATTCTATTACATAAACCAAACTATATACAGAAAATAAATTAAACTTACAAATATCAGGGTAAGAAGATTCAACCTGAATCTGAACATTAAAGCATCAAGAATACGACTTTGTATCAAGTACTCGACAAATCTGCATTCGTCTACATATATCCATAACTTCACACCCTTCGCTAAATGCATCATATTAATATATGACTGCATATATATATATATATATATATATATATATATATATATATATATATATATATATATATATATATATATACAACTCCTTCAATTCATACTCAATTACAAAGCAACACATTAATTCACATTCCATTACTTTTCATTTTGAAATCCCCAACACAAATACTCCTCTTTTCATAATTACCACCACCTCATCATTTCTTTATTTTCATAAATAGTCACATAAAGTCACCGCCACTTTTCTTCATACTTATTTAGCCACGCACTTCAATTGCCATGCCTTTGCATCTACGAACTCACAACTCGTATTCTTTCATACGCATTTTCATTCATAAACACTTTCTTTCTCATTTTCATATTACATAACACCGCATTCAATTATGTCCTATAACACATATCATCACATCTCGCAATACATCACCTTTACTCTCATCATACATTACAACGATCTTCTTTACACTCTCAATATATCATCATACCCATCATCAAACTCATCATGGTTACCACTTACTTTCATTTTCCCTTATAACACATATTTCAATTTACTTCACTTTTTATTTCCTACCCGCAATACGGGCATCATATTCACAACCCACCCATTCCTCCTGAAAGTTGTGTCGAGGCAGGTAGTTCCCACCATTTCCACGAAAATAGCGGGCGAGTAGTTCCTCGACACACTTCCAAGGTACATGTTGTGCAATCTAGATGATCTAAATAAGTAGATAATCTGGACACAAATTAAAACCTTGCAAGTGCACGAATCGTTTATAGAAGCGTAGCAATAGCAAGGGTCGATCCCACAGAGATTGTAGAAATTGACTTACTAATCAATAGAAAGAGTAAAAATGATAAAGAGTTGTTCTAAAGGTCTAAAAGAAATGAAAAGATTAAAACTAAATCAAGAGATGCTGAATCACAAATATCTAGTAAGTAGTTGGGTTTAGATCTCCACCAATAGTCAATCATGCTAAGTCATCTTCTGAACTTCTTCTTATTACTCATGTATGTTCCCTTCAAGGGCATGGTATCTACTCCTTAAAGTACTGTTTCCCTAAGTCAAGAATTAGGCATGGTATCTACTCTAATTCGTTTCTTTCATTAAGTATTTAGCATGGTATCTACTAAGTTGCACTTAAAGAAAACATAAGAACAGTGGAAACGAACAAACACTCAAGGTTCTAGAAATTGGTATCAGATCTAAATCCCTTAAGTTGATTAAACCAAGAACCCCTAAAGATTCTTGTGTTACCAGTTATGAGCACGAGATACGGGTCGTCTCAATATGCTCATATAACAGCTTCAAATCTATACTACACAACTTGATAATCTTAAGTTCCTTATGTCAGTCGACTGGCTGTCACTTCAGTCGACTGCCCCTAGAACATCTGAACAAGTTTGTTTTGTGTAAATTGTTAATCGTTTAATCAGGTTTAATCAATAAGTAAAAGAGTAACATTCAGAAGAACTGAGCATTACATAACTACGGCTTCAATCTACCCAACTATGAAATTAGTTCCACATAATAAGACTTTTATTAATCAACAAGTTCGAATACATGATTAACATAAAAGAACTAGAAAGATAAGGAATAAACTGATGTAGATCGGCTAGATGAGTCGGCTGGCTGTCACACAGTCGACCGACCGTTCTACTTTTTAGTACTAGATCTCCTTTCTCCTTCTTCTATGCTGATGAGTATTGCTCTTGGTTGATGTGATGATGATTCTGGAACTCTTGTGATTCGGTTGATGGTGTGTGCGGAGTGAGAGATGACGAGAGAGAGAGCGGTCGAAGATCCAGAGCGAGAGGGGGAGGAGGCCGTCTAATACTTATTGGTTGGTATTTATAGAATACGGCTAGAGAACTAGGGTTTGCACTTTTCTTTTATTTATTTCCTCCCTCATTGCTCTGCGTATTATTTCTTTCTCTTTTCTTCTATTCTTCCTTTTCTGTTCTGATTTGGATTAGATTTGGACGAATCTTCAAATATCTTATCTTTCAACTCTGCCGCCTACCAGTCGACTTGTCAGCGAACCAGTCGACTGTTCCGAGACTTCTGAAGCTTTCATAATTGATCATCCAAGTCGACTGTGCTTTGGAGTAAGTCGACTACACCGAGCAGCTGTGGAAAATCAACTTCTCTGTCCAGTCGTCTGCTGTGGGGAACCAGTCGACCGATGATCTGCAGTTTTCTGTGTATCATCCTTAAAATCCCGAATCTACTTCGTTTCTCTGTTTTATGCTGTTTCCTATGGAAAAGAGAAAATAAGAGTTAATTACCATATATCGAGCTTTTAAATGTCTAATTGCATTAAGATTATTGCTCCTAAATGTGAATAATATTGTGTTCATCAAATACCCCCAAACTTAGATTTTGCTTGTCCTCAAGCAAAAAGTGAATTTATGAACAAGGGGAAAATAATTGTACTCTCAACCAAGAATTTTTATTATGTGAGCATCAGCATATTGAACTATAAATAATAGTACTCTCAACCAAGAATTTTTATTATGTGAGCATCAGCATATTGAACTATAAACAATTTCAGATAAAGTAAATTTAAACATACACACTTTCTCTAGTGCAATTGTTTATTCATAACTCCAAACTCAACCATACTTGTCATGCAATTAATTATAGTTATAGTATGTAACTACTCACTCTGTGATTATCCCTTTTCTCTACTACAAACCGAGTAGCAAACTAGAGTTTTTTTTTTTATTTTTTTTCACATAATAGTCTCTTCTCTAAAGTTGTCACTTGCCTTTTTACGTGAATGCAAAACATTTGTGATGAATCCACCCGGTTACTCAGCAAGTCACAAACTTTAAAGTGCTTTGCATACTCATATTTCAAGTTGCCGTTTGATATAAAGGTAAACATTGGTGATGAATACCCCTAGTTACTAAGCACCCAAAACATTGGAGTAGATTGACTTTATTCAAATATATATATATATTTTATCACTCTATTTACTTAAACTCAATTTAGGACTAGATCTAAAGGGAATAATCACCAGAAAAAGCATCACATTTGTTTATTATGTATAATCGCATGACTCATATAATTTTGTAAGGCATTATGGAACTCAACAATCCTAAAGTAAATAAGTATCCTTACTTTTACTTTATAAGAAATTGTTTATCCTAAAAAAAAAAATTTAAGACTCTATTTATAACTAACTAATACCCCGAAACTTAGATGGAACATTGTCCTCAATGTTCGCGCAAAGCTTAAAATATGGGCATGTGTTACCATCTAGTAAGAAGGGGAGACTAAAAATAAAAAGATGAATAACGAAAAGAAAATGAAAGGAAAGTGTAAATACTCCCCTGAAAATTGGGTTGCCTCCCAATAAGCGCTGTGTTTTCTGTCTTCAGCTAGACATGATGAGGTCATGCCATGTATTGAATGGTTTGAAGATTCACATCTTCCTCTTGCGGTTCTATGCTCATCTCTATGTATGGCTTCGCTCTATGCCCGTTCACCTTAAATGTTTGATTCTTCTCTTTTTTATGAACCTCCAATGCACCATGTGGAAAGACTTTTGTGACAATGTATGGCCCATACCATCTTGACATGAGTTTGCCTGGAAAAAGTCTTAATCTTGAGTTGTATATCAGTACCTTCTGTCCTTCAGAAAACTCCTTCCTTGCTAGCTGTTTGTCATGGTACAACTTGGTCCTTTCCTTGTACAATTTTGCATTTTCATATGCGTCGTGCCTCAACTCTTCAAGCTCATTTAGTTGCAATCTTCTTTTGTCACATGCTTGTTTCATATCAAAATTGAACCTTTTGATGGCCCAATAGGCTTTGTGTTCCAACTCCACTGGTAGATGACAGGCTTTTCCAAAAACCAAACGGTATGGTGACATGCCAATGGGTGTTTTGTATGTTGTTCGGTAGGCCCATAATGCATCATTCAAGCGCAACGACCAATCCTTCCTCCTTGTGTGGACAGTCTTTTCCAAAATGCTCTTGATTTCTCTGTTGCTAATCTCCACCTGCCCACTAGTTTGAGGGTGATATAGGGTGCCCATTCTATGTGTGATACCATATTTCTTCATCAAGGAAGCAAATGGAAAGTTATTGAAGTGGCTCCCTCCATCACTAATTATTGCCCGTGGTGTACCAAACCTAGTGAAAATGTTTTCCTGCAAAAACTTGACAACAACTTTGTGATCATTAGTTTTTGAGGGGACAGCCTCGACCCATTTAGACACATAATCCACACCCACAAGAATATATAAATAACCAAATGAGTTAGGAAAAGGACCCATGAAGTCGATTCCCCAAACGTCAAACAGCTCGATTACTTGGATGTTTTGCAGTGGCATCTGATTTCTAGAAGAGATGTTGCCTGTCCTTTGGCATTTGTCACAAGTCCTGCAAAAAGAAAAAGCATCTTTGAATATATTAGGCTAATAAAATCCAGATTGTAATACCATGAGTGATGTTCTTTTCAGTCCAAAATGTCCTCCACATGCATATTGGTGGCAATGTTGTAAAATACTCATTTGCTCTTCTTCTGCCACACATCTTCTTATAATTTGGTCTGGGCAAAATTTGAACAAATAAGGATCATCCCAATAATAGTGCCTGCACATAGCCACCAGTCTCTTTCTGTCCTGACTTGTCATACCTGGAGGAAAAACATGAGCAGTGAGATAATTTACAATATCTGCAAACCATGGAAAAAATGAGCAGTGAGATACCAGTCGACTGGTCCCTTCACCAGTCGACTGTTCCGGTGATCTGTTTATTTCAAATAACTGTTCATCTGGAAAATTTTCATTCAGTGGGGGCACACTTCCCTCTTCCTCATGCAGTAGTCTGGACATGTGATCTGCCACAACATTGTCACTCCCTTTCTTGTCTCTAATCTCAAGATCGAATTCTTGAAGCAACAACACCCATCTGATCAACCTAGGCTTGGCATCCTTTTTAGCAAACAAATATCTCAAAGCAGCATGGTCAGTGAAAACAATAACTTTAGAACCAATTAAATATGATCTAAACTTCTCTACAGCAAAAATAACAGCTAACATTTCTTTTTCAGTTGTGGAATAATTTAGCTGTGCATCGTTTAAAGTTCGAGAAGCATAGTAAATAACATGGGGTATCTTATTGATTCTTTGACCTAGAACATCCCCTAAAGCATAATCACTTGCATCACACATGAGCTCGAAAGGATGGCTGCAATCTGGTGCCATGACAATAGGTGCAGAAATGAGGAAATTTTTCAATGTAGTAAAAGCATTTGTGCACTCTTCTGTCCATACAAACTCTACATCCTTAGCCAACAAGTCACAAAGGGGTTTGGAGATTTTTGAGAAATCTTTTATAAATCTTCTATAGAACCCTGCATGTCCAAGAAAACTCCTAACACCTTTGACTGTAGTGGGAGGGGGTAGTTTTGATATTATGTCGATTTTCGCCTTGTCCACCTCTATGCCTCTTTTTGACACCACATGTCCCAACACAATACCTTGTTGTACCATAAAATGGCACTTTTCCCAATTCAGCACTAAATTGCATTCTTCACATCTCTTAAGCACAAGCTGCAAATGGTTAAGGCATTCATCAAAACAAGATCCAAAAACACTAAAATCATCCATAAATACCTCGATAAACCTTTCCACCATGTCTGAAAATATACTCATCATGCATCTCTGAAATGTAGCTGGTGCATTGCACAATCCAAAGGGCATCCTCCTGTATGCAAAAGTACCAAAAGGACATGTAAAAGTGGTTTTTTCTTGATCTTCTGGAGCAATAGCAATTTGATTATAGCCACTATAACCATCTAAAAAACAATAATGACTATATCCTGCTAATCGTTCTAACATTTGATCAATAAAAGGAAGAGGGAAGTGATCTTTCCTGGTTTCGTTATTCAGTTTCCTGTAGTCAATGCATACCCTCCATCCTGTGGTCACTCTCGTAGGGATAAGCTCATTCTCTTCATTCTTCACCACTGTGACTCCACTTTTCTTAGGCACTACATGTATAGGACTCACCCACTTGCTATCTGAGATCGGGTAAATGATGCCTACATCTAGTAGCTTCAAAATCTCTGCTCTTACCACTTCTTTCATGTGTGGATTAAGCCTTCTCTGTGCTTCTCTGCTTGGTTTTGCGTTGTCTTCAAGAAGTATTTTATGCATGCATTTGGATGGACTTATTCCCTTGATATCTGCAATGGTCCATCCTATTGCACCTTTGTGTTCTCGTAGTACCCTCAGCAGCTTCTCTTCTTCCTGTACACTCAAGTTTGCAGCAATTATCACTGGTAGCGTCTGGTTCTCGCCCAAATATGCATGCTTCAAATGGTCGGGCAGGTCCTTAAGCTCTATGTCTGGAAGTTTCGGTACAGTCGACTGGTTCCTGGTTGGGGTCTGGTCAGTCGACTTATCCTCAGCGCCAGTCGACTGGTCCGAGGAAACACAAATTTCATCAGTCACAATGTTTTCAAATGCTGGTGCGAGTTTACCTGAAGATGACTTTAGAGTTTCAAGGTGATGTACTGTTTCTGCTATCCTCCAGTCATCGTGTTCCTGTTCCACATTAGACAATGTTAGAGACTGTGTAATTGCAGCTTGTAGTGGTTCTACGCTATGTACCTGAAATGTTTGATCAACAATCTCCTGCACTACATCAACATTATAGCATTCATGATCATCATGTGGTAATTTTAGTGTATCAAACATTTTAAATTCAACCTTTTCTCCATTTATTTTCATGCTTATAGTACCCTTTTTAACACAATTTTTTATATCAGCCGTACTCATAAAGGGCCTACCTAAAATGATTGGTAGAGAAGATGGCATTGAAGAGTCCTCCATGTCTAACACAACAAAATCAGCAGGCAAAATGAAATCGTTTACCTGAACTAGGACATCTTCCAAAATACCTCTAGGTCTTTTGATACTGCGATCTGCCAACTGCAACGTGATGGATGTTGGTTGGAGTTCCCCCAATCCTAGCTTTTCATAAACAGTGTATGGGAGGAGGTTGATGCTTGCCCCCAAATCTAGTAGTGCTTTCTCAAAGAAGTGCTCACCAATCCTGCAAGGAATGGTAAAACTACCTGGGTCTTTTAATTTGGGGGATAATTTCCTTAATAAAACAGCACTCACTTCTTCTGTCAAGGCCACATCCTCCCTAACCTGAAATGTTCTTTTGTGAGTACAACATTCTTTCAAAAATTTAGCATACGAAGGAATTTGTTTTATAGCATCAAGTAGGGGGATATTAATTTCTACTTTTCTGAGAGTTTCAAAGATGTCAAATAAATGTTGTTCTTTCTTTTGCTTGACTAACCTTTGAGGGAATGGTGGCAAAACAGTTCGTTCTTTTTCACCTACCTTGTTGGATCCCAAAACTTTTGATGGTTGTATCTCTGTTTCTTCGGTATGTGTTCCAACCTTGTTTTCAATTGTCTTACCATTTCTCAGAGTTGTTACTGATTTGAGCTGTTCTTGGCCTCTAGGATTTGGTATGGTTTGTGAGGGAAGTTCTCCTGCCTTTCTCTCACTCAACTCCTTTGCGATTTGCCCGATTTGCGTTTCCAATTTCTGAATTGCTTGCCCTTGTTGGTTGCTTGTTTGATGTTGTTGTTGGAGCAATTGAAGAATGGTGGATTCAAAATCCAACTTCTTCTGTTCTTGAACTGGCGTATCAAACCCACCTCCCATTTGGAAGTTCCGTGCATGTCCTTGTGAAGATTGGGTTCCTTGATTGTTGCTCCATGAGAAATTTGGATGGTTCCTCCACCCTGGGTTGTATGTGCTCGAGAATGGGTTATTCTTTAGTGGGAACACTCCTTGCCCCACATAGTTTGCATGCTCCTGATTTGTGAACGAAGACATGGGACATGTATCAGTTGTATGATCACAATGAGAACAAATTGCACAAATTTCTTTTGTTAGATTTTTCGCATTGCCCATTGTTGCCATTGCATTAACAAGCATATCAATTTTTTTATTCATGTTTGCCATTTCCACTTGTATATTATTACTAACAGAAATCTCATAAACTCCCTGTTTTCTAGCGACGCCTCTTCCCCTTGTTGAGAATTGCTGTGAATTCTCGCTAAGTTCTTCAAATAATTCGATGGCTTCCTCACCACTTTTTCTCATCAAGATCCCGTTGCAAGCTGAATCCACAATTGCCTTGTTAGTATCATTTAAACCCTCATAAAAAGCTTGTACCTGATCGTCTTTAGGCATGTTGTGTGTAGGACACTTGAGAAGCTTGTTCTTGAAATCCGTCCATGCTTCGAAGAATAAATATCCATCTTTTTGTAGGAAGAGTTGAATCTCCCTTTTCAGCTGTTTGGTTTTTTGGGCTGGAAAAAATTCTTTCAAAAATTTTGTTGCCAATTGCTCCCATGAATTGATTGATCCTGGTTCCAAAGAATTATACCACAGTTTAGCATTAAGTTTTAAAGAAAAAGGGAACAAGACTAACCTGATTTGTTCAGGGGTAAGCCCTTGGACGCTTTGTGTCCTGCAAAGATCGAAAAAGTCTTGCAGATGAAGGTGAGGCTCTTCATCTGGTTTGACACTAAAATGGGGAACCATGCTAAGTAACTGAGGAGATAGATGCATGTTTCCTGTGACATTAGGCTGATACGCAATGCAGGAAGGTTGCTCGATATTCTTAGGCGTGAACTTGTCCTGCATTGGCACTCGATTTGGCATTTCCTCACCCATTGCTGTATGTGAACTGGATCTCTGTGCAGTAGACTGGTTCGTAGGAACAGTCGACTGGTTTGCTGCAAACAGCTTACCTAGTCTGTGCAAAGTGCGTTCTGTTTCTGCGTCAATAGGTAGTAGCTCTGGACGAAGTGATCTCCTTCCGTGCATCCACCAAAATCCTGTAACCTAAAAGAAAAATACTTATTAATAAAATTAAAAGAAAGAAAATAAAAGCTTTCTACTGATCTGTAAGTTAAAATACTAGACAATCCCCGGCAACGGTGCCAAAAACTTGTTGTGCAATCTAGATGATCTAAATAAGTAGATAATCTGGACACAAATTAAAACCTCGCAAGTGCACGAATCGTTTATAGAAGCGTAGCAATAGTAAGGGTCGATCCCACAGAGATTATAGAAATTGACTTACTAATCAATAGAAAGAGTAAAAATGATAAAGAGTTGTTCTAAAGGTCTAAAAGAAATGAAAAGATTAAAACTAAATCAAGAGATGCTGAATCACAAATATCTAGTAAGTAGTTGGGTTTAGATCTCCACCAATAGTCAATCATGCTAAGTCATCTTCTGAACTTCTTCTTATTACTCATGTTTGTTCCCTTCAAGGGCATGGTATCTACTCCTTAAAGTACTGTTTCTCTAAGCCAAGAATTAGGCATGGTATCTACTCTAATTCGTTTCTTTCATTAAGTATTTAGCATGGTATCTACTAAGTTGCACTTAAAGAAAACATAAGAACAGTGGAAACGAACAAACACTCAAGGTTCTAGAAATTGGTATCAGATCTAGATCCCTTAAGTTGATTAAACCAAGAACCCCTAAAGATTCTTGTGTTACCAGTTATGAGCATGAGATACGGGTCGTCTCAATATGCTCATATAACAGCTTCAAATCTATACTACACAACTTGATAATCTTAAGTTCCTTATGTCAGTCGACTGGCTGTCACTTCAGTCGACTGCCCCTAGAACATCTGAACAAGTTTGTTTTGTGTAAATTGTTAATCGTTTAATCAATAAGTAAAAGAGTAACATTCAGAAGAACTGAGCATTACATAACTACGGCTTCAATCTACCCAACTATGAAATTAGTTCCACATAATAAGACTTTTATTAATCAACAAGTTCGAATACATGATTAACATAAAAGAACTAGAAAGATAAGGAATAAACTGATGTAGATCGGCTAGATGAGTCGGCTGGCTGTCACACAGTCGATCGGCCGTTCTTCTTTTTAGTACTAGATCTCCTTTCTCCTTCTTCTATGCTGATGAGTATTGCTCTTGGTTGATGTGATGATGATTCTGGAACTCTTGTGATTCGGTTGATGGTGTGTGCGGAGTGAGAGATGACGAGAGAGAGAGCGGTCGAAGATCCAGAGCGAGAGGGGGAGGAGGCCGTCTAATACTTATTGGTTGGTATTTATAGAATACGGCTAGAGAACTAGGGTTTGCACTTTTCTTTTATTTATTTCCTCCCTCATTGCTCTGCGTATTATTTCTTTCTCTTTTCTTCTATTCTTCCTTTTCTGTTCTGATTTGGATTAGATTTGGACGAATCTTCAAATATCTTATCTTTCAACTCTGCCGCCTACCAGTCGACTTGTCAGCAAACCAGTCGACTGTTCCGAGACTTCTGAAGCTTTCATAATTGATCATCCAAGTCGACTGTGCTTTGGAGTAAGTCGACTGCACCGAGCAGCTGTGGAAAATCAACTTCTTTGTCCAGTCGCCTGCTGTGGGGAACTAGTCGACCGATGATCTGCAGTTTTCTGTGTATCATCCTTAAAATCCTGAATCTACTTCGTTTCTCTGTTTTATGCTGTTTCCTATGGAAAAGAGAAAATAAGAGTTAATTACCACATATAGAGCTTTTAAATGTCTAATTGCATTAAGATTATTGCTCCTAAATGTGAATAATATTGTGTTCATCAGTACACCAACTTATATCACAGCATACTTTCTTTAATAGCCATTTTCATAACCAATCTCATAATACAGGTATTTATCTTATTGTATTATATTAAGTATCACATCATAACACATGCATCTCCTCTCATAATATCACATTAATTCACGTCTTATAATCACAAATCATAACATCTCAGTACACATGGCAATTTACTTGCATTTTATCACATCATTATCATATCACTTATAACACAAAATGCCATTAACTTCACTTTCATTCTCATCGCAATATACTCCATATCCCAAACATAGTTTGGGCAATCACATATCACACCCCAAAGCCGATAGCTTGGGTAATAATCACCGCACCCCAAACAGATAGTCTGGGTAATATCACATCACATCTCAAGCCGATAGCTTGGTTATATTTACTTCAATTACTATTCATCTCATTTCTTTACTTTCTCACTCTCCTCTATGTATGTTCATTAATATAGATTTTTAAGTATATCCATATACCAATATATACCCATATATGTATGTATATATATATATATATATATATATATATATATATATATATATATATATATATATATATATCTCCCGTAGTATGTGCATATCTCGCGTAATATAAATAGTCTCCGTAAGACATCATATCATCATATACAAATTCTTTCAATACACATATACACATTTATATTTTCTCCTTTTCAGTGCCCACACAACTGACCTCCTCGTACAACACAAGGATCTCTGCGCCTCCCCTCCCTTACATTTCAATCCCGCTAACCCACCATATCACCTAGATCCAGGTGTCTTATGCATCTATCATTTGTGGGCTGGATTGAAAATACGGTTGCGCGCTTGTCCAACCAAGACTAAAGCCAAAAAGGCTAGTCAAAAATAAAATATAACACGCGGATCGATGCTCACACAGAGTCGTACACGTCCGAGGCTACGTTTTCCTCCTGGCCCTATACCAGCGAGGGAAACTCCTGATCCCCAAATATAATTTGGGGCAATATATAACTCCTGATCCCCAAATATAAAATTTGGGGTAATATATAACTCCTGTTCCCGGGTGTATCCCGGGCCTGTAGGGTCTAGCCCAAACCCCTGGGAGATTGTGTGGCACTGCAATATTTAATTCTCCTTTATATACATATATATCTCCTTTATTATATAACTCCTTCACAATATAACTCCTTAAGAATATAACTCCATTACAACATAACTCCTTTATAAAATACTCCTTTATGATATAACTCCTCTATAATATAACTCCTTTGCAATATAACTCCTTTATAAAATAACTCTTTTATAATATAACCCCTCTATAATATAACTCCTTTGCAATATAACTTATTTATAAAATAACTTCTTTATAATATAACTCCACATATTCATGTATAATATATCTCCTTTTATAATATTTCTCCATATATATATATATATATATATATATATATATATATCCTTTCTAGTATAACTCCATATATGAATATATCTCCTTTATAACATAACTCCTTTATGCTATAATTTTGCCGTTATAACATAACATGAAAGCATATAACTCCATTAAATTCATAAGCATACACAAGCCATTAGTCTCATCAATTATCGTATTAAATTCTCATTTACCACCCACACGTCACACACACATCATATCAATTTCGCATCACATTATCACATAAAATTTTCAATTTATCACCCACATAACACACCTACACCATATCATTATTTCATCATGTTATCACGTCACATTGACATATCATATATATCTACACACACCATGCTTCCCATCTTATCACATTAGTCATGAGATCACACATCACACATACACATACATTCACATAGATATATCTGATCATTACAACCCCAAAGCATATAGATATTTATCTACAAACATCAACACACTTCCATACATATATATGCTAATTCCTTACACCTCATAATTTACTCCGTATCATACATACAAATTTTTCTATATTCAATATACTTTACATTTCACCCACAGCAAACCATATTTTAAAATTATCATAGCACATTATGCACATGAAATAAAAAGATCATACTCACAGAATATCCTGCGAAGACTCGAAGCGCCACCATGCCATCCCGCATCCAAAGTCGCTATTATATCTTATTATCAAGTTTCAAAGCAATTAAGGCTCAAAACATCCAAATCAACCACAGAAAATAATAACACTACTTCTAATATCACTCAGGCATTTTATTGAACGCCTGGGATGCACATGTGCGTTGCACGTAATATTTAAATTCCTACGGGATGTTTATCCCCAAACAATTACTAAAATCACCCCCAACTTATTTTAATAGTTCTACTAAAATTTTACTACTATGAAGGAGATAATTCTCACATATATAATTCTCTTTTACAAACCCAAAATCCTAATTTATTAGCAACTTGTAAACTCTCCAATAATCTGCTAATTTCTCACCTCTACTATTCCCAACATCTTCTAATCTCCCTACCATAATAGTTCTACTCAATAGAAATTGAAATCACTCAATCCTATACAAATAAAATAAAATTGGGTACACCTTCCCGAAATCCTTTCGAAAAACGGACACTGTCATGACGTAGAGAACCCTTCACTTAATCTATCCCTCGATTTAATTTGAAAACCACGGAGAAATGGAGGGGATTTGAGCGGGGGAAGTGATCGGCGAAATGGGTTCTTTGGTTTCGGTTGGGAAAGGAAACGGGAGAAAGAACCAAAAATGGAGAAGGAAGGAGAAGGTGGTGGTGGGGGGGGGGGGGGGGGGGTTATAAAAAGTAAATAAATAAATAGATAAATAAATAATGTAAAGGGAATATTACATACAAGCCTCCAAGTTCCAATATATTTCAAATAAGCCCCCAACTCTTACACTTTAAAAATACTAACAATGTAAAATACATAAAACTATCTCATAATAATCCTCCAATAGTAGAAAATAAAGTAAACAATATTTCTTCACATAAAACTCAACTCATAACCCCCAATATATCAATAATACTGATCCAACTCAAATATCAACACCAATATCATTATTTAAAATAAAATATACCTTAAAAGATATTAAACAGGTATTTTCGGTATTTTAAAATTCGAGGTGTTACAAGCGCCTCCTCTGTCTGGTCCTTCCAATCGAACTTCGGCCGGTCGAGGAGAACCTGGACAATTTCTTCTTCGTTGTGGTAAAGCACCGGCATATCCTTCACCCACTTCGTCACTTCTTCGACCCAATCCGAAGGGATGCACCATGGCTCACGACTCCGGATGATGAAAACTTATCTCGCCAATGCTTTATTGAGTCGGGACAGCCGATGAGCCGAGCACCATGCCTCGGAGCTAGGTAGAACCTGAACTCCAACTTCTGCTGCTGGTGAAGCCGGTATAGTGTTCGAAGCACCTTTAGATCCGGCTCAATCGCTGCCGCCTGGCAATGGAGGATGAACTCGTTGATCACCCTCCACCCGTTCGGCATGAGCTGAATAGGGCTGATCCCGATCCACCGCAAAACTTGGAAGGTGTCGACTGGCCAGAAACACATTCCCCGACATCGGTGAATTGGCTCTCACTCCAGGACCGGGAAGCATCAGCTCGAACTCCTCGGGGATCTAAAAATACCCCCCGAATCGCCGCTAGGTCCGCCTCGTTGAAGATGAAGATGGTGTCGTTGACTTCCGAGGTCTTCCTCACGGCGTTCTCCTCGAACTCCGCCCCCTTCCGTACACTATCTGTTCGACGTGTTCCTCCAGAAGTTCCCGAACCCTATGGAGTCCAGTCAAAATTCCCCGCAATCTCCCTTGCTGCGTTCTCTTCGATGCCCTTGCCCTTGTCGACAAGAGGAACTCGGCTCGGAGACAGATCATCGGTAGCGGGGGGGGGGGGGGGGGCTCTGAACTTGGGGGAAGGCTAGACATTTGCTATAAAATAAAGTGTTGAGTTACCTTGAAGTGACTGCTACGGTCGGAAAGATCACCGGAGAACGGCCAGTTGTCGCCTGAAGCTCCCATTAGTAAAAACTCGTCGCCTGAGTAAAAAGATGAGAAATGAACAAGTGAAAGGGGTGCTGAAGATTTATAGAAGCTGCACGCAAATCGAGACTAATAGGCCTCAAGAACTCAAGAGACAGGCCCATGTACCACAAATCGACAAGAAACTCAATAGGCACTTGATTGGTCAACGGTAAAACGGTCAACGTGCCACATGTCTCTGGCTAGTCGTTGGCGAATTGTCAACAGGCCACACGTATTCCTTGGACTTTGGCACACCTCGCAGAGCGTTTTTGCCACCGACGCTCAAACGTGAGAAAAACATCTCACTCAGACTTCGGTACGCCTCGTCGAGCGTTCTTACCATCGACGCTCAAACGTGAGAAAAACTTCTCACTCAGACTTCAGCACGCCTCGCCGAGCATTCTTGCCACTGACGCTCAAACGTGACAAAAACATCTCACTCAGATTTCGGCACACCTGACTGAGCATTCTTGCCACCGACACTCAAACGTGAGAAAAACATCTCACTCAGACTTCGGCACACCCCGCCGAGCGTTCTTACTGCCAATGCTTAAACGTGAGAAAAATATCTCACTCAGACTTCGGCACGTCTCGCCGAGCGTTCTTACCACCGATGCTCAAACGTGAGAAAAACATCTCACTCAAACTTCAGCATGCCTCGCCGAGTGTTCTTGCCACCGATGCTCAAACGTGAGAAAAACATCTCACTCAGACTTCGGCACGCCTCGCCGAGCGTTCTTGCCACCGATGCTCAAACGTGAGAAAAACATTTCACTTGGACTTCGGCATGCCTCGCCGAGCGTTCTTGCCACCGACGCTCAAACATGAAAGAAACATCTCACTTGGACTTCGGCACGCCTCGCCGAGCGTTCTTGCCACCGATGCTCAAATGTGAGAAAAATGGCTCATTCGGACTTCAGCAAGCCTTGCTGAACCCCTTTTGACATATGTCACCATCTCGAAGCACCGCTGGACCTCGGCAATGGATTCCGAACCCACCTCGACTTCGGCCTCCTTCCTGACACATGTCAGCTCACCGAGACATTTGGCGAGGGTCGGCAACCATTGCCGAGAGTTCTTGCCACCAATCCTCAAACAATGGAAAATAAGCCTTCATACAACTAGAGCCATTGGATCACCCCAAAATTCGCGCGACAACCTGATCAACGTCTCAGATTGATCCACGTCAACAGGTGTTGATCCACCATTCGATCATCCAGATATTCGTGTCCAAGGCTGATGGATGGTCCAAATTTTACCACGTCATAATTGGGTAATTAAAATTATATTTTATTTATTAATTCTAATTATTTATTTAAAAAATTGCGAAAAAATGATTTAAAACACGGGAAAAATAATTAAAAATTCTAGAAAATAATTATAAATTCAGGAGAACATTTTTGAGCCCCTAGATAAATAATTATTGGTTAGAATGATTAATTAGTGCTCCCGGAGAGCAAATCATCGCTTTGCAAAATTGAATAAATGGTTCGAAAAAAATATAAAAATTGAAAAAATCACCAAAAATCCAAAGGGCCTGAGAGCAAACTTGGGCACGTTACCAGCTAAGAAAAGCACCATCACCTCTCAGACGAGATTCGAATACCCTTTGAGAACTCCGATAAAGCCCTGTACGGTATTAAAACAACAAAACTACTCCCCAAAGGCCATAACACAGTCTTTGGGAGTAGGGGGCTTGTGATATGGCTAAAAATGGATTTAAATCGGAACCATTCAAAGTGGGCACGAATCTTAAAGTCTCAGGGGCAATACGGTAATTTTACCTACAAACTGGTCCGAATTGAGAACCGGGTTCCTCCTCTTGGACCCCCTAACCTATGAATAGATCTGTTCAGTTGAGAATGGGTCTCAACCCGTTAGGGGCCAGCTCAATAGGATTGGAGGAAATCCTGGCTCGCCCTAATCTTGAGGAGGTGGTTATAACCACCCCTATCTAGCCTCACCGAGAAGTAGGGATTCACTCTTATCCTGAAAGAGATCCCCATAGCGACTATAAATACCTCCCTACCTCCTACTGTCACAGGTGATCACTCTTTGTGCACTTGAGCTCTTTCCTTTTACCTTTTCTGGTATTGACAAGAGCATAGGAGAGTTCGTCGCCAGGATCCATCTCGATGTTTCGAACGTTTGTGCAGGTCCGCGGGAGCACCAAAGAGTCAACTTGTCAACGAGGAAGAAGTGAGATCCAGCCTGTTTGAGTCCCTGCGAACCTACAAATTCTGTCTATTGCCCCCACACCGAATCCAGGGACAACAGTATCTAATTTGTCTTATAAATTGTATAAATTGTCTGAGCTTGGGCAGGGGCATTACACAAGACACCGGCATGTAGAATACTTCTCATTCCAAAAACTATAAGTCTCATTACAACAGCAAAGTTACAATGACTCCACAATTCACGTGTATGAATTGCTATCGAAAGTTCTGCAAACACTGTACAGCAAACTGTCATGAAAGCTGTTCTTCTAGCTATACACACTAGAGAGATGCTCCACCTTAAAGAAACCAAACTCCTCACCGGCCTCCTACCAGCTAACAGTTCCATAAGGCCGCCTCAACTCTTGATGATAATATTCAAGACAAGTCTTCCTTAGACGACCAAACTCCATATGTATTCGACCACCTTCACTTGAGCAACCACCTTCACTTGAGCAAGCTCCAACTCTGTCTTGCTTGAAGCGTCGTGCAAATGGGAGAGTTCCAACTCCATCAAGCACAGCGTACCATGAAGGAGAGCAAGCTCAGTGTCCCAAAGAACCTCGTCCGATGCACGCAACTACTTGTCAGTGAAGAGAAGAATGGAATCATCTCAACGCTGAATAAACACAAGTGACTTCAGTTCCACACTAAGAAGATTCAGAATACCCACAACTCATCTGCTCTAACAATGAGTTCGGTGCTCCGCGCGCCACTTGAGTTCCTCCTACCAACCGCTCGTCAACATTGAGCAACAGGTCCAATGCTCCGTTTACAGTTCAAGCTTCACCAAATAGCTCGTTGACTCCAAACAGCGAAATCTATGCTCTGATTGCCACTTCAACTCCATCAAAAACTTGTTTGTCCCAAACAACGAGTTCAGCGCTCTGCTCACTGCTTGAGCTCCATCAACAATTCGTTTGTCCTAAACAACGAGTTCAGCGCTCTGCTCGACGCTTGAGCTCCATCCATAACTTGTTTGTCCCAAACAACGAGTTCAGTGCTCTGCTCGCCGCTTGAGCTCCATCAACAACTCGTTGGTCCCAAACAACGAGTTCAGCACTCTGCTCGCTGCTTGAACTCCATCAACAACTCGTTGGTCCCAAACTACGAGTTCAGCACTCTGCTCGCTGCTTAAGCTCCATCAACAACTCGTTTGTTCCAAACAATGAGTTCAGCGCTCTGCTCGCTACTTGAGCTCCAATGACAACTCGTTGATCCCGAACAACAGGTTTAGTGCTCTGTTCTCCGCTTGAGCTCCATCAACAACTCGTTTGTCCCAAACAATGTGTTCAGTGCTCTATTCGTCGCTTGAGCTCCATCAACAAATCGTTTGTCCCAAACAACAAGTTCACCGCCCTGCTCGCCACTTGAGCTCCATCAACAACTTGTTTCTCCCAAACAACGAGTTCAGCATTCTGCTCACCGCTTTAGCTCCATCAACAACTCGTTAAGCGCTCCGCTCGCCGCTTAAGCTCCATCAACAACTCGTTGGTCCCAAACAATGAGTTCAGCGCTCTGTTCACCGTTTGAGCTCCATCAACAACTCGTTTGTCCCAAACAGCGAGTTCAGTGCTCTGTTCGCCACTTGAGCTCCATCAACAACTCGTTTGTCCCGAACAACGAGTTCAGCACTCTGCTCGCCGCCTGAGCTCCATCAACAACTTGCTGGTCCGAAACAACGTGTTCAACACTCTGCTCGCTGTTTGAGCTCTATCAACAACTCGTTTGTCCCGAACAACGAGTTCAGTGCTCTGCTCGCCGCTTGAGATCCATCAACAACCCGTTTGTCCCAAACAACGAGTTTAGCACTCTGCTCGCCGCTTAAGCTCCATCAACAATGAGTTGGTCCCAAATAACGAGTTCGGCGCTCTGCTCGCCACTTGAGCTCCATCAACAACTTGTTTGTCCCAAACAACGAGTTCAGCACTCTGCTCAACGCTTGAGCTCCATCAGTAACTCGTTTGTCCCAAATAATGAGTTCAGCGCTCTGCTCTTTGCTTGAGCTCCATCAAAAACTCGTGGGTCCCAAACAAATGGTTCAATGCTCCGCACATTGCCTGGGCTCCATCAACAACTTGTTGGCCCCATGCAACGAATCCAATACCTTGTTCTTCACTCAAGCTCTACCAAATTGCTTGTTGGCTCCAAACAACGAGTTCGACGCCTTGCTCTATGCTTGAGCTCAGTCTATAACTCGTTGGCTCCAAACAATGAGTTCAATGTTCCACTCTACGCTCATTGTCTCCCCACAATGAGTCCAATGCCTTGGTCTTCGCCCAAGCACCACTAACAACTTGTCGGGGCCAAACAAAAAGTTCATGCTCAAGTGCATCTCATAACTCTTCCTACAAACTCACCGGGTTCAAATGGCAGTTTCTGCATCAGCTCTATCTCAGAGTTATCTCTAAACTCGCCGGAGTCAAATGGTAGTTTCTGGACCAACTCAATCAAGGAGTTGTCTCTACACGCTTATTGGGCATAAACAGCAGGTGCAACATCCAACTCCGTCATAGAGCCATCTCTAAGCTTGTTGGGAACAAACAACAAATTCAACACACAACTCCACCACGAGTTGCCTCTACAAACTTGCTGGGATCAAACGGCAGTTTCTACATCAGCTCTATCTCATATTTGTCTCTAAACTCACCAGAGTCAAACGGCAGTTTCTGGACCAACTCAATCAAAGATTTATCTCTACACGCTTGTTGAGCGCAAACAACAGGTACAATGTCCAACCCTGTCACAGATTCGTCTACATGCTTGCTGGGTGCAAACAGTAAGTTCAGCACTCAATTCTACCATCGAGTTCTCTCCAAACTTGCTGGAACAAACAGCAGGATCTACGTCAAATCAATCAAAGAGTAGTCCCTCTAAACTTGCCGGGCGCAGACGGCAAGCTTGAGCGTTCAACTCTATCTCTGAGTCGTCTCTCAACGCTTGATGGGAACAAACAGCAAGCTCTACGTCAACTCGGTTAAAGAGTTGTCCCTTTAAACTTGTCGGGCACAAACGGCAAGCTTGAACATTCAACTCTATCTCCGAGTTATCTCCAAACTCGCTGGGATTAAACGGCAAGCTATACATCCGCTCTATCTCAGAGTTGTCTCGAAACTCGCCGGGGTCAAATGGTAGTTTCTACGTCAACCCTATCTTAGACTTGTCCCTACACGCTTGCTGGCCGCAAACAGCAAGTTCAGCACTAAATTCTACCACTAAGTTTTCTCCAAACTTGCTGGGAGCAAACACAAGCTCTACGTCAACTCAGTCACAGAGTTGTCTTTACAAACTTGCCGGGATCAGACGGCATGCTCAACATTCAACCCTGTCGCAAACTTCTCCATACTCTTGCTGGGCGCAAATGGCAAACTCAAACGTTCAACTCTGTCCCGGATATGCCACAACAACTTGTTGAGATCAAACAACAAGTCTGCAACAACTTTTCCATTACAGTTATATGTGTAAACGGTGATGGAGTAAGAAACTGGGTATACACATATAAGTAATTTTATATATATATATATAAGTTGTTGCATATACACAACATAAATATATGTATAAAATTTTATATGCAAACCCAAGCCCGAAAAAGCTCCAAAAATCTCCAAAAAATTCTAAGAGTTGCAAAATGAAAAATTTCCAAAACCAAATGAGCTCACTATTTCACAAGGGGGATTAATCACTTAGGGGTATCGGATCGGGACGGATCCACGACCCAAAACCCGAAAGAGAAACAGAGAGAAATAGCAAAGGGGTGCTAACGGGTCGGATCCAAACCCATTTCCACCAAAGCCCGCTTCCAACTCTGTCTTCTTCCTCCCCCCGAAAACCCTTTTTCCTGCCAAAATGCAGAGTTCGAAATGCATCCTCAAAAAACCCAAGAACGGAGTGACTACCTCTTCCTCCTTACTCCGACACCGAGCACCATGACTCCTCGCTCCAACAACGACTTCGAGCTCTCACCTCCTCATGTGCATCACCGACTTCAAGCTCTCACATCGTCAAAACCCGAAACAGAGTTCGACCAAAAACAGAGCTCGAACCCAAAAAAATTCTAACTCCAATAGCCTCTGAAAACACCGAGTTGTCGCCTCGACCTTTCCTCCACCCAAGTTCCTGGTCAACGAGGAGGTCTCACCGCTCAACCTCTCCGAAATACCAAGGCTATAGCTCAGCAAATCGATGGTAGCTCGGTGAGAACTTGAGCACCATAGCTCGGCGAGAACTCGAGCTCCATAGCTCAGCAAAATAGAGCCTCGGCATCTCCGCAGCTCAGCGAAAGTGGCCATAGCTCGACAAGAGAGCTCAAACCCCATAGCTCAGCGAGAGCTTGGAGCCCATAGTTTGGCGAGACGAGCTATCGCCACAGCTCGGCGGAATTTTGACGTCTCCGTAGCTCGGCGAAACAGGGCGGGGGTCCATATCTCGGCAAGAGCTCGAGCTCCATAGCTCGGCGAAGTGCTCCATGTCCACGACAACCAGGAGCTTGACGAGACATTGACTTCGTAGATCGGCGAGAATTTTCCCCACAGCTCGGCAAGCGCCTTAACAACTCCATAGCTTGGTGAAAGCTTCGAACGAGGTCCCCGTAGCTCAGTGAAGCACCAAAGCTCGGCAATGGTAGGCTATAACCATAGCTCGGTCAAGTCATCCATGGCTCCGCGAGATCGACTTCAAGGCGATGAGTCGACGAAGAAGTGCCTCGACGTCATGGTGGCTCGATGAGCATGAAAATTGATAGCTCCGCCAACACATGAATGCCCCAATCGATAGCAGATGCATAGCTCAGCGAATCGGTTCGCCAAGCTGAGGGGTGGAAGAAGACATCTGGCGCCCGTTAGATGTCCACGGATTCCGCGCTAGCCCATAATCAGTACTCAGGGATTTTTCGCCCTAAATAAAGCTTTTCGGTCATCAGATCAACCTCAGTGTGCAAGTCGGCTCTGATCAACGAGCTCGATTGCTTCAAAACGCGAGCCAAGTATGATAAATTCAAAAAATTATTTTAAATCATTTAAAATTTGAAAAAACGATTAAAAAATTCAAAAATAATTATTTTAATTTGGAAAAGTAATTAAAAAATCCAAAACAATAATTGAAATTGAATTTATTAATTGTAAAATTCGAAAGAGTGATTTTTTTAGGAAAAGGTGGAATAAGGCCACCCTATTTCATTAATGCAAAATTAACGATACAAACTCAAAGTACTGAGCCGAAATAACCTACAGACAGGAAATAGAACATACATGAAGCGACATGACCCGTACATACAACAAATCCCTCCAACAACCCTGGAGGGTGGGCCGACAAACAAGCTCGGACCAGCAAAATTGAATGTACGTCAGTTTAGCATCGTACACGGCCTCCACGGTACATGCACACGTACCTGAAGCTAGTCTGACAGGATTTTATCATCTGTCGCGCCCTGCCTTCTCCTCGCTGGGGGGACCCCCTCTTTGGGCCCAAGCCCCGCAGGCCGAGTTTTGACAACCGCCGAGAACACTCAACTCATTGGAGGGACTCCATCTTTGGGCCCAAGCCCCACGGTTGTAGTTTGACAACCGCCAAGCACACCCTACACCTCTAATCATCTATCAATCTTGCAATTATCACACCCTCACCTAAAAACCGTAGTCAAGGAGAGAGCCGTGGAGAGAATACCTTCACCTCTCTCACGCCCTTGCTCTCTCCAGTGATTTCTCACAAATACAGTCCAACACCGAAAAAGAGTAGTAAGGAGCAACATCTTCACTCACCCACTCTCTCACTCTCTCTCTCAAACAGAAAACCAAAATAAGACCCAGCTGATTGAAATATCACCTTCTCCTCTCGCCACATAGGCGGTGGCATTGGGCGTCAGCTTTCATTCTGAGGGCATAGTGGTGGTGGTGACCCGTCGACTGTGGTCATAGGTGAAACAAACTGAGTGCAGCCCCCATCTCTCTCCGCAACAGTTGAGACAAGCACCCCGAAAGTAGAAACAAGTGTGTGCACACCACGGAGGGACCCCATCTTCGGGCCCAAGCTCCACAATCGTGCAAAACATCATAACCCGCTCATCATAGCGACTCGCAGATAGAGAAGCACACCCGACTTCTTCACATGCACTACCAACCCTCGTAAAAACCAAATCATAGCCGCAGAACGCCGCGATTGGCCCCGAGAGTGTGGACATGGTGGCAAGCATGAAGAACATCCGGACAAACATCTAGCAAGGCCAACGAACCCTAATCTAACCCAAACCCCAACCCCAATCAAACCACCTCCAAACCCAAAAGCACAGATCCCGTCGCGGGCGTTCGAGATCTCAGATCTGGAAGGAGGAAGGGGATGCTGAAGGTACAAGGGGGAAGGGGACAGAGGTGAGTGAGCTGTCTGGGAGGCGCGATGGTGGCCGTCGTCGATCTGGGACGACATGCGGCTTCGACGAACAGCCGCAGCCCCACTCGCAGCTTCGACGAACCGGAACGGTGCACGGCGTCAAAGATCTGGGACGGCGCGCGGCTACGACCAACAGCCGCCGCCCAACTCGTGCGGCTTCGACGAATTGCCACCCAACAATAATCGCGACTGGAGACTGGAAAGCTTCGTCTCGTGGTGCGCGCTCGCCACCGCCCTTAGGCTTGTAGATCTAGGGTTTTTATTGCTTAAATGTTATGTTATGTTGAAGTAGTGGGTCGTTAAGAAAATGGAAATCCGAAAGAGTGATTTTGAGATTGTAGAACATTCCATAAAATTCGGAGAAATCCAAAAAAACTATGGAAAAATTCCCAGAAAATTTAGAAAAATCCAAAAAAATATGGAAAAATTCACTGTCGTTCGAAGCCACAAATCAGTTCCAGGTATATCCGAACACTCCAACTGCTGAGATTATTCGCCAGATTCTAAAAATAACACGTACTACTTCCCGAAAGCCATGAAAATCGCCTTCCAGGAGTAGGGGGCTTATGATGATGGTAAAAATCATAGTAAATCAGAGTCGTATGATCCCTGTACGGATCTCAAAGCATCTATAGGCAGATTAGCCATCATAGGCCTAGGCCCACTTTGAGACATGGGCTTCCCTCAAGCCCATAAAAAGTGACAGACTCGGCCTACCAAGAGAGACACCCAGCCCATGTTGGCTAGGAGTCAAATCTTTTATCCCCTAACAGAGATATCTTATCTCTTCAGGAGGGAAAACATGAAAGATCCAACGGTCACAATTCGATCTCTAGAATGTCTCCCAGGCCTATAACTACCGTCCCCCTCTTCAATCACTAGGTAATCAACTGTCACGCCCTGCTTCCTAAAAATACGGAATACGAGCACGTAACATTGGCCGAGCGAATGATTTTCATCATCCATAAGCTGTTCAGGAATCTTTACAATATTTCGCAAAATAATCAGAGTCGAAAGCAAAAGTATCAACCAACATGCACATATGAACCAAAATACCAACAAGAATACTTGAAATAAAATATATTAATCTTAAATAGTCATGATCTGAATAAGTCAATATCCTGGGTCATATTACCCAAATACAAGAATACAAGTAACAGATACAATGTTCAAAATGCGCAACAGGAAATAAATGAAGATAGCAAAAGCTCCAGCCAATTAGAACTTTAGGTCACATACTCCATCGGGCAGCTGATCACCAAAATTTACAATTTGACAATTTGTAGGAGAAGGAAAGAGAAAACAAGTAACCGTCAATTGCAAGTTACGGGCCACTTATAATGTAGGATACAAGTACATGGGGAAACTAAACAAATTTAAATAATAGCAGAAACAGACCTAGCATAGTATCCTAACACGTGTCAAGTGTCAAAGTCAAAAGGCATACAGACAGATATACAAATAGTGTCAAATAATAGTGTCAAGTGATAATATCAGACAGATAACAGGTAATCAGATAATCAGATAATAGATAGCCAGATGCATATAACAGATTCAGATTCAGGTTTCAGATACAGATACAGATTTTTATAAGTTTTGTATTAATTACTAACTAGGTAGCATTTCATGTGCCATCTTTTTATCACATGGTTGCTACATTCGAAACAGTTGCGTTTGTAGATTTCGTAGGGGATCATATAGGGCCGTGTACTCAGGGTTCAGACAGATACCAGATAACAGACGATCATGTAACGTGATCTCAGATAGAAAACAGATAATAGACGATCATGTAACGTGATCTCATACAGATAACAGATAACAGACGATCATGTAACATGATCACATACAGATAACAGATAACAGAAGATCATGTAACATGATCTCATACAGATAACAGATAATCAAATGGAAAACACGGGCCCCCTTCTAAGTACACATTTCTATGCTTTCCCACTACTAGATCTTTCCCTTAAACCCCGGCTTGGTTACTTTTATTATGGTCACCAAACAAGCATGAATGTATACGAAATAATGTCAAACTAACATGGTATAATCAGTATTAGGTTCAGGAAAATAAATAAATATGCATAGATGATATACAGTCACATAAACAAGCAAAACAGTGTATGTTCATGTTTAGGACAGCATGATAGTAAAGTACCAAAACAGTAAATTCCGTTGCTACAGAAATGCAAATATGGATCCATCAAAGAATCTGGAAAATAGACTTCCACACGAATCCACTGAATATAAATAAGTTATATCATATTTCACAAAATCATTACTCAAAACTGATTTGAATCCAGAAAAACACGTTCAGCCAGAAATCAGTCAAACGAATTCAAAATCAAGAAAACAGCATCAAAAGTCATCAAATAAATCCACAAAAAATCTGGGGTATTCTCCTATATGTCTAGAATCAAAAAATAAAGTTTCATAATATTCCAGAAAATTTTGTTCAGTCATCAAAAATAAGAAAACACAAGAAACAATAGTTTGGCAAATCTAGAATTCCCAACACTGCCGTACGAAAACTGAATTACCTCGCAACTAGCGAAACGAAATCCAAATCCACCAAAGAGAGATGAAAATAGAAAAAATAAACTAACTTTGATATTTCAAAAATATTTTTCATACAGTAAAGGGAATCATAGTGAAAATAAGACTCTTTACACAACAGCGAGTAAAATACAGTCAGTCTAGTTTTCATAAACGAGCATGAAACAACACATAAAACTCATCAATAAAATTCACCAAAATTCTGGGTAATCCCTAACTTGATAAAGAAACACTGACCAAAGTTTTGGATCAAAATAATATACGTAGCATAGTTTTTTAAAATAATTTTTCATCAAAATTACCGAAAAAACAGAATCTGGAAAAGGTCGACACCTCTGTAGTAAAATAGTCATAACTCAGTCATAGAAAACAAAATCAAACAAGGTCACAGGGATTTGAAAGTAGACGAAATTATCTAAAACTCACGTTTTATACCGAAATTAAGATACTAACTTCAAAATAGTCCAAAACAACAAACAAAATAGAAAAGCGACAAAATACAGATTTTTCACTTAAAAACAAAATCAACATAGATTCAAGAAAATTGATCCAAACACATCCAAACATGAAATCGAGTCTACCAAGTGTCCAAACATCATGATTTAGGGTTATTAACATATCCACACTAAATATATCACATGGGTCTCAACCAAAATACGAATTCTCACAAAAGTCTCACATACATGATCAAAATCAAGAACGGGTAAATCCTAAGTTAATTCATGTTCAAATTGTGTCGTGAGTCATCTATGGTCAAATTTTCACAATAGTGACAAAATCCATCAAGGAAAACACAAACAAGGGTCGTCTCAAGACCCAACTACACTATAGATAAACTTTTTGACTTGTGTCAAACAAATGAATTGGAGTACAACTTACTTGTCTGGAAGACGACGATGAAAACGATGCAAGGAACAAGAATAACGGGAACGGATTCCCGGGCAACGAACAATGGACGAACTCACGAACCGAACCAACGAACCAAATAACGAACAAACACCCGAATAACGAACACCACCTCTATCACAACGAACCACGGCAAAACCTCGAACCAACACATGCACGAGAGAAGAGCGTGCATACTGCACAACACACAAAAGCGGCAAAGCGGGGATAGCGACGTCAAGGGAGGTCGCTGCCGGCACTGTGGCTATTTCTGGCCGCTGTCTGCCTGCTATCGATGTTGAAGGGTTGTCTGCTATGGGGAAACGCCGACAGGGGTGCTGTGCGGAAAATCGAACGGTGCACGGGTTGGTGGCAACGGCAGTGGGTTGTTGCCGCTGTTGCTGGTTGTTGGTCCCCTGGCTGAGCGACTGGCTGTCACTGCCGCAGGGAGAAGGTGCTGTTGCGTCGCTGCAGGCTGTCATGACGCTAGGAGGAGGCGGGGGCACAGGCTTTCGCACAGAGGTGCGCATCGGGAGAGGTTGATCAGGGGCAAGGTCGGGAAAGCAAGGAGATCGGGAGGGTGGTGGCAGTTGCGCGCTGGGTGGGTTTGAAGTCGAAGTGAGCATGAAGGAGACAAAGCGGTAGAGCATGGGTGAAAAACATGGGTTTAATACGGCGGCTGGGCACAGGGTTTCGAAATATACAGGGATGAATATATAGGGTGGGGAAATAGGGTTTAGGTTGAACAGGTGGGTTCGGGTTTGGTTAAGTTAGAACGGGTCGGATTAATGGGGATGTGGGTAGTGTAAACGGGTAGGAGCTGTATATAGGAAATGGATAATGGGTTTTAAATAGGGTAATGGGTATTAAATGGGTTTCAGTATTTATAATAAAAATCCAATAAGAAGTAGGGTATTAAATCCAATAAAATAATGGGTTTCGGGTTTTGGGAAAATAAAAATAACCAATAAAATATACAATTGGGATTTTATAGAAATACTAATAATAATAATAAAAATAATAACAATAACAATAATAATCATAAACATAATAATAATAATACTAATAATAACCGAAAACAATTAAAATTATTGATAGATTTTAATAGAAAATCCAATAGTACATTTTTAACAAAAATAGTTCGAAAGCAGAAAAAAATAATTTACAAAAATTTGAAATATCAAAAATACACAGAAAATACATTTTTGGGAAAACAGGGGTTACAAATCCTACCCACCTTATAGTAAAATTTCGTCCTCGAAATTTGCTTAGGCGGTACATAGGATGAGGGAAAAGCAAACTGGGGGAGGGTAACAAAACAGAGGGCTAAAGGGAAAGGAACAAAGCAAGGGCAAAACCAGAAATAGAAGGAAGGGGATAACAATGGGATCAAATGGAACACAGAAAGAGAATAAACATTCTAAAAAAGGAAAGAATCAACACCAGATAACAAAGCAATAAGGGAGTCGGCAGAACTGAAATCAAAGAGAGAAAAGATAGGGAAGAATTGAATCAAACAATAAGTCAACGGATGAGAAAAATTGCAAGAGATAGCGAAAACCAAATCAATGCAAGGAAGGAGAAGCAACAATATGATCCTGGGACCTGTAGGTTATGGCCCACCACGCTTCCGCTGCGCCACTCTAATGGTGACGTTCCAAGCTGCAGACAAGTCGTTGTAGACCACGCGACACCAAGCGACGATCCGAGCAGGAAGAAAAGAATGAGACACCAGAATAAAGTTGGGCTTTAGAGGAGGGCTTTAATTTAAATAATTAGGTCAAAACTAATGGGTGTTAACAAAAATAATATTAATAATAAAAAAATCAACACATATTAATAATAAAATAATAATAACAAAAATAATAAAAATAATAATAACAATACTAATCATCATAACCATACTGGTAAAAATAATAAAAATATTAACAATGCTGATAAGGATAATAATGCAAGACAGTATATAATTTGGGATTCATTATTTTTGTGAAAATAATTTAAAATTAACAACAAAAATAAAATAGTAAAAAAATACAATAATAATAATAGTAATAGTAATAGTAATAACAATAATAATAATAATAATAATAATAATAATAATAATAATAATAATAAGGAAAACAATAATAATAATAGTAGAAATTCTTTGATGTGGGTTCGCCCCATTTATATCTATCTGTAGACTTGCCTTCTCGACATCAAGTTGCAGGTTTGCCTCCATGACATCAAGTTGCAGATTACCATCTGGATATTCGGTTGCACATTTTGCCTCCCCGATATCCAGTTGCAATTTGCCTCCATTGACGTCTAATTGCATGTTTGCCATCTCGACATCCAGTTGCAACAAAACGATGAGCGAGATGATGCAATCTTCCACGCGTACTTGGATATTAATTGCTCAATTTAAGTACAAAGTTACGTTTTGAAATTTGTGATATCAAAATTCACAATTATACGAAATAACAAAATTTTCGTTTTAGAAAATAATTTTATAAAAGATCCAAAATATAACAAATAATAATCGAAATACACAAAAAATTCGAAAAAAACTAATTATAAAGAAAATATAGGCAGGAGAAGAATAAATTTTATACTCAATAAAGAGTCAACTAAGAAAGACGACTACAATAGACGAACGAAAATAAGAAATCAACGAATTGAATATGAAGGAAGGGGAACGATGGAGCACAAGCAGAATTTGAAGAGAATATGGAAGGGAAGGAATAACTAACATGATACTCAAACTGAGTCAACAAATGAAGATGAATGCCAGGGACGGAAAGCCATGAACGACCCACGAGCTGAGATAAGAAGGAATAAAAAAGAATGGAATAAGACTAGTATCCAGATCAATGTCGATTATGATTCATTTATGCATGCATGGCTGGTGAAATGTTGAGTAGATCCCAGTACAAGCCAAGCTTGTCTAATATATTAGCCAACTAATACATTAGCCAAACTTGGACTCTAATACCAGTAAAAACCATGTCACGCCCCGCTTCCCAAAAATACGGAATACGAGCACGTAACATTGGCCCAGCGAATGATTTTCATCATCCATAAGCTGTTCAGGAATCTTTACAATATCTCACAAAATAATCAGAGTCGGAAACAAAAGTATCAACCAACATGCACATATGAACCAAAATACCAACAAGAATACTTGAAATAAAATATATTAATCTCAAATAGTCATGATCAGAATAAGTCAATATCCTGGGTCACATTACCCAAATACAAAAATACAAGTAACAGATACAATGTTCAAAATGAGCAACAGGAAATAAATGAAGATAGCAAAAGCTCCAACCAACTAGAACTTTAGATCACATACTCCATCGGGCAGCTGATCACCAAAATCTGCAGTTTGACAATTTACAGGAGAAGGAAATACAAAATAAGTACCCGTCAATTGCAAGTTACGGGCCACTTATAATATAGGATACAAGTACATGGGAAAACTAAACAAATTTAAATAATAGCAGAAACAGACCTAGCATAGTATCCTAACATGTGTCAAGTGTCAAAGTCAAAAGGCATACAGACAGATATACAAATAGTGTCAAATAATAGTGTCAAGTGATAATATCAGACAGATAACAGGTAATCAGATAATCAGATAATAGATAGCCAGATGCATATAACAGATTCAGATTCAGGTTTCAGATACAGATACAGATTTTTATAAGTTTTGTATTAATTACTAACTAGGTAGCATTTCATGTGCCATCTTTTTATCACATGGTTGCTACATTCGAAACAGTTGCGTTTGTAGATTTCGTAGGGGATCATATAGGGCCGTGTACTCAGGGTTCAGACAGATACCAGATAACAGACGATCATGTAACGTGATCTCATACAGATAACAGATAACAGACGATCATGTAATGTGATCTCATACAGATAATAGATAACAGACGATTATGTAACATGATCTCATACAGATAACAGATAATCAGATGGGAAACACGGGCTTCCTTCTAAGTACACATTTCTATGCTTTCCCACTACTAGATCTTTCGCTTAAACCCCGGCTTGGTTACTTTTATTATGGTATCAAACAGGCATGAATGTATACGAAATAATGTCAAACTAACATGGTATAATCAGTATTATGTTCAGGGAAACAAATAAATAAGCATAGATGATATACAGTCATATAAACGAGCAAAACAATGTATGTTCATATTCAGGACAGCATGACAGTAATTACTAAACAGTGAATCCCGTTGCTAAAGAAATGCAAATATGGATCCGTTGAAGAATCTGGAAAATAGACTTCCACACGAATCCAGAGAATATAAATAAGTCATATCGTATTTCACAAAATCATAACTCAAAACTGATTTGAATCCAGAAAAACACGTTCAGCCAGAAATCAGTAAAACGAAGTCAAAGTCAAGAAAACAGCATCAAAACTCATCAAATAAATCCACGAAAAATCTGGGGTATTCCCCTATATGTCTATAATCAAAAAATAAAGTTTCATAATATTTCAGAAAAATTTGTTCAGTCATCAAAAATAAGAAAACATCAAGAAACAGTAGTTTGGCAAATCTGGAATTTCCAACACTGCCGTACGAAAACTGAATTATCTCGCAACCAGTGAAACGAAATCCAAATCTGCCAAAGGGAGATGAAAATAGATAAAATAAATTAACTTTCATATTTCACAAACATTTTTCATACAATAAAGAAATCATAGTGAAAATATGGCTCTTTACAGAACAGCGTGTAAAATACAGCCAGTCTAGTTTTCATAAATGAGCATGAAACAATACATAAAACTCATCAATAAAATTCACCAAAATTCTGGGTAATTCCTAACTTGATAAAGAAACACTGACCAAAGTTTTGGATCAAAATAATATACGTAGCATAGTTCTTTAAAATGATTTATCATCAAAATTACCAAAAAAACAGAATCTGGAAAAGGTCGATACCACAGTAGTAAAACAGTCATAGCTCAGTCATACGAAAACAAAATCAAATAAGGTTAGAGGGGTTTGAAAGTAGATGAAATTATCTAAAACTCACTTTTTATACCGAAATTAAGATACTGATTTCAAAATAGTCCAAAACAGCAAACAAAATAGAAAAGCGACAAAATACAGATTTCTCACTTAAAAACAAAATCAACATAGATTCAAGAAAATTGATCCAAACACATCCAAACTAAAATTGAGTCTACCAAGTGTCCAAACATCATGATTTAGGGTTATTAACATATCCACACCAAATATATCACATGGATCTCAACCAAAACACGAATTCTCATAAAAGTCTCACATACATGATCAAAATCAAGAACGGGTAAATCCTAAGTTAATTCATGTCCAAATTGTGTCGTGAGTCATCTATGGTCAAACTTTCACAATTGAGACAAAACTCATCAAAAAAAATACAAACAAGAGTCGTCTCTAGACCCAACTACATTATAGGTGAACTTTTTGACTTGTATCAAACAAATAAATCAGAGTACAAGTTACTTGCTTGTAAGACGACGATGAAAACGATGCAAGGAACAAGAATAATAGGAACGAATTCCCGGACAACGAACAACGGACGAACTCACTAACCGAACCAACGAACCAAATAACGAACAAACACTCGAACTACGAACACCACCTCTATCACAACGAACCAGGGCAAAACCTCGAACCAATAAATGCACGAGAGAAGCGCATGCAAACTGCACAACACACAACAGCGGCAAAGCGGGGACAGCGACGTCAAGGGAGGTCGCTGCCGGCGCTGCGGCTATTGCCGGCCGCTGTCTGCCCGCTGCCGGCGTCGAAGGGCTGTCTGCTATGGGGAAACATCGGCAGGGGTACTGCGGGGAAAATCGAACGGCACACGGGCTGGTGGCAATGGCAGTGGGTTGTTGCTGCTGTTACAGGTTGCTGGTCGCTGGTCTCCTGGCTGAGCGACTGGCTATCACTGCCACAGGGAGAAGGTCACGGCGCTAGGAGGAGGCGGGGGCACACTAGGGGAGGCTGTCGCACAGGGGCGCACACCGGGAGAGTTTGATCAGGGGCAAGGTCGGGAAAGCAAGGAGATTGGGAGGGTGGTGGCAGTTGCGCGCTAGGGGGGTTGAAGTCGAAGAGAGCAGAACGGAGACGAAGCGGTAGGGCATGGTTGAAAAATATGGGTTTAATAAGGCGGCTGGGCACAGGGTTCGAAATATACAGGGATGAATATATAGGGTGGGGAAATAGGGTTTAGGTTGAACAGGTAGGTTCGGGTTTGGTTAAGTTAGAACGGGTCGGATTAATGGGGATGTGGGTAATGTAAATGGGTAGGAGCTGTATATAGGAAATGGATAATGGGTTTTAAATAGGGTAATGGGTATTAAATGGGTTTGGGTATTTATAATAAAAATCCAATAAGAAGTAGGGTATTAAATTCAATAAAATAATGGGTTTCGGGTTTTGGGAAAATAAAAATAACCAATAAAATGTACAATTGGGATTTTATAGAAATACTAATAATAATAATAAAAATAATAACAATAACAATAATAATAACCGAAAACAATTAAAATTATTGATAGATATTAATAGAAGATCCAATAGTTAGTTCGAAAGCGGAAAAAAATAATTTACAAAAATTTGAAATATCAAAAATACACAGAAAATACATTTTTAGGGAAACGGGGGTTACATCAACAATTCACCAGTTTTCACTCTTATACTTTCTCTCTTTCTGGTTCTGACTTGAGCGTTGGAGGGTCTGTCGCCGGGGGCCACCCCCCGGTGTTTCAGACGTTTTGCAGGTCCATCGACAGCATCACCAACCATCGAATTCAGATCACAAGAGGTCAATCAACGATCTAGATTCAATCTCAGGAGCTCTAACCTCTTTTAACGGCCAAGGCAAAGGTTTGACTTTTAGTAGTTTTCATCAATTATTAACTCATTATCTGTTTGCTCCGACGTCGAAATAAGCAGCAACACTGCATAAGATGAGTGTCTCGATCCTTACTCTAATACAATTACAGCAAAATACATGTCGATCAGGTTTGGCATATTTACAGCCTAAAGATCAGCCTCTTCATAAGAGTATTACCCAAATGACGATAAAAAAACATGTCACGGTACATGTCTTAGGCCCCATGAATAAAGTCTATGCAGGTACAAACAACTCTCTAGTTCTAGAGATGTTGATGGGTGTGTACTTTTCGAAGTGCAAACATCCATTGGTATATTCTGTTAAGCTTTATGCCTACACAAAGCTCTTCAAGTCCGACGAGACTTGTTGAGAAATTCCTTCTTCAAACCTTCCTCCAGCTGCACAAATAATGATAAAAATTCATCTGCAGAGAAATGAGCAAACTTAATGCAGACATTATTTCAGAACAATATGCAAAAAAATATATACAACATTCGCATCTTGATAAATACAAATTACAACACCGAACAAGACAACATGTTTTTTCTCCACGAGGATAACATTATCTTGTGATTTTTTGTTCTCTAATTACAGTCATATCGTCAAGCACGCGGAACATTCTATTTACAAAAATATATGACAGCTCTCTTTCTCCATAGCTGAAATAGAATTTTCTATGCAATTATGTATCCAGTATTTTGAAACTTTTTGTGACAGAATATTTTGAGATCGACTTTGAATCATTCCTAATAAATGTTAGAATGTTGAGAATCATTTAGGGTGAACTACTAGCATAGTTAGGATTCAAAAGTTTAGCAATTTTACAATAATTACCTGGCAAGTAATTAAGATCCATATCAGCTAGCCATAGATGATAAACTCCTGTAAATTGAAGTCAATGTCCTGGCAAGTTTTGTTATAACGGAAAAATTACAAGAATTTATTTAATTCCCTTCTTTTATATAATTTTCTTTTTCATTATGAACTGCAATAAATTTGATTAGCACATAAAATATTTTTGTATTTTGACATAAGATATGTAGTTAACACTAAGAGTTAAATAAATTGAATTATTGATGCAGTAATAAAAGAAAAAACTTATAAAATATTTAGGACAACAGAGAGTTATGCAGTTTTAAATTGATGAACAAAGATGCATATAAAAAAATAGAATAATATCGTGAGAAAGGAAAGAGTAGATTAAAACCTGCACATGGATTTTCTGTATCCAATAATACTTCTGGAGCCAATGCATCTTCCCCCCTTGTTTGTGAATGGAGAAAAAAGAATGAAGAAATGGGAGAAGGAAGATGATAATTAATTATGAAAGGGTAAAGGTAGAAAGATAAATCAATAATTCTAACTTAACGGATGAGGTTACGTTAACGAAGAAATGAGTTAAATATATTTTTTAAAACGTTATATGGGCATATTGTATTAAGCCCAAATATTGGGACCATACTTTTTATTTAGCCCTAATTTTTTTTTTGTAACATTGGGGTTTTTTTTTTGCTTTCTATCCGTCAGGTATTTTCGAAACATAATGGAGGATCCATTGGTTCATCGTCTGGGATTGTTTTGTGAATAGGCAGAGCAGTAGACTTTTTGGATGATTCTGACTGTGTGGTTAAGGCACTTGCTGGTGCTAGTTAAGACGAGAATTGTTGAGGTGGAATTTGTTGTCTGCAATCTGTTGTTTAGCAATGTAAATGTCAGTGAAGCTAAATCTGTATTGGGTCTATAAGTCGAAAAAACTTTATGGTGGTTCTGTTAGAGCATCCACAGTCGTGTGCTATTTATGCATAAAATGCATTTTATGATAAACGACGAGCTACAGACGTTTGCTATTTATGCATAAATTGTTACAGTAGCTTTATGGTGGTTCTGTTAGAGCATCCACAGTCGTGTGCTATTTATGCATAAAATGCATTTTATGACAAACGACGAGCTACAGACGTTTGCTATTTATGCATAAATTGTTACAGTAGATTGCTATATATGGCACAAGATATAGCTATATGCATAATATACGAGACGAAATATGAAGTTGCGTCCTACGAAAAAAAACAATTTTTTAATTCGTCAGACCCAACATGAAGTTGCGTCCGACGACTTTCCAAATAAAAAAAAAACATTTAATAAAAACGTTTTTAATTTCAAAGCACCTAGGCCTCCTTGGAAGCAACATGATGTTGCGTCCGACGGAGGGGCCCACTAATTTTTTTTTTCTATAACTTAAAAAAGGTTTTTAATTAATAAAAAAATCATAAAATTTTCTAAAAATTTGTCCGACGCAATTTGAGGTTCCGTCTGAATTTTATATATATTAAATTGGTAAAAAATACCAATCGATGACTGCAGCACTTCGGCCAAATGTTATATGCATTTATGCATATATGTATTTTTTAAACAATGACGAATGTGAATGCTCTTACGGAACCGCTTCATTGTATTTGTGAGCTAATTTCCTTTCCCTAGAAGCGAAAATACACAGTAGCATAGGACAGTGTTGTAAACTGTATATTGGTCTATCACACCGTAATATCATTTAATTGCCCTGCAAATAATAAAAGGTGGGGCTTTTTATCATTAAATCTCGGGAGAGTTGGAGTTATAATATTGTCAACATATAAATCCGTGTGTTGTACATGCAATTCAAATTCTTCTATTAATTACCACAATAATAAACAAATAAAAAAAATTCCACATATTTAAAACGTGCAACGCACGTGCAAAACAATTTTACAATATTTTTTTAACACTAAACATACACATATGTTGCACGTACAAATTGTAGCTTTTTCTTCAAAATATTTTTACCAATTACGTGCAACGCCCGTCAAACTCCAAAACTATTTCTTAACACGTAAATCACATGTGACAGTCCTCTAACTCTCATCAAAACGTGTATCTCATCAAAACGTGCATTTCACGTGAAAAATACTAGTCTGTATATAATTAAAAGGTTTCAACAAATAAGGGCCTTCTTAAGTTTAAAAGAATAAAAAATAAATGGCATTACTCATTACTCATTATATCATCTTTCTAATAGAATGGTTCTTTGAAATAAAACCATTATGTTATCTATGAGATATAAACGATTTTTTTTTAATATGCCAATTTTTGAAACTATTTGCAATTATAGAATAATTGTCAAAGTATTTGCGCTCATGGGCTTTTGTAGTTGTTGAGTCTATGAGCGCAAATACTTTAGCGCCATTGGAACACGACGTGTTTAATGCTAATTTTTTTAGAAACTCGTTGTTCCCAACGGCAAGTTTAGTTCAGAATTCTCACAGAAGACTCGCCGTTCCCAACGGCAAGGACAATTATAGTAGACTCGCTGCTGGGAACAACAAGATTAGTTCAAAATTTTCACTGAAGGCTCGTTGTTCCTAACGGCGATGACTTTACACTAGACTCACTGTTGGGAACAACGAGTTTAGTTTAAAAAAAATTCTACGGAATTTTTTTCGAAAATTCACTAAGTCCAACAGAATATTTCACTGTCTGTAAAATTTTCTACATCCTCACCGTTGCCAACAACGATTCTAGTATAAATATCCTTGCCGTTAGGAACGGCAAGTTTTCTTTGAAAATTTTGAACTAAACTCGCCGTCGGGAACGACAAGTTTTTCAAAAAGTAGCACTAAACTCGCCGTATCCCAACGGCGAGCATAAAACAATTAAATTCGCCGTTGGGAGCGACGAGTTTAGTTGTTGAGTTCATAAACACAAATATTTTGGCAACTGTCCTCTTTCTGCAAATAGTTTCAAAAACTAGCTTATAAAAAAAATCGATATAAACCACATCTTCTTTTCTTATCATTGAATAATCTGAAATCGTACCTGTTTAGCTGTACATTATAATATTGTTTGTTAAGTTTAATTTATGGGGAAGTCATATTGGACTAAATTATTTTTCAATGTGTTCTCCATGAGATGGGGAAAGGTGCACCAACCTGATTGGTTGCCGATAATAGAAAAGGTTGAATCTAGACTTAATAATTGGTCTGGTAAGCAGCTTTCCAGAGGAGGAAGATTAATTCTCCTCAATTCGGTCCTTTCCTCTATTCCTCTTTATATGATGTCTTTTTTTTACGTTCCCTCTTGGGTAATCAAGAGAATTGATCAAACCAGAAGTAATTTCTTCTGGTCTGGTGTCCACAATTATAAATTTGGCACCCACCTCTGCAATTGGAAGATGATCTGCTCTCCAAGGTTGCAGGAGGTTTAGGGGTTCTTGATCTCAGAAATCAAAATCTTGTCCTTTTTGGAAAATGGCTTTGGTGAATCTTGAAAGAAGATCAATTACTTTGAGCCCACATTATTATTCTTAAGTGCTTTTCTCGGCGTAGGATCTGGGACTTTTCCCCCTACCTTTCCCGTAAGGCCTCCCCCTTTTGGAAGGGAGTTTGGAAAGCTGCTGCCTCTTTTCAATGTGGTATCATCCATGAATGTTCCGATGGTTCGAAGACCAAATTCTGGTCCGACCTCCGGATCGGTAACACCAAGATTGCGTTTGGCCTCCAATCCCTCCACCACTATGGCGGAGTCGGTTACTGCTCACAATAACCAGATGCTTTGGATCATTCCCTTCAACAATGATCTTTCTGTAGCTCTAATTCCAGACTTCAATGTTCTTCTTTTATGCCTTAACAACTATTCTTGGCTTCCTAAAGAAGACTTTAGATGGAGGCGGACAAGCTCTGGGAGCTATTCGGTTAAATCTTTTTATAACTTTCTAAATTTTCGTGGTGTCAATTCTCCATTGGCCAATTTTATCTGGAGTAGTTGTGCCCCACTTAAGGTCAAAATTCTCTCTTGGCTTGCCTTCAACAATAAGTTTCTCACTGTGGAGGTGCTCAATAAAAGGAACCTGTCCTGGGGTCAACTTTGCCCTTTGTGCTCTAATGAGTTTGAAGACGTTGATCACCTTTTCATTCAATGCATTTTCATTCGCCCTTTATGGAAGATTTGTAGTTTGGCTTGGGAAATTCTCTCTTTGCCTTCCAAAATGTCTTCCTGTTGGATTCCTCAGTTCATTAATAAAAAATATCGCAGCTCTTGGATTCTCTCCTTCATGACTATCATATGGGTGATTTGGTCGGAAAGGAATAAGCGTATTTTCACTCATTCCTTTGCTACGATCGAGCCTATCATTGATGATTTTTTATTTTTCACCAAATTTTGGTCTTCTACCTTAAATCAAGATATTTTTATTGCTACATCTTAAGCATCTTGAGGAGATGCTACTTTGCTTACGTTCACTTAATGTTATTTGATTTTATCTCTTCAATTGTGCTTAATTCGACTTTTCCTTCTTTGCAGCCCTGAGGTGATCGTTGAGATCTTTCTTTCTTTAGCTCTGGATCTTTGAATGGTTCGTTTTGTGGTGTCTGATCCGCAGTGATCGATTCCAGTATTTTGGCCTACTCTAAGATTTTGTTGCTTGATGGGAAATTTTGGTTCTTTTGGCTTAGGTTGTTGCCTTTTCTGTTCTTTCTCTTATTTTTATGCCTTTGGTTTAGGCATTCACGTTTTCGTATTTCTAATGTATATACTCCTCCCCCCCTCCCCCCGATATTGTCTCTTAATTTTATGTTTCTTCCCTGATGTGTTGTGGTTTACGGCTGTGGGTGCAGTTGGCTTTTGGTGTCTTAGCATGTTTCGTGTTACTGCATTTGTTTACTGCTTTCTCTAGTACCTTGATTGATGTCCTTTTTGTGCTAGCTTCTGACCTGACTGTTAGGCTTAGTTTTATTGTTTTATCCCTGGTTTCCTTGTAGCTTAGCCTCGCTTTGATGAGGTCCTGTCTCAGCTTTTTGGGCCCTACGGTTGTGCAGTCCGGGCTCCTTGTTTTTGCGCCGAGATTCTGATGGCTGCATCCTTTTTTCCCTTTTCTGAATTCGTGGTTTCACCCAGCTGTTGATCATGCTGGGTTGGGTTTCTATTTTTTTACTGTTATCTTGCTTCTTTGTAGGTTTGAATGTTTCCTCTTTTAAATGCAGCTGGTTATGAGCACATTTCGTTTGCGTTCTAGGCCGGAATTTGCTCCAATGGCTTTGTTTTGAATACGGATCGGGCTGTTTAAATTCTTCCTTCTTGGCTATTCGTTCTAACTGTCTCTAATCTTTTCCCTCGAGGTAGACTCCTGAATTTGTTAGGTCTGAGACCAACAGTGAGATCATTTTTCCCCTTCTTCGTCGGGATTGACCGCATTTCTTGGGGACTGTTTTCACCCATTCTCCGCTTTCCAGCGGGACGAGCCTGATTTCCATATCTCCTTTTTGTATATAGCCTCCCAGTGTTCCCTTTCCTAGCTTCAGAGGCTATTTGCGGTCTCTGTTTTCAGCTAGTTTTGCCCCCCCCCTCCAGTCTTGTGCAGTAGTAGTGTCTTAGGGTTTTTGGCTTGGGGCATTGCTATTGCATCCTTCACCTCGGTGCTGTCCTAGTTGGTCGTCCCGTCGCTGTGGTCTGTCTTAGTTCTCTACTCGGCCTCGGTTGACCCAGTTTTGAGGGTCTGCTTGCGCTTGGTGTTCAGGGTCCAGTCGAGGGATCTGTTCCTCGTTGTGTTTGTTTTGTATTGCTGTATTTGTTTTTGTTTCTGTTTCAACTGTATTTAGCTTCTGTGTCGGATTATTTTTGGGCAATTAGCTTAATTGCTTACCAGTTATTGTTTTTTTTTCTTTTTTTTTCTTTTTTTTTTACGATGGTGTAAATTGGAACGATTTGTATCTATTTGTTCATTTACATATTGGGCTGGAGTCATTCGATTCTATCCTCGTTATAAAAAAAAAATTGTATTCTCTGTGAGTCCACGTGTTTACTAGTTTCAATCTAGACACACAAAAAAACTAAAAAAGTTTGATAGCTTAGCAAGTATGATCTTTGCAATATGTTTTTCACAGTACGATCAAAAACACATTTTACAGTGTTAGAGATTATAGTCCCACATTGAGTAGTTGGTTAGTTTGTATTTGGTTCCTCCTATATATAGGAGATATTGTACTCAGTTATTTCTCAATTCAATATTCAGTATTGTTTTCATCTCTCTGATTTATCTTAACATGGTATCAGAGCCAATTATCCAAATTTTTCCTTCTTAAATTCCCTCTACAAAAATTCTCAAATCCAACAGCCAAAAACAAATTTCTTCCTAAAACCCTAGAATTCAAAAAATAAAATAAAATAAAATAAAATAAAATCCCAGATACCATCGTCTTCAACCTCCTACATCAGCACTGAAGGTCTTCAACCTCCTACATCAGCATCTGAAGAAGCAAACTACCAATCGTCATCATCGTCATCATCGAAGCCAGATCCACAGTCGCCAACATCGAGATCCAAAGTCGAAATCTCCGGTGACCACCAGCCGAACCCATCGGCAAACTCCCGCAGCCGAACCATCGACGACCACCAGCTGAACCCATCGGCAACCCACCGATCTCCTCTCCTACCTGCGCTCCCACCTCTGCCACAACCTGCCGTCGTCCTTCCTCGTCAGCTCGCCGATCCCGAGCCGCCATGGTAACCCTACTTCTATTCCGAAATCCAAATTCCAGATCCAATTCTCTCAATTCCATTCATCCCCAATTCTCTCAAACCCTAATTTTGAGATCCCCACTTCTGTTGTAACCTAAAAAAACGAGAAAAAAAGTCAAAAAAAGTCAAATAAAATAAAATAAAATAAAAAAATTATATATATATATATATATATATATATATATATATATATATATATATATATATAGGTACTACATGTTGATGGCATCTCAGTCTCTCCCACATATTTCTGCCTCCACGGACTTCCCCGATGCAACCACCTCTCGTTCCTCCTCCAGATTCAACAAGCAGCAGCGCCATTTTCAGTCTTCTTCCGGCCTCCTACCTTCTCCTTACACCACTCATTACCATACTCCACCTCTACTTCCGCCACCGGTAGCACCGCCCTACCCCCTACCCTGATCCAGGCACCAGCAGCATCTCCGTCCACATTGTGCTCTCAGTCATAGAAGTACCAATCTTGTTTCTCCTCGCAGTGCTTCTTCCCTCACATCCTCAGCCATGCCCGTCACTCCGGCCTTGCCGTCTCTTGCTGATTGGAACTATAGCTCATGGGTCAGTCTATCAATGCTGGCTCCTCTGCTCCTGCACTTTCTGCCACTCCCGGTATGAATTCATTCTGAATTTTAGATTCTGGTGCATCACATCATCTCACTAGTAATCAGACACTATTCACCACATGCACAACACTTCCCTCTCACTCTCCATCTCTACACACAGCTGATGGCTCACCACTTCTTATTACACACTCATGGACAATTAACTCTCTCACTCTCACATTACCATATGTTCTCTATGCTCCTCATTTATCAATAAACCTTATTTCTATTAGTGCGTTGTGCGATAATGGTCTTGTCGTTACTTTTGACTCTTTAGGTTTTTCTATTACTGATTCCTCCACCGGTGAGGATTTTGGGCGTGCTAGTCGTCATGGTCGTCTATATTATCTAGATTTTCTTCGTACACATCACTCTCCTTCTAGTTTTGCCGGTATTATTTTCTCTGATGCTGATCTGTGGCACAGACGTTTAGGTCATATTAGCGCATCACGACTTCAGACTATAGCCCGTAGTGGTGCCCTTGGTTCTCTCACTTTTAAACATTTATCTGATTATCAGGGTTGTCATTTGGTCAAACACATTGCCCTTCCCTTTAGTCACTAAAGAACTTCTGAAACTACTCACCCTTTTCAACTTGTTCATTCCGACATATGGGGACCCTCTCCCGTACCCTCGTGAAAAGGCTATCTCTATTATGTTGCCTTCATCGATGACTTCACTAGACATACATGGGTTTTTCTTATGCGTCAGCGATCTGAGAAACCTGATATTTTCCGGTTCTTTACAACTATGATTCACACTCAGTTCGGTGTTCGCATTAAGAATTTTCGATCGGATGGTGTACGTAAGTACACTTCCATCACTATGAGATCAATCCTTCAGTCTCACGGCACCCTGTTTCAGCAATCATGCCCTCACACACATGAGCAGAATAGTGTAGCTGAATGCAAGTATCGTCACATCCTTGAGACGGCTCGCGCTCTTTTACTCTTCTCTTCTGCTACTCGTTCTTTCTGGGCTGAAGCTATCATGACCTCTGTTAGTCTCATCAACATTACTCCCTCGTCTGCCCTAGCTGGTACAACGCCTTACGAGGCTCTTTATCATTCACCTTCCGACTACAGTATGATCCGTACCTTTAGATGCACCTGTTACGTCCTTCTCCCTCCTACTGAGCGCACGAAGCTCTCCGCTCTTGCTGCTAAGTGCGTTCACCTAGGTCTCAGTCCTGAACACAAAGGTTATCGTTGTTTTGATCCATCAGCGGGTCGTGTCCGCATTTCTCGACATGTCTCCTTTGTGGAAGACTCCCCTTACTACCTGACACCCCACCCCGAGGATACTAGATTTCTCAATTCCCCAGTTGTTGCTAGCCTCCCGACTTTATCTTCCCACATTCCTTTTGATCCCACTCCTCTGGCTCCATTCACATCTCCTGCAGTCCTTACACCTGTTGTTCCCCCTACCGAAACTCCACCTGCATCCCCACAGCAGCCACCACCCATCCCACCTACTTCCCCACCGACACATGCACCTACTCCACCGTCCTCACCCCCACACCCTGTCAGTCCACCACCTCTTCGTCAGTCTACCGGTTCCACTTCTGGTATTCCTCCGGCACGTTATACACCTGATGCCACTAGTCCTTCTGACCAGTTTGGTTTTGCCACCCTAGCTTCCTACTCACCACAGTTTCATGCATATTTCACTGCTATACACTCTATACGTGAGCCCAGAACTTATCAAGACACAATTCAATATCATGAATAGAGGAAAGTCATTGTAGAGGAATTCAGTGCATTTGATAAGACTGGCACTTGGGATGTTGTTCCTCTACCAGAGGGCGTTCAGCCTATTAGCTACAAGTGGATCTTCAAGGTCAAATATTAACCTGATGGATCTATTAAGCGGCACAAGGCCCGTCTAGTAGCCCGAGGGTTTACTCAGGAACATGGCATTGACTATGATGAGACCTTTGCTCTCGTTGCACAGATGACTACTGTTCGCACCCTTCTTGCTGTTGCAGCCATCCGCCAATGGCCATTATACCAGATGGACATGAAGAATGCTTTTCTTCATGGTACCTTATTTGAAGTTGTTTATATGGATCCTCCTCCTGGCCTCCCTACTCCTCCTCGTCATGTTTGCCGGTTGCGTCGGGCTATATATGGTTTGAAACAAGTCCCTCAAGGCTGGTTTGAGTGTTTTCGCCTTGTCATCACCAAAGCTGGTTTTAGTCAGAGTTCTCAGGACCATTCTATGTTCATGCGGTCATCACCGCAGGGGAGGGTAATTCTACTACTATATGTTGATGATATGATCATTACTGGGGATGACTCTGCCGGCAATGCATCCACACAGAAATATCTTCACCAGCAGTTTCATATGAAAGACTTTGGTAAGCTACGTTACTTTCTGGGTTTAGAGATTGCTCATTTCTCAGCAGAAATACACATCAGATATTATTTTCGCTGCATATCTCTCTGACAGTCGATCAGCTGATACACCCTTAGAGCTTCATGTGAAGCTTCGTCCCACAGATGGTGAGCTCCTTCCTAATCCCACTAGATACAGGCAGATTGTTGGACAGCTTGTATACTTATGCATGACTAGATCCGATATTGTTCATGCAGGTAGTATTGCCAGTCAGTTTGTTTTCGCTCCTACATCAGTTCACTACGGTGCTCTTCTTCGGATCCTCAGATATCTTCGGGGCACTATCACTCGCTCATTATTCATGCCTTCTACATCCAAACTAGAGCTCAGTGCATATTCTGATTCAGATTGGGCAGGTGATCCGACTACCAGAAGGTCTACCACAGGTTTCTGTCTATTTCTTGGTGATTCACTGATCTCATGGCGGAGCAAGAAACAGGCAGTTGTTGCATGTTTTTCCACCGAGGCTAAGTACAGAGCAATGGCAGCTACTACTAGAGAGATTGTTCATGTTCGTTGGCTGTTATCAGATATGGGTGTCACTCTTACAGGAGCTACTCCACTTTATTGTGATAACCGGAGTGCATTGCACATTGTAAGCAACCCGGTCTTTCACGAACGAACGAAGCATATTGAAATTGATTGTCATTATGTTCGTGAGCGTTTTGAGGCAGGGACTATCTCTCTCCATTCTGTTACCTCTTCCCAGCAGACTGCAGACTTTTTCACCAAATTTCATACTGTTCAGAGATTCCGACACTTAGTAGGCAAACTCACTTTGTTTGACCCATCGTGAGTTTGAGAGGGAGTGTTAGAGATTATAGTCCCATATTGAGTAGTTGGTTAGTTTGTATTTGGTTCCTCCTATATATAGGAGATATTGTACTCAGTTATTTCTCAATTTAATATTCAGTATTGTTTTCATCTCCTAATTTATCTTAACATACAGCAAAAGAATTATTACACTATGATCTTTCTTACGGTACATATTCAAGCAATTGAAAATTATTCTCCATTATTGATATGGGGGTATGGTTGTATGTGCCAGTTAATGAGGTTCCACACTTCCGATTTAAGGTTGGCTTCACATGCTAAACATGATTGCTGACAAGTTATTTGAATTATAGTAGTAAACATATGATAACAAGTATGGTTTCATGCATGCACATTCTTTCTTGATGAGTTTATTATGATTTGCAAACTTATTTTGTTTTACCAATTATTTGACATCAGTTATTGCTTTATGTACACTATCAACCACATAACCTTTAACCTTGTAATCCTCGAAACTTGATTATATTTTAAACTCAGAATTATTGTGTATGTAATTAATATTGTACTGTAAATGTAATCTACTGATTGAGGTGATTGTTTACCGGACTGGATACCGTTTGGTTGAGGTAATTGTAATGATCTACTAATTGAATAAAACATGATGATAACATTATACTAAAGGATTGTTAGTTGTTCAGCTTCTCTAAATTACGAAGTGATTGATGGTCATAAATTTTAGTCAAGGTCATACTCTGATAAGCTTGCTTGTTGCATTTTTTTTCTATTCACTTCTAAGCACACTTGTTTTCCTTCGTTTAATTTTGCTGAGGAACAATATTTTTGGATGAACTAATATTGATTTTTCTCTTTTATTAGATGCACTTCCTGGCATCATCTCCCAAAATGCAGATAAGACACATTTATATTTAAATTCATCAAAATGCCAGCAAAAAGTTTATGCAGCTGGTGGAAGAGAAGAGGGACCTTGATAATAAAGAAGAACCAAAGCAAGGAAGACTGCCACTACATCAGCATCAGCATCATACTACTTTAACAATGACTCCAGTTATTAAAGTGACTCCAGTTATAGGTGCTGGGTTTTATATCTTGCATACTTATTAAGTGTGAAGAGAAGATAATGATGCAAGTAGAAGGTTCGAAGCGAAGGATCAAAGAAAATGAGAAACAGTCAGCAGCAATAGCAGCCAACAGAGAAAGGGAAGGTCGACTTTGCGGTCGACAGTCACCTTCTCGGATCGATGGTCTGGGAGTTGCGGTCGACCGCAACTATGTGCGATCGACCGTCAGCGGCGCTGATAGAATTTTCGGGTGCGAGCTTGTTGATTCAATTGAAGCTCACTTCGTCTTCTGATTAGATCGTGCGGCCCTAATTGTCTTATCTCTTCAGTATACATCGGATAGTTATTGTATCAAGATATCTAAACTAATGTTTCTCTAGATCTATAAATACAATTTAAACGACTCCTACAACGAGATGATTCTATTGAGTGCTGAATAGAAAAAGATGGTATTTCATATAAGAGGGTGAGAGAGTTTCTCCTTTGTAAGCAGCAATCAAGTTCCAGTTAGGCTTGAGAAATGATCGTGGTGAGAATTGTAATATTCTTGTATGTTCTCTAAATGAAATAATTTCTCAATTCTTCCTTTCCCAGATTAAGGCGAAAGCCCCAACCGGAAAAGTTCTTGTGTGCTTTGTGTAATTGGGGCGATCTAGTTTTGCTTGATGGTTTGTGTTGATTGTGTCGAAGACTCAACAAGATCCTCAGTTTTTCTAACAATTGGTATCAGAGCAATTAGGTTTGTAGATTTGCTCGAGTTTCTTGGAGGAGATGGCAGATCAAAAGAATAAGAACAAGCGGTTTGACGGTAAGATCAACTTCAATCTATGGAAGGTTGATATGTATGATGTTTTGGTTCAAAAAGACTTGCACCTTGTCCTAGAAGAGAAGAAGCCAATTGACTTGAAGTAGGAGAAGTGGGATGGATTTGTTTGAAGGTCTTGAGTTTAATCCAGTTGCAATTGGCAGACAATGTCATGTGTAATATTCTTGAGGAGATAAGTACGGCGAGTCTGTGGGTGAGACTCAAATCTGACTACTCGGGGTCGTCGTTCCTGGACCAGATGTATTGAAAGAGGAAGTTGTTTAGGTTCTCAATGAAGGAAGGTACCCATCTTCAAGATCATATTGTAGAGTTTAATAAGTTAATATATGAACTTTAGGCGATTAATGTTGATGATCTTAGCGAAGAGGATAAAGCTTTCAACTAGATATATTCACTGCCGACTTCTTATGATCACTTGATAACTTCCAGCTACATAGAAAATCAGCCAAGGAGACACTTACTGTAGCCGGGGTGATTAAGGGTCTGAAGGAAGATGAACTAAGAAAGGAGACTCATAAAGAAGGGTCTATTTCTACAGGGTGCTTTGCGGTGGATGGTGATACTTCAATTAGAAGGGATGCAGCACACAATGGTAAGATTCGTTGCCACTATTGTAGAGGAGTTGGATATTACAAAAGAGACATTCGTAAGTGGTTGAGTCAGAAGAGTGCTACTAAGAAAGGGAACAAACCCATATAGTCAGCGCAACTGAGTCAGGTAATAATGATGAATATTGTCTTCTTATATCAAGTTCTTCAGATGTGGATTCAAATTGGTATCTTGATTCGGAAAGTTTTTCTCATATTTGCTCTGAGAGGGAGATGTTTTCTACGTATCATTAGCAAACCTAGTACCTTCGTTGAAGTATCAGATGGAAGTCGTCAACAGACCGTAGTGTGAGAACGGAGAGTGGTAAGATTTGTGAAGTAATGGGTGAGGGAACAGTTGACTTAGAGACGCCAGATGGTAAAGAGTTCACACTAAAAGAAGTCATGCATATTCCTTCGATATAGCAGAATCTGATATCATTGGGGACTCTTGATGCTCGTGGCTGCAGGTACACAGCTCGATGTAGAGTTTTGACAGTCTGGTATAGTCGTCGTAAGGTAATGAAGGGTAAGAGAAGAGTTGGACAGAGTCAACACAACCTCTACCAGCTTTGTGGGAGCAGAAAAATTCAGCCGAGTATATGGAAGCCCATTGTTCTTAAAACATCATCTAGTAAGCCGTCACTAGAATTACCGAATCGAGACTGCAACGTTCGAATACCGTTGGAAGGTGGAGAGAGCCTTGATGTAGGTGGAGTTCGTATGGAAGGTGGCACCTCCATGATTACATCTACATGGTGTGCCCTTGAGGGGGGGCATACAGCTGGAGGAAAACAGGCGGAGGTTTATTCAACTAGCAGGAGGAGCTATGAAAGATGTTGTTTACAAAGCGGAGAAGAAAAGTCTATAAGAGTTTTAAATCACGCAGGTATGGATTCATGTGTATGCAATCCAAGGTGGACATTGTTGGGTTTTATGTCTTGCATACTTATTCGGTGTGAAGAGAAGATGATAATACAAGTAGAGGGTTCGAAGCGAATGATCGAAGAGAATGAGAAATAATCAGGAGCATTAGCAGCCAACAGAGAAAGAGACAGTCGACTGTGCGGTCGACTGTCACCTTCTCAGGTCGATGGTCTGGGAGTTGCGGTGGACCGGCAGCGGCTGATGGAATTTTCGGATGTGAGTTTGTTGATTCGATTGAAGCCCACTTCGTATTCTGATTAGATCATATGTCTCTAATTGTATATTTATCTCTTCAGTATACATCGGATGGCTATTGTACCAAGATATCTAAACTAGGATTTCTCTAAATCTATAAATACAATATAAACGGATTCTAGAACGAGATGATTCTGTTGAGTGCCGAATAGAAGAAGATAGCACTTCATATGAGAGGGTGAGAAAGTTTCTGCATTGTAAATAGCAACCAAGTTCCAGTTAGGCATGAGAGATGGTCGTGGTGAGAACTGTAATATTCTTGTATTTTCTCTAGTTGAAATAATATCTCGGTTTTTTCTCCCCCGGATTAAGGCGAAAGTCTCAACCGGGATAATTCTTGTGTACTTTGTGTGATTTGTGCGATTTAATTTTGTTTGGTAGTTTGTGTTGATTGTGTCGAAGACTGAATAAGATTCTCAGTTTTACTAACAATAGGAGCAGTGAGGAGGGATAGGGAAAATCCTAGGAGGAATAAAGCTGATCGACCAGAAACATGGTCACTCATGACTGCTCTGAAGATGGTCGGAAAGTGGAGAGAAAATACAAGGTCAAGAGGACATCAAGTTCAGGTGATGATGATAGTAGCCATGGGGACAAAGGAGGACGATCTCACAAGGGAAAAGACATTCTCGTCACTCTTCAAAATCAAATTCTAAAAGCTAAGTATGGAGTAGATATGATGGCTCGGCATCAGAGACCGATGGTGACAAGCATCGTGATAGGAGCCAATCCCTTGGGAAATGGGAAGTCATTTGGACGATCGATAATAATGATGAAAATGTTAAAGTGAGAAGTTCTTGAAAGTCATTCTCGCTACTCATCACCAGCATGGGCATCACCACCACCACCACTCTAATTCAGTGGGAGAACAGGAAAATGAGTGATGGTGGCCGCAACAATTGAGTTTCAAGAGAGTTACCAATTGTTGTTGTTGGCAGCTTGTTAATTAACCATTATTTTTACCAGTTCTCTTGATGACTGAATTGAATCTTATTTTGTTTATATCAAAATACTACATAAACCCAAACAGTAGAGAACAACATGCAAACAGAAAGAAAGAAAAAAAAAAGGCTAAATTTTAAAAACCTCACTGAAATATTGGTTATTTAAAAAAAAAAACCACTAAACTTTTTTATTTTAAAAAACCGCACTTAACTATGTTTTCAGTACAATTTTAAAAAAAAATAAAACTTCACTCATCCATGTCTTGAAAACATTGTTGAGTGAGATTTTTTTAATATAAAAAAGTTTAGCGAGATTTTTTCTAAATGATCAATACTTCAGTGATGTTTTTTTTTAATTTAGCCAAAAATTAATCACTAACGATAACGCTTAACCAAAGATTTGAAAACAGGTCTAACTTGTTAATTAGTGGAAAGCCAGAAAAGGAGAAACGCCTCTAGCTCTACCAATAACAGGATACATATTAGGGTTTAAAACAATAAATTTGAATATACTGGTCAAGAAAACATTTTTGCATTTTATAATTTCAACAAAAAATCCATTTTTACTGTTTGCACGTATGTTTGATAACAAAAAAAAAACAATCCAGCTTTACATCTATCTGATATTACTTTGCTTTGCTTGTTTTGTCTTAGCATGATTAGGTTCAAGAGTTATATACAGGCTTGCCATATGGGCATGGTGATTAACAGAGGTTGGTTTTGTTATTCAGAAGATTTTTTTTTTCTTCTTTGGTTTGTTTTCTATTCAAGGCTTGGTGAAACAGGTTGATAGTGATAAGAGCTAATTATCAGCCTGCCTAACTTTTTAAATATATTTGTCAAAACCACCCTATTTTAAAAATATTTTCACTTATGGCCCAGTCTGTATTTAAATTTCTAAAACACATTTTTTATAATATTTTCTATAGGATGTGTGAACTTTTTTAAAATTCTAAAAGTTTTTGGGTTTTAAAATAATTTTTAATTTTTAGATTAAATTTTTAGTCTCTTATTCTACAGGTTATAAATTAGTGTTTAATCTTGAAAATTTGTAGAAATTAAGTAAAAATTACTTACTCTGACTGACTCTGATACTAACTGGTTGCAAAGCGTGAAATAGTTGTGATAACCTGTAAAGAGAAATAAATAGAGTATCAGAAAACTTCAAAAATAATATCATTCTGTAAAATAATATTCTTGAAAATAACGTGCATTATCAATCACAAAAACATTAAAATACAAGCATAACTTCAAAATTTCTCATAGTTTCTGATTTTGTTTCTGATACTTCACTATCACTATCATATGGGGATTTTTCGAGTACTTCCATATGTTCATTTTATTCCTCAATATGTTCGTTCTCTTCCGCTATATATTCATTTTCTTCTAAAAATTGTCTAGATGATGTTGTAGGACTCCAGATATAACTACCAAATTCTTCATTTTTATAAAATAATGGAGATCTTTCATAAAAGGTTAGGCCACCTATTATTTGGACATTTATATTGCTATTTTCTCCAGGTTTAATTCGGTTTATTGTTATAATTATTACTCGTTGTACTCTAAAGAAAAATAATTTGAACTCATAAAAATCATACATGTTTATTAATAAACGAGGATAATAAACATAAAAAACCAACATTCTATCACATCCTTGATAGCTAGTCATTAATTCATATATTTCTAAAGCAAAAATGAAATTATTATTATCCATTGTACTTTTTAGTGATTTTGTTATTTAAAACAATAAATATGAAATTAGGACTAGGGAGAGATCTCTAAGCATACCATAAAAATCAAAACAAAATGGCCTATCATGCTTCTGACCTAATTAACTTCTTTGAGCTGCTCTATACCAGTTACTATCACTGGATAAAATACCTCTGGTATGCACCCCGATTTCAGCGCTCCTTTTACGATCCTCTCATGTCAGGACTACTATGCTCTTCAAGAGAACTTCATCCAAGAGATACGTCTGAAACAACTAGGAACACTTCAGTAAAGACAACCACAACCTACCTCGTTTCCTGCTACTAGGTGTACAGCTTAACTATAGAAGGTTACAAATGGGTCTTTTGCAAGATCCTTCAAGCAGAGCCTTACAAAACTCTCCTTGAGGGAAACAGATTTAGAAATTGATACCTTATATTGTACTAGAACCAATAGATTCTAGAAAGATAATTTTTTTATTTTCTTCCAACCTTTTACAGAAAGAACTCTCCTTACAAGTTTATATGAAATTTTTTCTCCCTTAGATATTCTGCCCCTCTTCTTTACTCAGCTTACCCTTTTATAGACCAAGGGATCAGCTTACAACAAGTTTACATGCGTCATTGCTTACATCATCTTCTTCAATAATTGCTACAAATACGTCACTACTTACATCAACATTCAATAATTACTCTGGTTACATTAATGTAGACTATTCTAGAAAAAGAGATTCTTCTTGGCCGACATCTTCACATGCACACATTTATGTTGATGCTCCGTCTTCATCAAGCTACAGTAGTATTTAGCTATCGTTCTGTCATCGTCATTGCTTCTGTGGATAGTATTTGGTACCAACTCTCAAACAGTGCACGTTTACCTTGTGGCTGTTTTATTTTCGCTATACTATACATTATTATTTTCTCTGGGTCTGGACTGTCATAGATCCATATATTGTTGTCTCTTGACTTTATGTCTTTTAATTCACAATACAAGTTTCTGAATCCTCGCCCTTCTTTCTGGAATTAGTTTATCAAATTCCTCAGTTTTGTATGATATAATGTTAGATACTCCATAAATCCCTTGGGTAGTCATCCTTATTCTTATAACATGTTCTGCTAGAAGTTCATCATTTTCTTCAAGATACTTAGGAATTGCTGAATACATTCTAACATATATTTTTGAGGCCTTGATAGGCCAAAATAACTCTTGGCTACTTTATAAATTTCTCTTGGTAGATGGATCAGTTCTTCACATTCTCTAGACGGATAGATGCAATGAATAAGTCCTCTATCGAACAGTGCCCTTGTTATTCTTGGATTAGCTCCTAATAGGATGATGATATTTTTTATATGTTGTTGTGATATAGTTTTGATGAACTGGTTTACTTCGGTTACTTGACATAATTTCTCAATTTATTGTAAAAATAATATTTTTTTCGATACTTTGGTAAGAGATTTCTCTGTGAGGAGTGTCTCCTTGTATATAGTTTTATTTGAAGATGTATTTGCATATTCTCTTAAATAATGAGTAGGTTTTCTCATTTCACTCATTTTTTCGCTAGCATTGTCTACCATATTTTCTGTGGTTATATTCTGACTTACGTGCTGCTAGAACTGACTTTGGAGTCCGCATATTTATAACTGTAATTGATTAAATTCTCTTTTTATTTGCCCAATGGTCCCCTTGAGGAATACTATATTCTGTTCTATTTGCTGGACTCTAGTTTCCTTTCTGCAATAAATGAATAGTTAATTTCTAGATAGAAAATCAGCTAAAATATTATCTTTTCCTTTAATATTTTCTATTGTAAATTCATAATGTGCTAATTCCATTTGCCATCTTATCAACCTTTTATTTTCTATAGTTGGATCTATTATTTTATTAATCCAACTCTTTGCATGTGTATTATCTGTTCTTACTGTGAATTTTGTATGCATTATGAACAATTCAAACTTTTTTATTGCTTTTAAGATTGCTAATAATTTTTTTTCATTTATGTGGTAATTTTGTTGGGTCTGCGTAAACGATCCACTAGTGTATCTGTAACATCTCTACCCCGAGATCGGACAATTTATACAATTTAGAAGAGAAATTATATATAGTATAGTACAACTGCCAACCACAGGCTGCCTCTCAAAAGGTGCTTAACCGGATTGGTGACTCTTGATCATAGGCAATAGTATTTATATTTAATTAATTTTGTGTAATTCCCGATATGGGAATAAATTCATTCACCTTCTTACCCCATTAACCAAAGCAGCGCTTGCTGATTTCTTCACACGGTAGGCCCCCCTCTATCCACTATTCAAACTGTCCCCCTATAGGATTTCTGTAGGGCAAGCTTCGAATCCCCACTTATATATATATATATATATATATATATATATATATATATATATATATATATATATATATATATATATATATATATATATATTATATTACACTTTGAAAATTACGGGGTGTTACACAACCCCCCCTTCAGAAATGAGCATCCTCGCTGAGCACGGGGCATGCACAATCTAGTGCAGAATCTACTTTCGAGCCGATGGGGAGCATTTGTGAGTGTCGCTCTCGTCTTTGGAATTCTGGAGACCAATCCCACTCAGCGAATCATTCTGTGGTTCTCTGTCCATCATCCAAAAATTCTGGGGATTGTCTCACTTCGCAGATCATTCTGGAGTCCATAACTCACTCCTCTCCCACACTTCGGTGTCGAAAGTCGGTTCTGATACTATTTGTAACACCTCTGCCCCGAGCTCGGACAATTTATACAATTTAGAAGACAAATTATATATAGTATAGTACAACTGCCCACCACAGGCTGCCTCTCAAAAGGTGGTTAACCGGATTGGTGACTCGTGATCATAGGCAATAGTATTTATATTTAATTAATTTTTGTGCAATTCCTGATATGGGACTCAATTCATTCACCTTCTCCTGTTCTCTCTCTAAGAAGTGCACAGCAGAAAATCCAGGCGGGCCCCCACCTGCGAATGACGTCATCACACCATGAAGCAGAACAGCAACATCTTTGCTGCTCTATTCACGTGGGACCTGCTAAGTGACGTCAGACGTCACCCCATTAACCAAAGTAGTGCTTGCTGCTTTCTTCACACGGTGGGCCCCCCTCTATCCACTATTCAAACTGTCCCCCCTTTAGGATTTCTATAGGGCAAGCTCTGAATCCCCTCTTATATACTATATATATATTATATATTACACTTTAAAAATTATGGGGTGTTACAGTATTTGGCTAGTCTTTCTTCTTTTTCATCTTTTTCATCTTTCTCATAAATTTTAATATTGCTCATAATCATCTTCGCATGCATCTGTTTCTATTATCCATGTACATTCTTTAACGGGTCATCTTAGTTTGTTAATTGTGAAGTTTGTTGTTTCAATATTTTAAGTTTTTCTTCATCCTCTGGGGTCCATTCCCATTTCTTGAATTTTTTTAGTTTCTGTTGGAGCCAATTTATTTTTGTTGATAAATTTGGTATGTCCACTTGTTTGGTTAGTTGCCCGATTATGGCTTGTACTTCTATTTTTTCTTTTAAAACATTTGGAAATATCTTTATTTTTTCTGCTATGTGTGGCTGTAGTTTTATTCTTTCATGTGATAACTTTGTTCCTAAGAACACTATCTCTATTTGGAACAGTTCCATTTTATTTTTTGACTAGGTTTACTCGTGAAGACATTCCTACGGCACGTCCTCTGAACGATGCAATATATGAAAAACACTGTAAACAGTAAAATATATGCAATCCTATTTGACTAAAAAATTACATAGGTCAATATTTATATGCAATACCATCTGGTTAGTGATTACACGATAAGTTATAAAAAAATAATTAGAATGTCGTAAAATTATTACATGCTAAAAAATTAGGGGTGGTTTGGTTGTTTGTAAAAAAAAATAAAGAGAGAGAAACACACTGTAGCTAAAGTAATTCCTTTGATTTGATTTCTTAAAAGTAGCTTTGGTGGAATATATGTTTACTGTAGCAATAATTAAATGTTAGCTTTGTTTTGGTTGTAGTAATACTGTAGCGAAAGTAATTTAAAACACTTTTTTTATTTTTTGTTGTACATGAAATTAATCCAAAATTAGAGATTAATTAATTTTATTTAATCTTAATCTCTAATGTTTTGGATGAGTTAATTAAGCTTAATTAAATTGAAACTAATTAACTTTTAATCCCCAATTTTAATTAATTAAGAAAAGACTAATTAAACCACAACAATTAAAGCTTTTCTTAATTAAGATTAGTGTGATTTTAATTAGACTTTTCTTAATTAATTAAAAGTAGGGATTAAAGGTCAATTAATTTCAAAACTCAAACAAATATCAACTACTTTACACAACTTCTATATATTTATATAATAAATCTGAATGTGGCAACTGTAGCTACAGTAACAGGTATTGTAGCTACAGTAACGAGTACTATTGCTACAGTAACAGGCGGAAAATATCTTTTGTGAGCATAAATCTGAACCGTTGATTTTCTTCCAATTGAAGGAGAGCCACTTAATAGCTTTCTTTTGAATTGCCTTGAGTTTTATTATATAGATAATATAATTCCTCCATTTTTTACTATTTCGATGAATTTTACTAAGTGTTCTTTATGTTGCTCTTCATTTTCGGATCCTATTAGAATGTCATCTGCATATACTAGTATGAAATTGTTGTATTTTTTAAATATCTTATCCATATATTCTTGACATACTCCTAGACTATTTTTATACCTAAATGGCAGCACGTTTCATTCGTAAAATCATTGTGATGTACTAAATGATGTTAACTCTTTAATTCTTCTGTTAGTTTTACATGGTGAAATCCTGATTTGCAATTAAATTTAGAATATATTTTTCTTGTTCTTACTGTGTTTAGTAATGTATGCATATCTGGTAGTGGATATCTAAATCTTTTATTATTTTTATTTAGTTCTTTATAATTTACTACCATTCTAGATTTACCTCTTTTTTCTTATGAATATTTTCTTACTATGAATGCGGGTTATGAATGTGGATTTTGTGATTTTCTTATGTAATTATTTTCCATTAGTTCTTTTATATGCATTTTGAATTCTTCTAAACCTATAGGTGTATGTCTAATAGGTTTAATTTTTATTATTTTGTTCTTGTCTACTAATTTTATATAAGATGTGAGTTTACTTAAGTGCCAATTTGCTAAAGGGTCTTCTCTACAGCGATCTTCTAGCTGTTTTTGTAAAATTTCTTGTGTAATTGTTACTTGTGCTTGTTTTATGTTAGTTTTATTTGGTAAATATTGATATTTATCACATGAACTGAAGAAACTCTGATGTATGGTAGGTCTGTCATAGAATAGGGTTGTGTTATTCTAATTGCTACCACTTAATATTTACAAGGTGTTGTAAATATAACAGATTTGTGTGATATAGTTATAGGATAGTACTGTTGGAAAAATTCATTTCCTAATAGTACATCATTATTCATATCATCAAATTTATATATTATCAATATTTTTAGGATGTAATTTTTTATTTGTATCGTGAAATTTTGTTGGTACTTGTCTAATATAACCGTTTGTCATGTTAAACCAGTTATTGCTTCTTTATTATATCCCTCTTGTTTCCATATTGGTAGTATATTTTAACGGCATAAGCTTGTGCCTGACCCAGCGTTTCTTAGGCTGTGATCGTTTCTTGATTTGTATATTTCGTATACAAATTCTATTAGTATATATAACGTATATTTTGTTGCTCTTAATGGGTTTATTTGGACAATAATCTATTTATTATACTTTCATTATTTACTATTATTATTATTTTATCTTCTTGTATTGAGTACGGTTGTACAGATGTAAGGAAGTCAGTTCCTAATAACATTTCATTGACATTGTGTTCTGAGTCTACATGTAGATATAATAGTATATCATTTCTTCTATTTATTCTTAGTAGTAATACTATTTTATGAATAATTGGATGCCTATTATTATAATAGTCCAGATAGTAATATGAGTTTTCTAATGGTATTAATTCCTTTGTTTTTATATTTGTTTGTTTAATATGTGAATTAGTAGCTCCATTATCTACTAGGGCTATTTATTTGTTCCATTTGCCATTGTCATAATATTCTATTTCTATCTTAAATTGATTATTATTTTGATTCTCTAACGTATTTATTATTAATATTAGTTCCAATGCATGTTGTTTATTTCTTATTGATAGTGATCTTCTACCAAACATTATTTGTGGTGATTTTCTTTTTGTAATATCTTTTGCTTTGTTAAAGTCAAATTATATATAATTTGGTATAGTCATTTCAGGATTTTTCTAGCTGGTTTGTATCTTATAATTTTTCGAAATAGTGGTTCTACTTTAAAGTTATCAGTATTCTTGTTTTTTACTTCATGCTTACAAGTAAAAACATAAATATTTCTTATTTGTATATTATAACATTACTTTTTTCTATTATTTATATTCTCGATAATCTGTGATACATGACTAAACTTTTGTCTTTATTTTCTTCTATCATACTTATAGAGAAATTAGGTTTTATTGTAAATTTTATTTTTTTGTACATTAAGTTTCCTTGTACTATTCCAATTAAGGCATCTTGTGTACTTGATATTATTCTATCATCCATTCGTATATTTCTAAGGGTGTATTTATTCATTCATTAAACTAAGTTTTTATTATTATTTGTACTGCTTATAAATGTATGCCTTAATGTCATTCTGGTTTACTCACTTATTTTTTTCCGTTTCTTGTCTTTTTATTATTTCTGTTATTAATATAATTATATTTTTTTTCTTGAGCTTATTCAATGTCTATAGGTTGTTTATTATTTTTAACTATTATTATGGTATTTCTTTTTGTTTCAAATATTAGGAGTTTAAATATCACTTTTGGGTTTATATCTAGTTTGGTTGCTCTTATTTTATCATATTTTTGTATTTCAAAACTCATTCTTTCTCTTACTTCTTCTTTATTTTCTTCTCTTTTTAATGGTTCTCCTATTTCTGTTATTTATGTTATCACATTTATTCCATGGTCTTCTATTTTATCCTCACTACTTCCACTATATTCTTTCTACTATTATTTTCTCATCTTCACTTATTTTTGACCAATTTTCTTCATATTCTATGGGTTCATAGTTTATGTTATACATTTCTTCAATTTCTTCTACATATTTATATTTCTTTTTTCATTCTTTTATGATAGTTTGGTGATATATGTCCTACTTCTCCACATATACAACATTTACATTTTTTTGGGGTTTTTAGATATTGTTTGTTTTTATTTATTCTTTTGAAGTAACTTTTATATGGTTTTATATATTTTTTTTTCTTTTCTGTATTTTGGTTTATATTTTTGGAATTTGTGTTTACATCTTTTTATATAATTATTGTTATTATTACATTCCCAATAATTTGATCTTGCTTCTTCACAAAAATTTCTTTGTTTATATGTTCTATAGTATTTTATAGTTGCTCTAATTTTCTGGCACACTTTATTCCTATAATCTTTTACAAATTGTGTTTTATACTCTAAAGTACTTCTGGTTTTACTTTATCATTTATGTATGCTCTATATATGTTTATACCTCATGGATCAGGTAGTTTTAGAAAAAAATGAGTTCAAGATTGAACTCTTTTCCTCTTTCGTATAATAACTATCTTGAAAATATTCTCGAATTCACAAGCATATTTATCACAATAACACATGTTGAATATTTTTAAATTGCTTAATCTCCATCTTGCTTGGTTCTTTTTATATATAGTGTGTTTTTATCCTTTTTCGTAGACACTAAATTATGTTCTTATTGCTATCTTGTAATTTGTAATTATTTGTTTTAGTCCTAAGCTTCGTTGTGCTCAGCCTTCTTGTATTCCTTTATCATCCATTAGTCTTGATTTTCTAATAGTATTTCTTTGTTCTTCCTTTAGTCTTTTCCACCATTTTGCTACTACTCTTATAAAAGTTGCTTTTAAAAATTCCTCAAATGTATTTCCTGATAGGTTTTGTCAAAATCCTACTATTAGTGAAGCTTTTACCCATTCTTCTATTGTTCTATCTACACCTTTTTCGCAGTTTAGATCTAGTCATTCTCCATTTCCTGCTATTCATTTTTCGTAGTGTTCTGTAGGTTCATATTTTGGGTTTTTTTTGTTTCTTTTCCTTTTCCTAACTTACTATTTTTTGTATCTTTTCATTTGCATAGTAGGTGATATGGCCTTTTGTTAGGTAGTGGTCTTAAAATTTCGTAATTGAATTTTCTATAGGTTTTGTTAAAATCATGTCTTTTTCTTGAGCCAATTTTATTTCTTCATTTGGTATGTCTAGATTTCTCAAGGCTTCCTCTACTTCATCTGAATTTGGATTTGCCATTAAATATTCTATTTCTAAATTATTTATATTAAGTTTTGTTATAGCTTCTAACTCCTTTATACCTTCTTCTGTTATGCCTAATTCTTCTTCAGTGTCATCTGTTATATATTTATATAGTTCTTATATGTTCTTATTTATGACTTTTAAATCTTTCTTATAGTTCCTACAAATTCTGGACCATTGGAATTCTCTTCCAATTTTTGAATGTTTATCATATAAATTTCTAAGCGTTTTGATAGTTCTATTTTTGTAACCTTGTCCATACTAACTTAATTCTTATAGTTTAATATCTTTTGTCATAATAGATGTTGGTAATACCAACTTGCTTCTTCGTTTCTATTGTTTAATACCTTGTATGTTATTTCTTTTTGTATTTTCATAGGTAGATTTAGTAATAGGGATGAACAATGCCCATCTAAATTTAGCAATTTAGTAATAGGGATGAACATGCATATTTAGTAATAGGGATGAACAATGCCCATCTAAATTTAGCAATTGGATTTAGTGATCTCTAAATATAGAGGACAGGGGAAGATTTTTCGTCTATTAATTTTTTTTATTTTTTAATAGGATGGACAGCGGATGAAGATCCGTCCACCAACTTTTCAGAATAAAAAACTTAAAAATGTACCAAAATGCCATTTTAGAAAAAAAAAGGAAAAATTGCTCGGACGGAAGGTTCCGAAAACTTTCTCAAAAAAATTCAAAAAGTTACTATATTGACATTCGATAATTACGAAAATACCATTTAATCAATTTAAAAATTCCAAAAAAAAAAAAATTTCAAACGGATGAAGAAGATCCGTCTAATCTCTTTTTAATTTTTTTTGTAAAAAATTGTAGCGACACATTAAATTTTTTAAAAAAACATGAATTGTGCTCGGACGGATGAAGGTCATCCGTCCAACCATTTTTTCGGTTTAAAAAAAAAATCAAATGGAAGAATATCTTCCGTCGCACAAACTTTTTAATATTGAAAGAAACAAAGAGATATACGGATGAAGATCTTCCGTCTTTTAAAAAAAAAATTTCAACTGTCAAAATTTGACACCAATGACAGCAAAGCTCCTTTTCATTTTTATTTTCTATTTGCTAAATATGCATATTTTAAATGTAACCATTGCATGCTCTTATAATGCAAATGTAGCGGCATATCCTTTTCTTTTTGGGGCTAAACAATACAAGAGCCACATCCTACACCCTGACAGGAGTAATGTTCTTCCTACTGTACGAGATCACAAACCTTGAAGCATTGTAGTGTCAAGTCGTTGATTGACGGGTCTACAACGATGAATACTGAGAGAAATTTTACAACTAATTTTGGTCGATGTAAAATTTCGAGCAATTCTTTCAATACAAATATAATAGCAGTTAAGTTTTTGCACAAAGTTTGTGCAAATATCACTATTACTTGGGCAATGTTACACATATTACCTATTTTATAACTTTCACTTCTTACACCCTAATGTGATACTCATCTAATAGATTTTTTTCCCAAACTGTCCCACTTTTTGAAAGTTTTTTCCAAACCGCCTTAGTTTTTTTTTAATTTCCAAACAATCCCACTCGGTCTTTGAAAGACCGAGTTTAGTTAAAACTAACTCGTTTTAAGACCGAGTATTAGTCTTGGATTTTTCGAAGTCTAACACTCGGTTTTCGAAAGACAGAAAGACCGAGTGTCGATTGGGGGGTTATTTCAGATCTGTTTCTTCTTCTTCTCTTTCTCTACTTTATTCTATTTTATCTTCTCTAACTCATCTTGCTCAACGAAACCCATCGCCGCTTGTTGTCTTTTTTGTCGATTTCTCTCAAATTGATCGATTTACTCCCAAAAAACTGTCATCTCTCATCGTCTTTTGATTTCCCCCATCTTTTTTTCCGAATTTTCAACCTTTCTTTAAACCCTAAAACCTTAAATCCTAATATCCTATATTTCGTTTAATTTCGTCTTTGGGGGGGAAAGATCTTGGTTGAAGGATTTAGTAGGAGCTCGTAATCACTATCAAGCTTTTGAATCTCCTACTCGAACGGTATATTTATCAAGCTTTTGCTAATTAAATTTTGTGTTAATTTTGGGTTGTTGTGAAGGTGCTTAGTTGATTTTGTGCTATTGTTGACAATGTAGAGTAGCAAATACCATTTTTTGTTGACAATGTAGAGTAGCAAATGTTGTTCATTTTAGTTTTAATTAGCAAATGAAAAAAAAAAGTAGAGTAGCAAATGGCAATTTTGTTGACGATGTTGGTCATATATATAACAATGTTGGTGATTTTCTTGACAATGTAGAGTAGCCATTGTTGTTAATTTTAGTTTTAATTGGAGACTGAAAAAAAACAAGTAGAGTAGCTAATGACATTGTTATCTAGCAATTGTTGTTAATGTTGGTTTTATATGTAGGTCATGTGTAGATAATAACAATTTTGTTGAAGTTGTAGTGATTTCTATTTTATCGTAAATGGCACGGACAATGGGAAACATGGAGGAAGGAGAAAGTAGTAGACCTCCACGTGGCGATGGAGCACGTACTCGCGGTGGACGTGGTCGTGGTCGTGCTCGTACCGAGGGTACTAATATAAGTAATTAATTGTTGATTCTAATACAATTATATGAAATTTCGGTCTATTGATGTAAATGTTATTGTTATGTAGGTTCAAATCAATCCAAATGAGGCGGACACTACTTCTTCAGTCCCTTCATCATCGTATATCCCTTCTGGAGGCCCATGACCCCTTGACCCTTCACTCATCACTCTTCAACCGTTGCATCGATCGCAGAATGTGTGAAACGGTGAGTCTACGGAGTGCCGCTTTAGGGCGGATCATCCACTACCTATGCACCCACGGATTCACGAGATACTAAGAGACTGTGGGTTGTACGGTATTGCTAGGATGAGCTCCATCAAGTGCGATCGACCTCTTCTGGAAGTACTTCTTGAAAGATGGAGGCCTAAGACGCACTCCTTTCACCTGCTAGTTGTGGAGATGACAGTGACTTTGCAAGACGTCTCCATAATCACTGGGTTTCAAATCGATGGAGAGGCAGTCACAAGTACAATGGACTTCGTCCGGTTCATTTAGTCGAGGAGTACTTAGGTGTCGAAGTTGAAATCAGTGCAATTAGTGGTAAATTTATTCGGTTGAAGTGGTTGAAGGACACCTTTAGGAATAAATTGAATGAAGGTTCAACTGCGGCGGAGGTGGAGTGCTATTGCAGGGCCTACATCCTCACGCTATTTGGCACTGTATTGTTTCCAAATTCGTCAGGTAATGTCTTCTCGTTGATGTTCTTGCCACTAATTGCCGATCTAGGAAATGTTAGCCGTTACAGTTGGGGTAGTGCCGCACTATCAACACTGTACCGGAGTTTGTGTTTAGCCAGTATAGGTTCGGTGCAGATAAATGGGCTTATGATTTTACTCCAAATCTGGAGTTGGGAGCGCATTCACGTTGGTCAGCCCCTAGTACGGATCCAATCTCCGCACTGGATACATCTTTCCGATGACGACCACCTGCTACCTCCTATCAGTGTTTATTGGACCGGCAAACTTACTTGGACAGCCAACCCCAACAGGTGCTTAACGTACTACCACGATGAGTTGGATAGGTTGGCAGCTGATTGTGTTGTGTGGCTTCCTTACATGGAGGAGCGTGTACTTCAACTGCCGCCTAATTGCACGTACAGGCTTGATTTGTGGCTGACAAAAGCACCTTTAATCAACTTTGGGGTTGTTGATTTCTACTACCCCGATAGAGTGCTACGCCAGTTTGGTCTTCACCAAAGGATTCCGGTTGTCGAGTCATTCAATGCGGAGATGCACAATATTACTGGAATGGGTCGATTGCCTGGACACAATTGGGCCGCATGCTTCACTATGTATGTTCAGAAATGGAATGTACACCAGTTCGACGAAATCATCGGTGACATTCCTCCGTTTGACCTAACGGTGCATGCGGTGTACATGGCTTGGTACGAGAGAGTGACTAGACGATATGTCTCTCCCACGTTGCAGACTCCTGCTGGAGTGGTAGTCCCGATCTGTCGACCAGGAACGGAACCAACAGATCAACATTCCATGAATCTACCTATGTACCAACCAAAGGGATCCTCTGTTCCTAAGTTTGTAAGTTTTAAAGTTTTGTTTTATTTTTTTATGTTTTGTCAAAAATTTGTTATTATATATGTATGTGTATATGTAAGTACCATAATCTTTCAACTTTCCATGATTGTCAGTTGAGCCAGACTTGGGCCATAGCAAAGAAATGTGCTATTTTTTTGAATAGCAACGTCGCAGATCCGACGAAGGATACCATACGGGAGATGATTACGTGTTGTCGTGCACAGGCTGATCTTGTGGGCGAGGGAGAAACATTAGATGCAATACTAAGGACTCCCACACATCGAACCAGTAGCCGTTCTATTATGCGACGAAAGAGAGTTGTTCAAAGGCCCCCACCTCATCCTCCAAGCAAATCCGAAGACGAAAAACAAACAGGGGGTGAGATTCAAGTGGAGGGGACACAACAACAAGTAGGGGGTGAGATTCAAGAAGAGGAGAATATTCTGATGTCCGGTGCCACACAGGCTACTCTACATCGTGGTAGAAGGCAACAGAAACCCACTAACTTCTTCACACCCGACCCTTGATTTTTTTCACCATGTAGGAATTCAGGTTCATTTAAGCGTTAGTTGATTTTTGTTGATTTTTGTCACCATAATTTATGAGTTAGTTGATACTTGTCTATAATGCAGGTTCGGTAAATGTTTAGTGAACGGAACAAGCGGAGGGAAGTGCGTGAAGGAACCACATTTTTGACTTATCCCTTGAGTTAGCTTTTGTGTTATCTTGTCTATAATGCATGTTATCTTTTGAGTTATATAGAATGTTATATTTTGAGTTATATGTTAGCTTGATGTTAGTTTAATGTTGTAATATTTTGAGTTACCTTGATGTTGTAATATTTTAAGTTAGATTGATGTTGTAATATTTTGAGATTTTTGCAGAGATGTTTGAGATTAACTTCATTGAACTTTTTAAGATTGTTTTATTGTTTTATTTATTGTTTGAGATTGTATGTGAGGTTGTTTATGAGATGTTTGAGCTTGTGGAGAAGTTGTTTAAACCGAATGTGGAATGTGGAAGTGAATGTAAACTGTATGTGAGGTTGTTTGAAGTGAATGTAAAGGGGAAATGCATGTTCTAAACTTAAATGGTGCACTTTAAGCCTAAACTCCGTTTTCGAAAAACCGAGTTTAGTATTAACACACTCGGTTTTTCAAAGACCGAGTCTTGTGTCTGTAAGTTCTTTTTTCAATCAGCCTCAAGAAAGATTGAGTCTAGTTATAAAGATATCGTTCTTTCGAAAACCGAGCTTTGAGTATACTTCTTTCCAGAAAGCAAGATGTTCCCTGGAAAAGAGTGAACTTCACAGTCGGTTTCGAAAGAACGGCCTAATTATAATATCGAGTCTTGCGCCTGTAAGTGTTTTTTCAATCAGATTCAGGACACGGTCTTTCAAAGAACGAGTCTAGTTATTATTAGGTCGTTCTTTCAAAAATCGACTGTGGAGTTCACTCTATTCTAGAGAACATCTTGCTTTCTGGAAAAGAGTGTACTCAAATCTCGGTTTTTGAAAGAACGAGCTGATTATAACTAGACTCGGTCTTGCGCCTGTAAGTTCTTTTTGTCAATCAGCCTCAAGACTCGGTCTTTTCAAAGACCGAGTCTACTTATAATGAGATCGTTCTTTGAAAGACCGACTGTGGAGTTCATTGTATTCCAGAAAGCAAGATGTTCTCTGGAATAGAGTGTACTCAAAGCTCAGTTTTCGAAAGAATGAGATCATTATAACTAGACTTGTGCCTGTACTTTTTTTTTTCAATCAGCTTTAAGGCTGATTGATTCCAATTCCTCTAAATTTGAACATGATTGATTCCAAAATTCTTAAAGGCTGATATTTGAATAAAAACACAATTAAAACTTATACAATCATTCATTTTCCATAATTAAACACATACAAACCGAGTACATAGTTCAAATTAAATATTACAAACACATTCGAAAGCACATAATCAAATTAAATGTTTTGAGATCCTCTATTAGTACATCGACGCTTGTTGTGTCCTTCCAAACCACAACTTGAACATTTCATCCCTGAACCCCTGCTAGACCTATCTCTTACATCTATGTCGTTGCGTATTCTCGTGGATTTAGGCAGGCCTTTCCTTGAACGTCGCAAACCAGCATCAGGTACGAGTCGTGGTCCATCAATAATAGGCCAATATGCTGGATCAAGAATAGGATGAAACAAGGGAGCCCATGTTTGTGCTAATGACGTGACAAGGTAAAATTTATCAACAAAAGACTTGTGATCGATTGCACGATATGCACAAGCTGCCAATACATGAGAACATGGAATATGATATAGATGAAATTTCATACATGTGCATATTTTCGTACCCAAGTTCACAGTGTGCAAGTTCCCACCCTTCTTTTCTTCACTTACCATACGTATACCCGTTCTCACGGAAAAAACTCCAGGTTGATGATGAAACATTGTAACCTCATGTTAGTTTTCTCTCTCACGGTGACTATCAATCAATTCATGTACTCTTCGAGCAAAAATCGTCCCTTCAGATAAAAGCTTACTAGCTTCCTATCGACGAGTAGTAGAGTAAGAGTTTAGACGATAGAAGATCATCTCAACAATCGCAGTTACCGGTAAACTATGAAAACCTTTCAAGACTGAATTGAAGACTTCATGTTCGTAGTCATTATGTCGTATCTTCGATTTTCATCTGCATAAAGTGCCCATTTCTCAACTGGCTTCTCTTTCAACCAATTAGCCGTCTCGACATTGACATTTTCAAGTTCAGCGAGTTTGGCCATGAACTATTTGGGTTGGCTTTGACACGCTATAATTTTGGCCTTTTTCCGCAATGCCTTGCTACCAAATTTACTAAAGAAATTTGTAGCAAAATGACGCATACAATAACGATGATATGCATTAGGTTCGTTCCAAGCTTTATTTTGCAAATCCATAGCAGATAATATACCAGCATGACGATCCGAGATAACATATAACTCAGTGCGATCAGTGACATAATACCGAATGCAACTCATGAACCATGTCCACGTATTTATACTCTCTCCATCAACCAATACAAATGCAAATGGAAATAAGCAATCATTCGCATCTGGAGAAACAACAATTAGCAAACAACCTTTGTACTAACCGTACAAGTGAGTTCCGTCAATATTAATAACAGGTCTGCAAGACTTGAAACCTTCAATCGAAGGACCAAATGCCCAAAATACTCCCTTGAACGTTTTCTCGCTAGGACCGAACTCATATTTATCCCAGTGGACAATGGTTCCTGTATTTGTTGCTTGAATTGCTGTTAGTAGAAAAGACAACTTTGTGTATGCTTCTCTGAAGGTACCGAACAACCTCTCAATTGCCTTTTGTTTTGCAATCTAAGCTTTCTTATATGAAATCTGATAATTATATTGTACTTTCACTATCTCAATAATTGCCTGCAGTGTTAAACCAATATCCTTCTTCACCATACCCACAATCAAATTACAAATAAGGTTAGAATCAATTTTACAGTGGTCCTGATTCAATGTGGGATTCACACAAGTATGAGACCCAACTATCTTCGTCACCACAAAATTTGTCCTGCCTTTTGGAACAATTGTCGTAATCTCCAAGGGCATCCACCATCACTTACTCCGGGGGGACCTTGCACGATCTCCTCAACTGTACGTTTTTTAGGTGCCATTTTGCATTTAACAGTGTACAGTGAGGGTGAAGATTTCAATGTGACAAATTCACGATGTTTCTTGATAGAATACACCTTCACAGCTTGCTAAATCGACTCTTTACTTACAAACTCCTGTCCAATGTACAATTCGTCTACATTGGATGAACCAGACGACTCTTGTGGAACTTGGTGTACTCTAGCATCTTGTGTCATCTCCTCGGTAACATGAGCATTAACATTGACATAGCTATTAGTAGCTCTCACTTCATTAGAACTGATGTTCGTAGGATTTACATTTGCTACATCATCATCTTCGTCTCCATCATCATTTTCTACACTCTCATCAACTTCATCGTCTATTTCTTCCCCTTCTTCATCATCGTCTAATAAGTTGTTGTTAATGGTAGCATTTTGAAAGAGTTCAAATACAGTGTTATTTGGAACATAGTCATGAACCGGACTAGGTTAGCGTGGCAACTCAACATTTGTAGAATCTAGGTTTGTTGTATTTGTGAAGGTGTTTTCTTGTGAGGACAGTGGATTTGGTTGTGAAGTTTGAATGGGGTTAGACCTCATCTGCTGTGTAGGTACTACCCTTACGAAGCTTGAACTAGGAATATCATGTGGTTGAGCATTCAAAATTTGAATCTGCTGAATATATAACTCTAATACTGTAATATCCTGAATTTTATGAATGTGAAATTATAGATTTTTACGTGTTGTGCACGTGCAAAATTTTGTATAAATATTCTCTTATGAAATAATTTTTCTATAACATGAACAAATAATTATTTTCTCTCTTCTCTTATTTTTTAAGCCCATTTTTTCCTTTTAAGGAGACTAAATTTGTTTCTAAATAAAGCCCAACCTAATGAATTAATTGGTTTTATTCTAAAAGCCCACTATTTTTAAAAGCCCATGAATTAACTACTTTTTAATTAACTTGTCATGTAGACACATATTTTTGTAGACAATTAATTAATTTTTAATGTACATGCAACTTTAATTAGGGGGACACTAATTGGGACACGTGTTTGCACGTGTGTGTGCATTGCACACCTCCTTCTTGGCCAGATTGTAGGAGAGAGAGAGTGGGGGGTGCGGACTAGTGGAGTGGTGGTTTTTGTGTCATGGGTGGTTGCTACAACTTCCCATCTTATCCTAGCCATTCATCTACAACCATCTAGTGTAATCCTAGTCCTCCAATCTATTCTAAAACTAGTATCAATACCCCCTACCTTCATGCATACAACACTAAGAAAAATAATTGAAAGAAAGAAACTATAGGAGGGTAAAAGATTGAGAAAGAGTAAAAAAAAAGATTTAGTGCCTTTAGTTTGTGTGTTCTCTACCTTTGGAGGTCGGCTACTTCACATCCACGGCAAGGAAAAGGCTCGGTTTCACCAAGTGCAAGGAGAAGGGTCATTGTGGTGGCTCATTCTAGAAGGAGAAGGACCAATCATGTTCAAGGAGGTCGTAGGAGCTTTGTAGTATTTTCTTCAAATAGGTGGGTGGTTTTCTATACTTCTAATATTAGATATCATGCTAGGGAATTTATGATATTTATGCATGCTAAAAGAACTAATAAGATGATCACTTGTAGAATCTAAAAAGGACTTGCTAAACGAATAAGTAAATACTTGATGAATTGTGTGCTATTGGTAATAATTCGTGTTTAATGTAATTAAAATTCACTTATTGCCATGAAGTTGTAGAATTTGAACCATGTAATGGTAGAAAAGGTTCATGTGTTGATTAGCGAATGAATTATTAAATTTTTGCGCTTATGGAACCATGGTATTATTTGCTCAAAAATACAACTTGGATTATAAGCATTATGAATAAAGAGGGAAAACAGGAATTTACACCTTTTAACAAAATCCTAATGTAAGAAAGTGAGTAGCAAATTTGTTAAAGTGATTTCTTTGCAATATTGTAAACATAGAACATAAATTAAAGTGAAAATACTTGTTTTAATATCAAAATTATTTTAAAAACACTGATTTGTTAAATGTATGTAAATCTAGTATTCTAGAAGTTTTTAGAAATTTTTGTAAAGAAGAAACTAAGTTACGATCGTTTGAAAAATAGAATATTTCCAATAAATAGAGACTCAACTTAAATCTATTTTGAACCAATCCTATATCAGTTAATCCCTATGGTCATACTGGTTATAGGGGGGGCTTTAGTTGCATTACTGTAGCACTGATGACTGTGTGTGTGTGGGTTCGAGTCTCGGCAAGGGACTTTTATTCCAAAATTCGATTTTTCCCCAAACACCGAGAATTAAACTCAAACCCATTTCACTCCCTCCATGTGACAGTTGGGCACCTTGTCCCTTTGGCTAGCGCGTTGGCTTTGGGGTTTCGGTGACTGTGCACTGTGTGTGTGTGTGTGTGTGTTGTGCGGTTCGAATCTGGCAGTGACCAATTTTTTTTGGGAAAAAATCTCTTTTCTTTTTTTCTTCCTTTGTGATTATTTCGAGCTTTTAAAAAAATAAAATAGATATTGTAAAAATATTAGAAAATCCTTGAGTATATAAATTCAAAAAGAAAAATTATTTTTTTGGACTTATGGACCCTTTAAAAGAGAAATACAATTTTTTTTAAGAGTGAAGAGTTCACTTTAGTTTTGATCTTTTGAGATTCTAAAATAAAGAAAAATGAAAATTTTGAGTATGGAAATGATTTCAAAGAGATGAATTGAGATTTATGTTGAGTAGAATTAAATGTGAAAATTTAAGTATGCAAGTTGTGCATGGAATTATGAGAAAAGAAAAGAGAACATGACGAATTGTACAATTTGTGAACAGGTATATTTCTATAATAGTGAAAAGAGGACTTATACTAGAACGTGGCTAAGACTCTACATCGGCAAGCATGAAAAGTACTTAAAAAGAGAATTTATGAAATTTTGTTGACCAAGTTTGGGTCGTTGATAATGAATGCGGTTGAAAGGACCGATGTAGGAGTAATGCTAGATTCTAGAATAGTAACCTTACATTATACATAAGGATGAGATACATAGTAAAGATGTGATGAACGTAAGAGACAAATATGAGTATGAGGGCCATTGGATTGGCGGTGTGAAAGTATTCACAGGATGTCCCATGATCCGTCATGATTAGGACATGGATACTACTCCAGAGTACCGTCCCGGTGGCGACGCTTATGGGGCAATCAAATGATTGCGGGTGGTGTTACGTTTATGGTAGGAGGTGAATTACCACAGGATGCCTGCATGATGAGTCATGTGTCAATGCGTTGGGATTCTCTCCAGGGCGCCTAGACGTGAGTTCGTAGTTCATAGAATGCTTAAGATACTTACCATAGTTACAGTAGTAGATTAAGTCATGGCGAGGGAATGAACCCTACAAGACGAAGAACAATTAAGGGCTTGCCCTCGGACCTATGTAGTATGGGCTGCATTGACTCTGAACAAGTGCGCATTAGTGTCATATAATGTAAACAACTGCATTAAGGACTAAGTGCACATCACAACATGACATCAATAGGATAGTCCCTTGTAGTTTGTCGTGTGATCAAGTTTGTGGTTGTTTAAGTATGGAAAATCGTAATACTGTTTCCGGCATAGAGAGGATGGTCGTATATAATATTTCGTCAGTGAATGAACTGACGCGCCCGTAGTTTCATATACAGGAAAAAAATGTTGACAAATTGAAGTATACATGCTACTCAAAGATTGATTTAAATGTTGTGATTACTGTAAATTAATTTCGCTGTATGAATGTAAATGTGTAATGTAACTCTGATGTAAGAAATATTTGTAATTTCCTTGTAAAATTGTACGAAAGAAGTGTAAAGATCCTGTGGAACTTTGAATTCAGTTGTATTTTAGAATTCGGGGTGTTACAAATGCAGGCCAAGTACAATTGGGATTAAGTGTCCTAGCAATTATTGATTTCATAGCATTATCAGTAGATACGGGCACTGTAATAAAATACTGACCATCTCCTCTACCTGCTGCGTATCGAGCTAAAATTTTCACATTCCATTGATCTCTATCCCAATTAGTAACTTCATAAATTTTCTCAACTAATTATGTCAATGTAATGGTACGATGTACCCAAACTATTTCCGGATCCACCATAACAACAACCAATCTTTGGATCACGAATTATTTCACCACCAAAGTATAACCAAATAGGAATCTCGAGATCCATACCTACGTATATTTATACGAATATACGAGTTATTATCTACCCACAAACAAAATCTATAAAAAATGTAGGAAATTATAGGCCAATATTCATCATACCTTCACAAGCTTCAAGGATAGAGTTGTAGATATTTGGGTAGAAGAGTTGAGGTTGCTATCCTCTTCAAATTTAGCAAAATTCCAAAATATGGATCTTTCGAAAGATGGGTTTAGGATTTTTAGAGTGGAAGGTGAGAGGGTTAGGAAAGTAGGGCTGGTATACCGTACCATACCGTATTATCATTACTCTACCGTCTACCGTACCGGAATACTTGGTACACAAATTTCTCTACCATTACCGTGCCAAGATTTTGGTACTACCGAGTTCGGTACTACCAGAATATTGGTACGGTATTGGTAATACCATGGTACTACCGGACATCAATTAGCTTAAAAAAATAACATTCATATAAATGGCAAATGAAGGATAAATAACTTTATTGTTGTACAATTTCAGAGATGTATAAGTTTCAATATAATGTATCTTTATTATATGAAAATTAGTTTCGACATTCTACAATATGATTGATTTAATATGCTACTCTATTAGATTCAACATTCTGCAATATGCTACATTAGATATAATTGGATAGCTTCAACATACAAAGATAGAATGACAACAATTCCTGAAGTTAAGAAGATTCATATATAAAGAATGACAACAGTATTGTTATTTTCCGTTCATAACATTCATGATATTTGATGGTTCTTTCATTTCTGTGTATTGTTCTACTCCTTTTTTTTTTAGTATGTATCTCATTTAGAAGATTCATATATAAATCAATTTCAGGATTATGATACAAATATAATACATAAATAAGATTTTACCTATATTAACTCCTAAAAAAATACAAAAATTAATTTGATAAATCAAATCAGAAGATCTTTTACATTCTAAATTCCTAATTTACTTGTGAATAATAATACCCAAGATCTCAAGAAAACCCAACAAGAACAAGAAGAAGATGGATCTTATATTAATACACCAACTAAACTCTAATGTTTCCTAATTAGTCGAAAAAATCCTCCAAAAATACCGTACCGATGGGGCTGAAGAAGGTAGGCGGTGTCGTGACAGCGTGGTGCTTCGGCAGCGTAGTGCGTAGGTCAATCGGTGCGTGTGCCCTAGATTCAGAAAAAGAAAAAAAAGGAAGAAGGAAAAATAGAAGAATAGTTGAAGTACTAGTATAACTGGGGTAAAAAATTGAAAAAGAAAATAAGAAAAATGGGCCTGGAGCTAGGTCTGAGCCTGGGTTTTTAAATGTAAAAATTAAATTAAATATATATTAATTACTTGGTATGGTACGGTATACCATGGTATCAGTATTGAGTACCAGTACCATACCATATAATTTCGGTATGGTACAATACCGAGATTTCGGTATGGTATTACCAAGATTTCGGTAATATATGGTATGGTAATGGTATGGTACGGTATGGTACGGTAATATGATATTTTTTGACACCCCTATAGGAAAGAATTAGTAAATATATTTAGATTGAGATGAGATTTTGTGGGTAGGAGGTCGCCCTAGATTGAGGGAGATGAGGTTGAGAAGATAGAGAGAAATAAAGTAGAGAAGAAGAAGAGGAATCAGATCTGAAATAACCCCCCAATTGACACTCGGTCTTTGAAAGACCGAGTTTAGTTAAAACTAACTCAGTCTTTCAAAGACCGAGTGTTAGACTTCAAAAAATCCAAGACTAACACTCGGTCTTCGAAAAACCGAGTTATTTTTAACTTAACTCGGTCTTTCAAAGACCGAGTGGGATTGTTTGGGAATTAAAAAAAAAGCTAAGGCGGTTTGGGAAAAACTTTCAAAAAGTGGGACAGTTTGGGAAAAAATTCCATCTAGTAGAGGTGTCTACTATACACTATAGTAGACACCACCACTAGATGAGTGTCACGTTAGGATGTAAGCAGCAGAGGTTGTAGGAGATGTTGTAAGTATAGAATTATCCATTAAAGTTTTGGGTTTTTTAGATTTTAGTCCATTTTAAACATTTATGTACAAATTAGTCCTCATTTTCAAATTATTTACTATTATGTCCCTTAATTAAGAGCCGTCAAACTAAATAGGTCTTTCATTGCCGATTTTTGAACAAATTTAACTTAATCATAATTAATAGGCTGACCATGTATGATGAACGATCAACTTATCCTCTATATTGCATCGATGGGACTAGAGTGGTAAAGTTTGTAGTAGTTTTGGGGAAGAAAACAATGAAGTTAGTGGATTTTTTTAGAGAAATTCATTTATAATAGGAGAGGCGGTCTAAACTTGTTGTTGGGTATAAGACGATAGGTTTAAAAGGGAGTATTAGGAAAATGAAAAAGATTTCTGTATAATATGATGTGATTTGAAGAGAAATCTATATTTAATCTATCGCATGGACTAATTTCATATTTATTAGATCAATTAAGGAATATAATAGCAAATGATATGAAAATATGGACTAATTTAGAAATGTGTGTTTTAAAAGGCACTAATATCCATAAAAACCCCTAAAGTTTTAACTATCACTTATCTTACTCTCAACCAATACCATAAATATACTGGTAAAAGAAAGGAAAAAAAAGCCGTAAAAGTAGAAATTATGTTATTTTTTTATAGTCAAAATTTGAATTATTTTTAAAAACTACATACGGCTCGTAGTGCACACCGCATGCGTTAGCCTCAATAAGAGAGATCTACATCATTATTAGGGCTATCAACGGGTCGGGTCGGCTCGGTAACCCGATAGCCCACCCCAAATTTTGGTAGGCTTGACCCGACCTAAGCCCGCCCAACTAGTAGTGGGCAGGTTGGACACCTTCTCATGCCCATAGGCCCAAGCCGTACGCCCAATGTTGCCTGATGCCTGCTCGATCGGCTAGCCCTCCCGGCCTGACACAAAGGCCCATCATTAAATACATATATATGTATTTTTTAAAATTCAGTAATTTGTTGCTTTGGTGGGTTTGGAAGCATGGAAATGTAAATATCTAATTGTGACATATTCAACTACTTAGCCACTTAATTACAATACCCTTATAATTCCACTAAAATTTTTTAAATAACAAAACCATAAAAATTTTCAATGTCTCAACCGGCCCGACCTGACCGACCTAGATCACAGGCACCAAATTGGGCTTGGACACCCCCATTCAATGTTTGGCCCATCTGGCCCAGCCCGATAATGACTCGCCGCCCAATGGCCCGACTTGTGATCCAATTGGCCCGTTAATAGTTCTAATTATTTTTTAAAATAATAATGAAATCACTGTTCGCGCATGTTCTCCGCCTCGCTAGATAGTCAAATTCTTACCCACACCTACCACCCATGATCCAAATTAGTAGGGTTCCCCGCGCTTGCGCGGGCAAGCAGGTGGGGAGCTAAGATAGTGCAGGTACAATAGCCACCAAAAATATTACAAAAAGGAATGATAACTTACCCAGTAGATTCACTACTGAGAGAAGATCCTAGCAATAGCTGAGAGAAGATCCCAGCCATAAAAAGAAGGAAGCAACACCATGAAAGTGCAAGAGAAGAAGAAAAGAGCAGGCTAAAGAAAAGGTAAAGTTATTAAGCATTATAATATTATTACAACGTAACAAAATAATCTCTTTAGTAGTGGATGTCATAGCACGATACTCTGCCTCTGTAAAAGATTGAGAACAACAGTTTGTTGCATGCTCTTCCAAGAAATAAGAGAATCACTCAAAAAGATACAGAAACTAGTAACAGACTTGTGATCTGTGGGATCACACCCGTGATCAGCACCAGAGTATGCACACAGCTCCAAGGAAGAAGTGGATGGGAGTGAAAGACTCAGAAAGATGGTCCACCGAAGATACCGCAAGATACGAAGAACAGTTACCCAATGTACGGTGGTAGGAGAAGCAACAAATTGACTGACAATATGAACAACATAAGCAATGTCTAGACGAGTGATGGTGAGCAAGACTAAAATTCCAATACTGGTGCGGTATTAAGTAGGATTTTACAAAGGAGTACCATCAGAAGGAGCGTACTAAACATTGAGCTCACAAGGAGCGTCAACATTTCTTGTCCTAGTAAGACGAGCACGCTCAAGGATATCAGCAGTGTACTTAGACTGGGAAAGAAGTTAACCTTATCGAGAAAAGGTAATGTCATGCCCCGCTTCCCAAAACACGGGAATACGACGCATAACTAAAGCCCAACGAATAATGCGAACACACCATTCACGAGTTGTACAAGTAACTCAACAACAAGATAACAAAATAAACCACGCAGGCATGTAAAATCACAATATGATAATGAAAGTTCATGACATAGTCCATAACATAACCAACAACTGGAAGATACAAATAGTTACGGGTCAAACAAGCTCGGATTACAACAAGGAGTAGTATGAAATAAAATATGAACTAAAGCAACATGAAAAATAAAACCAAACTAAAACACTTGATCAGCAGCACCTTCTGGTAACTCTCCATTCGGGCCTGCAAGTACATTATTACAAAAAGAAGGAAAAGAAGACAAGAAGACGCCTATTAATACAAGTCACGGGCCGTAAGTGGTACAAGCTAAGGGGACAGGTACAAAACAAAACAAAAGGAAAACAGGAAAAAGAGCAAGGAATCGAGAGTCATGAAATAGGGAAAATGCAATATGTAAACCTGATTATGAACAAGACATTATGGAACAAGTGGCATGTAAACAAGTAATCAAGTAAACAAATATCAAGTCAACATAAACATGTAACATGTAATTGGATCATGCAAGTGCACGTGTTAATCTTAAGTCAAATGTTTGATTCTATCTAAGTAGTACTTCATGCATCCATCTTTTTACTATATGGTTGCTACATACAATCAGTTACGTTTAGGCCTAGTGGTGAATTTTATAGGGCGGTGTACTCAGATAAAATATGTCAATTGTATCTTGTTCGAGATACGTGCAAACTTGTAACGTGGAACATGTAGAGTGTAAACTTGTAGCGTGAAATATGTAAACTTGTAATCATGTAATGGATTATAGAGGTGGCCCCCGTCTACCCCTAACGTGGCACTTAATTCTACGTGGCACTTAGTTCCATATAACTTGTAATCATGGGAAACACGGGTCCCCCTTCCGAGTACACTTACCTATATTGTCCACTACTATGGTCTTTTCCTTAAATCCCGGCTTGTTACTTTTATTAATTTTAATCAACAATAACAAGATATCATGTTTAAACTACTGTCACGGGTAAAACAATCCTACACATAAACATGTATAATCTTAGGAGTACATATGTGTGTAATGATCATGTTCATGTCATGCATATGGCAATAAAGTATCCACGATCATATGTGAATACGGGATCAACGGATTAGGTATAAAAAAATATTTCAATTCGACTTATGAATGCGAATTAGAGACAAAGAATCTACTTGCAGTATTTATGCAAAGAAGCTTGTACTAGAATAAACAAATTTGTACAAGAGATACTTGCCTGATTTGACGATTCTGATGTGAACGAGAGAGTGGCGGAATTAGAATCCCGGGTAGCGGAACACGTGCAAGATACGTACAGCAACTCCAAAATAGCAACAGCAACTCTACTTCTCAACAACAGCAAACACCCAAACAACTAACCCAATAACCCAATTCCAAACAGCAACTCCAAACAAGCACACAAACACCAAACTCCACTTCTCCACACACTGGATCGGGTCCCCTCACAAACACCCAACAGCAATAAAAGCAAACTCCAAAGCAACAACAACTCCTTCACAATCCCCCTACCCCACAAACACCAAACACCAACAATACCCACACAGCAACCCAAAACACCAATACACCAATACCATAAAATCCCTCTTCCAACACTAAACAACAATATAATAATCCAAACAGCAACCCAAAACACCAATACACCAACAGCAACAATTCACCCTACACTAAAATAATCCAATGGGCAACTCAATAACCCCAACCACACAGCAACTTCAATTAATCCCCAATACAATAGTAAACACCTAAAAAGCACCCTGTGTTTCTTCTCCTTCTTCCAAATTACAACAGATAGAGGGAGAGTGAGAGCGCGGGGGAATAGCGAGCGGCAAGCGACTGGGTGGCTGACGACTGGCGGGGGTTCGGCAAAGGCTGGACGGCGACGGAAGAGAGGAGCACCGACTGCGGGAGGTCGAGATGCTTCGAGGGTTCTCAGAGCGGAGATGAGGAGCAGGTGAATGGCGGTCGACTTGAGGAAGGATGGCAGAGTTGCTCGAGGATGGAGCTCGGAATCAATGGCAGAATGGATGGCGGTGGTCGGAGACCAGGCGGTGGTCGAGCGGGAGGCTCGAGCGGAGGACTCAGCGGCTGGCGGCGATAGGAGGCGCGACTGGAGGTCACGGCGCTGGTGACGGGAGGTCGCGACGGCGGGAATTAGGGAGCAGTGGCGCTACAACTTCGATGGGTTGTCGAGCGGTGCTGCGAGAGGCGGCGAGAGAGGACTCGGTGGTGGTTGTGGACTCTGGAGGAGGCGAGGTTGAGGATGAGGGGGCGGACGATGATGAGGTGAGTTTGGTTTGAGAGGCGCCTGACTGGGTTTGAGTGGGGGAAGACGAAGGGCAGGGGGTGTTTCCATTGGGTTCTATGGGTTTTTGGAACAGAGGGGGGGAAAGAGATAGAGAAGGAAACAGGGAGAGAGAATAGAGGGGAATTATTAATATAATAATGATATAGTAATTAAGATGGAAGAGATTATAGGGAGGAGGGGGTTACGGGAATCAATCAATAGGCTGATTATTAGAGATATTAAATTTAGGGGGGGGGGTTACAAGAGAGATTTTGGTGATTGATTGTTGGAGTAGAATTGATCTGGTCAACACACAAATAGAAGGGAAATTGGGTTATGGGTATTGAGTTTAGAGTAAGCTAGAACCCAGTAAGAGACAGATATGGGTTTGGGTTAAAATCCAATAGGATATGGGCTAAATTTTGGGCTTCAAATTAAATAGTTAATAATACAATGTAGATCAAATCAATGAGCTTTAATTTAAATAATTATATAATATAATAAAGATCAAAACTGGGTTTTAACAAAAATAATAATAATAAAACAAATAATGAAAACATGAAAATTAATAATAATAGTAGTAGCAATAATAGTACTACCAATAATAATAATAATAATAATAATAACAATATTACTCACAATAATAATAATACTAGCAAATTAATAAAATGACGGCAACAAGGTTATATAAAAATATAGGAATTTGAGTTTAACAATTTATTAAAGTAAATCCGAATATTTTTGATTTGGCTTAAATATAAATAGTCGTTCAATAAAAAAAAATGGAAAGTAAAGTTAAAATACACCCTCATTCGAAATAAACATAATTCCCAATTAGAAAATATTTTAATAGAAAATTAAAAAATGAATTTAACACAACTAAATTTATAAATAATTCGAAATACAGAAAATTATTCAGAAATTATATATTTACGGGAACGAGGGTTACAATCCTACCCACCTTACAACAAAATTTCTTCATCGAAATTTGCACAGGCGGTATATAGGACACGACAAAACAAACTCTTATGAGGGATAACAAAACAAGAGATTCAAAGAAATGTCAAGAGGGTGGTAATACCAGAATAAGAAAATCATTGATAAGAATGGGGTGATCTAGAATGATGTCCAATAGAGATTCAATGAATGAAGACAATGCAAATGTTTGAAAGAAAAGCAAGCAGTGCAAGGAAGGGAAAGCAATAAGAAAATTCTGGGACCTGTGGGTTATAAGCCCACCATGCTTCTGCTGTGCTACTCTGATGGCGACGTTCGAAGCTGCAGACTTGCCATTGTAGACCACATGGCACCAATCGAAGAACCGAGCAGGGAGAAAAGAATAAGACACCGGAATCAAAATAATATGGGTACAGAAGGAAAGAATCTATACCCAATAAGGAATCAAAGAATAAGAACGGCTGCAAGAGATGAAAGGAAACAAGTAATCAAGGAATCAAATATGAAGGGACCAAGAAGGAAGACTAGTATCCAGGTTGTTGGTTATTCATTATCCATGTGATCAACGTGGTGTACATGTTGTTGAGTTAACCTGATTGAGTCAAGCCTGTCTAATGTATTAGTCAATTAACACATTAGCCAAACCTGAGCTCTGATATCACTGAAAACCATGTCACGCCCCGCTACCCAAAACACGGGAATACGGTGCATGACTAAGGCCCAGCGAATGATACGAACACACTATTCATGAGTTGTACAAGTAACTCAACAATAAAATAACAAAATAAACCACGCGGGCATGTAAAATCACATTATGATAATGAAAGTTCATGACATAGTCCATAACATAACCAACAACTGGGAAATATAAATAGTTACGGGTCAAACAAGCCTGCATTACAACAAGGAGTAGCATAAAATAAAACATGAACTAAAGCAACATGAAAAATAAAACAAAACTAAAACACTTGATCAGCAACACCTTCTGGTAACTCTTCATTCGGGCCTGCAAGTACATTATTATAAAAAGAAGAAAAAGAAGACAAGAAGACGCTCGTTAATACAAGTCACGGGCCACAAGTGGTACAAGCTAAGGATAGGTACAAAACAAAACAAAAGGAAAACAGGAAAAAAAGCAAGGAATCAAGTCATGAAATAGGGAAAATGCAATATGTAAACTTGATTATGAACAAGGCATTATGGAACAAGTGGCATGTAAACAAGTAATCAAGTAAACAAATATCAAGTCAACATAAACATGTAACATGTAATTGGATCATGCAAGTGCACATGTTAATCATAAGTTTAATGTTTGATTCTATCTAGGTAGCACTTCATGCATCCATCTTTTTACTACATGGTTGCTACATACAATCAGTTACGTTAAAGCCTAATGGTAGATTTTATAGGGCGGTGTACTCAGGTAAAACATGTCAGTTGTATCTTGTTTGAGATACGTGCAAACTTGTAACATGGAACATGTAGAGTGTAAACTTGTAGCGTGAAACATGTAAATTTGTAATCATGTAATGAATTCTAGAGGTGGCCCCCGCATATTCTAGAGGTGCCCCCCGTCAACCCCTGACGTGACACTTAGTTCCATATAACTTGTAATCATGGGAAACACGGGCCCCCTTCCGAGTACACTTACCTATATTGTCCACTAGTATGGTCTTTCCCTTAAACCCCGGCTTGTTACTTTTATTAATTTTAATCAACAATAACAAGATATTATGTTTAAACTACTGCTACGGGTAAAACAATCCTACACATAAATATGTATAATCCTAGGAGTACATATGTGTGTAATGATCGTGTTCATGTCATGCATATGGCAACAAAGTATCTACGTTCATATGTGAAAACGGGATCGACAGATTAGGTATAAAAACATATTTCAATTCGACTTTTGAATATGAATTAGAGACAAAGAATCTACTTGCGGTATTTATACAAAGAAGCTTGTACTAGAACAAACAAATTTGTAAAAGAGATACTTGCCTGATTTGACGATTCTGAGGTGAACGAGAGACTGACGGGATTAGAATCTCGGGCAACGGAACACATGCAAGATACGTACAGCAACTCCAAAATAGCAACAACAACTCTACTTCTCCACAATAGCAAACACCCAAACAACTAACCCAATAACCCAATTCCAAACAGCAACTCCAAACAAGCACACAAACACCAAACTCCACTTTTCCACACACTAGATCGGGTCCCCTCACAAACACCCAACAGCAATAAAAGCAAACTCCAAAACAACAACAACTCCTTCACAATCCCCCTACCCCACAAACACCAAACACCAACAATACCCATACAGCAACCCAAAACACCAATACACCAATACCATAAGATCCCTCTTCCAACACCAAACAACAATACAATAATCCAAACAGCAACCCAAAACACCAATACACCAACAGTAACAATTCACCCTACACCAAAATAATCCAATGGGCAACTCAATAACTCCTACCACACAGAAACTTCAATTAATCCCCAATACAATAGTCAACACCCAAAAAGCACCCTGTGTTTCTTCTCCTTCTTCCAAATTACAACAAAGAGGGAGAGAGAGAGCATGGGAGAATAGCGAGCTGTGCGCGACTGGGTGGCTGACAACTGGTGGGGGTTCGACAAAGGCTGGACGGCGACAGAAGAGAGGAGCATCGACTGCGGGAGGTCGAGATGCTTCGAGGGTTCTCGGAACGGAGATGAGGAGCAGGTGAATGGCGGTCGACTGGAGGAAGGATGGCGGAGTTGCTCGAGGATGGAGCTCGGAATCAATGGCAGAATGGATGGCGGTGGTCAGAGACCAGGTCGTGGTCGTGTGGGAGGCTCGAGCGGAAGACTCAGCGGCTGGCGGCAATGGGAGGTGCGACTGGAGGTCGCGGTGCTGGTCACAGGAGTTTGCGACGGCGGGAATTAGGGAGCAGTGGCGCTGCAACTTCGATGGGTTGTCGAGAGGTGCTGCAAGAGGCGGCGAGAGAGGACTCGGTGGTGGTTGTGGGCTCTGGAGGAGGCAAGGTCGAGGATGAGGGGGTGGATGACGATGAGGCGAGTTGGGTTTGAGAGGCGCTTGACTGGGTTTGAGCGGGAGAAGACAAAGGGGAGGGGGTGTTTCCATTGGGTTCTGTGGGTTTTTGGAACAGAGAGGGGGAGAGAGATAGAGAAGGAAACAGGGAGAGAGAATAGAGGGGAATTATTAATATAATAATGATATAGTAATAAAGAGGGGAGAGATTATACGGAGGAGGGGGTTACGGGAATCAATCAATAGGCTGATTATTAGAGATATTAATTTTTTGGGGGGGGGGGGGGGTTACAGGAGAGATTTTGGTGATTGATTGTTGGAGTAGAATTGATCTGGTCAACACACAAATAGATGGGAAATTGGGTTATGGGTTTTGAGTTTGGAGTAATCTAGAATCCAATAAGAGACATGGGTTTGGGTTAAAATCCAATAGGATATGGGCTAAATTTTGGGCTTCAAATTAAATAGTTGATAATACAATGTAGATCAAATCAATGAGCTTTAATTTAAATAATTATATAATATAATATAAATCAAAAACTGGGTTTTAACAAAAATAATAATAATAACACAAATAATGAAAACACGAAAATTAATAATAATGGTAGTAGCAATAATAGTACTACCAATAATAATAATAATAGTAATAACAATAATACTCACAATAATAAAAATAATACTAGCAAAATAATAAAATGACGGCAATAAGGTTATATAAAAATATAGGAATTTGAGTTTAACAATTTATTAAAGTAAATCCGAATATTTTTTATTTGGCTAAAACATAAATAGTCGTTCAATAAAAAAAAATGGAAAGTAAATTTAAAATACACCCTCATTCGAAATAAACATAATTCCTGATTAGAAAATATTTTAATAGAAAATTCAAAAATGAATTTAACACAACTAAATTTATAAATAATTCGAAATACAGAAAATTATTCAGAAATTATATATTTACGGGAACGAGGGTTACAGGCAACTTCAATACACAATAAATACCGTAAAGAACCCAAATCCTTCATTTGAGATTGACGGGCTAATTCTGGCTTTAATACTGCAATGCTATCAACATCATCACCATTAATGATCATATCATCAACATATAGAAAAAGTAAGATACGACCAATAGGGGTTCACTTAACAAAGAGAGCCGAGTCGTGATTACTAAAGGAAAGCCCAATAGAACTGATAACAGTAGAGAACTTCTCAAACCAAGCTCGAAGTGTCTGTTTAAGACCAAATAACGCTTTCTTGGGTTTACAAACTTCTCCATGATTATGAGAGGCACCAGGTAGGAGAACCATGTAAGCTTCTTCATGCAAATCCTCATTCAAGAAAGCATTCTTAACATCCATTTGAGATATATGTCATTGCCAGACCAATACAACTGCAATAAGAGTGTGAACTGTAGTCATTGCAACAAGAGAAAAAGTATCATCTTAATCCATACCATACTGCTGAGAAAATTCCTTAGCAACCTATCCTGCCTTGTAGCGCTCAACTGACCCATCAGACTTTGTCTTGATTTTATAAACTCAACAAGAACCAATTGTACTTTTATCATAATGTAAAGGTACCAAATCCCAAGTTTATGTCTTTTGCAAGGCAGAAAGTTCGTTGTTCAGCAGTCAATGGGGGTCAAGAACTACCTCTTGGTAGGATAACAGTTCAGAGAAACAATGAATAGATGATAAAAATGAAGAGAAAGAAATGGAATAAAAAGAGTAAACAAAATCTGGTAGGTGAGTAGACTTACAAAAATGCTGAGGATAACGAGAATAGGAATCCAAAATCTCAGGATGATCTTGAGCGACGGTAGGAAGAGGGGGAGTACCACAAGTGTCAGACTGCGATGCACAAGTATTTCCTGAACTAACAATGTGAGTCCTACGAGAATAATGAAGAGGAAATGGAGCTATAGGAGCAAAAGATGAGTCAAAATCAGTAATGGAAGGGACTGCTGGAGAAAGGTTGTCTGTATGGTCAATGAAAGGATTAATATGAATGAGATCAGATTTGATCAAGTCGTGAGTATTAGCAGGAATAGAGAAGAAATGTATATGCTCAAGAAACAAGACATGACGAGACACATATAGTTTTTGCAAAGCTGGATCAAAACAACGATATCCCTTTTGTCCCTCACCACAACCAAGAAACCCACAAATGGCAGAGTGGGACGATAATTTCATAGTCTCTACTTGTGGACGAAAGACAAAGCAAGTAGAACCAAAGACTCTCAATGAGGAATAGTCAGGAGCATGCCCATATAGTTTTCAAAAGATGACAAACCTAAAGTTATGGATGATGGGATCTTATTAATTGTTTGACTGCAGTAAGAACTGCTTCTCTGCAAAACTCACTAGGAATTGAAGATGACAACAAAAAAGAACGGGCAGTTTCAACAATGTGCCTATGTTTTTTTTCAGCAACACAATTTTGTTCAGAAATATCTGTGCAAGAAGTCTGCTGAACAATTCCATCTAAAGCAAGAAAATCACAAAATTTATTGGAAGTATATTCACCACCTAATTCACCTTTAAAACACTTAATAACAACACAATGTTAAGTTTTTACAAGAGCTCTAAAGTTTTTATAAACGTCAAAAAAGTCAGAACGACGTTTCATGAGATAAACCCAACAAAAATGAGTGTAATAATCAATGAAAAAAACATAATATAGAGACCCTCCTTTTGTAACAACAGGAGAAGGTCCCCATACAACCGAATGGACTAAATTAAATGGTGCAATAGAACAAGAAGTACTTAGATTAAAAGGCAAGGCAGTGAATTTGGCAAAATTACAACTACTACAATTAGAAATATCATGTATTCGCAAATTTCCTAAGCATCCAGTAGAAGCTAAGAATTCCAAGAGGAAAGCTAAAACATGACCAAGACGTGAATGCCATGAATAAAAATTAGAGGATGAAGGACACAAAAGGAATTAAGACAAGTCAACACTAGGGTCTGTAAATACTGGTAACCTCAGCTCATCCAAAACATACTAGTAATTTACACGTGTGATGCACGTCTTAATAAATATATATTTTTAAAGTAAAAATTCCAACGTAGTATAGCCTCGAACCTGAGACCCCTTTTATATTAGTTATACATGAGCGATGCACGTAAGTTGGTAGATTTACAAAAGACAACTCTACTATCCCATTATAATAATTATAGTAAATTACACGTGCGATGTACGTCTTTATAAATATATATATTTTAAAGTAAAAAATTTGACGTAGTCTAGCCTCGAACCTGGAACCTCTTTTATATTATTTATGCACGGGCAATGCATGTAAGTTGGTAGATTTACAAATGACAACTCTAACTCTCCCATTATAATAGTTATAGATAATCCCTCTCATTTACGACATGTCCCAATCAGCTTCTAGGACTGCGGATCCTGCTATAACAAGAGGTAAAAGAAAATGTCACTAACCACAATCACACAACTGACTAACAAATACAAGATTTAGCGTAAGCTTAGGAATATGGTAAACATTAGAGAGAGATACATGACGTGCAACAACGGAACCAATTCCTGCTAATGGCATAGGAGTACCATCAGCAGTCATGACAGAACCAGATGATGTAGGATGCAAAGAAACAAAGAATTTTGAAACAGGAGACATATGGTGTGAAGCTCTAGAATCCAAAACTCATGTGGAGGTGGAAATACCAGAAGAACTAGAGGAAAGTTGACCAATCGGTGAAGAGGCAAAAACATAGCATGTGGCTATGAAGCAAGGAGCTTTTGAAGCTGCTTAGAAATGGGTGCGAGTGCATAATTCAATGATGAGGATCTAAAATCTGAGAAGTCTGATTGTGGTATGGCTGCTACAGTGCTAAATTGTGGGGGACGATATGGTCATGGTTGAGGTTGGTTGATAAGATGTGATGGCCAGAATTGTTGATTTTGCTGATGTTGTTGTTGTGCTCGATTCAATAGCTTAGGACATTGAGCCTTCCAGTGATCCCTCTGTTTGCAAAAGCTACACTCATCCATCCCAAACTTTGTATAAGATTTATTCTCATAGTGAACAGGAGTTCTAGAATGGACTGCCAAAACAAAAGAAGTGGGTGCCGGAAGAATTCATTTTCCTGCTAAAGACCTACGATGAATTTCATCGGCTAAGAGAACACTGACCACTGAATCAACTGAAGGAAGTGGGACACAATGCAGAATGGAGCCACGAAGTCCCTCAAAATAATCTTGAAGTGCCATAAAAAACTGAACCAGGCGTTGTTCCTCCCTACGAGCAATATAAGCTACACAAGCTTGTAGCTCTGCTAATTCTGTGAGAGCCAAATGATCCCAAAGATTTGTCATTGCTGAATAGAAACCTTGAATGCTTATGCCCTTATGTCCAAGAGCTCAAATATCGAATTTTAACTGATATTGCTTGGAAAAGTTAGACTGTGTATACAATCTTGCACGGTGTTAGCCAACATCCTTCGTTGTTTCATACTTTGCTAATTTGGTACATATTAAGTGTTCAACAGAATTGTTTATCCAAGTGATAATTCTTGAATTATCTACTTCCCAATCATCTAGCAAGGTTACATAGTTTGTAGCCTTATCATTTGTAGGTTTACCTGTTGGGTTTGTATGTCTTGCATACACATATTCGATGAAGCGATGAGAATGATCAAAACGAATAATTGAAGATAGAGAAGGAAAATAATCAGCAACAGCAACAATAGTAGTTGTGGTCGATTGAACTTGAGGTGTGTTCGACCATCCCTTTACAAGGTCTTCCCGCGAGGAGGACAGTCGACCGCAAGTATGGTGCGGTCAACCGTTCGCGACATTGATGGATTTATTTGGGTTGGGTCTTGGAGATTCGTGAGAAGCCCAACTTCGTCTTCAATTCAGATCGTACGGCTCTCAATGCAGGGTTATCTCTTCAATAGTAATCGAGTGGTTAGTGTATTAAGTGTATCAAACTAGGGTTTCTCTACATGTACATAATCAATTGTAAAGGCTCCTAGAACTATATGATTCTATTTAAAAGAGGAGAGTACTTCATCTGAGAAGGTGAGAGATTTCTCCATTGTAAACAACAAACATGTTCTAGTTAGGCTTGAAAGAGAGTCATGGTGAGAATTGTAACATTCTTGTATCTTCTCTAGTTGAAATAACATCTCGGTTCTTCCTCCCCTGGATTAAGGCGAAAGCCCCAACCGAGAAAATTCTTGTGTGCTTTGGTAATCGGTGTGATCTAGTTTTGCATGGTGGTTTGCATTGATTGTGTCAAAGACTCAACAAGATCCTCAATTTTCTAACAAGTGGTATAAGAGCAATCGGGTTCGTGAGTTTGTTCGAGTTTCTTGGAGAATATGACAGATCAAAAGACAAAGTTCAAGAGATTTGATGGTAAGATCAACTTCAATCTATGGAACGTGGACATGTATGATATTTTGGTTCAGAAGGACTTGCACCTTGCCTTAGAAAAGAAGAAGCCAACTGACAGGAAGCAGGAAAAGTGGGATGAGATTTGTTTGAAGGCCTTGAGTTTAATCCTGTTACAATTGGCGGACAAAGTCAAGTGTAATATTCTTGAGGAGAAAAGTATGGTGAGTCTATGGGCGAGACTCAAATCTGACTACTCGGGGTTGTCGTTGCTAGATCGGAATGTATTGGAAGAGAAAGTTGTTTAGATTCTTAATGAAGGAAGGTACCCATCTTCAAGATCATATTGTGGAGTTCAATAAGGTAATATCTTAACTGAAGGCGATTAACTTTGATGATCTTAGCGAAAAGGATAAAGCTTTCAACTTAATTTATTCACTGCCAACTTCTTATGATCACTTGATAACTACATGCTACATGGGAAATCAGCCAAGGAGACACATACAATAGCCAGGGTGATTAAGGGTCTGAAGGAAGATGAACTAAGAAAGGAGACTCATAAAGGAGGGTCTATTTTTGCAGGGTATTTTGCGGTAGATGGTGATACATCAATTGGAATGGATGCGGCACACAAGGGTAAGATTCGCTGCCACTATTGTAGAGAAATTGGGTATTACAAGAGAGATTGTTGTAAATGGTTGAGTCAGAAGAGTGTTACTAAAGGAGGTGATCCAGCCAATTTTGTCAATGCTACTGATTCAGGTAAATCAGGTGAATCTGATAACTTTGATCCATATCTTCTTGTTTCAAGTTCTTTATATGTGGATTCAAGATGGTATCTTGATTCAGAAAGTTCTTCTCATGTTTGCTCCAAGAGGGAGATATTTTTTACTTACAAGTTGTCAACAGGCCGTAGTATGAGAACGGCTAGATGGGAGATTTGTGAAGTAGTGGGTGAGGGAATAGTTTAATTGGAGACACCATATCGTAAAGGGTTCATACTAGAAGCGGTCATGCATATTCTTTCGTTACAGTAGAATCTGATATCAATGGGGACTCTTGATGCCCGTGGCTGCAGGTACATAGTTCGAGGTGGAGTTTTGACAGTTTTGGATAGTCGTCGTAAGGTAATGATGGGTAAGAGGGAAATTGAGCAGGGTTATCACAATCTCTACCAGCTTTGTGGGAGGAAAAAAACTCGGCCGAGTGTATGGAAGCACATTGATCCTAAAACATCATCTAGTAAGTCGTCACTAGAATTATAGAATCGAAACTGCAACATTCGAATATCGTTCGAAAGTAGAGAGAGCCTTGATGTAGGTGGAGTTCGTGTGGAGGGTGGCACCTCCATGATAATATCTACTGGGGTGTGCCCTTGAGGGGGGCATACTGCTAGAGGAAAACAGGTGGAGGTTTGTTCAATTAGCAAAAGAAGCCATAGAAACCAGTTGTTTATAAAGCAGAGATGAAAGATCTAGAGGAGTTTTAAATCACACAGGTTTGGATTCACGCATATGCAATTCAAGGTGGAGATTATTGGGTTTGTATGTCTTACATACACATGTTCGATGAAGAAGACGATGAAGCGATGAGAATGATTGAAGCAAATGATTGAAGATAGAAAAGGAAAACAGTCCGCAGCGGCAACAACAGCAGTTGCAGTAGACCGACCTAATATTACCCACAGTTCCAGAAACATAACCCCACATTTTATTGACTTTCAAAAAAAATCATCACACAACTCCAATATGAATAAATTTTTTTCCATACATCCTCACACGGATGGATTGAAGCGAATCATCTTTATTACCAGCCACTGTGAATGCAAACAAACTTTCAAATTTGTAAATTCTAACAAAACCTCAAACTGCACAATGTACAGACAAAACCCTTTAAGATCACAACTTCACTACTTCAAGTGTTTAGTCACTAATTCAAACACAATAATCACAACATCCTACTTGAATCCACAACCTCGATCAATGAAATCCCAACTACTAGATCAAGACCGACAACCCCTTAGTTTCATCCCTATTCATTCCCACAAAACCCAACCACCAAATTACAAACCAGTTTTTTTTTTTTTATTGAATCCCTTCCAACCAAACAAAATGATTCTGCAAACAAATTAATTAAGAAGAATCCAACTATTCCACAACAATCCACATACCAGATATGATCCCATCAAAATCAACAACCAACAGACAGCAAGCAAGGGCTGCGGCAACAACGAAGATGCTTGGCCAAGGGAGGTCGATAGCAATCAAGGGTGGCATCCACGAGAAGAGGGTCTGAGCAGGAGGATGAAGATGCTTGCTCAGAATCGAGAGCATCAAAGCTGTTCTGATACCATGACAAAACATCCAAAACCAAATCAAGACATCAAGACTCAAAGCGAAATCATAATGGAGAGAAAATGAAACTGGGGGTTCTCATATTTGGCGCGGCAATACAGCGCCAAATATGTGAACTGGGGGTTTACATTAAAAACAATACACAATAGTTCTTAATATATGTGTGGTTTTTTTATTTATGCGGAACTTTGAGTTATAGCGTGGTTGGTTTCTATTAGAGTAATTAGACTGATTTTATAAGGGTAGCCTAGTTTTTAAGATATTGTTTAGGCCCTTAAGGCTTTCTTACCCTCTTCTTGTAATGTCACTGTATTGCTGTATTGCCGCGCCAAATATGAGAAACCCCAGTTTCATTTTCTCTCCATTATGATTTCGCCTTGAGTCTTGATGTCTTGATTTGGTTTTGGATGTTTTGTCATGGTATCAGAACAGCTTTGATTCTCTCCATTCTGAGCAAGCAAGAAAAAAAGAAAAGCACAGAAGACACTAAAAAGATGTATTGTTCGGCACAAAAAAGATACCAGAAAAAGATAAAACCTAAAAAGCAAGCTGCGTGATTAGGAAAAGAGTCTTACCTAAAAAGCCATTAAAAAGAAGCGCTTAAAAGTTTTGAACAGAGCACTAGAAAAATAAAGGTCCACAATGCGAATCCAGAGTTTGATTAAAGAACAGAGAAAAAGCAATCCATACATTCACAGCCATACGCAGAATTATCTTGCATTCTGAGAAAAATGCCCTCATAAGAAATTCAACAGATTTCCTCAATATTTACAGTAACACTGAGTAAACGCCTAAGACTAATGCAAGTGGACGAACAACAACAAATCAACAGAAACATACTACAACCAAAAAGCACTATCCCGGCGAACCATAATGCAAGTGGACGAATGAAGGTGAACCATCTTTTAAATTATTTCCTGGTCATTATACATAATTTATTTCTTCAAATTAAGGAATTAAAACAAAAGCACCCAAATGTTTTGGCTCTAATCATATTTGTTTTGAATAGCTTTATGCGGAATCTCTGGTTCGTTTTCAAGGTGGATCACCTTATATTTATACTTTATATGGGTTAGGAGAACTCCCCCAGGTTAGTTATCATCTGCAGGTATTCTTTTTCCTTTCTAAAATCCTTTGTGTCGCATGCTTGTTTCAGTTGGTATTATGTAGGGATTTGCTCTTCTAAGTACTGTTTATGGTGGCACCTACATGCTCAACTAGTTGGCTACTAATTGGTCCTATCTACCTGTATCTTGCATTACAAAAACTGGTCCAAATTCCGAGTGTCATTTTTAACCACAATAGCGAGTTGGTGCAATTATCTTGCTTTTACGATAATCATATTCCTTCAAACAAATAGATACACTGTTACAGATCGATGTAGAATTTGATCTTTTTGTATTCAGTTTGCCAGCTGATTTATCAGGCCGAATACGATTTTGTTAGGACGTAAATTATATTTAGGTACCAATAGTGTTCTGCCTTGCACAAAAGATTCAAGACATACATTTTCCCCCTTTGATTCTTAGGTTAAACCTATAATTTCACCTCTTGATTCACACAAACATGGTTTCCTTTCTTTAGGTCTTAATGTTTCATATTGATTCAGTGCCTTATTACTAGAAGACTGAGCATCTTTGATGTCATTCTTTGTTTATACTTGCTGATTGAATACTAACATCAACCTTTTTGTGTGTACAATCCAGTGTGGAGCCATCTCTATTTGTCAAGGATCAGAAGGAGAGAGACCGGAGGAGCCATCTCTACTATTAATTATATTTTTAATGTATGAACCTTGACCTTGTTCACTTTGATATTGACTAAATGTTTTGCATGAGTCTTGTTGTGTTTTTTCTCCCAATTTTATTAACATAATTAGACCTTATTATTATGGAAACACACAAAAATCTATGGTATGAACTTATTTCTTTCGGTGTGAATCTATATGTACTTAGGAAAGACGAATCGACATGTACTTGGAATTGGCTGATATTTGGTGATTTTTCCATATCTCATCTAATATTCTAGTTTAGGGAAAATGTGAGTTTAAAAGCCTGATCCAATGTGACCAATATCTTTGGTATTGGCTGCTATCGAAACTGTTAGATATTATAGTCCCATATTGGGTATTGTGCTACTTTTGTATTTGGTTTACTCTTATATATAGAAGATATTGTACTCAGTTATTTCTCAATTCAATAATCAGTATTGTTTCCATCTCTCTGATTTATCTTAACACGGTATCAGAGCTCCAAATATCCCCTACAAGAAATTAGGGTTTCTTCCAAGAAGCATCCGCCACAGCAATAAAACCCCAAAATCCAACATCGACGTCCATCATTGACGACATCAGCGTCCATCCTCGACTCCTCCCGAAATCCTCATCGGCCTCCTCCCTTCCTCGTCCCGTACCTTAGCCGACCTCCAAAGCCACAATCACCCTGAATCCCGTCGACCTACCATCTCGGCACCAACAACTGCCACCTCCCGTCATCTCCTACCCCATCCCCCTAGCGGCCACTAAATCATTCCTCTCCCACCTCAAACCCTCACTTTACTTCTCTATTTCTCTTCTAAACCCATTACCCGAAAGTGCCTATACCCAAATCCAACAAACCCTACAACCCGACCCGAAATCCAATAACCCTATACCCAAATTTAAAAAAAAATTCAAAGAAAAATTCAAAAAAAAAAAAATCAATTACAAGTACTACTGCTTAATGGAATATCACTCTCTCCCACATATTTCCGCCTCCACCGACTTCCCTGCTGCAACCGCCTCTCGTTCCCTCTTCCTACCATCTCGTTCCTCCTCCAGATTCAAACAGCAACGCCACCTTCATTCTGCCTCCGGCCGCCTACCTTCTCCTAACATCATTACTCACCCTACCCCACCTCTACTTCTGACACCGGTAGCATCGTCCTGCCCCCTATCTCGATCCAGACACCAGCAGCATCTCCCTCATCATTATGATCTCAGTTACAGCAGCACTAGTCTTATTCCTCATCGCAGTGCTTATTCCCTCACACCCTCGGTCATGCCCGTCACTCTAGTCTTGTTGTCTCCTGCTGATTGGGCTAAACTTTAGCAACACTTTACTTAGCTGGAACTACAGCTCATGGGTCAGTCTATCAATGCTGGCTCCTCTGCTCCCGCATTCTCTACTACTCCCGGTATAAATTCGTTCTGGACTTTAGATTCTGGTGCATCACATCATCTCACTAGTAATAAGATACTATTCACCACCTGCACAACACTTTCCTTTTACTCTCCATCTCTACACACAACTGATGGCTCAGCACTTCTCGTTACCCACTCAGGGGCAATTAGCTCTCCCACTCTCACATTACGATATGTTCTTTATGCTCCTCATTTATACATGAATCTTATTTCTATTAATGCGTTGTGCGGTAGTGGTCTTGTCGTTACTTTTAACTCTTTCGGTTGTTCTATTACTGATTCTTGCACTAGTGAGGAGTTTGGGCATGCTAGTCGTCAGGGTCATCTATATCATCTAGATTTTCTTCGTGCACATCACTCTCATTCTAGTTTTTCCGAGTATTGTTTCCTCTGATGCTGATCTGTGGCATAGATGTTTAGGTCATATTAGTGCGTCTCATTTCCAGACTTTATTCTGTAGTGGTGCCATTGGTTCTCTTACTTTAAACATTTATCTGATTGCCAGAGTTGTCATTTGGCCAAACACATCGCACTACCCTTTAGTCACAAAAGCACTTCTCAAACCACCCAGTATTTTCAACTTGTTCATTCTGACATATGGGGATCCTTTTTTGTACCTTCGTGGAAAGGCTATATCTATTATGTTGCCTTCATCAATGACTTCACTAGACATACATGGGTTTTTCTTATGCATCAGTGATCTGAGATACCTGATATTTACTGGTTTTTTATGACTATGATTCACACTCAGTTCAGTGTGCGCATCAAGAATTTTCGATTGGACGGTGCTCGGAGTACACTTCCACCACAATGAGATCGATTCTTCAGTCTCACGGCACCCTTTTTCAGTAATCATGCCTTCACACACATGAGCAGAATGGTGTAGCTGAACGCAAGCATCGTCACATCTTTGAGACGGCTCTCGCTCTTATACTCTCCTCTTCCGCTCCTCGTTCTTTCTGAGCTGAAGCTGTCATGACCTCTTTTAGTCTCATTAACATTACTCACTCGTCTGTTCTAGCTGGTACGATGCCTTATGAGGCTCTTTATCACTCACCCCCTAACTACAGGATGCTCTGTATTTTTGGGTGCACCTGTTACGTCCTTCTCCCTCCTACTAAGCGCACGAAGCTCTCCGCTCGTGCTGCTAAGTGCGTTCACCTAGGTCTCAGTCCCGAACACAAAGTTTATAGTTGTTTGTCCGCATTTCTCGACATGTATCCTTTGTGGAAGACTCTCCTTACTACCTAACCTCGCCCGAGGACACTAAATTTCTCGATTCCCCAGTTGTTGCTAGCTCCCCGACTATATCTTCCCACATTCCTTTGGATCCCACTCCTCTGACTCCATTCACATCTCCTGCAGTCCTTACACCTATTGTTCCCCCTATTAAAACACCACTTGCATCCCTATAGCTGCCAGCACCCACCCCATCTACTTCCCCACCGACACAGGCACCCACTCCACCATCTTTAACCCCACACCCTGTCACTACACCACCGCTTCGTCAGTCTACACGTTCCACTTCTGATATCCTTCTGGCACGTTATACACCTGATGCCACTGGTGTAACACCACGAATTCTATTTACATGTAATTCGTAGTACAACAGGATCTTTTACTTCAATTCATACAATTTTACAAGGAAATTAAAACTTTTCTTTTATTGCATAATAATGTTTATTACAGAGTTACACAGCAAAATAAAATACAACTCTAATATCAGCAGCTTAAATATAATCTTTATCATCAACTGTAATTAATTCCTTGCCAATCCACTCAAGCCCAGCACTGAAAATCTATGGGAACGTCAGTTTCTTACAACCGACGAAATATTATAAACGGCGATCCTCACTATGTCGTAATATAATGATTCTTTAATACTTAAACAATCACTAACTTGAATGAAGACAAAGTGTAAAAGAGTGAATATCCTAATCATGTCAATGTAAGCTATGATTTAATACCTAATGCAGATGTTTACGCTAGGATGACACTAACGCATACTTGTTCGGATTCTATGCATCCCATACTACATAGGTCTAAAGGTAAGAACCTACGTACTCCACATTGTAGGGTTAGATCCCTCGCCATACAGCCTACTACGATGACTACTATAAGCTTTAGACACTTTGCAAGTATTGGCTCTCGTCCTTGGAATACTGGAGACCAATCCCTCTCTGTGGATCATTCTGTGGCCCTTACGTCCATCGTCCCGGAATACTGAGGATTGTCTCACTCCGGAGGTCATTCTCGAGCCCTCATTGCACAAGCATCCCATGAGCGTCGCTCTCGTCCCGGAATACTGGAGATCGTTCCCACTTCGTGGATCATTCTATGGCCCTTACGTCAATCGTCCCGGAATAATAAGGACCGTCTCTCTCCAAGGATCATTCTGGAGTTCATAACTCACGTTTGCACTCATTTTGTCATATCTCCAACTAGTTACTATCCTTAAGTTCAAGTTATAGTTATTAAAAACTAAAGTTTAGCTTACCCACCCGTCTTAAACAAAATATGAGACAGTCAACCCATACTGGTTACTTCTCAAAATCAATTTTTCATTTTCATTTCTTTGTCGGTATCTGGTCTAACTAAGCCTCTATAATCAACATCTTTTCATGTTTAACAACTTGGGTACTCATCCCCTTGTTACTCATGTTCTCAATTTTCATGTATTCATATTTTATTCAAATTCTTTTATTCTTTCTTATTTATTCATCCATAAGTACAATCTCAACCTATTCATTTTCACAATTAACTTTTCATATTTATCAAAACTTTCTCAATATAAGTTAGTTAAGATTAAAACATAATCCCTTAAAAATTCATCTAATCATTTTTCTTAGATTTATTTTGAACCAATTCTTAACATAATTAACCATATATATATTTTCTTGAGTTCACATCTCATCTAAGCATGAATATGTTCCTTATTTTTCCCAAAATATAACTTAAAACAATGAGAATATATTTTCAATCACTTCGTTTAAGTATCATTTGCAAAACAGTAAATTCAAAGTCAGAAAACTGTATTTCATGCCATTTGAAAAAGTCATAAAAAATTATATTCTTCACGAAACTTTGCATTTTTTATATCAAAATAAAGGTATACAAGTCTACTAAAACTTCTTAGTTATAAGTTTCCTCAAAATACTGTATCTATAATGCTGAATTCTTCGAAATATATAGTATGGTCGAAATACTCAAATACTGTCAATTGTACACTCCTGTAAAATTCATATAAAATTTAATTCTTTGTGAAAATTTGATTTCTTAGACTTTTAAGAAAGTTTAACGAGTCTACTACAATATCTTAGTTCTAAATTTTCTCAAATTATGTCATTTACAACGCTGAATTGATCAAAAACCGAAATGTGTACAGATTTTCAACAGCCAGTCAACTACTAACTAGTTTTGAGTTTAGATTTTATTAAAATAGTAAAAGACCTCCAAATCATATGAAATTTTAAAGGAATGTTTCTGACATATACAAGATGCTCGCAAAAAAGTTTTAGTTTTAAATTCCAACTATTTTATTAGATATGATTTTCTGATGTGCAAACAAAATTCAAAATGGTAAGTTTTCTTTGCATGAATTAGCAGCTTTGTGCGTAAATTCATATCAAATTCTTATAATGTATTACTATGCACCCAAACAACATCATTTCAAATTATATACAAGATAATCTTTCAATTAGCATGCATTTTCATTCTAAATATCATCATCACAAATTAACCACTACTCATATTTATGATCAATTTTATATAACAATCTTCCTACACATGCATGATACTATAAAATTTAGAAAGCATTCAAGAAACACCCACCTTATTTGAAGAAAGAAAAACGGAAGAAGACTTCTTGGATGTTTTTCCTAGCTCCAACAAGATGCTAGTCTTCTCCTCCTTAAGCAAAGCCACAAGCCTAGCCTCCTTGAACAAAAACCGAACTCTCCCTTTTTCTCTTTCTTTTCTTCCTTTCTTTTCTTCTCTTTTCTTCTGATTCTTTTATTTTTTGTGCATTTTTCATGAAATAGGAGAGGCTATTTATAGGGTCAAACGGGTGAAGGAAGAGACACCTATTACCCAAAATTAAATACTTATTAACAAAATTAATCACGTGATATGGCTAAAAATGGGGTTAAATCGGAACCGTCCAAATCGGGCACGAATCTCGAAGCCCAGGGGTAAAACGGTAATTTCACCTACCAATGGGTCTGAAGCGGGTACTGGTTCTCCTCCTCGAAGACCCACTAACCCGCGAACGGATCCACCTCAACTGGGTGCGGGTCTCAACCTGCAGCAAACCCAGTCCAGAAAGGATAGAATTAGGGTTACTGATTAAATCCTAATCAACGGCCCTGATTCATATATATCCTCTCACTGGGGATTAGGGATTACATTGCTTATCTAACCACGGGGATTACATTCCTAATCTGAACCCAGCGGCGCCTATAAATACCCTCCATCCATCTCCATTAAGAGGTAATCAATCTTTTGCCAGTTTTACGCTCTTTCATAATCACTTCTGATTACTGACTTGAGCGTCGGAGGGTGCGTCGCCGGGATCAACCTCGGTGTCTCGCACTTTTTTCAGGTGAACGGCGGGAGTCAACGGCCAAACTCCGGCAGAACAGGTAACAGGTTTGCTATTCAAAGTTTTCCAAGAATCCACAAATACTATCTGTTTGCCTCCACACTAGATTCAGTGGCAACAGATTGGCACCGTCTGTGGGAAACAAATGAATAGCTGCCTCTCCTCTTCCCGTTGGTAAGCTCTTCTCCGGCCATGCCTCTTAGGAAAGTAAGATCTAGAGGGTCCAACCGCGGACCCAACCCCGATCAGCAAAAGGAAGTCCCCATCCAACCCGCTCAGCAGCAGGGGCAACTTTCTCCTCAAGCAGAGGACCCTCTCCAACAGAACCTGCCTCCTCCTTAGAATCAACAACCTCCTAAGGGTCCTAACCCACAGAAACAACCTCTCCATCAGGACCACGTCTCCATCCACAATGCCTCTTCGGATTCTATGGCCTCCCACAATCCCTGAGCTTCCGACCTTCGCAACACCATCCTCAATCGGCAGAAGGATGAGGATCTTTGCCGCCGTCTAGATGAAAAGCAGGCCCGAGAGGGAGCCCCCCGCCAGCAACGTCCGGATGAGCGATCTCCTCACCGCCGAGACTACAGAAGGTCCCCTACCCGAAGGGGGCGGAGAGAGTCCCCCGAGCATCACAGGAGAAGACCCCATTCCCCTGCCGGTCGGCAACATCCAAGAAACGATGAGGCACCCATCACCCGTGCCAAGTTCCAGCAGTTCCAAGCAACCATCCTACTAGCTCTCAATCTCCGTCCCAACAACACCAATGCTCCAAGGATTCCCACTCCTCTTCCGGTCCGAAGTCCTCGCCGACGGTCCCTAACTCCTCCCCCAGCTCCTAGCAACCCCCGGCACATGCCAAGTCCTCGCCGCTCCAAGAGCTACCGTCGTCGTAGCCCCCGCTCTCCCTTGTACGAAAACGAGTCTAGAGGCTCGGTTGATTACCGTCGAAGGGATGACGCTGTCTACCGCCGTCTCCATGAAATGGAAAGGCGCTTGGGTCAGTTAGACCGAGAAGAAGAGCTTAGAGGAAGGACCCTTCGCCCTAGTCGACCCCCTTTCTCCCGAACCATAATGGATGCACCCGTACCAATTGGCTTTAAACCTCCTCAATTCGAGACTTATTCCGGGGAGACTGACCCCGTCGATCACATCGAAAGCTTCAAGACCCTCATGCTCATCCATCAAGCTTTCGATGCTCTGCTCTGCAAGACCTTCCCCACAACTCTCAAGGGTCCGGCTCGAGAATGGTACTCTTGCCTTGCCCCGTCCTCAATATTCTCCTTCGAGCAATTTGAGACACTTTTCATCACCCACTTTGTGAGTAGCCGCAGAACTGAGAAGACCAGCATTTCGCTACTCTACCTCCACCAGAAGAAGGGTGAGAATCTAAGAGACTATGTGAAAAGGTTCACAGCGGAAGCCAGGTCCATAGCATCCTTCGACCAGTCGGTCGCTGCAGCAGCATTTCAATCCAATGTCCTCAACTCCAGCCTCCGCTCCTCCCTCGCCAAGAAGCCCCCACAGAACTTCTCTGACCTCTTCCTCCGGAGCGAAAAGTATATTCGGGCCGAAGAAGCTGAGCGCCGCCCCAATTTGGAGGGGTCTCCCTTCGGGTCTAAGAGAAAGGGAACAAAAGAGGAAGGGGCCAAGTAGCTCCAGAAGGATAATGGCGGCCAGCGCCGACCTCCTCCCAGATTTGAAAATTTTACTCCCCTTAATGCCAACATCTCCACTATTCTCATGGAAGTTGAGAAAGAGGGGGTGATACCTCCTGCACCAAAAATGAACACCCCCGGCAAGAAGAGGGATAAAGAGAAGTGGTGATGTTATCACCGGGACCATGGCCATGATACTAATGATTGCCGGGCCTTAAAGAACGAGATAGAAACCCTCATCCAGAGGGGTCAGCTAAATAGGTTTGTGAGAAAGGACCGAACCAATCCTCCTCCCCCGCCTCGGGGGGCTAACAAGCGTCCTGAACGCGATGAAACGCCCGACTTCGAAGAGGAGCGTGTCCTGCACCTCATTCATGGGGGTCCAATAGGGGGCTCCCCCAACTCCTCTCGAAAGGCATTTATAAGGAAAGTCAATTCGGTTCGCGCCACCCCTCCTCCTAAAGGCCTCGGAGTGCCCGTCACATTCTCAGATGAAGACCTTGAGGGTGTCCGAACGCCCCATTGTGACGCACTCGTCATCAGCCTCCATATGGCGAACTTCAAAGTGGAGAGGATCCTAGTGGACAATGGCAGCTCCGTTAACATCCTCTTTCTCGCCTCTTTCAAAGGCCTCAAACTATCCCGAGATAGACTCAAGCCCGCCGGCTACACGCTCCATGGGTTCATGGGAGTGCCAGTGACTATTGAAGGGGTGATCACCCTCGACATAACCGCTGGCAAAACTCCTACTACCCAAATGGAGTCGATGGACTTTATGGTCGTGGATGTCCCTGCAGCTTACAATGTCATTTTGGGTCGGCCCGGCCTAGCTGCCCTTGAAGCCGTCCCCTCCGCCTATCACCTCAAGATGAAATTTCCCACCCGGGAAGGAGTAGGAGAAGTAAAAGGCAATCAGGAAACAGCCCACAAGTGCTACATGACCTCTACCCTCAGTCCAGTCCTCTCCCTCGAAACCCTGGAAATCCCCCAAGATGTTGCCCGACCAACGTCCGAGCCGGTGGATGAGTTGGAGAAAGTGCTCCTCTCTGAGCAGGATCCAAGCCGAAAGTTCTTTGTTAGCAAGACCCTCCCATCCGCCCTATGCTCCGACATAGTCCAGTGCATCCGAAGGAACCGAGACCTCTTTATTTGGTCAGCTGCAGACATGCCCGGAATTTCCAAAGAGTTCTTGGTCCACCACCTCAGTGTTGCTCCGGGGTCCAAACCGGTCCAACAGAAGAGGCGAAAGTTCGCCCCCAAGCACTAGCTAGCTATAAAAGGAGGTGGACAAGCTCTTGAAGGCCCGGTTCATACAAGAGGTAAACTATCCTGAATGGCTCTCGAATGTAGTAATGGTGAAGAAGTCCAATGGGAACTGGAGGATTTGTATCGATTTTACCGATCTCAACAGGGTGTGCCCCAAAGACCCCTTCCTTCTTCCAAGTATCGATACTCTAATTGACGCCACTTCGGGCCATGAACTCCTCAGCTTCATGGACGCCTTCTCAGGCTACAATCAAATTCGTATGTTTCCCCTAGATATCCCGAAGACCTCATTTGTAACCGACCAGGGCCTCTACTGCTACAGGGTTATGCCCTTCGGTTTGAAGAATGCAGGTGCCACATATCAACGCCTCATCAACAAGGTTTTCCAAGCTCAAATCGGCCGAAATATGGAGGTAGATGTTGACGATATGCTTGTAAAGAGCATCCACAGGGCCGATCATGTGGTCGATCTGCAGGAGGCGTTCGATGTACTGAGAAAGCATAACTTGAGGCTCAATCCGAACAAGTGTGCATTCGGAGTCTCGTCAGGAAAGTTCATCGGCTTCATGGTCAGCCAACGAGGAATCGAAGCTAAGCCTGAGAAAATTAAGGCCATATTAGACATGGCCCCTCCCAAGAATGTTAAGGAAGTTCAGAGGCTAACAGGCCGCCTAGCCGCTATAGGGCGTTTCCTCTCGAAGTCCGGGGAGAAGTGTCTCCCCTTCTTCAAGGCCCTCAGGGGGGCTAAAGGTTTCGAATGGGGTCAACAGCAACAGGAGTCATTCGACCAGCTGAAGGCTTATCTCGTCAACCCTCCTCTACTCAGCAAGCCCATTCCAGGCGAAACCCTATACCTCTACTTGTCTGCTTCCGAGCAGACCCTTAGTGCCGTTTTAGTAAAGGAAGAAAACCGGGCTCAAAAGCCCATCTACTATGTGAGCAAGGTACTTCAGGATGCCGAGCTACGCTATCCCAGGATAGAGAAGATGGCATATACCCTAATCATGGCTGCAAGGAAGCTTCGCCCATACTTTCAGTCCCATTCGGTGGTCGTTCTTACCGACCAACCGCTGAAGCAAATTCTCCATAAGCCAGAGACCTCCGGTCGACTTATGAAGTGGTCTATCGAGCTGAGCCAGCATGATATAACGTATCAGCCTTGGACCGCGATCAAGGCTCAGGCCCTAGCAGAGTTCATAGTTGAAAGTACCATCCCCGAGTTCAGCCAAGCAAAGAAGGGACCACCTGTCTGGTCGGTTTATGTGAATGGGTCCTCTTGTAACGAGGGAAGCAGAGCCGGGGTCATTCTGGCCGGCCCAGATGATTTCATCCTCCAATACTCCCTCCGTATCAACTTCAAGGTCTCGAACAATGAAGCAGAATATGAAGCACTCATAGCCGGCCTCGGAATGGCTTGCAATGCAGGGGCACAGCGCCTCCGGATCTTTAGCGACTCTCAGCTGGTCGTAAATCAGGTCCTAGGGGAATATGAGGCACGAGATGACCGAATGGTTAAGTACCTAGCCAAGGTCAGGAATCTCATGGCCCTATTTGAAGAAGCCCTCATCCAGCAAATCCCCCGAGAAGAGAATTCCCAGGCCGATGCACTCTCCAAGCTAGCCTCCTCCCTCCAAGGTCTCGAGCAGATCGTCTTGATTGAGGTACTCCTGAAGCCAAGTATAGAAGACGAAACTTCTGATTCAATGGAGTCTCTACCTGTCCTGCTTCAAGATAACTGGATGAAACCCCTCGTTGAGTTCCTAAGGGATGGGCTCCTCCTAGAAGATCCAAAGGAAGCTCGCCGAGTAAGAACCCGAGCAGAGCGATACACACTTATCGAGGGCATCCTATACAAGCGCTCCTTTACACAGGTAGACGGTAGGCCTTATTTGAGATGCCTCTCCCCGGAACAAACCGACTATGCCCTGCGAGAACTTTACGAGGGCATCGGCAGGGCACATTCAGGGTCCAGATCCTTAGCCCGCAAAGTGTTGAATTATGGATATTTCTGGCCCACTCTCCTACAAGACGCCGAACGGCACGTTTGGCAATGCAGCTCATGTCAGAAGTACTCCAACATTCGTCGCCTCCCACAAGCTCCACTCACTTCCCTATCAAGTCCAATCCCTTTCGCAATGTGGGGGATGGATTTACTAGGGCCATTCCCACCAGCTCCCGGCCAGTTCAAATTCTTAGTCGTGGCAATCGACTACTTCTCGAAGTGGATAGAGGCCGAGCCCTTGGCCACGATCACCGAGAACAAGGTACTTCAGTTCTTTTGGAAGAACTTAATCTGCCGATTCGGTGTCCCTCGGGTCCTCATAACAGACAACGGAACTCAGTTTACAAGGGCTGCCTTCCGAGCTCTATGTGAAGACCTCGCCATCCAACACCGATTCTCCTCCGTTTTCCATCCACAGTCGAATGGCCAAGTGGAGAATGCTAACCGACAGATCCTCTCCGGTATTAAGAAGATGTTGGATAAATGCTCTAAAGGCTTATCGGTCAATCAGCTCCCTAACGTGCTGTGGAACTACCGCACCACAAAACGGACCCCCACAGGAGAGTCCCCATTCAATCTCACATATGGGTTCGAAGCTATGATCCCCCTAGAAGTTGGTCTACCCTCTCCTTGTCGAATGACTTATGAAGAAGAACAAAATGCCAGAGAGCTCCGAGCAAATCTAGACTTGATTGATGAGATCCGTCAAAGAGCTGCCATTCGTCAACAAAGCTACCGGAGAAGGATCGAGCTGGCATACAATAAGAGAGTCCGTCCTACCGACCTCAAAGAAGGGGACTTGGTCAGAAAGTTAGCCATCTCTTTTCCTGGTCAGAAGAGCAAACTAGCTCCAAATTGGGAGGGACTCTATAAGATCGCCAAAGTAGTTCAGCCCGGGACATACAGACTAGAAGACCTCGCAGGCAGAGAGATCCCCAGGACTTGGAATGCCGACCATCTTTTGAAATACCAAGATGGAGCACTAATGCCTCTCTAAGTATTCTGGGATGTCGAACCGTTCCTCTCCTTTTACTTGTATTTTTCCCTTTATTTATCTCTTGTAATAACGGCTCACAACTTTAGAAGCAGCCAACCATTAGTCATCAATAAAGAAAGCTTTTTCATATTTTACTTGTAAAATTGTTTGCATCTTTCTGCTTTTACTCTTCACCCTAACGATAGTTCGGAATCCAACACTTGGCTCGATTCTACTTCGCAAGTTCGCTCTTAAGCGAGCTAGAAGTGGTTCGCCATTCGGAACTGCTCCCACAACCGCTGAATAACTCTAACGATGGTTCGGAGTCCAACACTTGGCTCGATTCTACTTCGCAAGCTCGCTCTTAAGTGAGCTAGAAGTAGGTCGCCATTCGGAACTGCTCCCACAACCGTTGAACAACTCTAACGATGGTTCGGAGTCCAACACTTGGCTCGATTCTACTTCGCAAGCTCACTCTTAAGCGAGCTAGAAGTAGTTCGCCATTCGGAACTGCTCCCACAACCGTTGAACAACTCTAACAATGGTTCGGAGTCCAACACTTAGCTCGATTCTACTTCGCAAGTTCGCTCTTAAGCGAGCTAGAAGTAGGTCGCCATTCGGAACTGCTCCCATAACCGTTGAACAAACTCTAACGACGAGTTCGGAGTCCAACACCATTCTGAAGACGTGCCCTAGGCACGTTTCAACGGGCAAACCTAGTCTATATAATAAAACACAAAGAAAGCTATCAAGTGGCTCTCCTTCAATCCCCCAAAAATTAAAGGCCCAGATCTAACCTCACAAAACATATTTTTTCCCCAAAACTCAAATTTAAATCCCCCCCCCACCCAAAACAACTCCTTTATTTATTTAATTATTTCTCTCTCTCTCTCTCCTATTCAAAAAATTAAGAAAATAAAATTTAAAAAAATTTAAAAAAATTTGAAAATTTAAAAAAAATTGAAAATTTAAAAACTAAAAAATTTGAAAATTTATAAACTAAAAAAATAAAAACTTTAACAACTTAAAAAAAATTCAAAAAAAATCAAAAAATTATAAAAAATTATAATTTTTTTAAAAAAATTTAAAATAAAATTTAAAATTTTAAAAAATTAATTAAAACAATTAAAATTTTAAAATTTTAAAAAATTAAAACTTTAAAAACTTTAAAAATAATTCAAAAAATTAAAAACTTATAAAAAATTATAAAAAAAATTATATAAAATTTTAAAATATTTTGAATTATTTTTTTAAATGATAATTTTAAAATTTTTTAAATTTTTAAAAATTTTAAAACTTAAAACAAAATTAAAAATTTTAAATCTTCAAAAAAATTAAAATTTTTTAAATCTAAAAAATTTATAATTTTCAAATTTTTTTTAACAAAAAAAATTTTAATTTTTTTAAATAAAAAATATTTTAAAATTTTAAATTTTAAATTTAAAGTGTTGAAATTTTGAAAAATTTGAAAATCTCAAAGCAAATCCAAATCCAATGTCGAACACCAATCAATAGGTCATCGCCGATATCTGATCCGCTGCTGATTCCATATCGGTGACTCCCCTCCACCAAATCGAGCGCGAATATCAAGCAACTCCGTATCGGCGGCTCCCCTCCACCGAATCAAGAGCCTCTATATGCGATGCGACTACTCTATTTTCATCTCATTAACCGAATTCTTATTCTAATTTTTTGTTTTGTGTGTGCAGGGGATTACTCAGTTTTTTGCTGACTCGAACTTTGTGTGTGCATGGGATCTATGTTCTGAGAGGTATGATTGTTTTATTTTTTGGTTTAAAAAATTTTAATTTGTTGATTTATTTGATGAGTTTTTTATTGGTTTTGATTTAAGGTGTACGCAAGTGAGAGATGGATCATTTGGTGGCCTCAATTTGGGCTTCCAAACCATAGCAGGACAGGTAAGCTGACCAGCAACCTAAAATAACTTGGTAAATATGCAATATTAATTTCTTTACTCACTACAACACTAAACGTCTTTTCCGGCAGTTTTTTTTAGATTCCTTGGTGTTTATAAACGCCGGTGGATCCCACACCGGCCGGGGAAGCGGGCATCGTAGTAGATTTGGGGTCTACACCGGTGTTCATAGTAAACGCCGGTATAGGTCAAAACCTACCTCGACGTTTTAAAAACGCCGTCGTTTGGGTGTTTTCATTTTGGGTTTGTTTTCGGCCACCACCTACCCCAGCGTTTGTAAAACGCCGGCGTAGGCTTTTCAATTTTGGTTAAAATCTTCCCCGGCGTTTGTATACAATTTTGGTAAAAACGCCGCGGTAGGTATATAATTTTTAAAAAAAATTAAATTGAAAAAAAAACAAAAAACCTGCAGCACTCTTACAACCAAAACAAAAATATAGAGTTCAAATTATTGAGTTACAAAGAGTGAAAAAAAATATTTTCACTGTCAAATTCACGCAAAAATGCTACTAACTGAGATGAATCTTATCTATATAATAAAACACAAAGAAAGCTATCAAGTGGCTCTCCTTCAATTCCCCCAAAATCAAATGCCCAGATCTAACCTCACAAAAAACATTCCCCCCCCCCCCCCCCCCAAAAAAAAAAGTTTCCCCCAAAAACTCAAATTCAAATCCCCCAAAACAACTCCTTTATTTATTTAATTCTCTCTCTCTCTATATATATATATATACACACACACACACACACTTATGGAAACATGAACTTTTACACCCCAATTTATAATTATTTTTCAACATATACTAATGAAAACATGGACTTTTATTTACAACAAATTATTGTCATACTATTCAAACTTGAGCTATATAATTGTTGATTTACTGTTTACAAGGCTTTTCATATGCTGTATCATTCTAAAGACGTGCCGTAGGCACATTCCCACGGGAAAATCTAGTACTTTTATAATACTCATGAGATAACTATCAGTTGAAACCACAATATAAGTTCAAACATGATTATTTCATCACTAGTCACTCCTCTGTAAATCATAGTATGCAACTTCAGTTACATAATCCCTCTCATCATCACTTAAAACCAATGAGAAAGAACAATCTCATTTTCAAACCCAAGCAACACGCATGAACATTATCTTAGAAACTGATACTCATCTAGACATCATAATATAATTGTATATAAAGTTTAGATAAAAAAAATTCCATCACTAGTCACTCCTCAAAAAATCATAGTATACAACTTCAGATACATGATCCATCTCATCTCCAAATTCAGACAAAAAAGCAACTAACCCAACTTAATTTTCACTGTCAAAGAATTGTTAATCTTTCTATTTTCAAATAATTGTTAAACTAAACACAACTATCAAGTGCAAACATCAGACCCATCTCAAAATCAATCATAAAGATCACCAACAATTAACAATTAACCATAAAGACAAGTGTCGAGCAGCGCAAACATGATTTGAACTTTGCGAAAATCAAGTGCTTCAAGTGCTACAGTGAAGAAAATAATGCCAGGACACAATTACAATCAGACAAAACTAAATAAAGATCCATATTTTAGAAATAAACACCCTACACACTCAAGGAATAATATCTCTAAAGAGATATTATGCACATCATATTTTGTATGAAGGAACAATAGCAAATTCAGTTAACTTGCTTTACTTGGAAGTACATTGAACTCTTTCTAGAAATGGAAAGTATGGCTTAAATCCCTAGCCGAGAGTGTGATTGGTCTTTGTCCATGTACTTGTTGTGCAGTATCTCCATTATAAATTTTTTTGTTACATTGTAACAAAATAACAAATCGACTCGAGTCACTTCCCCTTACAATATGATTGAGATTTTTTGTTTTATGTGGATATTACCAATTGTGGTATCAGATATTGAACCAAAGCCTCCTGAACCTAGGTTCAGGTATACTAGTTATAGCTTAGTCTTAACTCCCCACAGCCCTGGACCATGAACATCCCCTACTATTTGGATCCATGGCAGTGATTTAGTTTTCCAGTGGAATAACATGTTAAATCACTAAGCTACCTTCCTTTTGGAGCCAATATAGTAAAATGTGATTAAGATGTAGCTACTAGATGTGGATAATAACATTACAATCCATTTCATCTTTCTCTATGAAGATTTTTATATGAGATCAATATCTGACATCCAAAAAATACATATTTCAAACCAAAAGATTAGTAAAACTAGATAGAAAATATTGTACGATCTATAAACAAAAAATACTTACAGGAAATATCTCACAATTAGAAGGCCAAAGAGTTGGATAAACTTGCAGAGTAGTCCATTTCATTAGTAAAGCAAGCATATAAAATTATAAAACATGTGCTTGTTTAAATAAATTTTTGCCAAATTTCCATATAGCATTGTGCTTCACAGTCGACTCCTCTTTGATATTGATGAAAATAAGTAATAACAAAGTGACACAAGCCAGAAGTACTGATAATGCTTTGCATCATTTATGCATAAGAGTAGACTATTACTATATGACTGTAAAAGTATCAGGCAAACAAAACTTTTTTGCTCATTGCTGATAAAGACAAATGTCAATTATTTAGATAATTAGAGTACTAATCTTCATTAGGTGAAGGCTTTAATGAAGTTCATATGGAGTTGGCATCAACAGCTAACGTATTTAACAGCCAACGTATTTAATAGGCCAACGTATTTAAACTTGGACTTATTTTATTAGATTACAGATTGAAGTCAAGAACTTGATGATTTAATAGGCCTATACTTCAAGTACTTGGGTTTGGATAAATCAAATCAGGGGAGTAGAAGGCCAGGTCATAGGTAAAGGTTGACTCCAGGGATGGACTGAGACACCCAACTGGTAATTGTAACTGCCAATCATTACGGAGTTTGGCTACACAATGATGGCCAAGGCAAGGATTTTGGAAAGGAGATGCAGACCTTTGTTCAGCAACATACAAATTGGTTTTGCACTGATCCACTTGAAGAGGTCCAGTTGCAACATGGACCAACTCTCCCAGCTCTCTCCCATCCCAAAACCTCAAGTCAGATATCATCATTTATTTGCAGTGAATAGATAAATAATGAATACTAATTAAGAAGGAACCACATTAGAGAGCTTAGAGGAAAAGTTAATATGTGCCCAAACAGTCAAAATTAAAAATAAAAATAAAAATAATGCTCCTATACATATAAGATATTAAGAATATCTCATGAAAGCATGTAATCAAGATATTAAGAAACTTTCGGAAATAGTAGGGCTGGATATGCTGGAGGATAAGTGTTATATCCCGCAACCTGAGGTGCTGAATTCAGCGCAGGCACCTATGGTTGGGCATAGTTTGCATACCCATATGCACTATATGCAGCCTGGAGGAAAAAAGAAGATATATGAGTAACTACCAAGCATCATTTAAAGTTTGATGGACTGAAAACCAAACATTGTATATTAATAAACAAAAATTACCATCTAGTAATGATTAAAAGTTGGAATTGGAACTGATCAGATAATAATTCAAACAATGTCAAATAATAGTGTAACAGGATATGTTAGAATATTAGGATCCACAATATCTCTACATCCATTTAGGCGATATATCTAAACATGTATCCTCCCCTCCCTCCATGATTCCAGTAATCATATATTCACCAAATACTGTGGTATACGCTCCGCTTAATGTACTATTACATAACAGTCTAAAAATAAGAAGTCCATACACACGTATCATATGAATACACACAAATGAGCATTTGGGTTCTGTTTTACAGCATGTGGTGCTACATCTACCAAGTTCAATGCAAGACAATTTGCTTGAAGTCTACAGTCTAGAGGAACATGCCATTGGATTTTTTAAGGTCAGTCTAAATTAACAGCATGCACAGAATAACTGATTGTTATTTCTTAACACATTCTCACATTCTCAAATATCCATCCTCATTTTAGATACCCAGAATTCTCAAATTCTATACTTCACAAATTAACACATTCTCAAATTCTCAAATTCTCTATTTTCCAAATTCTCAAATTCTCTACTTCACAAACTAACAAATTCTCTAAATTCCTAAATCCTCTACTTCACAAATTAACAAATTCCCAAATTCTCAAATTCATACCTAGGGTTTGCAAGATGGAGGAAGATGATGGTCATCGGAGAGATGGCGCGGGAACGGCAAGAGCGACTGGAACGACGATGTGGGAGGGCGTGGTCGGGGCTAGGGTTTATGAGAGAGACGTGGGGGTAGGAAGGAAAGGGGCGACACGATTTGGGCTAGGGTTTGTGATTGGGGCTAGGGTTTGTGAGAGAGAGAGGGGCTAGGCGACGTGGGGAGGGGGGGACGGGGGGCACGGCGACGGAGGGCGGGTGACGACGATGGTCGGGGGTCGACGATGGCCTGGGGGGATTTGGGTTCTTCAGCGCGCGGAAGAGAGCGAATTTAGAAATTCGCATGGATTAAGTGAGAGAGAGACAGATCGAGAGGGAGTTTGGGGGATAAAAATTCACACCTCTACACCGGCGTTTTAACAAACGCCGGAATAGGGGGGTGGATTTTTCTTCATTTCTGACCTAGGTTCTACCCCGACGTTTCTACCCAAATGCCAAGGTAAAATTGCCGGGGTAAAATCATTTTGTTGTAGTGACTACGAGAGAAAATAGTACTATCGTGAAGTGTTCCCTTCACTGGTTATTGGAAACCATGGATAACATAACATATAAGAACTTTTAGTGTATGTTTGGATATATAGGATTGGGATGACTGGAGTTTACCAGTGAATGGTGCAAATTCTTCACTCAAGAAAGACAGCTACAGTAAATTTGTTATTTATTCATTTTGATTTTTTTTTTTTTATAAAAGTGGGGAGACAAAGTGGAGATAAAAGAAATGATTAGCTTGGTGTAGAGTTTTGAGAACATCATGTATTTCATTTTGGTTGAAATAATAATATTAAGAGGTATTTCAATTGTAAACTGAGTCTCAGACAAACAAATATTTAGATTATCTGGTATTGTAGATACCTTCACATCTGCACTTGCGTTACCATTATATTTAGACATGCTCATAGTGGTTATGGGATTAGAGTAAGCTCTATAAAATCTATATGATAATGTCCTTACATAACTATTACAAGCATCTAAAAGTGATGCAGAAGTTAAAAAATATATATATATATATATTTATGCAGTGTTTCTAACAAACTATATGCATTCCAGATAAGTTCAAGTTAATGATCAATCAAGAAGGCGATGCTTAAAGGTAGATATAATGCTTCCTAATATAATATGTTTGCTATTTCAATTAATTTGATGGACCTCCAAAACTATTTTATATAATCAAAGCAGGTGAACCGTTCTGAAGACGTGCCGTAGGCACGTGTCAACGGGCAAACCTAGTACTATACAAAAGGCATAGAACACATAAAATGTGAGGAACATTTAAACAATAACACAGGTAATATGCTGCTCCCACAAGGAGATCCGCTAACTCTAAAGTCCATAAGATGCAAACCCAACCAACCCACAGAAAACACAAGCCTACATTGCGCAAATAATGCTAACCGGAACCCCACACACACACAAATGGAACAAACGAACTTAAGAAATGCATGGAACAAAGAAATGACCACGCAATGCCTATCGCAATCCACTAACTTTAAAGATCATAGGAAATAGACCCGAAGAGCTGACAAAATGAACAGACTGGAACTAAAGAACTCAACCTAACAGCAAATAAAGGATGCACAATAATTAGCAACCGTACACATACAATCTAGCGAGCAGAACTTAAACCAACCTCAACAAAAAACAACCAACTACAGGGGAAAAAGAAAAAAAGAAAAAAAAGAAAGAAAAAAAAAAACGCAAAGCAAGAGAAAAAAATATTAGAATGCGTTAATGGGTAGCAGACCACCTCGTTACAATGTTGAATACAATTGTGAGCTTCTCATAGTTGAGGCATCTACCGAGCTTGCATCTCTCTTCATAAGACAATATGGAGGCGTTGTTACAAAGTATATGAAGTTAAAAATGCAACTCATTAGAATTGAAGCCAGCAAAGGAGAAAAACAATAACAGACCTATGGAGCATATGCTTATGTTAAAAAGAGTGAGTAAATTTTATGATCATACACATTTTTTTATTTTCTCTCCAACCATTGGTCAAGAAAACTATAAATAATTCAAGGGCAATTCAAAATTTTAAGTAAGTTGGAATCATCCTCCAAATTCTCATAGATTGCGAAAAACATCCTGAACAAAATGATAGATACACATTTACTACAAAAAATTGGTATTTCTCGGATATAAATAAAATTAAGGGAACAAACATAATACTTTTTTCCCAAAATACTTAGGGAAAAGGGGATCACGTAGGTATTTTAAACAGTTAAATCTATTTAAATTTCTTATCATGTGTTATTGCAGCAAACAAAAAATTCCATGAAAGGAATATATAAAGCAAGCATTGCGCAGGCTTAAACAATATACTTCTAGTCTTATTCCTTTTATTCTTGAATCCCCCATAACTACAACGAAAGTTACTAATAAACTGTAATTCTAGTAAAAACTGCTCATGTGCATTCCTAAAAGTACAATATGTTTCAAGTCATGGAAGGAAAAAATATATCAGGAATATGATTTTTTTTTTTTTGAAGTAAAAAACCAAAGTCATCTTCCTTTTACCTCAAGATAGATAGCGAAAGCTCTCTAAAGTCGAAAATTTTGCTGTACTGTCCCACTTTTTGAAAATATTTAGCGGTCTACCCTAATTTCCAAAACAATTAGCGATATGCCCTTATTTAGAACACGTCAGCAAGAAACGTTATTGGAAAAACGGCATAGGTTATTTTGATGCCGTTCTTCCCAATAACGGCATATGTTTGAAAAAAAATTTACATGCCGTTATTTGGAATAACGGCATCAGTATATTTGTCTTACAAGTATGAATCTTCTAACTTTAAAAAGTTCTAAGTGTGAAAAAAACTTATAAACAATGCCGTTATCCTGAATAACGGCATTCGAATGACTGATGCCGTTATTGGAGATATATCAATATGCACTCTTGCCGTTGTTTGGAAACAGAAAGAATAAATAAAAAGTATATATATATATATATATATATATTGATATGGCTAAAAAATAGGATTAAATCGGGACCGTTCACATCGGACTCGAATCTTAAAGCTCAGGGGCAAAACGGTAATTTCACATGCAAATGGGTCCGAAGCGGGTACTGGGTCTCCTTCTCACAGATCCAATAACCCGCAAACGGATCCACATCAGCTGGGTACGAGTTTCAACCCGCTACCAACCCGATCCGACAAGATACAATCAAGGTCCCTGATTAGATCTAAATCAACGGCCATGATTCACAGCTATCTTTTCACTGGGGATTAGGGATTAAATTCCTTAACTGATTATAGGGGATATACCTTATCAGATTACATGCCTTATCTGATTACGGGGAATATTCCTTATCTAATCACGGGGATTATATTCCTAAAACCAGTCCCTAAGACGCCTATAAATACCCCTCACCCATCTCCATTAAGAGGTAATCAATCTTTCTCTAGTTAAACGCTCTTTCATAATCATTTCTGGTTACTGACTTGAGCGTCGGAGGGTGCGTCGCCGGGATCAACCCCGGTGTCTCGCACTTCCTTGCAGGTGAACGGCGGGAGTCAACGGTCAAGCTCCGGCGGAACAGGTTAGGTGTTTGCTATTCAGGTTTTCTACGAACTCACAAATTCATCTGTTTGCCCCCACACCGAATTTAGCGGCAACAGATTGGCGCCGTCTGTGGGAAAACATACGAATAGCAGCCCCTCCTCTTTCCGTCGACTAGATCTTCTCCAGCCATGCCTCCGAGAAAAGCCAAATCTAGGGGGTCCAACCGTGGGCCCCATCCCGCCGATCAGCAGGAGCCAGTCCCTGACCAACCCGTTCTGCAGCAGGAACGACCTCCGCTTCAGACGAAAGACATCCTTCAGCAAGATCAGCCCCTTCAGAATCAGCAATCCCCCAAGGGTCCGACCGGACCTCAGAATGCTGGTGCGGGGGGCTCCCGCGGAAAGCAACCTCTCCACCAAGACCGCATCTCCATACACAATGCCTCTACGGATTCCATGGCATCACACAATCCTCAGAGTCGGCAGAAGAAGGACGTGGATCTTCGTCACCGTCTGGACGAAAAACGGGCCCGAGAGGGAACCTCCCGCCACTATCGTCCGGGTGAACGATCTCCCCGTCACCGGGATTACAGAAGGTCTCCTAACCGTAGGGGGCGAAGGGAATCCCCCGAGCATCGCGGAAGAAGGCCACGCTCCCCCGTGGGTCGGCAGCAGCCTAAGAACGAGGAGGCACCAATCACCCGTGCCGAGTTCCAGCAGTTCCAAGCGACCATCCTACAAGCTCTCACCAACGCACCCAAGGCTCCATCTCCTCCCCCGGTCCGAAGCCCTCGCCGACGGTTCCCCTCTCCTCGTCCTGCTCCTACTAACTCCCGGCGTACCCCAAGTCCTCGTCGCTCCCGAAGCTACCATCGCCGCAGCCCTCGTTCTCCTTCGTACGAAGATGAGTCTCGAGGCTCGGCAGATCACCGTCGGAGGGATGACGCCATGTACCGCCGTCTTCATGAAGTAGAAAGGTGCCTGGGTCGGATAAACCGAGAAGAGGAGCTTAGGGGGAGGACCCTACGTCCTAGCCAACCCCCTTTCTCCCGAACCATAGTGGATGCACCTGTCCCGTTCGGCTTCAAACCTCCCCAATTTGAGACTTACACCGGGGAGACCGATCCAGTCGATCACATCGAAAGCTTTAAGACTTTGATGCTCCTCCATCAAGCTTCCGATGCCCTCCTCTGCAAAACCTTCCCCGCGACACTGAAGGGCCCGGCTCGAGAGTGGTACTCCCGCCTCGCACCGTCTTCCATATTCTCCTTCGAGCAGTTCGAGACACTCTTCATCACCCACTTCGTGAGTAGCAGGCGCACGGAGAAGACCAGCATTTCACTCCTCCAACTTAGGCAAGAGAAAGGTGAGAAGTTAAGAGACTATGTGAAGAGGTTCACAGCCGAAGCCAGGACTATAGCCTCCCTCGACCAATCCGTCGCAACAGCCGCCTTCCAATCCAACGTCTTCAATTCCAGCCTCCGCTCCTCTCTTGCTAAGAAGCCTCCACAGAACTTTGCCGACCTCCTTCTCAGGTGTGACAAGTACATTCGTGCCGAAGAGGCCGCCTACCCTCCAAGCTTCGGAGGGTCTGCCTCAGGGACGAAACGAAAGCTGGCCGAAGAAGATGAGGGCTCCCAAAAATCCCAGAAGGACAGCAATGGACAGCATCGCCCGACTCCTCGGTTTGAGAAGTTCACCCCCCTCATTGCCAACATATCAGAAGTCCTTATGGAGGTGGACAACGAAGGGCTACTCCGCGCTCCCCCGAGAATGAATACACCTGGCAAGAAGAGGAATAAGGATAAGTGGTGCCGCTTTCACAGGGACCACGGCCACGACACGGATGATTGTCGGGCTCTCAAGGAGGAGATCGAAGAACTCATACAGCGGGGGCACCTGATCCAGTTCGTCCAAAAAGAGGGGGCCGAGCTCCTCACCTGATCACCACCTCTTCCAAACGAACAGAAAGGCCCGCCGAGCTTCAAGACTCAGCTCCTCCCAAGAGGTCCTCACCTTATTGTAGAAGTAGGATTTTGATTTTCAATAAGGCCGATGCTTGTAACCTGGCCAACAACATGTAATAACGGCACGCTCTATTGAAGCAGCCACTTAGCTTATTTCAATAAAACCTTACGTTTTTCATTGGAAATTGTTGCTCTCGTTTCATCTCTATCTCTCCGAGTCACGACTCGCTAAAAGGTGAGTTCGGAGCCCAGCCTCTTCTACATGGCTGCTCCCACAACTTGCTAAGCACTTCACAATGGTTCGGAGTCCAGCACTCGGTTCGACTCTTCTTCCTCGGCTCGCCCACAGACGAGCCGGAAGTAGATCGCCGTTCGAAATTGCTCCTACAGCCGTTGAATGGATCGGAGTCCAACACTTGGCTCGATTCTACTTCGCAAGTTCGCTCCTAAGCGGACTAGAAGTAGCTCGCCATTCGAAACTGCTCCTGCATCCCTTAAACTAACCTCACAATGGTTCGGAGTCCAGCACTCGGTTCGACTCTTCCTCCTCGACTCGTCTTCAGACGGGCCGGGGGTAGATCGCCGTTCGAAATTGCTCCTGCAGCCGTTGAATGGATCGGAGTCCAACACTTGGCTCGATTTTGCTTCGCAAGTCCGCTCCTAAGCGGACTAGAAGTAGCTCGCCATTCGAAACTGCTCCTGCATCTCTTAAACTAATCACACAATGGTTCGGAGTCCAGCACTCGGCTCGACTCTTCCTCCTCGGCTCGTCTTCAGACGGGCCGGGAGTAGATCGCCGTTCGAAATTGCTCCTGCAGCCGTTGAATGGATCGGAGTCCAACACTTGGCTCGATTTTGCTTCGCAAGTCCGCTCCTAAGCGGACTAGAAGTAGCTCGCCATTCGAAACTGCTCCTGCATCCCTCAAACTAACCTCACGATGGTCGGGGTCCTATGGCTCGACTTTACTTCACCGGCTCGTCCTTAAACGGGCCGGAGGAAGATAGCCATTCCGAACTGCCCCCACGACCATCCGAGCTGAGTTACCCATCTACCGAGAAGCAAAGTTGCGGAAAATGTGCCCCAAAATCCGTGCTCGGATCTGCCGAACAAGATGCATCTACCGAGCAGCTAAGCAGATGAAGAGCAAGAAGAAAAAGAGACTAACGGGTCAGGGTCGGATCCAATACCCTCGGTCCGACCCATACCCTTCTTAGCTCCTTCATTTTTCTCCTTCTTCAGTCTTCCCGCCAAAGGTACCCAACACTTCTGCTCTTCTTCACTGTGCGAAAGAACGAGGCAGGGGAGAGAACCCGAATGCCTCTCCTCCCCTTCCTCTTTCTTCTCAAGGCCAAGCTCTTCACTCCGCTCGCCTCCAAAGCGGAGCTCTTCCCAACGAGTTCGGAGCTCACAACCCTCCCCTGGAGTTGCTCCTTGCACTCACTTCAGAGAATGGGTCTTCCCAGCACCTCTTCTCCTAGGAGTGGAGCTCCTCTTCAAAAATCTCCAAAACCAAACAGAATAGAGACAACTTCAGAGCTCCTCACCTCTCCCATATGCTGACCCATCCTCCCGAGCCGAGGAGCAGAGCTTCACCGACCTATCCCCTTCATCAACTCAATAAGCTTCTCCTCACGCTCGAGCCATCCGAACAGCCGAGCTACCGAACAGCTCAACCGAGCCTTCAAGGAACACTTCCTTCAAAACAGACAACTCAGCACCTCGGCCAACGGTACTGACCCTCCGAGCCGAGGTGCCCGGGTACCGACCCTCGTATATGGCAGAAAATCGTCCCGAGGCGGTCTCACCGTTAGATCATCTCCAAATTCGCACTCAGGCGTGATGGACGGATCAGATCGCGCCATGTCACACAAAACGACAAGATAACGTTTTCTCGAAACTCGTGCCTCTTGTCTCGTGATTCGCGCTATGATCGTGATCAACCGTCCAGATCGAGCTACGTAGCCGGGATCTGCCAATCTACCAACCTGCGGAGCGGCAAAAATCTGCCTCAAAATCCGTGCTCGGATTCGCCGAACAAAGCAAGCAGATGAAGAGGAAGAAAGAAAAAGAGGCTAACGGTCGGGGTCGGATTCGATACCCACGGTCCGACCCATACCCATCTTAGCTCCTTCACTCTTCTCCTTCTTCCCCAACACATCTCCTCTTCTCCACTGTGCGGAAGAACGAGGCAGAGGAGAGAACCCGATTGCCTCTTCTCCCCTTCCTCTTCTCCTCTTCTCCACCGTGCGGAAGAACAAGGCAGAGGAGAGAACCCAACTGCCTCTCCTCCCCTTCCCCTTTCTCCTCAGAAGTGCTGCCGATCCGAAGTGCTGCCGTACCGACCCTCGTTTATGGAGAAAAATTCGGCCGACCCCAGCTAGCCGTTGGATCATCTCAAAATTCACACTCAAGCGTGATGGACGGATCAGATCGCACCACGTCACCGCAAAACGACAAGATAACGTTTTCTTGAAACTCGTGCCTCTTGTCTCGTGATTCGCGCCACGATCGTGATCAACCGTCCAGATTGCTCTTCTACAAGTCAAGCTCTTCACTCCGCTCACTTCCAAAGCGGAGCTCTTCTCCACAAGTTCGGAGCACTACTTTCCCCTAGAGTTGCTCCTTGCACTCACTTCAAAGAATGGTTCTCCCCATGGCTCTTACGAGGGTCTTCCCAGCGCCGCTTCTCTACTGTGCGAGAGAACGAGGCAGAGGAGAGAACCCAATTGCCTCTCCTCCCCTTCCTCTTCTCCTCTTCTCCACTGTGCGGAAGAACAAGGCAGAGGAGAGAACCCAATTGCCTCTCCTCCCCTTCCTCTTCTCCTCTTCTCCACTGTGCGGAAGAACGAGGCAGAGGAGAGAACCCAAATGCCTCTCCTCCCCTTCCTCTTTCTTCCCAGAAGAGCTACCGACCTACCGAACAGCAAAGTGGAAAAAAATTCTCCTCAAAATCCGTGCTCGGATCTGCCGAACCAGATTCATTTGCAGAGCAAACCAGATGTTCCCAGAAAGGATCCGAGGTGCCGATCCGAGGTGTCGGGGTACCGACCCTCGTTTTTGGAGAAAAATCGTCCCGAGGCAATCTCACCGTTAGATCATCTCCAAATTCGCACTCAAGCGTGATGAACGGCTCAGATCTCGCCACGTCACCACAAAACGACAAGATAACGTTTTCTCGAAACTCGTGCATCTTGTCTCGTGATTCGCGCCACGATCGTGATCAACGGTCCAGATTGAGCCACGTAGCTCGGATCTCAAATCCGAGCTACCGAACTACCGAACCGCTAAGTGGGAAAAATTCTCCTCAAAATCCGTGCTCGGATCTGCCGAATCAGATTCGCCGAACAAACAAGCAGCTCAAAAGCAAACAAGAAGAGGAGTGTTAGGGGTTAACGGGTCGGGTCGGGTCGGAGGCCGTTCGGACCCAAGCCCAAACCGAACCAACCCCCCACGTCACCCTCTTCTTCTCCAATTCTCCCGCCAAAACCGATCAGAACAAAAAAAAAAAAAACCCAACTTCTCCATCAACGAAGCTTGAGCCAGCCTCCTCCCCATGGTCGAGCTCCACCTCCGATGAGCTCCACCTTTGCGAGCTCCATCTCCATCGAACCGAGCTCCACAACGCCGAGCCGAACTCCTCTCACTTCGACGAGCTCCGAGCTCTACATGAACGAGTTCCGAGGTCTCCTTTACAAGCTCCATTCGTCTCCGAGCACCACCATCGAGACCTCCCTTCGTGCCGAACCCCGCTGCCGAGCTCACCTCCGAGCTCCAATGGTGGCGAACCGAACGACCCATCACCAAGCTCCGAGCTCCGCTGCCGAGCCCCATGCCGAACCGAAGCCCCAAGCTCCGAGCACTACCTTCGCGAGTTTCGTTCGTGCCGGGCTCCAATACCGCCGTCGAAGCTCCGAGCTCCATGCCGAACCGAAGCTCCAAGCTCCGAGCCAAACCTTCTAGCTTCGCCACCTTCGGGAGAGCTCCACTCCCCCATCGCCAGCTCGGCCCATCCCCTTCCCGAGCTGCCTCCGTCGTCGAAGCGCCGAACTCCACTCCGCGCGACGAGCTGATTCGCCGAAGCTCCTCGCCGTGCCTCTTCCTCGTCGAAGTCTCGACGAGATTCACTCCGACGCGCCGAGCCCCTCGCCTCGCTCGCCGAACTCGCGAGTTCCTCGCCGATCGAAATCGAGCCTCCCACTGTCGAGCTCGCGATGACGAACAAGAAGCGAAGAGACGCGAAGGAGAAGAAAGAAGAGAAGCAGCGGAGAAAGAAAGAAGAAGAAGAGAAGCAGCAAAAAAAAAAAAAAGCCACGTGGCATGCCACGTGGCATCATCTCAGTGATCCGAACCAATTCAGCCGAAGTGCCGAAGTGCCGAACTCGTATTTGGAGAAAAAAAGAGCCCGGGCCACACGATCCGTCCGATCGTTCCAAAATTCGTGTCGCGACACGATCGACGCTCAGGAACGCGCCACGTGTCCCGATCGTGATCTGCCTCACGATGCGCGCTGATCTGATCATGATGGACGGCCAGAAACGCGCCACGTGTCCAGATCGCGATCTGCCTCACGATGCGTGCTCATCTGGTCATGATGGATGGCCAGAAATCTGCCACGTGTCCAGGTAATATTTAAATTATTTATTTATTTATTTAATTGTTTTTTTTATTTAAAAAATCCGAAAAAAATATTTAAAAATCGAAAAAATTAATTAAAAATTCTAAAAATAATTATTAATTCAGAAAAAATTATTTTTAAATTCTGAAAAAATAATTATTAAATTAGAATAATTAATTAATATTTTAGATAATTAATTATTTAATTCGGAAAATGAATAAAAAATTCAAAAAAATGAGGAAAAATTCAGAAAAATCTGGAAAAATCACCAAAAATCCAGAAAATTCTGAGAATATTTTTGGGCATTTTACAAGCCCATAATAACACTGTTACACCCCGAACAAGATTCCAAACTCCCTTAAGAACACCGATAAAATCCCGTACGCCATTAGAACAGTTAAACTACTCCTCAAAGGCTGATTACACTCAGTCTTTAGGAGTGGGGGGCTCGTGATATGGCTAAAAAATAGGATTAAATCGGGACCGTTCACATCGGACTCGAATCTTAAAGCTCAGGGGCAAAACGGTAATTTCACATGCAAATGGGTCCGAAGCGGGTACTGGGTCTCCTTCTCACAGATCCAATAACCCGCAAACGGATCCACATCAGCTGGGTACGAGTTTCAACCCGCTACCAACCCGATCCGACAAGATACAATCAAGGTCCCTGATTAGATCTAAATCAACGGCCATGATTCACAGCTATCTTTTCACTGGGGATTAGGGATTAAATTCCTTAACTGATTATAGGGGATATACCTTATCAGATTACATGCCTTATCTGATTACGGGGAATATTCCTTATCTAATCACGGGGATTATATTCCTAAAACCAGTCCCTAAGACGCCTATAAATACCCCTCACCCATCTCCATTAAGAGGTAATCAATCTTTCTCTAGTTAAACGCTCTTTCATAATCATTTCTGGTTACTGACTTGAGCGTCGGAGGGTGCGTCGCCGGGATCAACCCCGGTGTCTCGCACTTCCTTGCAGGTGAACGGCGGGAGTCAACGGTCAAGCTCCGGCGGAACAGGTTAGGTGTTTGCTATTCAGGTTTTCTACGAACTCACAAATTCATCTGTTTGCCCCCACACCGAATTTAGCGGCAACATATATATATATAGGAGAAGGTTCGGGTGAGAACCATGTCCTGGGGTGAGAACCTAAGGGCCTATCCCAGCCATTCATCTGTGTAATCTTAACGGTCAAGATTTTTTAAAATTAAACAATAAGATTAATTAATTTTTGCATTAAGATGTCAATCCCTTTAATTAAGGGATGGGGACCGCGTAATAAAAGGAATGAAAGATCACAGATTATTAGGCAACATATATTGCTTTTTTTATTTTATTTAAAAGGAATGTAGATCACAGATTATTAGGCAACATATATTGCCTTTTTTATTTTATTTTCAGCCGAACCACAATCTTCATCAGGATGAACAACATTTGTTGCTACGTACAATGTTGCTAAATATGAAATTTTTGTTGCTACGTACAATGCAGTTAGTTGCTATTCAAAAAACATTCAGTTGCTATATGGAAACTGACAGCATGTACAACATAAGTTTGCAAATTGATAAACAAACAATATATATATATATATATATATATATATATATATATATATATATATATATTCCTGCTAAAATATGCACTAGTTGTATCTACTTACAATACAGTCAGTTGCTATATAGTGAACGAATTGGTGAAGGAACGAATTGGTGATGATTCTGCAGTTGCTATTAATTTGGGATACAAAATCTTCTCGAATAGCAACTGTAATAATTATAAATAGCAACTGTAATAATTATAAATAGCAACTGAAATAATTATATAGCAATACCTGACCACTTAAACAGCAACTGTAATAATTATAAATAGCAACTGTAATAAACAGTAACTGTAAGGAACGAAATGGTGAATGATTTTGCAGTTGCTATTAATTTGGAAAACTAAATCTTCTCCAATATTTTACGGGAATAAATTATTTCTCTCTCCAGTTTGACCAAATTTGCCTTAACCGTCGCACACAAAAAAAGGCAATTTATAATTATTCCTTTTATTACGCGGTCCCCATCCCTTAATTAAAGGAATTGACATCTTAATGCAAAAATTAATTAATCTTATTGTTTAATTTAAAAAAATCTTGACCGTTAAGATTACACAGATGAATGGCTGGGATAGGCCCTTAGGTTCTCACCCCAGGGTTGGTTCTCACCCGAACCGACCCCTATATATATATATATATATATATATATATATATATATTTAACTAATGCCGTTATTTAGAATAACGACATCAGTTATAATTTTTATTTTTTATTTTTTTTAACTTATTCATCAGAGAGGATGAATAATAAGTTACTTTTTTATTAAAAAAAATTATAACTGATGTCGTTATTCGAAATAACGGCATCAGTATTGAGAATGTCATTATTTGAAATAACGGCATCTGTTATAAGGTTTTTCATACTTGCAATTTTTCCTCTAAGTGGAGACTACAAGCTCTCGAAAAACAAAACAACCTATGCCGTTATTCCAAATAACGGCATGCATTTTTTTTTCAAACAGATGCCGTTATTGGGAAGAACGGCATGAAAATAACCTATGTCGTTTTTTCCAATAACGTTTCTTGTTGACGTGTTCTAAACAAAGGCATGTCTTTAATTGTTTTGAGAAGTGGGACAGAGCGCTAAATATTTTCAAAAAGTGGAGTAGTACGGCAAAATTTTCTCTAAGGTCCACCAAACAGCATGTGTCCCTTCTCCAACACCGTCACATCCTTCTCCATGTATCTCCTGAGCGTCTGTCGCCTCTTGACCCACTTTCAAAAAAACATTTATCAAATTGACCCACTTTTCAAAATAATTACCTGACCCAGTTTCAAAAAATATTTTATCCAACCGATCCACTTAAATATAAAAACCCAAAAATAAAATTTCTAAATAAACTTTAGAAATTATAAACTACTAATAATTTATACGTGCATGTGCATCGCACGTCAAATTTCTAAATAAACTTTAGAAATTATAAACTACTAATAATTTTCACGTGTGATGCACATTTTAACAGATATATATTTTTAAAGTAAAAATTTCGGCGTAGTCTGACCTCGAACCTGAGGCCTCTTTATAATAGTTATGCAAGGACCATGGACGTCTTAATAAACTTTTTTTAAAAAATAATAAAATAATAAAATAATAAAATAAAAACTCTAATGTGGTGAGGACTCGAACATGAAACCTCTTTCATATTAGTTATGTACGTGCATCACACGCTGATAGATTTACAAATGACAATAAGGCTTTCTCCCATTATAATATTAGAGATTAGAGATAATATCCCTTAAGCTTCATTAAAACTGGATAATCCACAGAAAATAAAGAAACTAAGATTAAAAAATCTTTCAAAATTTAAAATAAGACAAGTTGATAGTAGACTAATAGAAAAAAAATATATAACTGATAATAAAATATCGGAATATTTAGTAATAACAAATAGAGTGACTAAATAACTACCTAAGAAAATATTAAAAAAAATATCATACAAGGTATTAGATTATAGAAACGAAGAAGCAAGTTGGTACTACCAAAACCTATTATCACATATAATATTAAATTATAAGAATTGAATTGGAATGGATAATATTCTAAAAGTAAATTCAAAAATGAAATGATAAATTGATATGGTAATCATTCAAGAGTTGGGAGAAGATTACAATGGCCCGAAATTTGTAGGAACTATTAAAAAATATTTAAAAATCATACATAAGAATATAAAAGAACTAAGTATATATATAACCGAGGACATAGAGGAAGAACTAGGCGTAACAGAAGAAGGTATGAAGGAGTTAGAAGTTCTAACAAAACTTAATATAAACATTCTAGAAATAGAAGATTTAAACGCAAATTCCAATTCAAAGGAAGTAGAGAAGCATTAAAGAATCTAGATATTACAAATGAAGAAATAAAAATTGACAAAAAAAAAAGACAAGGTTATAACAAAACCTACAGATAATCCAACTAATATGTACGAATACTTAACACCACCACCTAGTAAAAGTCCTTATCACCTACAATAGAAATGGCAAAATAAAAATAGAAGTAAGTTAAGGAAAGAAAAAGAAAAAGAAACATCAAAATATGAACCCACAGAACACTACGAAAAAGGAATAGCAGAAAATATAGAATGAATGGAATTTGAAAGCTTTCAAAGTTTCATCTTTTTGTTAAGAAATCTTTTGTTGGTTAATTTTTGCGTGTGTTCAAAGGACGGAGAATTGAATTCCATAAGGAATTTGAGAAAGTGTTCAACTAGAAAGTTGTAGTAGATGTTCTCACCTTTTGAAAATGTCCTATTTCGTTAAATTCTGACAAGTATAGCAAAAGTTATGAGCTTGGAAAGTTTCAGCTTTTAACTGTACTGTTATTGTTTGAAATGGTGTTTAACGAACTGGATTTTGAGTTCCGTACCGAATCTGAAAAAGTATTCAACTAGAGAGTTGTTATAGATATTCTCACCTTTTTAAAAAGTCTAATTTTGTTGAATTTCGATAAGCGCAGCACTGTTTGCTTCTAGGTTGTTAGAAGGCTTTTTATGTCGCTTTTGTGTACTCATTAGTAGTATGCTTATATTAAGCTGTTTGAAGATTTTTTTGTTGCTTCTAATTGTAAAAGATCAAGTTTTTGTTAGTAAACTTATACACGAAATTCTAGTTCATGTTAACTAGAGCTGTCGTGAATTATTTGTAGTTTGAATCATGCACTTGATTATGAGTAACAAGTATTCCTTGTGCTCATAAGTCGTTTAATAGGTATTGGTCCGTCACATATGTAGCTCACCTAGCTCGTATGTAGTTGTTTGTTCATGTGTAGCTCACTGGACTCGTATGGAGTAATTATCTTGAATAGTTAGGTGATGAGTGGATCCGAGGAGATTTTGTGAAGTCTAAGTGAGTCTTGGTAGATTGTGTCAACAATAGTTACACTCTCTTGAAAAGAGACACGTGCGGTACTTTTTCCTTATAAGTTGGAAGCACAGTGGCATGTCACGCTTGTTTGAATCTTTTGGTGCCGTCTCATGGCAAGTTGAGAAACGACTCTAGGTTGAGAGTACCTTGTAGCTCGTACGGCCCCATTTGATTAGTTAGGGTTAGTGACATCGTTAGGATAGTAACTGTTTATTAACCATTTTTATCTATGAGTTTCCGAAGGGTGAGAGTGATACCTTATAATCCGACTTCTCCTATAGGCCGACACTAGGTAGTGTTGTTGGAATGTATTCCCCTTTCAAAGGGATACGGGCGGTGCTTTTTCATGATTAGTTGGGAGCACGGGATCCGTATCTCGGCTATTAATTCTTGAACTGCCATAATAAGAACGAGAGGTTTTTCTAGGGAAATAGACCCTACGATTCCGTCAGGTTCTATGCCTTCCCATGACGAGTTGAGGGCACGGAAGAAGGTTGGCTAGTATCTTGTGGTTCGTGTTGGATTTTGAGCGAGGTCCGGTTCGCCAGGCAATAGTGGAAAACAGGGACACCATTATTGTATTGCAATAGCGGAACTAGAATGTACCTACAACCTTATCGGTCATGTAGTATTGTGTCAGGAACAAGATGGGTACAAAAGTAGAATTCATGACGTGGGTTCAAATCCCTATATATGGAGAAACGGCTTGTTATGAGCGTATGTAGTATAGGATGCATACTATTCTGGAAACTCGATTGCATTAGAATAAGAGTATCCTTGCATTAGTTAATCTTGCATTAGAGTCTAAGTCATAGCATACACTGACACATCAATTATATATACACGTTTCTTTTTTCATCAATCTGTTTGTTTAAAGTTGAGAATTGCTGCTAGTCATCAGCCTTAAAGCGTCAGTATATGTACTGATGTCCTCACTTCAATAGGCACTAGATTGCAAAATTACAGGTACTAGATTGCAGAGCTACAGATACAGAATTCAGGAGGACTCAAGGCAAAAGAAGCAAATTGTTGATTTTATTTCGATTATAATATATGTTGTAATTTATTAACTATTGAGAAGCATCCAAGTGAAGTACCAAGTGTTATGTATTATTCATTGTACTCTGATGTAATTTTTATTGAAAGTTTGTAACATTTGGGCTTGTATGGCATTATTGTAACACTGATGTAATGTATTGCAGTTTTATAACATTCAGACTTGTAATATATTTGTGTTGAATAAAAAATTTTAAATTTTCATGTTTTTCTGTGCATTGTGGCTAATTGAAAGAAAAGATTCTGGCTTATGTCACAGTTTCCCTGTGTATGGAAATCAGGGCGTTACAGAGTTGTATCAGAGCTGACTTCAATTTACAGTCTAACATAGTAGGAAAATTAAATTTGGATGCCTTCTAGAAGTCGGGTTTTAGCTAGTTGTAGACAATTATAATTTATAATATTGTTCCTTTCAACTTATGTTTTATATTTTTTCTATATCTGGGTTAATAGCCATATTTATTGCTTTCTATCAGATGACTTAGTCGCTAGAGAATTATCGGAAGTAGTCCACATTGAAGGCGTAATGAAGTAACATGGAGTACCAGTGTCAGCGATTTTGACCAAGATTCAAGAGTTACATCTCGATTTTGGCAGAGTTTGCAGGCAGCTTTGGGATCGATGTCGGGTTCTTTGGAGAACCAGTTCGTGGAGAAGCCACTTGGGAGCCAGAAAGCCGTATAAGCTTTCTTTCCCCGAGTTATTTAGAGTATGGATGTTTTTCTGTTTTCTTGACTTAACGTAGTTTTGAGGACAGACCTATTCTAAGGAGGGAATATTGCAATATCCCGGTCGGATAGTATATTGTATAAATTATTATTTTTTAAATTAAATTTTTTTAAAGAAAATCACTTGGTTTTTATAATAAAAAGTTATCTGGATATATATACTAGTAAGTATATATATGTATTGTATCAGTTTTGTGCACTTGTACAGAATCTTGGAAAATGCGTTTGTGAGAAAATGTTTAGAAAATCCCGGGCAGATATTAAAAATTATTATTTTATTTTTTATTATTTTTTTATTTTTTAAAAATTGAAATATTTTTTATGGATATCACCCGGTTTTGTTAATAAACATTATCTATACATATATACTAGTATGTATATATCTCTTCTGTATCAAATTGATACTGAAATCTTCCGAGCCGGTAATAAAATTATTTTATTTTTATTTCTCGGAATTAAATTATTTTTTTACAGATTGATTCGTTTTAACTAATAAAAATTATCTTTATAATCAGATATATGCAAGGGCGGAGGCACTGCTGGCCCAGGGTGAGCGGCCGCTCACCCTGGACTGGGCAGGCCACCTATAATAAGCCCATAGGATTATTGTTTTTGCTCCCCCTCATTTTGGCCCCCTCCCCTCTTTCGGCCCAAGAAAATTTTCAGCTGCTCCACTCCAGACCAGAGCTCCTCTTCATCTCCAGTCTTCACTCTCCTCATTTTCGAATTCCAACTACAAGTGACAAATCCAGAATCGAAACCCTAGATCCCCTTCCTCTTCGTCTCTTCAATCTCTTCATTTTTTACCACAATCGAAACCCTACATCCCCATCCTCTTTGTCTCTCCATTCTCTTCATTTTCGACCATAATCGAATTCAAAACCTTAGATCCCATCCATTCCCCAAATTTCCAAACCTCCATTTCCCAAACTCGTGGCTCCAAAGTCCAAAGGGAGGAAGTGGTGGAGCTGGTCCGAAACCCTAGCTATTCAGCCAGAGTCAGGTACTCATTCATTTCTCCCTTTTTTGTTTGGAATTTTTGGAATCTCTCTTGGTGAATCTAAAGTTCTACTGCAATTTGATAGTATGCAACTGATGATGTAAATTTTTCGCCATTGGCCTATATATTTATAGTGAATATTATTATTATTGTCATATGCATTTTGTTGAGAAAATTGAATAAGAACAAATTTTCAATGGATGAACTGGTGAAGAAGAAGATGACTGCACGTGGCTACCTCTAGGTACCTGTAAAGGTTAAAGCTTAGCAAAAATGGGTTCGTTGATATAATTGTAATAAATTTGTACAATGTACAAATTTTTTTGTTAAAAGTTTCATGATGTTTTATAAATAAGTAATTAGCAAAACACAGAGAGAGAAGGAGAGTTCATGTACAATTTTTTGTTGTTGTTGTTAAAAGTGTGAAGATGTTTAATAAAGAAAAAGACAGAGAAAAGGAGAGTTGGACATTAATCAGTTCACAATCAAATAAACACCCCCTCACAATTAGGACAAGTAAATATAAATATTAAAAATTTTTGCAAACAAATTGTAAGAAAAACATAAGGACTATACGAGACAATATCCTCATATATTCAAATCAAACACATTATAAATATCCAAAATCCTTATTTTTATTAGCCATGAACTTGTGCTAAACCACCTGATGGTTGTCAAATACCAACCGATCAAACTAAACTAAACTGGATTCAGTGAAGCAAAAAAATAGTCCTTATTAATAGGCAAATGATTGTGTACCTCGGCATACTTTTCAATATTGTGTACCTCGGTATACTTTTCTGTTCCCGCAAGTATCTATCAATAATCTGTCTATCTATCTATCTGTCTATCCATATGAGTGATCATTCGGTTATTTCTCTTTGGAACTAAAATTACTGATAGGTTTTTTGCTTGGTGCTTCATTTCCCTACCTTATGAAGGTATAGTTACCCTGTAAATAAATTACTGATAGGTTAATTATTTTACTAATGTAGGATTTTGGGAGTGGAAGAAAGTGTACAGGACGTATGTCAGAGGACATGGGCTTGGGATAAATCCTTCTTAAGATACTAGTTCTTCATATCGATACTCTCCCAGGTATGCTTCTAGATATCTTATTTTGTTCCTGTAATTTTTAGTTATCATGGCTAAATTTAGGTGAAAGTATGTTACTTTTACAAGCATGCTTGCTCAAGTCATGGTACCGTACAATCCGTAAGAAGATTTTAAACTTTAAACACCACACACGCAGAGATGAAACTTAGAAACATATTCACAAAATATGATTGTTTCCTGATAAAAGTTATCCTGCTAGTTTTTTCCTGATAAAAGTTATCCTGCTAGTTACTCTAAATCTTCAAAGCATCTCATGAAGCTCTCCTGACAAATCTGATGTATGGTCCACAAAATGAAGATCTAGATGCTACTGTACCTTGCATTAGTTACGTCTTATTTGGTTCATAAATTAGGGGGTTTATAAATTAGAATTTTGTTTGACACTAATTTAATTTTTGAACAATATTCAAACAGTTATGGATAAATTTTTGAAAAGAAAACCAAAGGAGGATGGTGATTCAAGTGTTCGTCCTCCTCGTCCTCGTGTAGAGCTAAACGTTGATGAATTTGAATCTGATCCTGAAAATAGGAAAAATATTTATTCCTTTGATGCTAATGATAGAGAGATAATTCGAAGGCATTATTGACAAAAAGGTCCGTGTCAACCAAAGTCTCATATTTTTCCTTCTAGGAATTTTGGCAACGAGAAAAGAAAGTTTCTTCCTAATTGGTTTCAAGAACACACTAATAGGACTTGGTTAGAGTATAGTATGTCTAAAGATGCTGCATTCTGTTTTTGTTGTTATTTATTCAAGCCCGAAAGTGGTTCGCAAAGTAGAGGTGACAAGTTTGTTGGTGAAGGATTCACAAATTGGAAGAAAGGACCACATAAATTCAAAGAGCATGTCGGGGGTCATAATAGCATTCATAATTCGTGCATGAAGAAATGTCTTGATTTAATAAATCAAATACAACATATAGATGTTCAATTTGTAAAGCTATCAAACAAAGTCCGAATGGAGTATCGTACGTGTTTACTTTCTTCAATAAAGTTATTAAATTGCTTTTACGTCAAGGATTTCAATTTCGAGGACCTGATGAATCTGATGAATTAGATAATCGAGAAAATTTTCTTGAAATACTAGAGTTTTATGCTGAAGATAATGAGGAAGTGAAAAATGTTGTTTTGAAAAATGCTCCAAAGAATAATAAGTTGACATCCCCAATGATTCAGAATGATATTGTGAAAGCAATAGCTGCTGAGATCACAAATGTAATCATGGATAATCTAGGAAGTGATTTATTCTCTATTTTAGTTGATGAATCTAGAGACATATCTGTGAAAGAACAAATGGTTGTATGCCTTCGTTATGTGAATAAACAAGGTTGTGTTGTTGAACGTATTCTTGGAGCAGTACATGTTTCCTCTACAACTGCTATATGTTTGAAAGAGGCAATTGATAGTCTTTTTGCTAATCATGGATTGAGTATCTCACGGTTGCGTGGACAAGGTTATGATGGAGCTAGCAATATGAAGGGTGAATATAATGGTCTCAAAACCTTGATTATGAGAGAAAATCAGTCTGCCTTCTATGTTCATTGTTTTGCTCATCAATTACAATTAGCACTTGTGGATGTTGTTCATAAATATAGGACTCTTGCCACATTCTTCAACTTAGTTACAAAATTATGCAATATTGTTGGAGGTTCAGCAAAACGACATGATATTCTTCGGGATAAACAGTTTGAGAGATTGATTGCAGGCATAAGTAGTGGTGAAATTGAAACAGAACGAGGATTGAATCAAGCAGCTTCACTAAAGCGCTCAGGAGACACACGTTGGGGATCTCACTTTCATACTCTTTTAAGTTTAATTCACTTGTTTCCCTCAATAGTTGAGGTACTTGAAGTAATTGATGAGGATGACCTACATGGAGATGCAAATATGCTATTGAAGTTATTTGATTTTGAATTTGTATTTATTTTGCATTTGATGAGAACAGTATTGGGAATCAGTAATGAGTTGTCTTAAGCATTACAGAGAAGGGACAAAGATATTCTAAATGCAATCAATCTTGTTGGTGTAACCAAAAGACAATTGTAGAAATTGAAGGAAAGCGAATGGGAGTCTATCTTAAAGGAAGTTTGTGAGTTTTGCAAGAAGAATGAAATTTCATTTCCAAACATGGATGTAACTTTTGTAGCACTTGGGAGATCACGTCGTCGAGCCGAGGAATTGACAAACCTTCATCATTACCGTGTAGAGATATTTTATGCAGTGATCGACTTACAACTTCAAGAGTTGAACCATCGCTTCAATGAAGTGAATACCCAGTTGGTGTTATGCATTGCTTGTCTTGATCCAAGAGATTCATTCTCTGCATTTGATAAGGTAAAGCTACTGCAATTTGCAAAGTTTTATCCAGTTTATTTTTCTCCTACTGATTTGATGGCTTTAGGTTTCCAACTTGATACATACTATGAAGATGTCACACATGCTGATGAGTTTTCTAATCTGATTGGAATTAATGATTTGGCTCAAAAAATGGTTAAGACTAGAAGACATATTGTTTATCTATTGGTGTATTTACTTATAAAGTTGGCATTACTCCTACCTGTGGCAACGACAACATGTGAAAGAGCATTTTCAGCTATAAAGCTTATAAAAACATCGCTTCGCAACCAGATCGGAGACGAATGGTTTAATGATTGTTTGATTGCATACGTCGAGAAAAAGACATTGAAGTCAATCAAAAATGAGGATATCATGAAAATGTTTCAAAATATGAAGTCGCGTAGAGGAATTTTGTAATAAAACAATGTGTTTAATTGCTTTTGTAATATAATTGTGATGTGAATGTTTAAAGACTTTTATAAATTTTTAGTTCCTGTGATTTCGCTCCTGGTGGATGAAAATCCTGGCTCCGCCACTGGATATATGTACGTATTTGAATCGTATCAATTTCGTATGTTTGTACGAAATCATGTAGTATGTGATTTTGGGAAAATGTCTCTTATTTTTTATCCATCATGATGAAATAAAGGGTTAGGGATGAGTAGAGTGTTGATTGCAAATTTATTGGGTTTGATTGCGATATTTATTTGCAAATATATCTCATGGCTCTCTCTCTCTCCCTCTACAAAATGGCCGGCCAACCCTAGGGCTAAAAGCCCTCTTTAATTTTGTGTTTCTCCATCTCACTCTCATCTCATTCTTTCTCTTTTTGTTTTGTTTTAAAGCTTAGAAAAAAATTGAGAAGAAAAAAAAAATAGAGATCAAATCAAAAGAAAACGAGGGGTTGATTTCATGGGTTCCATTTCTTGAAGTGTTCTTGAGGAGAAAGAACAAGGAGCAAGGAGGAGAAGGTGAAGCAAGTTATTCCTACACGATTGGGTGGGGGTTTCTCACCCATGCTTGTTTTAGTTATTATTATTGTTAGTATTGTTAAAAAAATTGAACTAATTATATGTGCATGTGAATGTTTATGGACTAGAATAGAAGGCATACAAGATTGAAGTGGTAGGATGCAAAATAAAGCGATTAAGATTCAATCTTTGTAGTTGTATAGTTAGAATTAATTACCTATGCTAAAGGTGAAATTTTGACCCCAAATTAATTTTAGTGGCTCTTATATGTGTTATTATCATACTCTAATTTTTATACATTTTTTTGAGTTATTTGATGGGTTAAACGAACTGTTTCCCCAAAACAGCGAGAGTTTCGCAAAAACAACAAACCTACTATTTTGGGGTTAACATCGACATATGTTCAAGGGGCTGTATTTGGAAAAGTGATCAACTAGGAAGTTGTAGTAGAGACTCTCTACTATTTGGTTAAATTCCGATAAGTGGAGCAAAAGTTATGACCCTTACAAAATTACAGCAGCTTGCCTCTTGGCCAAAAGCTCGCTGTTTAGATGGTTCTAAGTTTTTGCACCTCTCATTGAATGAATCTGAAGAAGTGTTCAACTAGAGAGTTGTAGTAGAGTCTCTCACCTTTACAAAATGTCCTATTTTGTTAGATTCCGATAAGTGGAGCAGAAGTTATGACTGTTTCAAAACACAACAGCCAGCTTTTGGCTGAATGCATGCTGTTTTATTTACTTGATGTTTTTGTACCTCTTACTTGCTGAATTTGGAAAAGTGTTCAACTAGAGAGTTGTAGTAGAGTCTCTCACCTTTCCAAAATGTCATATTTGGTTAGATTCCGATAAGTGGAGGAATAGTTATGACTGTTCCAAAACACAACAACCAGCTTTTGGCTAAATGCTTGCTGTTTTGTTTACTTGATGTTTTTGTACCTCTTACTTGCTGAACTTGGAAAAGTGTTCAACTAGAAAGTTTTATTAGATATTCTCACCTTTCAAAAATGCCCTATTTGGTTAGATTCCGATAAGCGGAGTAAAAGTTATGAGCTTTACAAAATCTCAGCAGCTGGCCTTTTGGCTAAAAGCTCGCTTTTTGTATGGTTCGAAGTTTTTGCACCTCTTATTGATTGAATCTGAAGAAGTGTTCAACTATAGAGTTGTATTAGAGTCTCTCACCTTTCCAAAATACCCTATTTGGTTAGATTCCTATAAGAAGAGTAGGAGTTATGATCTTTGCAAGTCACAGCAGCTAGCCATTTGGCTGAAAGCTCGCTGTTTGTATTGTTCGAAGTTTTTGTACCTCTTACTCACTGAATTTGGGAAAGTGTTCAACTAGAGAGTTATAGTAGAGATTCTCACCTTTACAAAATGCCCTATTTGGTTAGATTTCGATAAGCAGAGTAGGAGTTAGAAGCTTTCAAAGTTTCAGCTTTCTGTTAAGAAATCTGCTGTTGGTTAATTTTTGCGTGTGTTCAAGGGACAGGAAATTGAATTCCATAAGGAATTTGAGAAAGTGTTCAACTAGGAAGTTGTAGTAGAAGTTCTCACCTTTTGATAATGTCCTATTTCATTAAATTTCAACAAGTATAGCAAAAGTTATAAGCTTGGAAAGTTTCAGCTTTTGGCAGTATAGTTATTGTTTGAAATGGTGTTTAACGGACCAGATTTTGAGTTCCGAACCGAATCTGAAAAGGTGTTCAACAGGAGAGTTGTGGTATATATTCTCACCTTTTAAAAAGTCTAATTTTTTCGAATTCCGATAAGCACAGTACTGTTTGCTTCTAGGTTGTTAGAAGGCTTTTTATGTCGCTTTTGTGTACTCATTAATAGTATGCTTATATTAGGCTGTTAGAAGATTCTTCTGTTGTTTCTCATTGTAAAAGATCAAGTTTTTGTTAGTAAGCTTATACACGAAATTTTAGTTCATGTTAACTAGAGCTGTTGTGAATTGTTTGTAGTTTGAATCATGCACTTGATTATAAGTAACAAGTATTCATTGTGCTCATAAGTCATGTAATAAGTATTGGTCCGTCGCATACGTAGCTCACCTGGTTTGTATGTAGTTGTTTGTTCATGCGTAGCTTATTAGGCTTATATGGAGTAATTATCTTGAATAGATAAGAGATGAGTGGATCCAAGGAGATCTTGTGAAGTCTAGGTTGAGTCTTGGTAGATTGTGTCAACAATAGTTACACTCTGTTGAAGAGGGACACGTGCGGTGCTTTTTCATGATAAGTTGGAAGCACAGTGGCATGTCTCGCTTGTTTGAATCTTTTGGTGCCGTTTCATGAAAAGTTGAGAGAATGACTCTAAGTTGAGAGTACCTTGTGGCTCATACAGCCCAATTTGATTAGTTAGGGTTAGTGACATCGTTAGGGTAGTAACTGTTACTTAACCATTTTTATCTATGAATTGCCGAAGGGTGAGAGTTGGTGTTAAAGGTGATATCTTATAATCTGACTTCTCCTATAGGTTAACACTAGGTGCTATTGTTGGGATGTATTCCCCTGTCAAAGGAATATGGGCGGTGCTTTTTCATGATTAGTTGGGAGCACGGAATCCGTATCTCGGCTATTAATTCCTGAACTGCCATATTAAGAACGAGAGGTTTTCCTAGGGAAATAAACCCTACGATTTCATCAGGTTTTATGCCTTCTTATGACGAGTTGAGGGCACGGAAGAAGGTTGGCTAGTATCTTGTGGTTCGTATTGGCTTTTGAGCGATGTCCAGTTCACCGGGCAATAGTAGAAAATAGGGACACCACTATTGTACTGCAATAGCAGAACTATACCGTACCTGCAACCTCATCAGTCATGTAGTATTGTGTCAGGAACAGGATGGGTACAAAAGTAGAATTCATGACGTGGGTTCAAAACCCTATATATGGAGAAACGGCTTGTTATAGGTGTATGTAGTATGGGATGCATACTATTTCGGAAACTCGCTTGCATTAGAATAAGAGAATCCTTGCATTAGTTAATCTTGCATTAGAGTCTAAGTCATAGCATACACCGACACATCAATTATATATACACGTTTCTCTTTTTATCAATCTGTTTGTTTAAAGTTGAGAATTGCTGCTAGTCATCAGCCTTAAAGTGTCAGTATATGTATTGACATCCCCACTTCAATAGATACTGGATTGCAAAATTATAGGTACTGGATTGCAGAGCTACAGGTACAGGATTCAGGAAGACTCAAGGCAAAAGAAGCAAAGTGTTGATTTTATTTCGATTTTAATATATGTTGTAATTTATTAACTGTTTAAAGCATCCAAGTGAAGTACCAAGTGTTCTGTATTATTCATTGTACTCTAGTGTAATTTCTATTGAAAGTTTGTAACACTTGGGCTTGTATGGAATTATTGTAATACTGATGTAATGTATTGCAGTTTTATAATATCCAGACTTGTAATACATTTGTGTTGAATAAAAAATTTTAAATTTTTCTGTTTTTTGTGTATTGTGGCTAATTAAAGGAAAAGATTCTGCCTTATGTCACGGTTTTCCAGTGTTTGGAAATCGAGGCGTTACAAGAAGAATGGGTAAAAGCATCCCTAATAGTAGGATTTAGACAAAACCTCTCAGGAAATACATTTAAGAAATTTATAGAATCAACTTTCATAAGAGTAGTAGTAAAATGGTGCAATGGACTAACAAAAGAAGAAAGAAGTAATATCAGAAAATAATGACCAATTGATGACGAAAGAACGGAAGAAAATTGAGCACTAAGAACATTATGACTAAAAGAAATAATTAAAAATTACGAGAAAACAATAAGAACAGAATTCAGTGTCGACGAAAAAACAGAAGGTCATAATAAATAAAAAAAAGAACCAAGCAAGATGAAGACTAAGCAATTTAGAATATGCGACATGTGTTATTTTTGACAACTATGCTTGCAAATTCAGAGAATATTTCCAAAATAGTTATTATACAAAAGAAGAAAAAAGTTCAATATTAGACTCATTTTTCATAAAACTACTAGATTCATGGAGTGTAAACATATATAGTGTGTATATAAATGAAAAGTAATTCCAGAAATAGATACTTTTGGATATATGACACAACTTGTAAAAGATTATAGAGATAAAGTATGTCAATAAGCTAGATCAGCTATTAAATATTATAGAATTTATAAACAAAGAATTTGTTGTAAAGAAGCAAGACCAAATCATTGGGGATGTAATAATACCAATAATTATACAAAAAGACGTAAACACAAATTCCAAAAATATAAACCAAAATCCAAGAAAACTTTTAAGAGATATAAAAAACCATATAAAAGATACTTTAAAAGAATAAATTGAAACAAACATTATCTGAAAACCCCCAAAAAATGTTATTATTATATATGTAGAGAAGTATGACATATATCACCAAATTGTCCTAAAATGATGAAGAAAAAAATGTCAAATACTTGAAGAAATTGAAGAAATAAATAATATAAACTATGAACCCATCAAATACGAGGAAGACTGATCAGAATTAAGTGAAGATGGAGAAATAATGGTAATAGAAGAAGATAGTCAAAGGAGTGAAGATGAAATAGAAGAATGTGGAATAAACATGATAACAGAAATAACATAAGTATGAGAATAATTAGAAAGAGAAGAAAATAGTGAAGAAGTAAGAGAAATAATGATTTTTGACAAACAAAAATATGACAAAATAAGAGCAACCAAACTAGACATAAACCCAAAAAAAATATTTAAACTTCCAATATTTGAAAGAAAAAGAAATACCATAATAATAGCTAGAAATAATGAACAACCAATAGATATTGAACAAGCTCTAGGAAAAACTATAATTCCATTGATAACAGAAAGACTAATAATACAAGAAATGGAAAAAAAATAAGTCTGAAAACCAGAAATACATTAAGACACGTACATGAAGGAGCTGTACAAATAGTACTAAAAACTTATTTTAAGGAATGAATAAATACACCCTTAGAAATACACTTAATGGACGACACAATAATATATAGTACACATGACGCCTTAATAGGAAGTACAGGGAAACATAATGTACAAAAAAATAAAATTTACAATAAAACCTAATTTCTTTATAAGTATGACAGAGAAAAATAAGGATAAAAATTTGGTTGTATCACAGATTATCAGGAATAGCAATGATAGAGAAGAGTAAGGTTATGTGTATACAAATAAGAAATATTTATGCTTTTACAAGTAAGAATGAGGTAAAAAACAGAAATACTGATAACTTTAAAATAGAATCACTATTTCGAGAAATCATAAGATACAAAACAACTAGAGAAAACCCTGAAATAACCATACCAAATTATATAGAATTTGATTTTAACAAATCAAAAGATATTGCAAAAGGATATGCACCACAAATAATGTTTGAGAAATGATTGTTATCAATAAGAAATAAACAACAAGCATTGGACGCATACCAATAATCAATACATTAGATAATAAAAAATAATCAATTTAAGATAGAAATAGAATATTATGACAGTGAAAAATGGAACAAACAAATAGCCTGTATTGATACAGGAGCTACTAATTCACATATTAAACAAATAAATATAAAAACAATGGAATTCATACCATTAGAAAACCCATATTACTATTTAGACTATTATAACAATAGACATCTAATTGTCCATAAAATAATATTACCACTAAGGATCACAGTGGAAATGAAATGTTATTATATCTATATGTAGACCCAGAGCATAATGTTAATGAAATGTTATTAGGAACTGACTTCTTTACATCAGTACAACCATACTCAATACAAGAAGAAAAAATAACAATAACAGTAAATAATGAGAGTATAGTAATAAATAGGATATTGTGTAAAGGAATCTGTCACACCCAGCTTCTCAAAATACGAAATACGAGTGCGTAACGTAGACCCAGCAAATGATGTAAACACCATCCATAAGCTGTATCAGACTAACTCAAAAATATGAAATAACAATCACAACCACGCAAGAAGATATAATCACATAAACAAAGATCAACTTCAATAATAAATGAAATAATCCAAATAATAATATCCAACATCTGGGATAAAAATAAACTCCGGGTCATAAATCCCAAAAACAAAGTATAATATCAAGACAATGTTCAAAGAAATAAATCTAGCAATAAATTAATTCAAGCAATCTAATCTTGGACTCCATCTTTTAGAATCGTTGCTCACCAATTCCTGCTGGTATTGTTCCTCCAGTACCTGTAAATTATTGATCTAAAAAGAAGAAAATAATATCCTTAGAGCAAGTCATGAACAGCAAGTAGAGGAAAACAGAGAATAATAAGAAGCATGTATGTCAAAGAAAAATGGACGGGATCAAAGTCAATAGCAAAATTCAAAGATTGGTAATAGTGTCAAGGGTTTATGTTTAATCATGCATTTAACTTATAGTTTCAATTCAAGTTCAATATTGGTGACAATATATGGGATCGAGCATAAAATGTCAAATGCAGGTTATTAATCATTTAATTAGCCTATCTAGTGCACGTGCTACTGCGTTCCATTCCACAGGTTCGGTGCAAGCACACAGTGTACGCTTTTGACTGATGGTGAGTTCACGGTGCGTGTACTCGGCCCAGTAATCAGTGTTTAATGTTCAATGACAGTGATTATCAAGTAGTATTTTATGGCCGCCAATCAGTACGAGTCAAGCAGTAGGGCCCGACCGAGTACAGTTTTCAATTGTTCACTACCAAGTCATCCCATAATACCCCGACTTGTTATGATTTTATTTCATCCTATGTGAGCATGTAAGAAGGTGTCAATGTTGTATCATGCTAGGTGTGTCTAATTCTACTCATTATAGACAAATCAAGAAGCAAGCATATTAAATCAACACAAATCATACAATCCGGACAGCATGACGTTACCGTACAAAAATACAGATTACCGCTACTACATAAAAGTAAATCTGGATCCGTCAGAGATTCTAGAAAATAGACTCTCTGCTGGTTCTAATAAATATATATACGACATATAAAAGTTACATAAACTAGGGTGAAAATTCTATTCTTTTCAGATTTTAGGTTCAGGCAGCAAGTTATAAATTATGTTCACCTATATGTTTTAGATCAGAAAGCTCATCAATTAAATCTACAAAAATTCAGGGTGGTTCCTACACATGTCTAGTCTTAGCCAAATTTATTTCATATTTTTATTTTACAGTTAATATGTTCAATTTAATTATGAAACAAAAAGATATGCATGAATTTGTGAATCTGGAAATTCAGACACAGTTGTACTAAAATAAAGATATCTAACAGATTATAACTCAAAATTTAGATCCGTTAAAAGTTCTGGAAAATAGATTCATGGGGCTATAATTCATGTTTAGAAATTTATTTGATATTACAACAGAAATATGGTCAAAAATCTGATGCAAAAAGGAACAAACAGCAGTCCAGAAAATAATTCGATACAAATAAGCAATAATCTCATCATACAAATATATAATTCATGCTAATTAATAATCAAGGTGATGCTAGATGTTTAACATGCATAATTCCAGTTTTAAGATGCAATTTCACATCCATGGTAATAAATTTATTAATTCAATTCAATCTAACATATCCAACTTATCAAACAATTCTATAACACATGGATCTAGTTATTTTTCATGTAAATATGCATATGCAATGTACAAGAGGGACTAGGTTTTAGATCAAAGATGTAGGCACGATGTTTAGAATATATCGGGTTAGCTCGTGTAAATCCTAAATAAACTTAACGGAATTTCAAAAAACAATATGATAAAAAGATTTGGATCTACTTGCAGAGATCAAAAGATCTTGAACAAAATAATAAACTAGTTCAAGACGAGACTTGCCTTCTAGTTGTTAATTTTGAATATCTAGGATAACGGGATGAGAATCCCGGGCGACAAACCATAAACACAGAATCACGTGCAACTGCGTGCAATCACCCACACACAGAACAACAAACACAGAAACACACCCACACAGCAAAACATCAGATCCTCTAATCCACGCACTAAACACCGGATCAAGATCACACTTCCACAAACAGCACACACCGAAAAGAAAAAGCCCAACTCTGCTTCTTCTCAACCGCGACAGAGAGAGAGAGTGAACGCAATGGGGGACCAACGACGCTCGTGGTCGAGAAGAGACGGTAGCAATGAGTGCGAGGGGCGGCGAGGGTGCTCAGGGTGACTAGCTGCGGCACTACGGTCGAGGAGCGACGCAGCGATGGGAAACGGCGGCAACGGTGGCACTCTGTTTTGCGATGAAACAGAGGAGGAGACGGCAGGGCGTTCGGGTCTCGGGACGACAACGACGAGGCGAGGGGGATTCTTCGGTGGTTGCGGGGAGGATCACGGTGGTTGAAAAGGTCAGGGGTGCGAGGTTGAAGGGGTGCAGGCGATGGGCTCCGGTTGGCGAGGTGATCGGAAGGCGATGGGGATGGTGATGATGACGAGGAGGGTGAGAGGTCGAAGAGGCTAGGGTGATGAGGTCGAGGTGGTGGTCGGAGACGGGATCGGAGAACGGGATGGTGATGGGTTGGAAACGAAAAGGAAACAGAGGTTGGGGAAGAGGGTGAGCGGCGGGGGAGGAGAGAGAGAGAGGATTAATTAATTAGGGTTAAATAATAATTAGGGTTTAATGGGGGTATTTATATGGTAATTAAGAAATTGGGGTTTTGGGTTGCGGGTTAATAGGTTGCGGATACAGGTTTAGGCTCCAAAAAGAGATGAACAAATATAAATCGAAGAGATGAACATATAGTGGAACAATTCAAACTCAAAACACAAAGAGCAAAATTTGCATTGAGCCCAAAAAAATAGCAGGATTCAAGCCAGAAGAGTACGGAATGATCAAAGAGAATAAATGAGCCCAAGAAAAGCTAAAATTTTATTATTCAAAGGAATTCAGATACAATAATCAAGAAAAGAAATAAAATACAATAAAATCAAAAATAGAAAAATCGGGGTTATAGGATCCATTAAGAGTAACAACAATTACACTATATATATACTAACAGAATTTGTATACAAAGGATACAAAGCAAGAAACTATCATAGTCTAATAGACACAGGAGCATGCACTAGCTTATGCCGTAAAAATATACTACCAAAATGGAAACAAGATGAAAAAAAAAACAATATCTGGATTAACAAGACAAACCGTTATACTTGACAGTTACCAACAAAATGTTACTATAGATCAGTCTACCGAGGTGGATCCTTGACCTCTTTTGTTTGTTGTTTCTGCTTTCTTCTTTTTTTTGAATGCTTTTGTATCGATGCGTAATAGCGGACTGACGACCGCTTTTGTATCTTTACTTTTAGCAATGAAAAAACTCTTTTTGGGCACAGTGAAGCTCTCTCTCTCTCTCTCTCTCTCTCTTTTTGACTTAGAGCTATCTTGTAGCTTTCACGCTTGAACTTAGAGCTATCTTGCAGTTTTCACACTTGAACTTAGAGCTATCTTGTAGCTTTCACGTCTTCAAGTTAGAGCTATCTTGTAGCTTTCACACTTTAAGTTAGAGCTATCTTGTAGCTTTCATGTCTTCAAGTAAGAGCTATCTTGTAGCTTTCACACTTAATTTAGTGCTATCTTGTAGCTCTCGCACTTTAGGTTAGAGTGACTTATGCTTCTTTCTTTGGTTGTCAGGTCTTTGCACTCCCTGTACGTGTTTCTCATGATACTGGGATGTCACAGCTTCGTAGCAAGCTCCATATTACTGAGTTGAGACTCTCTCAGTCTCGGAAAAGACTTTCAAAAGCCGAAGTGGAGCTCAGCCACTTGAGAAGAGTGTTATCCTGTCGAGAGATAGCACCGCGGTGTGGTGATGAGGCTTCGAGGGAAGTACCCCCTATTGGGGTAGAAGATAATCCTTCGGGGCAGGCAACTACTAGAGAGCCTTCAAGAGTTAAACTCCTTTGACACTCCCTACTTTCGGCTACCACTGAACGAGACGGGTTGAAAAACATTGTGTCGAGAGAAGTATGGAGGTCACCCATCTTAAGAGGACAATTCTCGAGTTTTCCATAGGGAGTGTGCCCCGTTTGAAGCTTAAGGTGAAGGATGATTCTCTCAAAAAGAGAATAGTTGACCTAGAGATAGAGGTTCACCAACTGAAGAGGCTTCTTGATGGTGGCAACATCAGGAGCACGTTGTGCTCGCGAGAGGAGCGTACCCAAGGAAGGTCGTTTCATGAGTTGGCTCTCTGTTTGCCCAAAGTCCCGCGAGTCCCAGGAGACGCTCAGAGCGAGTAGCTGGTTCGTCCAGCGGGGCATCGGTTGGAGGGGCCACTAGGACCATGGGGCCTGATGGTATGACTCGGCTTGCGGGTCTACAGATCTCTTCAGAGGGGTCAAGAGAACGGCATAGCACTCGTCAGCTGCTTGTATTCCTCAACATGAGCGTCCCACATCCCAGGAAGAGTTAGGGTGATTCTTTGGAGTATTGTAGGAGTTTTTGTCCCAATAAGACTTGTAACCCCAATTTTTGTTGTGAAATAAGATCTTCTCAGCACTTAAGCAATGTTTATGTTGGTTGTTCCTCTCTGAATCATGTAATCGGTTTCTTTTTGGAATAAAAATCCACCAAGTATTTAAGTGCTATTTTCTCTTTGTTGGATAACTGGAATGTTGTGAGTTTCGTTTAGGAGTTTTCACCAGTTGTGGGAGCAATTCCGAATGACGAGCTATTTCACACTTGCTCGTTTGCAAGTGGCTAAAGTGGCATCGAACCAAGTATTGGACTCCGAACTTATCATTTAAGAGTTTTTAACAGTTGTCGGAGCAATTCCGAATAACGAGCTACTTCGCACTTGCTCGTTTGCAAGTGGCTAAAGTGGCATCGAACTAAGTGTTGGGCTCCGAACTTATCGTTTAAGAGTAGTCGTACCTCAAAGTAAAACAATCAGTCTTTGACAATAGCTTTTCGGAAAAATAAACTCTGTTTTTATAAGGAAAAAAACTAAGTGGCTGCTTCTAAGTTGCGAGCCTTTATTACATGACGATCAATAAAAAACAATGAAAGTAAGGAAAAAAAACAAAGGAAACTAGCTCTCTTGGAATTTCATCAAATGCTCTGCATTCCAAGTTCCTGGAACTCTCTTCTCCTCCGGGTCTTCAAGTTGATACGTGCCAGGGCGGACAACTCTGGAGATCCTGTACGGCCCCTTCCAATTTGGAGATAATTTTCCTTTCTTGCTCGGGAAGGAGATCGATAACTTTCTTAGGACCATGTCTCCTTCTTTGAAATTTGTGGGGCGGACTTTCTTGTTGTAGGACTGCTTGACCTTGCACTGATAGATCTGTTGACGAATGGATGATCTTTCTCAAATCTCGTCGATGAGGTCAAGGTTGCCACGAAGATGGTTGGAATTTTGTTCTTCACTGAAGGCCAATAATCAGGGAGAGGGTAGGCCAACTTCAAGTGAGATGACGGCTTCTGAGCCGTATGTCAAGTTAAACATAGATTCTCCTATCGGGGTCCGTTTAGCGGTGCAGTATCTCCAAAGCACATTGCGAAGTTGTTCAACCCACGACCCCTTTGCAGATTTTTCGAGTCTCTTCTTTAGGCCAGAGAGAATTTTCCTCTTGGCGTTCTCTGCCTGACCGTTGGATTGCATGTGCAATATTGAGGAGAATCGCTACTGGATGCCGAGAACGGTATAGAAGTTGTGGAAGGTTGTCCCTGTGAATTAGGTCCCATTGTGTCACTAAGATCTAAGGGATGCCGAATCGACAGGTAATGTTCTTCCAGAAGGACTGCTGGACCCTGTTCTCTGTAATTGTTGCTAAGGGCTCGGCTTCAATCCATTTCGAGAAGTAATCGATCGTAACAACAAGGAACTTCTTCTGACCAGGTGCCAGAGGGAAAGGCCCGAGCAAGTCCATTCCCCACATGGCAATGGGGATCAGAATGGATAAGGAGGATATCTCGGCTTGAGTCATACGGCGAATGAATGAGAACCTCTGATAGGGGGCGCACTAGCGAACATGCAGTTCGACGTCACTAAGAAGCATTGGCCAGAAGTAGCCATGATTCAGGGTTTTACGGGCGAGGTACCTTGCTCCCATGTAGGCACCACCAACTCTTTCATGAACCTCTCTGAGGGCTTACCAGGCTTCCTCGAGGGAGAGACACCTCAAGTAGGATCTGCCGTCTACTTAGGTATAGGAGCGCTTGTACATAACTCCCTCGATGAGTGTATATCGCTCGGCTCTAATTCTTACTTTCCTAGCCTCTTTAGGATCGGGGGGGGGGGACTCCTTTTTTGAGGAATTTGAGAAGGGGCTTCATCCAATTTTTCTCATGTGCCAGGGGTGGTATCTCCATTAGTTCGAGGCTTCCTTCCTCAATGGTGGATATTAAAAGAACTTCGATCAAAACAGTCCGCACAAGCCCTTAGAGAGAAGAGGAAGCCAACTTTGATAGGGCATCTACCTACCCATTTTCTTCTCAGGGCATCTGTAGGACTTCTGCTTCGTGGAAGGTGGCTAACAGCTCTTTAATCTTACCCAGATACTTAGCCATGCGGTAATCTCTCACCTCGTACTCCTCGAGACTTGGTTTGCCTCATTGTTTGACCGACTATGAGAGCTTCACACTCTGCCTCATTGTTTGACGCTCGGAAGTTGATGCAGAGCGAATATTGGACAACAGTGTCATCTGGGCCGGTTAGGATGACTCCTGCCCCACTTCCCTCAATGCATGAGGACCCATCGATGTAAATGCTCCAGAACGGGGGTTCCTTGCCTTCCTTGCAAGGGTCGGGGATAGTGTGTAATGCCCCGATTTTTCATTTAATGAAAAATTATTTTTTATTTTGCACGTAGTATGCACGTGCAATATTTTTTGTGATTATTTTCATTATGATGAGTATAGATATTTAAATATGTGCTTTTAATTATTTTATACAAAGCCTTCTTTCAGTTAGACAAAAAGCCTTTTCTTCTTAAAGCCCAAATTTAATTCAATTTATTATTTTTTTATAATTATTATTTTGGCCCAAAAACTAAAGCCCATGAGCTATTTTATTTTTAAATACAACTTGTAATGTAGGATACAATTTAAAGTTTATTTTTATGTAAATATAATGTACAAATTTTTGGAGACCAAGTTGCATACACGTGCACTACACGTACACGTGCAAATGCACACTTGCTTGGCTGGTTGTGACTTTAGGAGGGAAATCAAAATTTTGAGTGGAATCGTGGTGATGGTGGTTACTTGATCATGGGTAGTTAGTGTAACTCCTCCTTAAATCATAGCCATTTGTTCCTAACTCCTACTTCAATCTTAGCCATCCATTCTCCTAAATTTCTAATATAACCCCCCCCCCCCCCCTTTGGCTAGTATTCTTGTGCAAATTATTTCCCTCCAAGCTTATAGTTTAAAATACAATTATCTAGTAGTTTAGCAAGTGAGTAAAAGATTGCGAGTGTGTGGGAGAATTGTGCTTGCATCAATCAAAGGAGGCCGGCATCAAAGAGGGGCCCTCGGTTTGGCATTGTGGAGTGCTCGGGTTTGGCTAGTGTGCACGCTTCTAGGAGGAGGATCGTTCGTTTGCAAGGACATTCATTTAGGAGGTTGCTAGTTGTATTTCTCTCCAACTAAGGTGGGTAAATTTTCCATGTTTCTAATTAGGAATGCATGCTAGATTTGAATGGAAAGAATGAAGCATGAAAACTATTAATAAGAGCACACATTTAATTGGAAAAATGATCTATTGATTTGTTGAAATGTTGATATGAAATAGTATGTGGTTCCATTAGTAAAGTCTAAATTTTGTGTGAATTGAATATGGCCATGGATTGCTTGCGGAAAATCTCATTATCTACATCAAGAATTATACACAAAAGTTAGTAGATTAACAATGCTACTTTATGTGTTTAAATGAATATTTGTGTTTTATTGAAATGAATGAATTAAATTATAGATTTGTATGTTTGGTAAATGATTAAAAACAGGAAATTAATATGAAGTTTGCTAATAAAGAGACTAGTAATATTAATTGTTAAGAAATGTCGAAAAAGAAGAAATGTGGTAGTGATAACTTAGAGTTCGAATTAATTGTATGAAAAACATGTTTTAATTATTAAAAAAATTATTTTCTATATACTGGAGTATAATTTATGATGATATTAGTCAATCTGGACATTTACAATAATTTTTATAAAAGCAAAATGAAATGAGCGCTTGTTGAACATCGAAATGTTTAATAAATAGAGAGAATTGTTTTAAATACATTTCGAGTTGAATTATTGACAACCTGAGTGCATAGCTCAAGTGGTTGGGATGGCTTTATTCTCTACAGTGGGTTCGGGTCTCATGAGTTGCTGGTTCGAATCCCCTTAGCAACATACTTTTGCATTTTTTTTGAAAAAATTAAAGTACTGCAGCCGAGAGCATTTAATGCTCTCAGCGCCCTTCATTAACGCATAGCGCGTTCGGCCCAGTGGTTGTGCCTTCGGTTGGTTTCCCTGTGGTTCTGGGTTCAAACACTGGTCTCGGTAGTGTTTAAAATTTGGGAAAAAATAAATTTTTTAGTGATTTTGATGAGTGAAAAAAATATGAAAAAAATATGGTTATTATCCTAAAATTTTGTGGGACTTGTGAAAAATAATTTGAGGATTATTTGCATTAAATGAAGTATGTTTTGAAAATAAAATGTATAATTTAGAATTATAAGTTATACACTTGTATGTTATAAAAGTTGCACTTTGCAAAAGGACTTGAAATAAAATACTAGAAAAGGAGGTGAAATAAAGATAAGAATTATATTATGTGATGTGATGTAAATGATTCTCATTTGAGAATAATGTGAAAAACTATGGAATGTGAAATTGATATTTGATGAAGTATATGATTCCATGTATGGCTATGGACTTACGAATAAATTAGAGATCATGCTATTGAAAAAGAAAATTTGTTATGATTATAAAAATAAACTTATGAGTTGGAAATGCTCAATTTTGGAAATTGTGAATTGGAATTGAAACAAAAGAGTAGCTAAGTCTCCCCCGGCAATTGGAAAGAAATGAAATGAAATTTGAAATGAAAGACCACGGTTGGTCATATTTGAATGAATGAATAAGTCTGGTTTAGTGGAGGGGCTAACTCTAGAGCTTTGATTTTGTTCATGATTCTAATAAAAACTAAGGATTAGTACATAGTGGAGACGTGATGAAAGTAGGAGAAAAACATGAGTATGAGGGCCATTGGATTGGCGACGTGAGAGTATTCACAGGCTGTCTTCACGATGCGTCGTGACATGATGTGGATACTGCTCCAGAGTACCGTCCCGGTGGCGATGCTCGTGGGATGTTTGGTGACTGCGGGTGGTGTCATGTCCCATGACGGAGGCTGAATTGACCACAGGCTGTCTTCACGATGCGTCGTGACATGACATGGGATTTCCCTCCAGGCTGTCTGGACATGAGCTCGTAACTCATAGAACATCTAGAATACTTACCGTAGTTACAGTAGTAGATTAAGTCATGACGAGGGATTGAACCCTACAAAGATGGAGAACGAATAAGAGACTTGCCCTCGGACCTATGTAGTATGGGATGCATAGAATCCGAACAAGTGTGCATTAATATCATGTAATATAAATAATTGCATTAAGGACTAAGTGCACAATCACAACACGACATCAATAGGGTATTCCCTTTAGTTTGATATGTGACAAGTTTGTGTTTGTTAAATATGGAAAATGAGTTATACTATTTCCGGCATAGAGAGGATGGCCGTATATAATGTTCGTCGGTTGAATAAACTGACGTATCTACAGTTTTGTATGCAGGGTAATGACATGATAAAGATTAAAGAGGAACCGATGCTTAAAGATTATTCAATGTTGTTGTACATTTATTTAAATGTTATAATTTTACTTTCGCTGTGCAATGTAAAGAGTAAAGTTTCATGTAAACTCTGATGCAAAGTAAAAAAAATTTAATTTCCTTGTAAAATTGTACTAAATGAAGTGGAATGATCCTGTAGAACTCTCGAATTCAGTTGTATTTGGGATTTGGGGCGTTACGTAGTGCTTTCCACTATGAATTCTACTAGGGCTTGAGCCTTGATAGCGGTCCTTGGCTAATAGCTGATATCATGTTGGCTCAGCTCTATAGACCATTTCAAGAGGAGCCCCAAACTTTCAGGCTTGTGCAGCACTTTCTTGAGGGGCTGGTCAGTAAGGACGACCACCGAATGGGCTTGGAAATATGGGCGGAGCTTTCTAGAAGCCATGACCATTGCATATGCCATCTTTTCTATCTTGGAATAGTGGAGCTCAGCATCTCAGAGGACCTTACTCACATAATAGATCGACCTCTGGGCCTTGTCTTCTTCCCTTACTAGGACGACACTGAGGGTTGGTTCGGATGTGGTGAGGTAAAGGTTTAGGATTTCCCCAGGCTTGGGCATACTCAGGAGCTGGGGGTTGACCAGATATGCTTTGAGTTGGTCGAAGGATTCCTGTTGCAATTGCCCCCACTCAAAGCCTTCCGTTCCCTTTAGGGACTTAAAAAACGGGAGACACTTCTCCCCTGACTTGGAGAGGAAACACCCTATGGTGGAGAGGAAACACCCTATGAGCCTTTGTACTTCCTTAACATTGGACGAGGGAGACATATCCAATATGTCTTGGATCTTCTTAGGGTTGCTTCTATATCCCTCTGACTAACCATAAACCCTAAGAATTTGCCAAATGATACTCTGAAGGCACATTTGGATGGGTTGGGCCTTATGTTGTGATTTCGCAAGATGTCAAAGGCTTCCTGGAGGTCGACCACATGATCCTGTTTCCGGAGGCTTTTTACCAACATATCATCCACATAAACCTCCATGTTCTTCCCAATTTGTTTTTTAAAGACCTTGTTGACGAGGTACTGATATGTTGCTTCGACATTCTTTAGCCCGAAGGGCATGACGTGGTAACAATATAGGCCTTGATCCGTTGTGAAAGAAGTCTTCGAAATATCAGGAGGGAACATCCCAATCTAATTGTACCCAGAAAAAAGCATCCATAAAGCTCAAGAGTTTGTTGGAAGTGGCGTCGATTAGTGCATCGATACTAGGAAGTAGGAACAAATCTTTTGGACAGGCCTTGTTCAGATCCATGAAGTCGATACAAATCCTCCAATTTCCATTGGCCTTCTTCACCATCACGACGTTGGAAAGTCACTCGGGGTAATTGACCTTTTGCTTTTTGTGTGTGTATGCAGCACGTGTTTCAAGAAAAAGAAAGAGAAGAAAAGAAGCAAGAAATAAAGAGCAAATCAAATAAGGAAAGAAATAAATGAAGATGTGGGGGTTTTCTGCAAAAATAAACCCTAATTCCCACGTTCGGATCCTTATAAATAGAACACCAAAAAGCAATAGAAGGGGACGCTTAACGAGAGAGGGAGAGCGACGACTGACTTCTCTATTTTAAAAAAAAAATGGTCTGATCGAAACAGAGAGAGAGATTCAAGGCGGCGCTCGGCTCGAAAACGACAAAGAAGCAACACGAAGACAAAGACAAGCTGCACTGACTTGGGTTTAAGCAGCTCGAGTTCCAAGGCAAACAGTAAAGTGACAGAGGAGAGAGGGATAATGGCGTTTTGTGTAGTTCTGACTGTGCTGGCGTGGCTTTTTGTTCTGGCGCGGGATTTGAAACAGGAGAGAGAAATGGAGAGAAAGAAGAAGAAGGTGCACGGTTTTCAAAGCATCGTTTTTCTGTTAAAAGAGTTTTTTCTTCTTCTCCTCTATTTTTTATTATGCAATCCATGAACAATTTTGTTAGTTGCAACTTTATTATGAACTAATTTTATTTTTCTAGTGCTTTGATGTAGCCTAGTTTTGATAACACAATTTTAATTCCATATTGTTTTTCTATTTTTCCATGGTTGGGTGTTTGATTTTTGTTCTTAATGCTTACAATTGGTTGACCAATTTTTGTATGATCTATTAAATTATGGAGAGACCGAACTGGTAATTTGTGATTTTGAATTAATAAAATTAAACACTGTTACAAGAGCGAACCGTTGTTAATGTGATCGTTAAGAAATCGATAGATCTTAATGAATTTTCAATTAGTAACTTGTGCATGAACTATGACAAATAATTAGTTGAGAATACTTGGGAGAGAATATTAAATAATTTGGGAATTTTGGTCTACAACTTGGAAAAATATTATTTTTATTCACATGGAATTATGAATTGTGCTGGATTAATTGCGTGAAATCGAAAACCCTAGAATTAGTTTTGCAATTAATAAACAACAAAATTTCAGATTCCGCTCCTTTTTAATTAATTTATTTAAGTCTTTAGATTAATTTAATTTAGTTGCTTTCTTTATTAATTTCGATTTTCCAAATAGTAGTAATCTAGAAATTTCGGTACTCAATAAAATAATTAGTCCTTATGGGTTCGACACTCTTTTTACTTATTTTACACTTCCGAATATTCACATCAGGTCCCTTCAATGTGGCTGGGAAGATCTTGCAAAGAAGCGCATCTGAGGCTTGGTGAATCATCATGAGAGTTTTGAAACTCACGATATGATCGGCTGGGTCTGACTCCCCATTGTAGGACTCGAAGTGGGGGGGGCTTGAATTTCTCAGGGACTACAGCTTCCATTATGGCCCTGGAGAAGGGAGGCCTGCTCGGGCGGACATTCTTGGCCTGTTGTTCTTCTTCTAGGTTGAGTCTGCCGAGGCACCTCTCATCTCTCGGAGACGGCGATGGATCGAGTCATCTCTTAGGTTACGGTGGGTCGACCCTCGGGATTCTCCTTCGTGAGGGGTGGCATGGTAAGGACTAGGTGCATGTTGGTCATGAATCGAGGTATGGCAAGGACTAGGTGCACGCTGATCGTGGCTTGTGGCAATGTTAAGGGCTCGCAGGATGTCTTCTTTGATGTTCCGGAACTCTTCCTGAGTGACCGATGTCCCTCCAGCTCAGTGGTCTCTTGGTGCTGATCGACTTGTTGGGGTGAGACTTTTCCTCCAACTACGTGGTGGGGATTCTCTTTGCCTCCGTGGGGAGGGGGTTCTTCTAGATATTGGCCTGTGCGAGGACTGGACTCTCAGGGCCCTTTGGTGCTCAAGGCGAGGGACTTCATCAAGGGCTCGCCTCTCATTCAAGCAAGTTCGGAGGTCTACCCCTTGCTGACGGTTACCAATAACTTGATGGAGATCTCCCGGCCCTGGAGGACTTTGAGAGGCCATGGAGTCAGTTGAAGGATTGTGGACCGAGACATGGTCATGGTGAGAGCATTGTCCCTAACGGTTTCGACGGGAGCCCCCGGGGGCAGCCCCCCTAGACCTGGGAGGAGCCTATTGAGAAGGATGCTGTTCAGGTTGTGGTTGCTGAACTTGTTGGTCTGGTTGAGGAAGAACATCTTGGAGTGGAGGGGAAGGAGGAAGAGGAGTGGCTTTTCGGCTGGACACCACTGTCTTCCCTTTTCCTTTCGGATGCATGGCTAGAAACTACTATCACCGGGGATATTTGGTTGGATCACTTTCTCTGTTTCCCAAGACGACGCTAATTTGTTGCTGCTAATTACGGTGTGGGAGCAAACAGATGATTTGTAGATTTTTTTGAAAACAATAAAAGTGAACCTGTTGACTTCTTGCCGGTATTGATTGTTTCTTACCGCTGCCACTAACTTGCAAAAAGTTCCAAACACCGGGATGGATCCCGACGACGAACGCTCTGACGCTCAAGTCAGTAATCAGGAAGATTATGAAAGAGTGCTTTGTGGAAAAAAATACTGATTACCTTTTTTATGGTGGGGTAGAGGGGTATTTATAGTCGCTTTTAGATACGGTTGAGAGATAATCATTTATCTCTATGTCCCGGTGTTTTTGGATAAGCTAGAGAGTTCAAATCATTTCATAATAAGAGTTTTGGTTTAAACTGCCTCTTAAAGATAATCATGAATCTGAATTACACTTTAAATGTTCTGGGTTTGTTCGTAATGGGTTATCACCTTGACCCAGTAAGACAGACCCTTTTTTGGATTATTAGGCTTGGAAAAGACCCACTTCCCATTTCGGACCTGTTTATATTTGAAATTACCGTTTTACTGCTGAGAGCTTTACGATTGTGTCTGATTTGAACGGTCCCAATTTAGCTCTATTTTTACCCATATCAGGAACTATTCAAAACAGAGATAGAATTCTTAGGAACAAAATTATCACATAAAGGAATAGAACTACAGCCACATAGAGCCAAAAAAATAAAAACATTTCCGAATGTCTTAAAAGAAAAAGGAGAAATACAAGCCATAATCGGACTACTAAATTAAACAAGATGATATATACCAAACTTGTCAACAAAAATAAATTTGCTATAACAAAAACTTAAAAAATTCAAGAAATGAGAATAAACCTCTGAGGATGAAGAAAAACTTAAAATATTGAAACAGTAAACTTCAGAATTAAGTAAACTAAGACTACTTGTTAAAGAATGTACATGGATAACAGAAACAGATGCTAGTGAAGATAATTGGTGAGCAATATTAAAATTTATTGAGATAAGTGAAAAAGAAGAAAGATTAGCCAGATACACTAGTGGATCATTCACAGACCCAACAAAATTACCACATAAATGAAAAAAAATTATTAGAAATTCTAAAAGTAATAAAAACTTTGAATTATTCATAATACATACAAAATTCATAGTAAGGACAAATAATACCCAAGCAAAACCATGGATAAACAAAATAATATACCCAACCCTAGCCAATAAATGACTGATAAGATGGCAAAAGGAACTAACACATTACGATTTTATGATAGAAAATATTAAATGAATAGATAACATTCTAGCAGATTTCCTAAACTTAGAATTTTCCTTTTGCAAGATGGAAAATAAAATCCAACAAATAAAACAGGATATAGTCTTCCTCAAGGAGACTGTGGAGCAATTAAAGGAAGCATTTAACCAATTATAATTACAAATATGTGGTCTTCAGAGTACATTTTACCACCATCTAAATGTAGAACATATTGAGAAAATGAGTGAAGGGAGTGAACCTATCAACCTACAAAATATGAGTTATCACAAAAATGGCCACATAAGAGGGAAGCTCCACATCCATACATGTCACGCCCCGCTTCCCATAATACGGAAACTCGGGCACATAACTGAGGCCCAGTCAATGATATAAGTATACAAACTCATATTATCTATAAGCTGTACAATACCAGTAAGCTCAATAATACAATAATAATCACAGGAACAAGAATGTAATCCAATAACCAATATCTGGGATACAAGAACTTACAACAAGTCCGAGAATAAACAATCCAGTAAGTTGTTTGCAAAGTTTCTTCAGTATCCCATTGTTGTTCCTAGATAACATTTACTCAAAAGAAAGATAGATGGTACCCGTTAGAGCAAGTAACGGGCCGTAAATAGTACAAGCAAAACAGGAATAGGAAACAAGGCATAACAGGAAAAGCAATAAGAACTGGAAATTCAAATACGGAACAAACATGATAACGAGAAGCAATATACATAACAAGAAGGAAACAAGAACTGAACAAGTATCAAAATATAATCAATCAGAACAAGGAATCGTATAACGGGAAACATGTATCTAACCAGGAATCATGGAACTTGCAAAATCAGAATCATGTAAACTTGTAAAAATGTAACATGTAACTTGTAAACAGGAATCATGTAATATGTAAACGGGAATCATGAAACTGGTAAACAGGAATCATATAGCTTGTAAACTGGATATGCTCGGTGTTAATGTTAAGTCTATCAATCTTTTATCAATCCCAACTAATGCATGTGCTCAGTGTTAATCTTAAGTCTATCAATCTTTTATCAGTCCTAACTAATGCACGCAATCCTGTGTCCCATACCGCAGGTTCAGGTGCATACAAACATGTTAATTTTTAGACTCTAGTGGAGAATTCTATAGATCATGTACTCGGGTCTTGCATGAAACATGAGCATGTAGTCAAGCAATGGGCACTAAAGATAATCCCTACAGGATCTTACCTCAACCCATGATGTGACACTTAGTTCTACGTGGCACTTAGTTCCATACAACTTGTAAACATGTATAGACAGGAAATCATGTAATTATGTAATGGGCTTTAGAGGTAACCCATGCAGGATCTAGAGGTAACTCCTGCCAACCCATGATGCAAAACTTAGTTGTACGTGGCACTTAGTTCCATATAACTTGTAATCATGTATCATCATCACGAAAAACACGGACCCCCTTCCAAGTACACTCTCCTATATTATCCACTACTTGGTATTACCCTTATTACTCTGGCTTGTTATTCTTTTATAATAGCTAACATGAACATAAACATGATAACAGGTAACAGGACATGATCAAGCACTACAATATTTTTAGGCTATCTGGGCGAAACTACCCCGGCGTTTGGGTAGTAGCGCCGGTGTAGGCTTGGACCAGAACCAGATTCAAAAATTTTAGTAACCAACACCGGTGTTTTATACAAACGCCGTGGTAGGTACACCCTACACCGGCGTTTATTAGTTGAAACGCCAGGGTAGGGTCGGGATAAATTTCCCAAAAAATTCAAACCCTAACATTTCACTCGATTCCCAATTATTTTTTTTCGAAATTTTCTCATTCTCTCCTACGCTCTCCAGGCGCCATCGACTACTCTCGTCACCGCCGCTGCCTTGGTCGCCGTTGCCGTCCCCTTTCTCTCTCCCGGTCGCTCTCGTTCAAATCATCGTTGTCCCCTTTCTCTCTCCCGGTCGCACTCGTTCAAATCCTCGCTGACCTCTTTCTCTCTCCCAGTTTAAAAATCAAACATTCTCTAGAGCTTTAATCATTTGCCATGTGTAAAATATAAATGTTATAATACATTATTGATTTTGGATTTTAGGGTTGTAATAATAGATTATTGATTTTAATGGATTTTAGCACGGTAATCATAGATTTTGGATTTTAGGGTTTAATAGATTATTGATTTTAGGATTGTATGAATAGAGTTACTTGTATTGAAATATATTTATTTTAGAGTTAATTTTGTTGAGATTTATTTGTTTTAGGTAAAATGTTTTAAAGTTTATAATTAGGGTTTGTGGAATTGTAAGAAAAAAATTTAGGAGATAAGAATAATTAGGATTTGTTATGCGGAGTCATCAGTGAATGAGGATACTCAATGTGGTATGTTCTACAGTGTTCTAATTAAAACAATATCACTAGCATCTTTTTTTTTTCGGCTCTAATCATATTTGTTTTGAATAACTTTTTTGCTATGGGTGGGATGGATACTTGTTTTTCTGTCTTTTAACACTTTTACCTTTTATATGAAGAAGATGCTCTGGTTTTTCTACTATTTTGTTGAAGCATTTGATTATTTGGGATGTTGGTTATTGGCAATTGTGGATCATGGAGTAAGAGCATCTGTAGTCGTTACTTGCCAAATTTTGGGTATATAGCAGTTAGAAATAGGAAAAAAAGAATCTTGCTGCAGTCGTTAAAAGCTATATTCGATTTGTTGTATGTTTTTTTTTAAAAGACGGAAGATTGTATATCGTCGTAGAGTGTGCGGTTTGAAAAATATTTCGGGACGCAAAATAATGTATCGTCTTTGAATCGAAAAAATATTTAAAAAATCAAATTGAAGTTTGGACGGGGTATGATCCATCGTCGGTTTATTTTTATTTTTATTTTAATATGCAAGGACGGGAGATTATCTCCCGTCCGAAGCATGAAATCTCAATCCCGCAGTGAACGGACGGTGTATATTGAGTCGTCGCTAGTTTTGTTTAATTTTTTTTTATTTTTTATTGGTGGGACAGTGAACGGGCGGTAGTTAATCTACCGTCCTCCTATTTTTGCATTTTCTGGATTGGGTTGAGACGGTGTATAATGCATCGTCTCTTAATTTTTTTTTCTTTTTTCAAACGGGGTTTAATCCATCGTTCGAACGCACTTTTTGTACGTCTCACCTACGAGACAAAATATTATCTTTCGTCTCTACTGACGGACGAAATAAAATAGGCCGTTAGCTATATTTTGGTTTTTGCCAAATTGTCTGCTATATTTGGCAATGTACTGTTCATCGTATACCCAAATTTTGGGTATTTGGACGACGACTGCAGCTCTTTTTCTCCAATTTTTTCCAAATTTTGGGTATTTAGCCCACGACTACAGATGCTCTAATAATGCCGAGTTTGGATGGGTGATTTTATTGTTAAAATAGGACGATGTTGCGGGTATGTAATATTTGGATTTTAAGGCATCCCTTCAAATCATGTATATTTAAGGAATTCTCTTGTTACCGTTGTATTTACACATTGCCATACACCTTTTAAGTGATTTCAAATCCTCTTTTCATTTGATTGTCATCATGATGTTACCATGTCAACCTGATCTTTCTGTATATTGCAGTGGTCGTTCATCAGATTTGGGGATTTTTTTATTAATATAATTGAGGATAAGAAAGTTAGTGATAACGGTTGCTGGGTGGATGGAATTTTAGTTAGGCATACAAATTTGGGTTCAAATGATTTAGAAAGATCGAAGTAAATGTTTTGAAGAAAATATAATAAGCAAAAAAGATCTTAATTTATGATAATGTTCCAGATAGCACCATTTTGAGGTGACTAAGAAGATTTTTAACCACAGTTATGGAAATACAAAGATTTCAGGGAGGGTAAGTAAATACACTTTAACATGTACTTGTTTTGTCGACACCAAACTTATGGTCAACAATCTCTTCCATTTGGTGCGGATAAAACATGATTAATAACTTTAAATATACTCTCCCTTAATGCTTGCTTCCATATGGATACAAATTCGACGATTAAGCCCAAGTAATTTCTTTTGTCATATGGATAAATATCTCTCATACACTAATAAAAAATAAAATAGTTAGAACAAAATTAATGTGTTTTGCCTACATCAAAACTAGGATCAACACTTTTAGTCTTCAAAATGTTGGCCATGTAGGTGGTTTGTCGACTCAGACGGTGATTATCAGTAAGTGGCTGTAATAATTTTTCTCCTGTTCTTGATCCTTTTTTTTGGGGGGGGGGGGGGGGGGGGGGGGGGGGGGGGGACTTTGATGTGCATAGGGATGGCAAGTGGGCCGGGTCAACCGCCGACCCGCCCGTATAACCAGGCCCGCGAAACGGCGGTTTGGGCTCGGGTCGAACCCGTGAACAGTAACAGGTCGACGCGGGTCACCAAAATAGCGGATCCAACCCGCCCAACCCGGCCCACAAACCCGGTTAAAAACCCCAACCCGACAGCTAACCCGCGAGTCGACCTGCGGGTTGTGAACCGTTAGACCCGAACGGGTCAAACGTTCGACCCGTCCCGAATCGACCGTTGACCCGCGGATCGAACGGGTCGCAAAAAACTGTGCCCAACGGCACTGTTGTCCAAAGCCGGTACAACGGCTCTAATAGCCATTTTTTGGATTTTTTTGGTTTTTTTTTTTTGTTATTTTAACCCTATAAATACCCCCCCCCCCCCCCAAAAAAAAATCCTATCAAAAAATTCACAAAAAACTCTCTTACTCTCTCTACTATTATAACTCATTTCTAAGCAATTTGTGAACAATTGAAGTATTCAACAAGCAAGTCTTCAAGGCATATACACGATCAAATTCCGATCGTATCGAAATCAAAATTCAACAACGTCTTCAACTCTTCAACTCTCGTCAACTCCAAGTGATCAAGTCTTCACAAGCTCTCCTCAACTCTTCAATTCCGGAATCGCTTATTTGTACTTCTACTTCTATTCTTATTTTCACGGATTTTTTTTATATACGCATATCCATGGCGAACGGTATCAAAATTTCAGACCACTCTTCTTATTTAATTTTCGTTGTAGTTATAATTTTTGTTGGTTTTTTTATCTTCTCTATCTCAACCCTCTTGTTTTCTAGATTTTTTTTATAACTCATCGCTCCTACATTGTGTAGTTTTTTTTTTACATACATTACTAAATTATGTCTAGATCACGCGGTAGCAGTCGTAGCCAAAGTAGGCAAGATTCCACCGACATTTCCCGTAGGCCACCAATTGTCCCAATTAGTGAGCCCGCCGAAGAGTACCATGATCCTCCTACCCAACAATGGAGTATACACGATGAGGTTGTAGGAGACATACAATTAGAAGAAGAATAACAACAACAACAACAACCAACCGAAACCACACAACCCCGTAGTGGTAGGAAAAGTAGAGAAGAAAGTAGTGATTGGCATAAATTTTACGATTTTATCTCGGACGAAGAAAATCCAGGTATAGGGTTTAAAGTTTGTAAAATATGTTCTAAGGCATACAAATTCAAGAAGGGTGATAGAACCGGTACAATTAGTAGACACATCCAACATAGCCATAAAAATCTTTTTGTTGACCTACCCGGCCAACAAAAAATCAACCCTAGGACCGGTCTAGTTGATAGCCACCCTTATGTTCCCGATCTTGTTCGTCGGGAAATGGCCCGATTAGTAATAAATGAAGAGTTACCATTTTCCTATCTCGAGAGTAGGGACTTGGAAAATTTTAATCAAACGGCCTTAAACCTCATTTTAGAATAATCCTGAGAAATACTTTCAAATCGGATTGTTTTAAAGTATACAATGAAATGAAGGACGCTTTGATTGCAATTTTATGGAGTTTAACTTGTAGAGTTAGTTTAACTTTGGATTGTTTGACGGGTGCCAACAATATTCCAATGATGGAAATAACCTGTCATTGTACCGACAATAGTTGGATTCTTCAAAAAAGAATCATATCACTTGCCGCGTTGCCGTATCCCCATAGTGGCGCTGAAATAGCAAACCGTATTTTAGAAATTTGTGATGTTTTTCATATTCGCGATAAAATTATGTGTATTAGTTTTGATAATGCATCTAACAACAATGCAGCAATTACTACTTTAAAACCCGCATTAAATCCTTCATCTGACAATATTTTTCAAATTAGATGTGCATGTCATATTTTAAATTTATGTGTTCAAGATGCATTAAAAAGAGCCAATCCATATATACTTAAAATTGAAAATTGTTTACATTTCATTGCATCAAGTCCCAGCGTATTTCGGAGTGTTTTCTTCTTTTGTTTCGCAGATCTCGTAGTTGCGTGCTAATCAGTCGATTGTTTTTTGATTTCCTTGTTGTTTGCTTCTCTCTATTTTATAGCTTGTAAAACCATTGTAATTTTATTTGTAACTTTTCTGTTTTATTGATTAATATATTTTTTGATGGCTGGAGCCTTTTGGCTCTATCCGATATATCAAAAAAAAGTCCCAGCATATTTCAAGAATGGAAAAATTGGTGTAGGATTTCAAATGTACCTTTTAGGAGATTTCCAGAGGATGTTAAACACCGATGGAACTCTACTTTTGATTTACTACATGTTACCGACTATAAGCAGTTGTAAATAATTTTTGTATCGCAAAAAAAAAATGCCAAATTTTGAAATGACTCCCACCATAGGTTTTATGCCGAATTTTTGTTGAAATTTTTAGAACCTTTTAAAATCGCAACTTTAAAATTTTCAAAAACATATGAATCTACTTCTAGTAGCATTTTATTTCAATAGTTAGTATGATGCAAACATTTAACGAAATGTTAAATGATACTTTTGTTGGTGATATTGTAAACTCTTGCACACAAGAAATTTTCGAGTATCATAAGTTACAGCTAGCATTGAAGTAGTTACTTCATTTGATAATCATTCAAGATTATCTAGCAGTCCTTTCAGTTTGAATGATTTTGATTGGGTGATTTTGTTGGTGATATGATATATCATTCAGTATTTTTGTGTAATTATGAAATTTACTATCACATTTACTGCCATTAGTTTAGTTGAGAGAGAGTTTGGGAATTAGTGTGGCACTATGGCTATAATTGTGAAGTTATTTTGTTTTTTTTGTTTATACTTCTCTTCAATTTATTGATAAAAGTTTTAGATGTATAAGAATTAAGATGTGGGTACTACTAGAATAAATTTGATAATACAAAATTGTTAAAGTAGTCTTAGTTAGTCGCACATCGAAATTAAATTTACATTACTCTCTGTACTGTCTTATATATATGAGGCAATGTATTCAGTTATTTATTTTATATATATGAGGCAATGTATTCATTTCACCGAGTGTTCTTGGAGTTTTATTTGTTTAAGTAAAACTTTTTGAAAGTATGATTAATATTTTCATATTATCATATTTACAGGAATTAAACTTTTTCAATTTGATAATATGAATAGTGCAAAAAGGAAACAAACTACACCTTCCCTTCTCAACTTTTTTAGTAAAAAAAGTGTTGGTCAATCATCAAGTGCCCAAGTTCCAATTTTGGATGATGTTTCAACATCGAATAATGTTCCAATTTCTATTCAACAAGAACCATCCATAGATGTGGATCTCAATTCTCTTGAGCGTGACCCGACATTGCGTCGTCCAATATGGTCTTATCCAATCAATCAACATGACAATATTCGGCGATCATATATAGATATGGGACCATGCCAACCGAAATTAGTTGAAAATCCACGCTCATTAGATGGAAAACAATATCAGCGATTTCAATATCAATGGTTCACTCAATTCTCTTGGCTCGAGTATTCAGAATCAGAAGATAAAGCATTTTGCTTTCAATGCTATCTTTTTGACATTAATCCATCGAAATTTCCGACATTTACCGTTGAAGGATTCCGAAATTGGAAGAGGGTTAACAATGGAGATAAATGTAGATTTATGCATCATGTAGGCGGACCTTCTTCTGCACACAATTTTTCTATGCGCAAATGGAATAACTTGAAGACTCCTACTGAACATATTGATAAAGTCTTGAATGCTATGTCTTCTGAACAAGTTAGGCAAAATCGATTGAGACTGAAAACTACAATAAGGAGTGTTATGTGGCTTGCATTGCAAGGATGTCCTTTTAGAGGCCATGATGAATCTGTTGAGTCTTCAAATCGTGGGAATTTTATTGCAATGGTGAAGGCTTTTGGTGAGGTGAATGAAGATATTGGCAAAGTAGTGTTGGAAAATGCTCCTGGAAATGCGAAATATATAACACCAAATATCCAAAAAGAGATCTTACACATTATTGCCAATATTGTGAAGAGGAGGATACGAGAAGAAGTAGGGGATGACAAATTTTGTATTCTTGTTGATGAAGTTGTTGATGAATCTGGTAAGGAGCAAATGGCTGTGGTTTTAAGGTTTGTTGATTCTGCCGGATTTATTCGAGAAAGATTTTTTGAGGTTGCCAGTGTTTGTGATACTTCGGCGTTAACACTCAAAACAACCATTTGTGATGTTCTTGCTCGTTACAATCTTCAAATTGAAAATCTGCGTGGTCAAGGATACGATGGTGCTAGCAATATGCGTGGGGTGTGGAATGGACTGCAAACACTGTTTCTTAGAGACTGTCCATATGCCTATTTCGTACATTGTTGTGCTCATAGGTTGCAACTAGCATTACTTGCAGGGGCTCAGCAAGTACATGGTGTTTGGTTATTTTTCTCAAGTTTAGGTGCAATTGTTAACTTCGTTGGTGTTTCTGCTAAATGCCATATGGAATTAAAATCGGTTCGAGAAGCGGAGATAGCAGATAAACTAGCATTCCGGGAAACTTGGTTCTGAAAGAGGTACTAATCAGAAATGCATTTTGCAACGCGCTGGAACAACCCGTTGGGGCTCCCACTTTGCTTCGGTGAGTAGCTTGATTGATATGTTTGATGCAACTTCTACAGTTCTTGGTAACATTATTCATAATGGAAACGGTTTTAAAATTAAAGGTGAAGCTAAAGGTTTATTTAAGGCAGTAAGGTCATTTGAATTTTGTTTTATCTTGCATTTGATGTTTAAAGTGATGGGTATTACCAACACTCTTTGTTTGGAATTACAGCACAAATCTTTAGACATCTTAAATGCAATGGATTTAGTCTCATCAACAAAAGCAGTACTTCAGAAGTTGAGGAAAAATGGTTGGGAGACTTTTATCCCGGATTTGATTTCGTTTTGTGAGAAACATGGTATTTTAATACCTGATATGAATGCTCCTTACATGGATGGTACTGGTCGCTCTTGTCAACAACGAGATAATATCACATTTCAGCATTACTATCATGTTGATATCTTCAATGCAGTAATAGATTTTCATATTTCGGAGTTGTGTAGCAGGTTTCCTGAGTCGGCAGTTGAACTACTTATTCTCAGTACAGCTTTAGATCCTATTGATGAGTTCAAATCATTCAAGATAGATGATATTTGTACTCTTGCAGATAAGTTCTATCTTGATGATTTTACCACAACTGAGTTGTATGCTTTGAGAGTGGAGTTACAACATTATGAGGTCGATGTGATTCGTCATCCTTTGTTTCAGAATATGTCTTCTCTTTCTGAATTATGTCAGAAGTTGGTGGAAACAAAAAAATTAAGGATCTATTTTTTGATTGATAGACTCATTCGCTTGGTATTGACTCTTCCTGTTTCAACGGCAACAACAGAGCGTGCATTCTCCGCTATGAAACTTGTTAAAACGCCAATTCGGAGCAAGATGGAAGATGATTTTCTTACAGATTGTTTGACAATCTTTATTGAGAGAGATTTTGTTGAAGACATTGATTTTGATGTGATTGTTGATGAATTTTACTCTATCAAACATCGTCGGGTGCAACTAAAATGATTTAAGAATGTATATTTTGAAAGATGTGGAGAATTTGGTATATCCCTCTAGTATTTATAACAATTTTATATATTTTTTGATTTTTGAATGTTACTGTATGGAAAAAAATTTATCAGCCCCCCTCACTTTTCAATCCTGGATTCACCCCTAATAATAGGTATGTTTTTGAAGATGGAATTGATTTCATCAAGGCATCTGTGATTGACGGCACCCAGGTTTGTTGAGGAAAATTATCTTAATGGTTTATTTACTTCACTTTTGTTGTCATTTGTGAATGGGATTTTAACCTCTTATACTTTTATGCAGTTAGAAGATTCGTTGCCCCCTCAAAGCACTGAGACTTCCAGCGCAGAGTCCATGTTGCAGAAACTACAGGTTTGATGTTTCATGACATTCTTAGAATGCCCTGTTCATCTTGTTGCTTTAGTCTTAGTCCAAGTTTTTTAAACCTAAACGGTTCATTAGGTCTCACTGATTAGTACTCACTGTATATTGTCTATTTTTTTAGGGAAAAGGTGGAATCTGGCCACCCTATTTCATTAATAAGAGCTTAATGAAACAAACTCAGAGTACTAGGTCCAAGTACAAACTACAGATAGAAAATAAAATATACATAAAGCAACATGACGCGTACAAACAACAAATCCCTCCAACAACCCTGGAGGGTGGTCCGACAAACAATCTCGGTCCAGCAAAATTGTAAGTACGTCCGTTTAGCTTCGTACAGTGCTTTCACGGCACATGCACACCCACCTGAGACAAGTCTGACAGGATTTTATCACCCGCCGATCCCTGCCTTCACCTCGTTGGGGGACCTGCATATCAAAAACTGACTCCACGGCACATGCACAGCGATCGCAACCTCCCACCATTTCCACCACTCATCCTACAAATGTGCCAGTAGCTCCCACAGTCGCTACCAAAGAGATAGCCGTGAAGAGGATACCTTCACCTCTCATATGATAGCGCTTTCCCAGGTGATTTCTCACCAAACAACTATCCCGCTTACCCCACCAAACACTACGCTCCAGGAGAGAGCCGTGGAGATGATACCTTCACCTCTCTCATGCTCAAGCTCTCTCAGGCGATTTCTCACCACACAGACTTATCTCGACTCATACTTTCAATCCGAAGGAAGAGGCGACGATCTCACGAGCCAGTGGCCTAAGCTGGAGAAAGCTCAATAGCCTGATAGTAGACGCTGTGAAGACTTCACCGACAACATCGTAGGACACTCCAAACCAACCATACCCAAACCCCACACCCCATCACCCCCAACACCAACAAACTACCGGCCTGGCTCCACGGGCCCCAAACCGAACCACCGACCTCACACACTTGAACCCCAGATCCATGGTGTTCGCGACAACAGGCGCGGGAGGATGCTCTGGCGTGACATAGTCGCTCCGCGACAGTTGAGACAAGCACCCCGAAAGTTGAGACAAGTGAGCGCACATCACGGAGGGACCCTATCTTTGGGCCCAAGCTCCACAATCGTGCAAGACAACCTAAATATTACCAACCCAAATCTAATTTCAAGAATACATTCACCTCTCCTTTCCGATTGCCGACCCAATCGGCTTTGCCCCCAAGGGCATCGGGCCATGCCCGTACTGCTGCGGCAGCGGCGCCCCGACCCCATCCCCATCCCCATCCCCATCCCCCCCTACCCAAACTACTGCTGCGGCACTAGTGCTGCTGCTGCTATGGCCGGAAGATGAAGTGTGGCTGAGTCTGAGGTGGGGGCGGAAGGGGCTGGGGTGGGCCCAAGAGGATGTGGATCTGGTCATGGATGAAGTTAGACTTGTGGGAGAGATCGAGGCTGAGGTTGGCGGAGACCTGGTGGACGACGCCGACGAGGGAGAAGGCGGCGCCGGCTTTGGCCGGGTCAGAGGATTGCTACCGAAGTAGGGCTTCGACGCAGCTCGCAATTTCTTGATCAGATCTGGAGTTGATGGCGCGGCCTTAGAGACGGGAGGGGAAGGCGGCACGATGGCGGGAGGGGAAGGCGTCGAAGGGTAGGGAGATTGGAGAAGGGAAGGCGTGGAGGGGACGGGACAGTGCCATCGACAGGCTGGAGGTGGACGTGGCGTCGAACGGCGGTCGTGGAAGGGGCGGCGCTCTCCCGACCGCCACCCCCTCCAACCTCTCTCTAGATTTAAGGTTTTGTTTTTGGGGTTTTTTTGGGAGCTTCTCTCTCTAGAAAATCTAGAGAGAGAAACTCAAATCTGTTTTTTGGAGCCATCATGGAAGTTTAAAGTTGACCTCGTTACTCGCTGTATACTGTTCTGTCAGCACAATGAGGAGTTTGTTAGATCTGATAGTATTGGTTTGACAATCATTTGTTTACATCAATTTGAATGGATTATTTATTAAGTGAATAAAATAACCAAATGGTCCCTTTAATTCCTGACCTGATTAGTCTTTTATGAGCATACCCAAGGATCATGTATTAAGTTTTCAGTTTTATAAAATCAGAAGATGTAGTATATAAGTACTTAATGGGGTTTGGATTTGATATAGATTATATATCTTGAATGCAAAGTTTATTAGTGACTTCGTGACTTGCTTTTGACCTTCGAAATTATTAGTCCATGTAGCAGGATCATTTAAATAATTTTGGATTTTTTTTTGCATTATACTGGAAGTCCAAAGAATTACATCGGTTGCAAGCGATGCAAATCCAAATGTTACTAACGATCAGAATGGAAGCAACTCTGCTGAAAGGAGGCGTACGTAGTAGTAGGCCGACGTCGCACGTTTGTTGTAACAAGTACTTTTTTTTTGTTTTTAACCAGTTTATTAGAATGTATATATTAATTCTATAATCTGTTGAATTTGTGGATAATTGATGAAATATATAATATTTTATTATTCTTAATTATTGTCCATGAATGTGAATTGTATATAATTATGCCTGATTAGCCTAAAATTTGTGAAATTGATTGTCAATTATATTACAGGTTTTGTTGAAATGATTTGTGAAATTAATTGTCTATCGATTTTATAAATAAAAATTAATAAATAAAAGACCCCACACCGGTGTTTTCAAAATGCCGGCATAGCTATTACCAAAAAAATTTAAAATATAAAATAGCTCTGCCCCGGCGTTTCCCAAACGAACGTTGGGTTACTTATTATCCAAAAATTCAACCATATCAAAATACCCAACCCCGGCATTTCTCAAATTTTGTTGTAAGGGTTAGGCTATACCGGCATTTCCAAAAATGCCGGGGTAGCCCCCCCACCTACTGCGATGTGCGCTTTGCCGGCATTTGTACTTGCGTTTTCAGAAATGCCTGTATGGGTTACCTCGGCGTTTAAAAATGTTAGGGAAGCTAAAAATAAGCACCGGAGAAGATGATTCATGTTGTAGTGAAGGGGGTATTAAGGTCTAAGCAATACAGGTAATATAATTCAGTTCATAAAATACAAGGAACAAACATATATGTATTTAAAAATCTGAAGGCATAATTCTAGGCAGCAAGGTTACTGTACAAAAACTCACTTTTCTGTTGCTACAGGAAAGAAATACAGGTTCCGTCAGGGATTCTGGAAACTAGAATTCATGCTGGTTCCAATGCATATCTACATGATACATTACAACTACAGAAACATGGTCTACCAGCTAGTTCTTTATGAGTTACTGGGCAGGCAGCAACTCAGCATCAAATTATTATATGGATAATTCATCTAAAAACTTAACTAAAACTCTTTCATAAATTATAATTAAGTTCCTGACATTAGTAATTAATATTCTTAAACTCCTCAGGTCTAAATTCTTAAGTTATCCTACTGTTCTAATTAATTGAACATGGCAGTGTAGTTATAAACAGCAAATCTGGAATTTCAACAGTACAGTAGTAAAATCTAAATATTTTGCATTCTATAAGTCGGATTGAGAATCCGTCAAGATGTAAACACCATCCATAAGCTGTACCAGACTAACTCAGCAATAAGAACAGCAAAATACAACCACGCAAGAAATATAACCACATGAATCAGTGATAAAGTTCCAATAATAATGAAATAAACCAACAGTATAAATATCCAACATCCGGGATCAAAACAAAACTACGGGTCATACAGCCTAAAACAGAGTACAATAGATAACAATGTTCAGAAAATAAATCCAGAAGCAATTAATAAAACTACGCAGCGGAGATTGGATCCAACACTAGAAATGTTGCTCACCAATTCTTTCGAGAACGGATCCTTCATTAACTGTAAAATCTTGACCTAAAAAGAAAGAAAAGGGTTCCCTTAGAGCAAGTTGTGGGCGGCAAGTAGAGAAAACAAAGGGTAATAGGAAAGCATGAATATCAAAGGCAAGGAACATAGTTAAAGACAAAGAACAAAACAAAGAGTAGGCAATATCAAAGGTGTACAATAATCACACATAAAATACGTGATGTCAAGTCAAGTTCAATACAAGATCAAGTATGTAGGTTGTTAAGTATTTTATTAACCTATCTAGTGCACGTACTGCTGCGTCCCATTCCACAGGTTCTGTGCAAGCACAGTGATCGTTTTAGACAGATGGTGAATTCACAGTCCGTGTACTCGGCATTGATAACAAGAATTTACGTGCAAGAATCATCAATCAATTATTGCAATCAATGCTCCTCCTTCTATGTCAAGTATTCGTGCAAGCGAGAAGGCCTTACCGAGTACATTTTCCGATTGTCCACTACCAAGTATACCCATGAAATCCCGACTTGTTAATAGTTTATTTTCATCCTATGTGAGCATGCAAGAGGGTTTTAATGTTGTAACGCCCCGTCCCAACACTCAGACAATTTTAATATTTTTAGAAGACAAATTAGATACTATGTAGTACAACTGCCTACCACAGGCTGCCTCTCAAAAGGTGGTTAACCAATTAGGTGACTCTTGATCATAGGCAATTATATTTATACTCAAACTATTTTTTGTACATTTCCAATATGGGACTATTATTCCTAATATCCCTTCACAATCCCGTGTACCTCACGTACACGTTACCCACATAACCAATTCCATTCAATTCGAAATCAAATCCAAACCATTAATACACTTTCAATTCAAACCGGGCCCACACAGGTGATGACATCACCATCTCAATACCAACAAATCTTAACAACAACAGCATACAACCAACCCGTGGGCCATTCTTTTTCCAAACCGGATTTCAACAATCCTTTCAAAATCCAAACATTTCAAACCAAATCGTTTTTTAACAATCCAATATCATATCAGCCAAATCACATATATATATTTATTTTTTATTTATTTTTATTATACTATTCACAAATTACGGGGTATTACATACACCCCACCTTAGAAATCAGCGTCCTCGCTGAGTACGGGGCACACATCTAGTGTAGGATCCGCCTTTCTAGCCGATATAGCGTCGTCCTCGATCCCGATAATTTCGGAGACTAGTCCCACACCGCAGGTAATTTCGGAGACTATTTTACTCACACCTCGATAATTCTGGGGACTATCTCATACCGTAGATCATACTAAGGCCCTCTTCTACATCCAGTGTCGAAAGTTGGCTCTGATACCATTTGTAACGCCCCGCCCCAATACTCAGACAATTTTAATATTTTTAGAAGACAAGTTAGATACTACGTAGTACAACTGCCCACCACAGGCTGCCTCTCAAAAGGTGGTTAACCAATTAGGTGACTCTTGATCATAGGCAATTATATTTATACTCAAACTATTTTTTGTACATTTCCAATATGGGACTATTATCCCTAATATCCCTTCACAATCCCGTGTACCTCACGTACACGTTACCCACATAACCAATTCCATTCAATTCGAAATCAAATCCAAACCATTAATACACTTTCAATTCAAACCGGGCCCACACAGGTGATGACATCACCATCTCCATACCAACAAATCTTAACAACAACTGCATACAACCAACCCGTGGGCCATTCTTTTTCCAAACTGGATTTCAACAATCCTTTCAAAATCCAAACATTTCAAACCAAATCGTTTTTTAACAATCCAATATCATATCAGCCAAATCACATATATATATATTTATTTATTTATTTTTATTATACTATTCAAAAATTACGGGGTATTACAAATATTGTATGTTACTATGTGTGACTAACTCAATGCGCTACAGACAAAGCATGAATCAAACACATCATTTAACACATTTCACAAAATTAGGACAGCATGACCTTGCTGTACCAAAACATGGATTATGGTCACTACACAATAGTAAAACTGAATCCACCAGAAGATCTGGAAAGTCGACTTCCACACGGTTCCAGCGAGTATAATTAAGGCATATAAAAGACATAGGAACTAGGGTGAAAACTCTAATCTAATTAGGTTTTATGTTCAGTCAACATGCAGTAGGTTATGTTCCATTAATTATTTCGGGTCAGAGAACTCATTAATAAAATCTACAAAAATTTAGGGAAGTATCTATACAAGTCGAGGTCCAGCATAATTTATTTCAGATTTTTCTTTTATTGTTAACAGGGTCAAATAAAATAAACAACAGCAGAATATGCATGAAATTATGAGTCTGAAATTACTAATACAGTTGCAGTAAAGTGATGATATCTAACAGATGACAAATTGGAATTTAAATCCAGACCAGAGAAAAATTATTTAGACATCAAGGGCTACGTTTTATGTTCGGTAAGTTCTGTCAAATTATGTCATTAACATGTCTAAAAATCTGATTCAAAGTGAAACATACAGCAGTCTAGAAATCAACTTAACATAAAAGATAACAAATAATTCACACGATCACATAAAGCATGCAAATTGGTAATCAAAACAATCCTATGTGTCAACATGCAAATTTCTAAGGTTTAGGATACATTTATCATGGTCATTGTGTCAATTCATCAATTAAATTCAATTTAGTACGTTCAATTTATCATGTCCAAGTTATCAAGTAATCCTATGCATATGCATGAAACATTAGGGACTGGGTTTAAGATCGAAGAGATAGCACGATGTTAAGAGTATGTCGGGTTCGCTCGTGTAAACCCTCGATAATCTTAACGGAATTGTCAAAAATAATTTTGATAATAAAAAGGACAGGATCTACTTGTAGGAGATCAAATAATCTTGAACACAAATAATAAAAATGGTTCAAGAAGAGACTTGCCTGTTATTGCAGATATAATTAAAAATAGGAATAACGGGATCAGAATCCTAGGCAAAATCTCCCAAAATATGTGTGAAGAATCAAAATCAACAGCAAGATCCAAGAGTAATTCCTCACACCGGATCGGGATAGAACACAGAACACCGAAATAAGATCTGGTGCGCAAAAAACACAGAACACCAAAACCAGGCAATAGGATCCTCTGCCTCACCGGATCCACACCGAACAGGGGACAGCAAAGAGCGGATCAAGGTGGCCGAACACGGGATAGCGAGATCAGCCACTCACTGATCATCTCCTTCCTCACGATAGCGAGAGAGAGAGAGAGCGGTGGACGGCGCGGCACTGCGATGGTGGCTGCAGTGGCGGAGCGACGTCGGTACCACGGTCGGGAAGCGACAGCGGCAATGACACTCACGACGAAGGATGGCTCTATTCTCTTGGTCGAAAATAGGGGAACGACGGTGCACACGATCAGGACACGAACGGTGACGCAAGGGGACTCGGTGGAGCGGCGAGGGACGGTGAGTGCGATGGCGATTTGACGATGGGTAGGGCAATGGCGATGAGTTACGGTGATGGGAAACTTCTGTGGTTGGGTTCAACGGATAATGGCAAGGGTACCTGAGACACGATGATGACGGCGAGGTCGAGGGGATAAGGGGACGATGAAGATGGTGATGACGGTGGCGATCGGGGTATAGGGTGATGGGGTCGAGGGTTTACGGTTTGGGTTTGGGGTGTTTAGAAACAGAGAAGAGAAGAGAATAGGGTGCAGGGAGAGAGAAACGGTAGATGAGAGAGAGGTGGATAATAATTAGGGTTTAATTAAGAGGGTATTTGTAGGGATCAAGAAATTAGGATTTTTGGCTGATATTATGTGGGTTCTGGGTATCGGTTTTGGCTCCAAAAAGAGACAAACCATTGCAATGAGATGAGATGAACACAAAGGAGAACAAATCGAATTCAAAATAGAAAAGAGCCAAATTCGCAAAAGAACAGATTCCAATCAAAAGAACACAGATTGATCGAAAGGGAACAAAAGAACCCAAGAAAAGATAAAATGCACAATAACGAATGAGTTCAAATACAATAATTAAAAGAATACAAAATACAATAAAATCTGAAAATAGGGCTTACATTATTGGTCTAGTGTTCTAACAGCAGTTTAGGGTCAAGTTTACATGTATATAACGGGTCTGAAAATATGCCCCAAAATCTCATAAAAATTGTTTTAAGGCTCCCAATCGTGTCCAGTAGCATTCAAATAAATTTTAAGTTTAAATTTTCTATTAACAAGGTGTTTCAATTAGTGCAACAGGTCATCATGCACATAATTAACAATCTAAAATTTATAAACCCAGCAGTACAAAAAATGCTATAACTTACTTTCAACAACTCAAAATTCAGATTCGTCAATTGGTCCAGAAACTACATTCAACGGGCTCTGAATTTTATTTATTAAGTTTGATCTAACTCTAACAGAAATAGGATCAAAAGTTCACTACAATACAGACTAGGCAGCGGGGCAACAACATGGTAAATTTTCCTAATGACAATTTAGATGTACAAAATGCACATACTACTATGAAATATTAACAAGCATTCATGACTAGTGGCTCAAGCATATTTCTACGATTACCAATAGGGAACTCCCATTACTACGACAATAATTATAAAATTTACACATTTATACTACCACACGATAAAAATCGTCAATCTTGACATGTATCTATCTACTTATGCTTCTTGTCATGTGTTCGTGTAATGCACAAGGATATTCATGATTGTCTTACTTGTACAGAACTAACAAAAATCGAATGTACCCAAATGGGTCAAGATTTAAATAACATGGGGAATGAATGAGATTATGTCACGACGAGTCGATCACCCTACTTGCAGGATTAAAAGCAAAACTTGTACAAGAAAAAGAAGAGTGTACAAGAGAATACTTGCATTTTGTGACGATGCACTAACGTCAAGATGAGCGATGGCGAAAACACGTGCGAACGATGGCACCACGACACATGTACATAGTAGCAACGGCAGTAAGAGCAGCAACAACATGCAATGAGAACAGCAGCAACACACTACGACAGCGACATAATAGCGAGCAACGGCGACTGCGGTGGAGTGCAGCAATGGTACGGAACAGCAAAGGCCTTGGGGTTGCGATGGTTAGCTACGATGAAGAGGGGGGAAGGGCAGCAGATGATAAGGATGGTGGAGGAGTGCAGGGGCAAAGTCGGTCGATAGAGGAAGGTGCTGAGATGGAGGGGCTTCGAAGGTGCTGGAGGTGCGGTGGAGGTGATGAGCGGGGTGAAGCAACAAAGGGACGGAGCAGTGGCAAGGGGTCAGCAAGCAGGTCGGCATTGGGGCAACCGATGGTGGCAATGGAGGTGCGAGAGATGGTGGGGTGGAGTCAGCAAGCAGCGGTGGAGGAGTGCAGCGGGTGCAGTGGTGATGGTGGCGGGGACTGGTTTTCGCGGTGGGAGGAAGTCGAAAGAGAGTTTCTGTGAGGCCTGCGGGATGGTGGCAGCGGTACAAGCTATAACACCCCGCAAAATTTAAATGACAATTTTGCCCTCGGGTGTTACGCACGTGCATTTTGTACTGTTATTGATTATATCCATAACGCATTTTGATATGTATTTTGAATTCCAATTATTTATGCAATCCCATATTCTTAAAATCCCATTTGAGATAACTCAAATGCTAAATTTCAATCTTTGAGTTTTACGTGCTTTTTACGTATTAATCGATGCACGTGTCGATTCTGGACATTCCACCGTTACGTGCAAAATTTTCGATGGGTTTCAATTATTTTTTTTATAAACATGTTTAAATTCATTTTTGTAAATAGAATTCAATTTTTGTCTATTATAATTAAAATAAATTTTTACGTGCAATACACGTGTTTTCTGTATGTTTGAGTATATCATAGAAAATGTATATTAAATATACTTTAAGTTGCATCCCAATTAACTATAAATATTTTTGGTCGATAAAGTCAATTTTTGTATTTTTGAGATTTTACGGGCGACGCACGTGTTTCGGTGCACGTGTTTTAAGCATATTATTCTTTCAAAATGAATTTCATGAAATTATGTGTGTTTATTTTAATTATGTATGAAAAGTATAATTTTTAAGTTAATTTTATATATTTATTACATATATAAATAAGTTGTTTTAAGGAGATTAAATAAATAAATTATTTTATACACAAAGCACGTGCACGTGTACACGTGTGATGTGCACACATTTATGGGGGTCGGGCTGTTATTAAAAGAGGGAAAACTAAATTATTTTTGAAAGTAGGAGGGAAAGAAAGTTTAAATTTTGAAAATGGGAGTAGTGGTGAGGTAGTTTCTCAAGTCATGGGTGGTTATGGCAACTTCCAAACTCATCCTAGCCTTTAATTCCAAACTAGTGATATAATCCTAGCCATTCAACTCACCCAAAATTATATATAAATACCCCCAAATTTCTTCTCATCTTGGTACAATAGAAAAGTTGATAAGAGAAAAGATTAGAGTGAGGAGAAGATTGAATAGTTTCTAGTTTGGGTTTTTCCATTGGAGGTCGGCTATACAACCCAATTTGAAGCTTTCGGTTTTGGCAAGGAGCTAGGAGGAGAAGGATCTATTCGTGCATTCTAAGGGATTTTTCTAGGAACTTTCTATTCGTATTTCTTCAACTTTAGGTGGGTGTTTCTTAAATACTTTCTAATTTAAGAATGGAAATTTGCATGATAGATGATATATAATTTATTTGGTTGAAATTGAATTGATTGCATGCAAATTAATGTAGAAATGGATCGTTAAATCTTGATTGGTGTGGTAGATACAAATTACTATTCTATTCATTAAATTGTATGATTGCTAGTTTGAAATGCTAGAATTGAAGTGATTGTATGAAATTGATGCGTGTTTAGACATCGGTTAAAATAATGCAAATATGTATAAAAGAATTGTTTATATGGCAAAGAAGTGTGGTTCTAACTTCAAAATATCTATTTTTGAGTATAGAGATTTTAATAAAGTAATTTTTGATAAAAGACAATATTCTATTTGGGAAATTGATGGAATATGTGTTTGATGCATTTTAAGGATTTCATTGAAAGAAAAAAAAAGAAACTTGAGAATTTGTGAACATATACGAAATTGTTTTTAAAAAGGAATACAATCTGGAAATGATCTATATTTTTATGTGGAAGTATAAATCAATTAAAAGGTCGAAAAACAAATGCAAGCTACAATTGGTGTAATTGACAGTCGACTGACTACCTTCCACAGTCGACTGGCAAGTATAAGAAATTGGGTTTTCGTCGGCAGGACAGTCGACTGACTACTTTCACAGTCGACTGCTGCTGTCCTGAATTATAGTGGTTGAGTTTTCAAAGTATTTGCGGAACAGTCGACTGATACTGTCACTAGTCGACTGAACCGACTGTGTATTATTGATGTTTTAAAGTTTCGTAAAACAATCGACTGATTCTTTGTCGATAGTCGACTGATACCGACTGAGATGTTTTGATGTTCGCTGAACAGTCGACTGATACTGTCACCAGTTGACTGAACCGAACTGTTTTTCTGGTTCTTGAGTTTGGATTCGATTTTGACAAATGAAAGTTAATTAAGTTTGAATACGAGATTTTATGATTATGAATATTTGACTGAGTTATTGTGAAATGCACACAAGGATGTGGAAGATGAAATTGATAAAGTTATCAAATTGAATGGTTCTCATGTTATGAGGTTATAAAAGAAATGTTTTGAGAAAGAGTTTGTGAACAAAAGAAATGGAAATGTTATTTGAGATTGATTATGAAATATTGTTGATCTCTAGAAGAGATAGTTGTTGGAATCTAGAGGCTAGGCGAGACCCTAGTGACCGGCAGTTTTATTTATGATTTTGAGAGCTAACCGTTGAGGGTTGAGCATCTCTTGAGAAGTAGCCAGGTAGGCTGACTGTCTCTGTTGTTTTGATTTAAGTCCGGCAGGGTAAGCTAGCTCTAGGTTGTGATGATTTTCTTTTAAAACAAACATTGTAGGGATGTAATGAAAGTAAGAGAAAAACATGAGTATGAGGGCCGTTGGATGGGTGTTGTGAGGGTATGCACAGGTTGTCTTCTCGATGCGTCGTAACATGACGTGGATACTACTCCAGAGTACCATCCCGGTGGCGACGCTTGTGGGATGTTTGGTGACTGCAAGAGGATCGTGTGCCATGAAGTGAGGTTGAATTGCCATAGGCTGTCTTCACGATGCGTCGTGACATGACGTGGGATTCCCCTCTAGAATTTTTTGTACACGTGCTTGTAATCATAGAACATCTATGATACTTACCGAAATTATAGATAGATACATAGTGAAGATGTGATGAAAGTAGGAGAAAAACACGAGTATGGGGGCCATCGGATTGGCGGTGTGAGAGTGATCCACAGGCTTCCTGCTTGATGCGTCAAGACATGGCGTGGACACTACTCCAGAATTATCGTCCCGGTGGCGACGCTTGTGGGATGTTTGGTGACTGCAAGAGGATCGTGTGCCATGAAGTGAGGCTGAATTACCACAGGCTGTCTTCACGATGTGTCATGACATGACGTGGGATTCCCCTCCAGAATTTTCTGTACACGAGCTTGTACTCATAGATCATCTAAGATACCTACCATAATTAAAGTAGTAGATTAAGTCATGGCGAGGGATTGAACCCTATGAAGATGAAGAACGATTAAGGGCTTGCCCTCGGACCTATGTAGTATGGGATGCATAGAATCCGAACAAGTGCGCATTAGTGTCATATAATATGAATAATTGCATTAAGGACTAAGTGCACAACACAACATGACATCAACAGGATAGTCCCTTTGTAACTTTGTTTGCGATCAAGTTTGTGTTTGCTAAAGTATTTAAGGATCGTTATACTGTTCCGGCATAGAGAGGATAGCCGTGTATAATATTTCGTCAGTTGTAAGCAACTGACGCGCCCACAGTTTTATATGCAGGGTTTGGAGTTACATGAAGATAAAAAGAGAATTGATGCTGTTGATTATTTAAATGTTAAAGTTGTAACAATTGTACATTCATTATTGTTGTATTTTATTGATTCCGCTGCGTATTGATGTAGAAGACTCTAATGTAATTATTGTTGAAATAAAAGTTTTAAATTCCTTGTAAAATTGTACGAATGAAGTGTAAAGATTCTATGGAAATCTCGAATTCAGTTGTATTTGGAATTCGGGATGTTTCAGAGTGGTATCAGAGCCACGCTTCTAAGTACTAGAAATTTATAAAGAACGACACCCTAGAAGTGGACATTAGAGTGTGAGTTCAGTCTATAGAGATTTAAATGTAAGCGATTTACATTTGTGTTGCTCTATAGGCTGATGTTTTTCCTCTTCCCTTTCCCTATTTGATGGCTGAAGTCATGAATGGAAATTGTTATTGAATTTACATTCAAATTCATTCATGATGCTCTCCTCGTATGCATTTATGTGAAATTGTATGCGAGCCTCCCTGGGTATCAGAGTGGCGCAGTGGAAGCATGGTTGGTTTGAACCGTCATTCATGATACCTTACACATAGACACACTTTTCCTTCAAATTATTTTATGTGGATTTTCATCATAGTACTTTTCAACATTTAATATTTTCCAAATAAATATTTCCCTATACTATTAAATCATATTAATGCCTATTATTTGTCTATTTTTCTTAGTCTTGATCTCTTTGAACTTGTTTTAACTATCTTTCAGTCTTAAGGTTTTGTCTTTCGCGTTTTATATCACCTTATGTTCATCCGTCCATAGGTGCTATTACTTTACGTATTCTGTTAAATTTATACTACAACTATTATTTTCATTTACTATTACATTTTGAATTTTGCTTGGGAATTTTGCTTATGTGCATTCATTTTATATGATTTGATTATGTGATACGATATTCTTTCGTTATCTCGTATTGTCCTATATACTTCAATATATTTTAACAGGATTGAAATATTTTTATAAATACAACATACTAATTTGATTTATTGTCTGCATTCAATATTATTGTTAGTACATATTATCTACTAATTTATTTGTTATATTAATTAATTCTGTAATTTACGTTTCCTTAATATAATGCATATACTCGCTATATATACTTTACTCTTAAATTGTCTTTACATTCTTTATTACTACATATGTTTTCCATTGAATTTTTATATGTGTCATGTATTTCAAGATACTTACTATACATATAATTTCACCATCCTCCAATTAATACATTACTATTTTTATGTATAATTATTTGTGTCTATTGCCCAAAATTGCTACATTACATCATTATTGTTTTTATTTGTACTTCCAACACGTGCATATATTTTACATTACCTTAGTGTTATAAATAATTTTCATTACTACTAATTAGTACCGCCTATGTTTGATATATCCTGTACACCTATTTTGATATTTCATTGTGTAAAATCTTTTCTGTATCATTGATTTTCAAATATAACACCATACTTTATTAAACATCCCATATCTAATCTAAGTATACATGGAAGATTACATCTTTCCATCTTCCGCTTTGGTGCAACTTAATGTCGAGAGGGCAAATATGCAACTAGACATCATTGGATGCAAACTGCAACTGGAGGTCGGGGAGGCAAAATTTGCAACCGAATGTCCAGAAGGCAAACTGCAACTGGATGTCGGTGAGGCAAAGTTTGCAACCGAATGTCCAGAAGGCAAACTGCAACCGGATATCGTAGAAGCAATTATGCAACTTGAGATCGAGATGGGCAAGTCTGCTGTTGGATACCAGTGAAACGAACCTACACCAGAAGGAAATATTATACTTAGATAACCCCTACCTTGTTTTTCTATAATATTCACTTACAACTATTCCATTTTTGGTACTAGCTTATACTATTTTATAATATTTTGCAACCTAGCATTATACTGTTTATACTGACTTCTATATCTATTCAACTTGTATATTTGCTACTTAATCTCAACTATCTTACCGTCTTCTTCGTAGTACTTTGTATTTTATGAGAGGTAGTATCTCATACCAATTTATCATATTTTGCTATTTTAGATTGGGTGGCTACTCACCAAACAAAAACATATCTCTTGTTATTTATGTATTTTGTTCATGATTCATAAATTTTCTTTTATATCCTCGATTTTATGACACGTCATTGTTTTTCAACTATAATGTTTTGTTTAAACTCTTACAAATCATTTATGATTTTCATATCATGCTATTTGTTTCATCCCTATAATTTTTGCCTATGTACGTATATAATTTCGCATACTGGTATTCTTGGTCTACTTGATAAATCGAAATTTGGATTTCTGCCTTTTCATTTTTATCATACACATATGATTATTGTATTTACTTTACAAATCACCTTATGATATCAATTTATCTACAAAATCATTTTTATGTTGTTTATACTTTTAATTATTTTTCCTTCTCATATATTTTTCAAACTCTTACTCAATAGTCTTCTTTTAAATCTACTGATTCAGTTTTCGTTATACAATACAAAAAAAAAAAAAAAGTTTGCGACTTCCTACCACTTATTACTTTGATAAATTTTGACTACTAAATTTGTTTATAAATTATCCATCGACTATGAATCTCTTTATTGCATTATTTCTTAACTATTTTTTTTTATTATTTTAATTATTTATTTATGACTAAAATTATTTATCATTTTACCTAATGGTTTACTTGATAATATTTTTATATGAAAACTCCTTTCAATATATACTATCCCTTATTGTCGCATTTACTTTCTTATGCTACTTCCTAGATTCATGTTCTGTCCTAAAATGTTGGTACTCATAAATTTCTTAAATACATTTTGTCTTATTCTTCCACATTGCTTACTTTTATGCTATATGTATTTTCTAAATATTTGTAGTTTTCTATATGTTATACAGATATTTCTTTTGTGTGTACAAAATACAGCCTTTACCATAGTGAGTTCCGGGGACGGAACTGTTCTAAGGGGGGGAGAGTGTAACACTCCGCAAAATTTAAATGACAATTTTGCCCTCGGGTGTTACGCACGTGCATTTTGTACTGTTATTGATTATATCCATAACGCATTTTGATATGTATTTTGAATTCCAATTATTTATGCAATCCCGTATTCTTAAAATCTCATTTGAGACAACTCAAATGCTAAATTTCAATCTTTGAGTTTTACGTGCTTTTTACGTATTAATCGATGCACGTGTCGATTCTAGACTTTCCACCGTTACGTGCAAAATTTTCGATGGGTTTCAATTAAATTTTTTTATAAACATGTTTAAATTCATTTTTGTAAATAGAATTCAATTTTTGTCTATTATAATTAAAATAAATTTTTACGTGCAATACACGTGTTTTCTGTATGTTTGAGTATATCATAGAAAATGTATATTAAATATACTTTATGTTGCATCCCAATTAAATATAAATATTTTTGGTCGATAAAGTCAATTTTTGTATTTTTGAAATTTTACGGGCGACGCACGTGTTTCGGTGCACGTGTTTTAAGCATATTATTCTTTCAAAATGAATTTCATGAAATTATGTGTGTTTATTTTAATTATGTATGAAAAGTATAATTTTTAAGTTAATTTTATATATTTATTACATACATAAATAAGTTGTTTTAAGGAGATTAAATAAATAAATTATTTTGTATACAAAGCACGTGCACGTGTACACGTGCGATGTGCACACATTTATGGGGGCCGGGCTGTTATTAAAAGAGGGAAAACTAAATTATTTTTGAAAGTAGGAGGGAAAGCAAGTTTAAAATTTGAAAATGGGAGTAGTGGTGAGGTGGTTTCTCAAGTCATGAGTGGTTATGGCAACTTCCAAACTCATCCTAGCCTTTAATTCCAAACTAGTGATCTAATCCTAGCCATTCAACCCACCCAAAATTATATATAAATACCCCCAAATTTCTTCTCATTTTGGTACAATAGAAAAGTTGATAAGAGAAAAGATTAGAGTGAGGAGAAGATTGAATAATTTCTAGTTTGAGTTTTTCCATTGGAGGTCGGCTATACAACCCAATTTGAAGCTTTCGGTTTTGGCAAGGAGCTAGGAGGAGAAGGATCTATTCGTGCATTCTAAGGGATTTTTCTAGGAGCTTTCTATTCGTATTTCTTCAACTTTAGGTGGGTGTTTCTTAAATGCTTTCCAATTTAAGAATGGAAATTTGCATGATAGATGATATATAATTTATTTGGCTGAAATTGAATTGATTGCATGCAAATTAATGTAGAAATGGATCGTTAAATCTTGATTGGTGTGGTAGATACAAATTACTATTCTATTCCTTAAATTGTATGATTGCTAGTTTGAAATGCTAGAATTGAAGTGATTGCATGAAATTGATGCGTGTTTAGACATTGGTTAAAATAATGCAAATATGTATAAAAGAATTGTTTATATGGCAAAGAAGTGTGGTTCTAACTTCAAAATATCTATTTTTGAGTATAGAGATTTTAATAAAGTAATTTTTGATAAAAGACAATATTCTATTTGGGAAATTGATGGAATATGTGTTTGATGCATTTTAAGGATTTCATTGAAAGAAAAAAAAAGAAACTTGAGAATTTGTGAACATATACGAAATTGTTTTTAAAAAGGAATACAATCTGGAAATGATCTATATTTTTATGTGGAAGTATAAATCAATTAAAAGGTCGAAAAACAAATGCAAGCTGCAATTGGTGTAATTGACAGTCGACTGACTACCTTCCACAGTCGACTGGCAAGTATAAGAAATTGGGTTTTCGTCGGCAGGACAGTCGACTGACTACTTTCACAGTCGACTGCTGCTGTCCTGAATTATAGTGGTTGAGTTTTCAAAGTATTTGCGGAACAGTCGACTGATACTGTCACTAGTCGACTGAACCGACTGTGTATTATTGATGTTTTAAAGTTTCGTAAAACAATCGACTGATTCTTTGTCGATAGTCGACTGATACCGACTGAGATGTTTTGATGTTCGCTGAACAGTCGACTGATACTGTCACCAGTTGACTGAACCGAACTGTTTTTCTGGTTCTTGAGTTTGGATTCGATTTTGACAAATGAAAGTTAATTAAGTTTGAATACGAGATTTTATGATTATGAATATTTGACTGAGTTATTATGAAATGCACACAAGGATGTGGAAGATGAAATTGATAAAGTTATCAAATTGAATGGTTCTCATGTTATGAGGTTATAAAAGAAATGTTTTGAGAAAGAGTTTGTGAACAAAAGAAATGGAAATGTTATTTGAGATTGATTATGAAATATTGTTGATCTCTAGAAGAGATAGTTATTGGAATCTAGAGGCTAGGCGAGACCCTAGTGACCGGCAGTTTTATTTATGATTTTGAGAGCTAACCGTTGAGGGTTGAGGATCTCTTGAGAAGTAGCCAGGTAGGCTGACTGTCTCTGTTATTTTGATTTAAGTCCGGCAGGGTAAGCTAGCTCTAGGTTGTGATGATTTTCTTTTAAAACAAACATTGTAGGGATGTAATGAAAGTAAGAGAAAAACATGAGTATGAGGGCCGTTGGATGGGTGTTGTGAGGGTATGCACAGGCTGTCTTCTCGATGCGTCGTAACATGACGTGGATACTACTCCAGAGTACCATCCGGTGGCGACGCTTGTGGGATGTTTGGTGACTGCAAGAGGATCGTGTGCCATGAAGTGAGGCTGAATTGCCACAGGCTGTCTTCACGATGCGTCGTGACATGACGTGGGATTCCCCTCTAGAATTTTTTGTACACGTGCTTGTAATCAGAAAACATCTATGATACTTACCGAAATTACAGATAGATACATAGTGTAGATGTGATGAAAGTAGGAGAAAAACACGAGTATGGGGGCCATCGGATTGGCGGTGTGAGAGTGATCCACAGGCTGCCTGCTTGATGCGTCAAGACATGGCGTGGGCACTACTCCAGAATTATGGTCCCGGTGGCGACGCTTGTGGGATGTTTGGTGACTGCAAGAGGATCGTGTGCCATGAAGTGAGGCTGAATTACCACAGGCTGTCTTCACGATGTGTCATGACATGACATGGGATTCCCCTCCAGAATTTTCTGTACACGAGCTTGTACTCATAGATCATCTAAGATACCTACCGTAATTACAGTAGTAGATTAAGTCATAGCGAGGGATTGAACCCTATAAAGATGAAGAACGATTAGGGGCTTGCCCTCGGACCTATGTAGTATGGGATGCATAGAATCCGAACAATTGCGCATTAGTGTCATATAATATGAATAATTGCATTAAGGACTAGGTGCACAGCACAACACGACATCAACAGGATAGTCCCTTTGTAACTTTTTTTGCGATCAAGTTTGTGTTTGCTAAAGTATTTAAGGATCGTTATACTGTTCCGGCATAGAGAGGATGGCCGTGTATAATATTTCGTCAGTTGTAAGCAACTGACGCGCCCACAGTTTTATATGCAGGATTTGGAGTTACATGAAGATATAAAGAGAATTGATGTTGTTGATTATTTAAATGTTAAAGTTGTAACAATTGTATATTCATTATTGTTGTATTTTATTGATTCCGCTGCGTATTGATGTAAAAGACTCTGATGTAATTATTGTTGAAATAAAAGTTTTAAATTCCTTGTAAAATTGTACGAATGAAGTGTAAAGATCCTGTGGAAATCTCGAATTTAGTTGTATTTGGAATTCGGAATTCGGGGTGTTACACAAGCTGAGGTTGCGGTCTGGCTGCAAGGTCGGGGGCAGGGCTCGGGTGAGGGGCACCACTGGAGGGAGGCAGCAGGATGGAGGGAAGGTGACGACAGTGTGGACGATGGCTGCAGTGTTCGAGGCTACGATGGAGGAGGAGCTCGGGAGATTGCTATGGAGAGGCTCGATGTTGACGAGGGTGATGATGGGGTTCGGGATGGTGGCGAGGTGCAGGTCGGGGCACTGCAGTGGAGTGCAACCGATGAGGTGGTCGGGGTGATTTGGGTGTGTGGTGATGGGTTGCGGGATTGACGGCAGTAGTGAGTCGCGGATGGCGAGGAGGCTGGCATCGATGTGAGGCTAGGGCGATTGGTGATGGAGGATGATGACAAGGGGTGGCTTGTTGGCATTGGGTTTCGGTGACAGAAGAAGAAGACGGAAGAAGAAGGAGAAGAAGAGAGAGAAAGGATGGGATGGCTGATGTGATAGGAAGGTTAATTAGATTAGGATTTAATAGATAATTAGGGGGGTAATGGGGCAGTTAGAGAGGAGATTAAGGGGAAGGATTATCAAAGTAGTTAGATTAGTGGGAATATGGAAAGGTTAAGGAGGAGGTAACTGTGTGCAGTTGAGAGTTTGTAGGGGTATTAGGTTTTAAATTGGTGGGCTTGGCTTTAAGTAGTAAGGCTTAACATTTAAGAAAATAATAATAATAATATTGGGCTAGGTCTGAACTCCAAATTAAATTAAATAATCAATAGTGATAATAGTATGGGTCTTGGGTTTGGTTAACAAAAATGGGCTTCACTTTGATAAATAATAAAAGATGGATTTTAATAAACAATCCATAAATAATAATGATAATAATAGTAAGAATAATAAGAATATATAACAAAATAGGATTTGGGTTCAAACATTAATAATTTACCAAATAAGGAAAAAATAAACTTATATAATGGAATAAGATTTGTATTAAAATGTATAGCCATTTGAAAACAATTACAAATACAATTAATGATTATAAATGGACTTTAATAGGAGACCCAAAAATAAATTTAAACAAAACGAATTTAAGAAAACGGGATTTTTTTTATAAAGAATCGCAACACAGAAGATACACAGAAAATACGTATAGTTGGAAACGGGTATTACAATATAACCAACTACCTACACGGAGAGTTTACTCTCAGATCCTCCAAAATATTTCAAGAATGATTTATTTTACAATATATTGAGAAATTATGCCAGACCACCCAGGTCAATCAATTTATCAAATCTATTTCTTAGCAATATATGATCAAAGCAATATACTCCCAGGAGCAAATTTAAAGACAGTAAGAGTGTTATTCGAAAAAGGACATTCACTGCATATATCCTTCCAGGGAATGCGAAGAACTTAGCCAGCTATCAAGAGAAGTACATAGATCTACTAAAAGCTATTTTGAACTTACAAATGCCTCTAAAATATATGTTTGAATAATTTGAACAATTCCGGAATTTCTTGAAGATGAAGAAAAACTCCCTACTAAACATAATATAAAGATATGGATGACTACACAAGTCATGTTTGGATCAACTAATATCGTACCAAATAAAACTGAAGAATTTGAAAAACTAATCCAAGAAAGGAGAGCTATGGGATTTAGAACAATGTATTCAAAACTAAAAGACATACAAAATAGAGACGGTAACATATGATCTACGATAGCCCAGATCCATAAAAAGTAATGATCTTGTGTATAGCAAAGATAAAATAGCCACAGTCAACGAAATAAGTCTTTAAAAGCTGGTACCAAATATTAGATAAAGGGATCATGACTATGACAAAAGAAACAGATGTCCGTTATTATAGACTGATGAGAAAAGAACCCCAACATAAATGCGGACAATGCAGGAAAGGACAAGATAAGGCTAAAGAATAGTTATTTCTGTTGTGAGTGAAGCATGTGAAGATGTCGGCTAGAAGGTCTCTCTTCTAAAGTAACGTAAGCAGTGACGTAAGCAGTAACGTATGCCATTTTGACAAATATTTTGTAACACCTCGGATTTTAAAATACCGAACATATTCGCTTTTATATTTTGTAGGGGTTTATTTTAAGTGATATCTTATTTTATTTATTTTAATATCGATACTGGTATTGAATATTTGTGGTAGATTGGTATTATTGTTATATTAGAGTTAAGAGTTGAGATTTTGTGTGAGGAAATATAGTTTATTTTATTTTATCATTATGGGGGATTATTATAAGATAATTTTAATGTGTTTTATATTGTTTGTATTATTATAGAAAAGAGTTGGGGTTTATTTGTAATATATTGGATTTGGAGGGCTTATAGGTGATTATACCTTACTATTATTATTAATATATTATATTTTCAATATAACCCTTCCCCCATTTTAATTCATTCTTTCATTCTTTTTCTTCTCCCTTCCCGATCACTCCACCCGACCGAACCCAAAAGAGGCGATCGAAACCACCCCGGCCTCCTCCCTCCGTCCATCTTCTCCGTTCACCTCAGCCGAAAGAAACCCAACACTCCGTTTCCCTCTTCCTTCTTCTTCCCATTCCTGGTTTCAATCCCGACCGAACAACCCACTTCCGGTCCTCCCTCTCTCCACCCAAATCCGCTCCATCTCTCCATGATTTTCAAATTAAATTGGAGGGATGGCTAATTGGAGGGTGCTCTAGCTCATGGTGGCATCGATTTTCGGAGAGGACTTCGGAAAGGTATATCCCTTTTTATTTTATTGTGTAAAATTAGGTTGGGTTCATTTCTATTGAGTAGGATTATTGTGGTAGGAAGATTTAGAGATTCTGGAAATGGTAGATGTGAGGAATTAGCGGATTATTAGAGAGATTTTAAGTTGTTAGTAATTTAGGGTTTTGGGTTTGTAAAAGAAAATTATATATGTGAGAATTACCCCATTTATAGTAGTAGAATTTTAGTAGAACCATTAGAATAATTTGGGGGTGATTTTAGTAATTTTATGGGGATAAAATCCCGTAAGAATTTGCCTATTACGTGCATTGTGCGTGTGCATCCCAAATTTCGATAAAATGCCTGAGTGATATTAGAAATAGTATATTATTTTCTGTGATTGATTTGGATGATTGAGCCTTAATTGTGTTGAAATTTGATAATAGGATATGTTAGCAGATTTGGATGTGGAACGGCGTGCTGGCGCTTCGAGTCTTCACGGGAGGCTATGTGAGTATGAATGTATTTATGTATTTGTTATTTTAAGAAAAATTTTAGTATAATTTGAATGATGAATATGAATCCCGGAAGAGGGTGTAGGTGTAAGGGGAAATTAGTGTTCGGTGTTGGTATGCGATATGACGATTAAATACTCGTCTCGGGTATTGATATAAATTATAGATGATGAATTAGTTATATATATACGGGGATGAGTTATATTTATATAAGATGTCGGTGTATGGTGAATTGTTGTGATTTTGAATATCCAGTGCGATGGTAAAGTAATAGGTGTATATTATATATATATATATATGATGTTGTGATGTGTTGATCTACTGGGCATACGCAAGCCTGTGATATTGAGATAATAAATAGTGTGATATACGCATGATGGGTGGGGTAATGGTAAAATAAACAATACAGTACAATTGTGAGGTGTAATATTATGATGTGATGATTTTGTGATAATTATAGTGATATTTCTTTGGTGTGATGCATTGAATGGGGTAAGTGAGTTGGGGATCATTGTTTATGCGATTGAGTTTAAATAAAAGATGAGATGTTATGATGTTAAAGGGTGATGTTAATATGAAAAGAAAATGTTAATAACAATAATTTCGGTTGGCTTGAATAGATATCTCCGCATAGACGGAGAGAGATATGATACCTCAGGGTAGACCTGAGAGAGATGATACCCCAGGGTAGACCTGGGAGAGTAGATACCTCCGGTGGGACCGGAGAGAGATATGATACCTCAGGGTAGACCTGAGAGAGATGATACCCCAGGGTAGACCTGGGAGAGTAGATACCTCTGGTGGGACCGGAGAGAGATATGATACCTCAGGGTAGACCTGAGAGAGATGATACCCCAGGGTAGACCTGGGAGAGTAGATACCTCCGGTGGGACCGGAGAGAGATATGATACCTCAGGGTAGACCTGAGAGAGATGATACCCCAGGGTAGACCTGGGAGAGTAGATACCTCCGGTGGGACCGGAGAGAGATATGATACCTCAGGGTAGACCTGAGAGAGATGATACCCCAGGGTAGACCTGAGAGAGTAGATATCTCCGGTGGGACCGGAGAGAGATATGATACCTCAGGGTAGACTTGAGAGAGAGATGATACCCCAGGGTAGACCTGGGAGAGTAGATGCCTCCGGTGGGACCGGAGAGAGATATGATACCTCAGGGTAGACCTGAGAGAGAATTGATACCCCAGGGTAGACCTGGGAGAGTAGATACCTCCGGTGGGACCAGACAGAGATATGATACCTCAGGGTAAAATGAATATGATATGAAATGTGAATGAGAAAGAGAAGTGTTTGGTATAAGCTGAAATGAAATAGTGAAGTAAATGTGAAAGAAAATGAAGAGTTAAATTGAGTGAAGATGATAAGTGATAAATGTAGTACGTGGTTAAATTAAAATGAGAATAATAAAAGAGACATGTGTTATTATGAATAGTACGTAGTAATTGTATTATGTATGAGATCATTAAAGTAAAATACAGATTGAGATGAGTTGTACCTTGGAATTGTGTCAAGGAACTACCTGCCCGCTATTTCTGTGGAAATGGTGGGAACTACCTGCCTTGGCATAATTCGCAGGGTGAGTTGGTATACTTGTGGTAATGATTAAGGGAAATGAGAAGTTAAATAAGTGAAGATGAATAATGATTGAAGTGAATTAATAACTCTTGAGATGTGATGTGATATTATCCAGACTATGCGTTTGGGGTGTGGTGATTATTACCCAGGCTATCGGCTTTGGGGTGTGATATATTATTGCCCAAACTATGTTTGGGGGTATGGAATATAAATTGATGTGAATGAAAGTGAAGTCAGTGATAACTTGAGTTATAGTGAAGATGAAAGTAAGTTGGTCATTAATTAGCCTGAAAAATAGCTAAATGATATAACGGGATGAGAATGAGTTATAAAACATATTTTTGATGTGATAAGAATGAGTATTTAATAAGTGATATGTGCATGATGTGATGAAATGTGAGTGAATTGCAATAGGTAATGAAGTATTATAATTTGTCATAAGAAAGGAATTAATGTGGTATTATGTGGATGTATGCATACGTGATGATATGGGTTATAAGAAATAAATGAACGCGGTGTTATGAAATATAAAATTGAGAAAGAAAGGGTTTATGAATGAAAATGAGTATCTAAGAATATGAGTCGTGAGTTCGTAAATGTAAATGAATGGAAAATGATGTGCGTAGTTATAAAAGTATGAAGAAAAGAGTTAGGGACTTGTTATGAGTATTTATGGAAATAAAGAAACGATGAGGTGGTAGGAATTATGAAATGATAAGTAGTTGGGTTAGAGAATTTAAATTGAAAAGTAATGGATTGTATGTGTATTCGTTCTATGCGGATGGAAAATAAGAATATATATATACGAGGTTGATGTGAAGTATATTATGAAATGTGGGAAGTTATGGATAATTAAATAGTTGAATGCTGGATTGACAAAGTATTTGATATAACATTGTATTGACGATGTTGTTGTGTTCAGGATTCAGGTTGCATTATCTTAATTTGGTATTCGTAAATTTAATTTATTTTCTGTATACTATTTTAATTTGTCATTAGCTTAATAACTATACTCACACCAGAATTGGCTAACCCCTTAGTGTTTGGGGGGTTAGGGGAGTCTGAGGACTACCCTAGATCCCCCACTGTTGCAGGTTCTCATCCGTGCAGAGGTGAGGCGTGGAATGGTAGTATAATTTTTTATTTTAAAAATTTGTATTATTTAGTTATAGGAATAGTGAAATTTATTATTTAAATTGTATTATGAGTGTATAAGCATGTATAAGACGATGATGAGTATAGTGCGGGGTGACGTGGTATGTTTGTGACCCGTACCCACCTCGTTGTGGAGTACTGGGCTTTGTGGTAGGTTTTACAAAGGTTTTTCTAAAAATTTTACTTTGTTTTCAAAGAAATTTATAGTTTTTATTTGATATTTGATAATTCGTTATGAGTTTGGCCCCCAGAGCATTATATTATATTGCATGTATGTATCTGCTCATTTTTGCCTGGGGAGCCCATGAAAATATTATGTTGATTGTGAGCTACGGAATTTTGAGCAGAATTCCGTAAGCTTTTTGTGTTTCGGGGCGAAATTTACAGGAGAGACTCTGTCAAAATTTTTCCTGAAATATAACTTTCTTAGTTTATGATCAAAGTGATATAGAAATTGAAAGATTTGAGTTTGGAATCAAAAAAAAAATTTTGGGGCATTACATATTTTCACAAAATAGGCCAAAGAGATAATTAACTCGCATCTTCTCACTTGTGGTTGTCCCACCTATTTTCCACCCCAAAAAAATGAAACCCTACATAATCAACTGACAGAAAAAATAATCAAATTGAGATTATAGATCAAACCATGTACTGATCGACATGCTTTTTTGACCAGCTGTGCACACCCTTCATCCTCTTTTCCCACTTTCCAGATAAAATGGCTTCCCCAGCTCGAAGGCGAACAACCACCCCCAAATTTCAAGTTGAAATTTATTCCTGAACTTCTTTCCTCCAAATATCCACAACAGCAGCTACTACCTCCCCAATTTGACACCCCCAACCCATTCCGCCTAAATTGAACTAACTTCCAACCTATTCCTCCAAAATTGAACAACTTCCAAAAATAGGTCTCGAAGCCCCTCCCTGTCAAATCTGTACCAAACCAACAACAACAAACGACCAAAACCAGAGCAAGGCGCGGCTGTTGTCCCCCATGACAACAATGACAATGGATATCAGCTGATATATGTAAAAATCGGAACAAATCAGATCCATACGATTCGGACACGCATTTCAAAGCTTCCAAGGAAGAATGGCAATTTCATAACAACTAAAGACCACTAGAGAAATATGGGCCACCCCAGGCCTGTCAACTCAACCAGGCCAGCCATTCATGCTTAGTTATAGCCTAAGCAAAAGGGATCACCAATGTCAATTCCCCCTTGAGCAACCAACTCTATATCATACACAAGAAGAGTAACTAACTTGATCACTTCACCAAGGGAATCTATAGTTTAAACCCAAAAGATACTTTTCTCAAGTCTATCTTTTGGAACTAACCTCTTAGCTTATAAATACCTTCCACCTCCATCATGAAAAGGTAATCAATACTTTTCTACCAAAAACTCTATTCTTCTTTCCGAGTTATTGACTTTGACCATCGGAGGGTGTTTCGCTTTGCTTAGACTTTGTACAGATTCATTGGATGTCTTCAGCCAGCCAACTCCAGATCTGATCGAAGGATCAGATTATAAGTTTTTTCGTCAATATCTGAACTCGTTATCTGATTTCTCCCACACCTAAAAAAACAACAATAAATTGGTGTCGTATGTGGGGAAAAACATATCTATCTCTCCAAATAGATATCGCTGACAAAAGACCACTTTCAGTCATGGCCTCCAAAGGAAAGAAGGCGGCGACCACTAGCCATCAAGCCGACGCTCCTCTTCCTTCCCCTCCTCTAGAGCAACCTCCACACTAGGGATGGCATTCGGGCCACTCGGGGTCGGGCCGGCTAGGCCAACCCGAGCTTTGCCCATTTCCGGGCCAACCCGGGCCGGGCTCGAAGATTTCGCAGGCCAGGCCGGGCTAGTTGGGGAAAACCCTAGCCCGGACCTGGCCCCCGGCCCCAACGGTGGGGGCCGAGCCGGGCCAGGCCGGTGTTTTAGGGGATTTTTTAAAAATATATTAAAGGTGAAAGATCAAGTATTAAATTGTAATTTCATAACAATTGCAAAGAACTAAGTATTAAATTGGTTTGATAAATTTGAAATTCTTAAATAAAATGAAGTACATGAATAAAATTTCATACAAATTAGATCAAATTACAAAACAAGAGAATTATGTGAATTTAGAGATCGAGATGGCCTCTATTTATATTGAAGAGAAGGCATTGGACTGTTGTCGTGCACTTCTACTTAACCTAAATATAGAATCTCATCCCCCTAAATTTTCCAATTAATTACAATATATTGTACATCATTTTAATGTAAATCGACTAAATCTAATTGTTCATTCATCGCTACTTGTTGAGCCAGCTTGTGCTTCAAGTAAATCTTGGGTCCTCTCTTCCACTTTCATCCAATCTTCGGCGCATACTAGCATCTCCCAATTTTCGGCTGTCAATTGATTCGGGCTCATTATCCTGCCACCAAGAGAAAAAACATTTTCCGATGCAACGGTTGACACCGGTGTTGTTAGCAAATCTCTAGTCATACGAGAAAAAATATTAAAAATAACTTCATTGCTCTTCCAAAACTGTAACACATCTACTACTTCTTCAATTGAACTTTGTGCATTATACCAATTCAACTCATTTGGTGAATTGGTTCTTGGGTTTTTTTATTTAATAAGATTTAAAACACTACTAGTTGCATGACTCTTTCGTTTTGCTAAATGGAGGAAGAAAAAGAAGAATCAACATTTTGTGTTTGTGTTCGTATAGTGTTAGATAAATAAAGTCTATCATAAGTATCATATAATCTAGTCAAAATATGCTCAAATTGACGAGTAAAAACAACATGATCAAAATCTTGTATTGCATCGTATGGGGCATAAGTGTAAAAAAATTCAATTAAATTTTTTGTGTCATCTAATTTATTCATGAGATTCATTACACTAGCTACACAATACAACATAGGAAGTGGATGAAAATATTTTAAAAAATTAATATATGCCGAATTAACCATATCTCCAATAAAAGGGTCATTTTGCAAATCTTTAATTGTTGTCATCATAGTAACAATTTCAAGTAAAATACCACTAGATGTAGATGTATATGTTTTTGAAAATTGCAAAGTAGCATCGTTAAAAGGTTCTAAAAATTTATACAAACTATCAGCAAAAAACCAAAAATCATCATCTAACATACAATTTTTCATGCCCATTGCAACACAAAAAACTTTAAGATTAAAACGATAATGAAGAATAACACCTAATAAATCAAATGTAGAATTCCATCGATGTCTAACATCTTTAGGAAAACGTTTATATACAATTCTCCTAAGTTTACACCAATCATGAAAAGCTTGATATATTGGACCACTCAATATAATATAATGAACACAATCTCTCATTGCATCAAGTTTATCATTTCCATATTTTAGTGCATCTTGCACACAAAGATTTAAAATATGACAAGCGCACCTAACATGAAAATTTTTGGGTTCTATAGGATCTAAACTAATTTTCAGACTATCAATTGCCTTAGTATTATTAGAGATGTTATCAAAACCAATAGCAAACACTTTATCATAAATACCAAAATTATTGCATGCTTCCATAATGTGTGTGGCTATAATTTCACCCTTATGTGGGTACCTAACATATCCAAATGAAATTATTCTCTTTTGAAGTACCAAATCCGAATCTATCCAATGACATGTTACACACATCACTGGAATGCCGTTTACTCCTACCCACCCATCCGATGTCAAAAAAACTCTAGTGTTTAGTGATGTTAGTGTTGCTATCAAAAAATCCTTAGTCTCACTATAAACTAATTTACAATCATCCTTAACTACATTCCTAGCAATCTTTTTATAATGGGGGTTTAAGGAGGTTTGTGCAAAAGTCTCTACATACCTACTTTCACCAAACGAATATGGTAATTCACCCCTAATTACTAACTTAGCTATTTTCCTATGAACGAGATCGTGATCGTAGCTATGACTATTTACTTGACCGGTTCTAGGATGTATTTTTTGTTGTATGAGATTTTCTTTCGAAAATTGTGGTTGACATTTGTTTAAGTGACGTTGAAGTGTACCCGTGCCCGATCCTATTTTAAACTTATATGGTGTTTGACACTTCTTATATATTTTTAGTCCTACACTCTTATCATTTTGTGAAGGGAAAAAATTGAAATAATTATGTACTTCGGAAGTATTCCCTCTTGTTTTACAGGTTAGAGAAGGACCTTATTCCGATGGTTGTGGTTCTACATGATCTTCTATTTCTATAAGATTTGAGTGTGTTTCATTCAAATCGGGAAAACTATCATAATTCATGAATGTTTCTTCACTATCTATATATGGAATTGGAATGGAAGGAATGTGATGACTAGTGGACTCTTGACTACTATGTCTACCACCGCGTGATCGATTAGAAGCCATTTAAATATTAAAAACTAGTGTATGTATAGTTAGAGAGAAAGCAAGTGTACGTTTTAAATTTTAAATTAAAATAAACAACTAATGTATGACAACTAATAATTTAAAACAACAAAATTAAATAAAGAGAAACAACAAAATTTAAAATGAACAACAATCTATCTCAACTAAAAAATAACAATAATAACAAGAACTAGTGAGTAGTGTATGTATGTTTTACCACTTTACCAAATTTATAAATAAAATCTAAAAAAATGAGAGGAAGAAGTTCAAGAAAACCTAAACTAATTAAGAGATATAGATGAGAATAAACAACTATGTTAAATCTACAAATTAAACATATACTAAAATACTGCATGACTGTTTGAAGTTTGAAGAATGAATGTTGAGAGAGTTAAGACTTGAGAGCTTGTAGTAGACTAGTAGTATTGATTGTTGTTGTTGATCACTTGATTGTTGTTGATTGTTGACCCTAGCAAAATGTAGAGAGATTTGATTCTTGTAAAGTTGAGAGAGTGTTGATAGTTGATCCTTGCAAAGTTGAGAGAGTGTTGATTGTTGTTGTTGATTTGAGATATAGGAGAAAGATTTGAGTGAATTAGTGAAGAGAAATGAAAGAGATAATGTGGTATATATAGAATATGCAAATTTTTGGTTTTCCTAAAGTACCCCCCAAAACTAGCTAGTATAGATCCATTGGAGGGAAATTTGGTAATTTTTAATTTTTTCAAAAAATTTTGAACAAAAAAAAGGCCAACGGTCGGCCCGGTTCAGCAGGTCCCGGTCCTCAACCGGGCCAGGCCAGGCCAAACCGGGCTAAGTGGCCAAAATATTGAACCGGACCAACCCCATGGTTTGGGGGGCCGATCCCGGGTTAAGCCCACGTAACAGGGGCCGGGCCGGGCCGGTCCCGGGCTGGCCCAGACCTGTTGCCACCCCTACTCCACACCCATCATTGCAAGCTCCTCATCTGCCATCGCAGCCTCCCTTCAGCAAGGCAACGTCGGTGGGCTCTCAACAACATCGCTTTGAACCTTGCTATGGGCCTTACCCGATTGAGGACCGAGGTCTTAGTCCATACAACCTCCCACTCTCCGGTGCATCCTGTGTAGTCAAATCTCCTCAACCTCATAACCTCCCAACAACAAGGGACGAACCTCTATAGGCGCCTGAGATGGAATCACTCGTTCAGAACACCAGGAGAGCAAGAAAAGTCCTTCCCCCGCCAAGAGAAGTCCCGACGATCACCCTCACCATATGGCAAAGAAACAAGCAGAGCCCAACTCCAATCAGCCTATGAGCTCTCAAGAATAATAGAGAAGAGGAGGCACCAGGATAAGTTCCACGATTTCAAAGATCAAGATCTCAAAGCCTTCCAAGTTGCCCAGAACAAGAATCGTCAGACAAGCAATCACCATCTTAGAGTTGTGCAAGAAGAAGAGTCTCACAGGTCAACTCGATCTGAGGGGCTTGAAGATATGGTCCTTCGTTGCCTCTAAGATATGGAAGACTACCTTGCCCGAATCGGTCAAGAGGAGGGTCACCATGACAGAGGCTACCGCCCCGTCCAACCTTTCTTCTCTAGGTCGATTCTTGAAGCCCCAGTTCAAGATAACTTCAAAATGTCAGCGTTCGAGTCATACAATAGTGAATCTGACTCAGCAAATCACATTAAAAGTTTTAAAACTCTCATGATGCACCGAGCCCCCCGACACACTCCTCTACAAAACGTTCCATGCCACCCTAAAGAGACCAGCACGGGAATCATTTTCCCGTCTCTCTCCGTGGTCTATCTTCTCCTTCGATCAGCTCGAAGAAATCTTCCTCACTTCCTCACCTACTTCATCCACAGTCATAAGGCCAAGAAAACAGGCACTTCCCTACTTGAGTTAAGGCAAAGAGATGGGGAGACACTCAAAGACTTCTTCAGGTGCTTCATGGCCAAGTCTAGGTCCATCCCAGCTCTTGATTTCATGGTAGCGGTTGCCACCTTCAGACACAACATCAACCATGCCAACCTCAAAGCATCTTTTGCCAAGAATCCTACTTGGGACTTCTCCGAACTCCTCTTGCAGAGTGAGAAGTAAATCTGAGCCGAAGAGGCCCTCCATCCCTATGACCAAAGAGAGTTCTCATCTGGGAACAAACGGAAGAGTACAAGAGAAGAGGGATGCAAGAAGTTCCAGAATGATGGTTCCAATCAACGTTGCCCTCCTCCAATCCCTCGTTTTGATAAGTTCACTCCTCTCAATGCTAGTATATCAACTGTCCTTATAGAGATCGAAGGAGACGGGCTACTCTGCCCTCCTCCTAGGATGAACACACCAGGCAAAAGAAGTGATAGCGTCCAATGGTGCCATTTTTATTGGAAACATGGCCATAATACCGATGATTGTCAAGCCCTCAAAGAGGAGACTGAAGCTCTAATTTATCTGAGGCTACCTCTCCAAGTACATCCAGAATGATAAGGTTGAGCCTCCTCAGGTTCGGAGAGCTAACAAGCATGTAGAGAAAGAACCCAAGTCCCAAAACTTGGAGCACATGACAATTTTTCACTCCATCCATGGAGAGCGTATGGGTGAAGAGTCTTACGCATCCCGAAAGGCGTTCACCCTAAAATTGAACTCAGTACACAACTTCCCTCCCGCCAAAATTTAGGGAGTTCCAGTAACTTTGTTAGGACAAGATTTGAAAGGTGTTCGAACAACCCATTGTAACGCACTCGTAATCAACCACTGCATGACAAACTATGAAGTGCTCTGCATCTAGGTAGACAATGGCAGCTTAGTGACAATCCTCTTCTTAGAAGCTTTCGAGGGCCTCAAACTCTCTAGTAATCATCTCAAACCCACCGGATACACCCTCCACAGGTTCTCCGGGGACTCGGTCCAGATTGAAGGAATAGTCACCCTTGATGTGACTGCAGGAAGATCCCCAGCTACCCAAACTGGGGCTATGGACTTTATGGTCGTTAATGTGAAAGCCGCCTACAACGCCATCCTCGATCATTCCAGCCTGATAGCTCTTCATGCCATAGCTTCGGCCTTCCATATGAAGATGAAGTTTCCCACATCAATAGGTGTAACCCCTGTTTTTCATTTTGTGTATTTTTGGTGTATTTTTGTTTTCTTGGTTATTGTACTCTCTCTTGTATTTTTCTGGACCGTATATTGGAGTAAATTTCAATATATATTCATTTAATACATTTTGAGCTCCTTGTGTTGGTTTTTGTTTGTCTTTTGTTTTGTTCTTCGTCAATTAGTTTTTCTTTCATTTGGTTCTTGTCCTTTTTATTTTTGTTCTTGGATGCTTGTGGTGCTGATTGGTTGCTCATCCTATTCCCAATCCTATTGTTGATCCCTAATAGATTTACCAAAGCTAAATTAAACCCAATCCTATTTTGAATCCTATGCCATTAATCCATACAATACCCATTAAACAATCCTATTACTACTCCTAATCTACCCACAACCCAATTACCCAATAACCCAACTCATATTTTAAACCCTAAACCTCTCACATATATATAACCCCCTCTCTCTCTCCCCCTCACCAAAACCCTAGCCTCCATCCTAACCCCGGCCTCCCTTTGCTTGCTCCGCACTCCACCCCGCTCAACCTGCACTCGACGCCCCCCTTGGCTGTGCCCAGGCCGAGCCCCACCTCTGGCCAACACCCAACCATCCTCACCCGACCACCATACTCCCCCTCATCCCCTCTCCAATCACTCCTCTCCCCTTGGCCGACCAACCCTCCAAGCCACAAGCCGCCGCAAGTTCATATCTCTCTCTTGTGGGTTCTCTCTTCTCTTGCTTTGAGAAGCGTGCCGTGTGTTCGTGCAATTATTCGTGGGTTCGTTGCTCTTGATTTGTGGATCTCTTGTTCGTGGATTTTCGTTTTTTGCCTGGAAATATGTTCCCGTTATTCTTGGTGTTCGTTATGTCTCGGTAAAGGCAAGTAATTTGTACTCCAATTTCTTTGTTTGATACAAGTCAAAAATACTACATATAGTGTAGTTGGGTTCTAGAGACAACTCGTGTGTGTGTTATCTTTGATGGATTTTGTCTCTATTGTGAAAACTTGACCATAGTTGCCTCACGACACAATACTGACATGAATTAACTTAGGTTTTTGCCCGTTTTTGATTTGATCATGTATGTGAGACTTCTTGTGAGAATTTGGGTATTTGTTGAGAACCATGTGATTGACTTGTTTTAGACTTGTTAATTACCCTATTTCATGATGTTCGGACACTTGGTAGACTCGATTTCATGTTTGGCTGTGTTTGGACCAAGTTTCGTTGAATCTATGTTGATTTTGGTTTTTGAGGAAATTCTGTGTTTTGTTGATAATCTGTCTTAATCAGTAATTTAGAACAAGTTACGGTCAGTATCTTAATTTCAGTATAAAATATTAGTTTTAGAGGAATTCGTCTTCTTTCCAACCCCTCTAACCTTGCTTGATTTCGTTTTTCTATGTGTGAGATATGACTGTTTTACTACAGAGGTGTATATCAATTCCGGATTTCGTTTCTTGTTGATTTTGATGACTAAATCATTTTGATACTTGTGCTACATATATTATTTTGATCCAAAACTTTGGTCAGCATTTCTTTATCTATTTATGGATTACTCAGAATTTTGGTGGATTTTATTGATGAGTTTTATACGTTGTTTCTTGCTTATTTATAAAAACTATACTTGCTGTATTTTGCTCGCTGTTCTGTAAAGAATCGTATTTTCACCCTATTTCTTCTACTGTATGGAAAATATTTGTGAAATATGAAAGTTAGGTTAATTTGTCTATTTTCATCTCCCTTTGGAAGATTTGGATTTCGTTTCACGGCTTGCGAGATATTTCAGTTTTCGTACAGCAGTGTTGGGAATTCCAGATTTGCCAAACTATCGTTTCTTGATATTTTCTGATATTTGTCAGCTAAACTAATTTTATTGGAATATTATGAAACTTTATATTCAGATTCTAGACATATAGGGAAATACCCTAGATTTTTTCTGGATTTATTTGAGAAGTTTTAATGCTATTTTTCTGACTGAGAATTCATTTTACTGATTTCTGACTGAACGTATTTTCTGGATTCAAATCAGTTTTGAGTTATGATTTTGTGAAATATGATATAACTTATTTATATTCGATGGATTCGTGTGGAAGTATATTTTCCATATTCTTTGACGGATCCAGATTTGCATTTCTGTAGCGACGAGATTCACTGTTTTAGTACTGTACTGTCTTGATGTCCTGAATATGAACATAAACTGTTTTGCTCGTTTATGTGATTGTATATTATCTATGCATGTTTATTTATTTCCCTGAACCTAATACTGATTATACCATATTAGTATGACACTATTTTGTACACATTCATGCCTATTTGATGACCATAATAAAAGTAACCAAGCCGGGGTTAAGGGAATGATCTAGTAGTGAAAAATATAGAAATGTGTACTGAAAAGAGGGTCCGTGTTCCCTATCTGTTTCGTGTTCATGGTTACATGATTCATGACTCTGTTATCTGATCCTGTCTACATTACTTCTTATATGAAGATGTAGAGATGAAGGGAACCACTAGGTTCTATCTGTCTATCTGATCTGATTATCTGATATCTGTCTGTCTAAACCCTGAGTACACTGTCCTATGGACTCCACTACGAAATCTAAAGCGAAAATATTTGAATGTAGCAACCATATAAGGTGGGCTGCATGAAGTGCTACCTAGATAGTAATCACACAAGACTTATAAGAACATGACATCTGTATTCTGTTATCTGTATCTGTTCATCTGATATCTGCTATCTGATTATCTGTTATCTGTCTGACTATCATCTGACACTATGATCTGTATATCTGTTTGTATGCCATCTGACACTTGACACTGGACACATGATATCTGTATCTGTTAGTATACCATGCTACCTGATTTATTCTCCTGTTTCATGTTAGTTATCACATTTCTGTTGACACATTTATACCATGCTATGTTGTTCTGTAGTTATTTGATATCTGTTATTAGTTAGTTTTCCCCATGTACTTGTATCCTGCATTATAAGTGGCCCGTAATTTGCATTGATGAGTACTTGTTTTCCTTTTCCTTCTCTTGCAAATTATTGATTGCAGATCAGGATGGCCGTTTGCCCGATGGTATTGGAGAAATGCAATATTAGTGCTAGACTTCTTTTGCTATTATTATTATCTGTTGCTTATGAACAATTGTATTTGAAACTTGGATTTATTTGTATTTGGACAATGTGACCCAGGATATTATTAACTGTCCAGACTTGATTTATTTGAGATTATATTATATTTTAGATTTCAAGTAAATTTCTGTTGATCTATTTGATTCAATTGTGCATGATTGGTTGATTATCTTGCTTCCGACTCTGATTAACTTGTGTGATGTTGTAAAGATTCCTGAAAAGTTTATAGATGATAAAAATCATTCGCTGGGCTTTTGTTGCGTATCCGTATTCCGTATTCTTTTTGGGAAGCAGGGCGTGATAGCAGGGGTAGGAGAAGTTAAGGGAAGTCAAGAAGCGGCTCGAGTATGTTACACGGCCATAATGGGGAGCTCGGTCCTCCCTTTCTATGCCACAGATCTTCCTCAACAGAGAACTTAGGTTAACTCTGAGCCCGTGGATGAACTAAAAGAAATCCCCCTCTCTAAAGAAGATCAAACCAAGTGTCTTCAAGTATGCAAAGTTCTTTCCCGCCAAGTCAAGGAACAAATCGTCAATTAGTGAGAACCGAGAGTTATTCGTTGGGACCGCTGCTGCCCAGCATCTCGACAGAATTGATCTTGCACCAAATCAACATCAATCCCGATGTCAAGACATTCCAGCAAAAGCACCGTAAGTTCACCCCCGACAAGCAACAAGTGGTTAAGGAGGATGTCGACAAACTCCGAGTTGTCCACTTCATTCAAGAAGTTAACTATCTGAGGTGGATAGATAACGTAGACATGGTAAAAAAAAGTGAATGACAAGTGGAGGATTTGCAACGACTTTACTGACCTAAAGCTAGAAGGACCTATTTCCTCTCCCCAGCATTGATGCTAGGTACAAGCTCCTCAATTTTATGGAAGCCTTCTAGGAATACCATCATATCAGAATTTTCCCTCCCAACAACCTAAAGATATCCTTCATCACCGACCAAGGCTTCTACTGTTACCAGGTTTTCTAGCTAAAAAACGCTGGAGCCACCTACCAGCACCTAGTAAATAAAGTCTTAAAATGAAAGATCGAATGAATCTTGGAAGTTGATGTAAACGATATGCTCGTAAAAAGCCTTAAAAAATAAGACCATGCTGCTGACCTCCAAGAAGCTTTTGAAGTTCTACGAAAACACAACATGAGTTTGAATCCCTCGAAGTGCACCTTTGGGGTCTCATTAGGAATGTTTTTGAGATTCATGGTCAGCCAGAGAGGAATTGAAGCCAACCCAAAGAAGATCTGAGCAATAATTGACATGTCTCCCCCCCTCCAGCATCAAAGAAGTCCAAAAACTCATAGGGTGTTTCCTCTCCAATTCTAGGGAGAAGGGCCTCCTATTCTTCAAGACTCTCCTTGGGGCTAAGGGCTTTGAGTGGGGGCAAGAACAGCAAGAAACCTTTGAACAGCTCAAGGCATATATCACAAATCCTCATCTTCTAAGCAAGCCTGATGGGATATTTTGCAAGTGTACAAAATTGCAACAAGTAGTATAGTTTAAAAGAAAAGAGTGTCGAACCCATAAGGAATAATTATTTTATTAAGTACCAAAATTTATTAGATTAACTACTATTGGGAAAATCGAAAATATGATTAAAATGACAACTAAACTAAATTAAACTAAAGGAAAAAAAACTAAACTAATTAAAAAGAATGAATCTGAAATTATGTTGTTTATTAATAGCAAAACTAATTGTAGGGCTTTCAATTTCACCTAATTAATCTCACGCAATTCATAATTCCATATAACTAGAAATTTTACTTTTCCACATTGTAGACTAAAATCCCCTAATTATTCAATGTTTTCTCTCGAACAACACCAAACATATCTCTAACTAACAATTTATCATATTTCTATGCACATCTTATTAATTAAAGATTAATTAAGTTCCATATATTTCTTTACAGTTAAATTAATCACAGTAAATCATCTCTAATTTTGCTCAATTAGTGGTGTTTAATTCATAATTCTAAATTACAAGTTACCTCTCGGTCTCCCCATGATTCAATAAATCAAACAATAGTTGGTCAAACAATTATAAGCATTAAGAACAAAAATTAAACACACAATCTTGAAAAAATAGACAAATCAAATATAATGAAATTAGGTTTGTGTTCTAAAAACTAGGCTACATCAAAGCCGTAGAAAAATAAATTTAGTTCATGATGATTTTGCAACTAACAAGCATATTATGGATTGCATAATAATAAAATTTAGAAGAGAGAAGAAAGAACTCGATTGTTGTTTGAAGCCGAAATTGAAGAAGAGCCTCAAAAAAAAAGAAAAAAAAAAATCAAGTCCCCAACTCTGCTCCTCAGAATCCGTGCTCCTCTTCTTCTTCTTTTCTTTCTTTTTTCTTGATTTCCATGCAGAGCACAACTTCTCCACTCCTTTTTTTCTTTGCCTTTTATTCCTTTTTCTTCCAGCCGCCACTCTCAGCTGCAATTCTCTTCTCCCTTGATTAAGATTAGTTAATGAGTTAGGGGGTAGGGGGTAGGTTAGAGTGGATTTAAACAGGGTTAGGGGTGCACCTTCTTTTTATAGGGTTAGGGGGTAGGTTAGAGTGGATTTAAATAGGTATTAGATTAGTTAATGAATTAAAATTAAAAGATTAAGATTAATCTTTAATATTTTAAACTAATCAACTAACTAATCCTAATTCTAATCCACTCAATTTCAAACTGTGTAGTTTCTTTATTTTTAAATTTTCTATTACAAAAATTTAATTCCACCCCCTACTCGACTATAATATTTTCTATTGTTTCTCCAAAGGGCTAACTTGTAAAAACATGTTTTTAATTGCTCTAATTTTTCAGAAATCTTCACATATAATCAATTTGTGGTTTTGAAATCTTTATCCTTAAAATATCTTGATCCAAAAGAGAAGGTTAATTGGTAATCATCGTTGATCAGCAAGAAGAATATACAGCTCTTCGAGAATGTGTTATTTTGGGGATTCCAATGATTTGTTTAATCCCTTCATTCTTCTTCTATGTTGCTTACGAAATCTGGAAAGCGCCCATCTTTTGCACTTATCCATCTCATTCCTTCAAAAACAAACAAATAAATAAAAATAAGTTGAAAAAAGATAAAATATAAAGAAATAATCGAAAACTTGCAATTTTAATACGTAAAAAAGTAATAAAAATCATGTAAAAATTACATTCATCAAATACCCCCAAACTTAAGATTTTGCTTGTCCTCGAGTAAAAAGTAAAACCCTGAATAAAGGGATAGGAATCATAATTAGGCTCAACTAATCACACCAAAAGGTCTTATTATGCAAGAATCAAAATTTCAACTTAAATAGAAACAATAGCAAATAAAAGAAAACTAAGAATACTCACTTTCTCCAGTGCAATTATGCATACATAATTTTCATCTCTTTCATATTTGTCATGCAATTAACACAACTGAATCATGCAACAACTCAATCTGTACTCACACCTTCTCACTACTACAAACAGAGTAGTAAACTAAAGGAATTTTTTTTTAAAGACGAATCTCTCTCTCTAAGTTGTCATTTGACATAAAAGTAAACTTAGAGTGCTGTTGCATACTCATATTTCAAGTTGTCATTTGATGTAAAAGTAAACATTGGTGATGAATACCCCTAGTTACTAAGCAACTCAAAATATTGGAGTAGATAGAACTTTATTCATTCAATTATTTAATCATTATAACTCTATTTACTTAAACCGTGTTTAGGACTAGATCAAAGAGGGTAATCACAAGAAAAGCATCACATTTCTCTTTTATGTATAATCACATGACTCTCACATTTTTGTAAGGAATTTTGAACTTCAATAATTCTAAAGAAAATAAGTATGCTTAATATTATTTTATAAGATATTGTCTATCATAAATAAAAAACATTACAATGCTTTAGCACAATAAAGAACTCAAAAGTGTAATGGTAAGTCTAATTGAAGTCCTTTTTTTTTCTTTTCAAATATATATAATAATAATAAATTGTACCTCTTTCCCCAAACTTGAATATCACATTGTCCTCAATGGGTAAAGAAAAAGAGAAACAAAAAGAATGAGAAAAGTTCAGAATTGCTCCCCTGATTTATGTTAAATTTTTGGATGAGTAACGTTCATTATTTCGATAATATCTGGAATTGTAGATGTCCAAATTCCCTGATTATTTGCCTTTCTTCCCTGATTGACATCCTTATTCAGAATGCAATGGAAAGCTAAGACAGTTTCCTTCAGACGCTATTTGAAACACTTTTCCAGATTCTAATTCCATCCGGCCCAAAATCAGTCATCAAAATAGGTGTAGAAAGCAACTTCGCCCGGCGACCCCCAAACTTATGAAATCCTATAAAATAAAATCAAAAATTAAAATTAAAGTAAACTAAAAGAAAAAGCAATTCTAATGGTAGTAAAAAGAAAATATGGGTTGCCTCCCAAGAAGCACTAAGTTTTAAGTCTTCAGCCAGACATGGTAGCTGAAATGGTTATGTGATGACAAAATCCAACAACATAAGAACATCTTTTCAAAGAATTTTCTTAATGTGTCGAGTAGGTTCAAGCTCGAGTTTGAGCGTTTCTTTCTTGAAGATGGAGTCCTTGATATCCCCAACTCTCCGAATTTCAGTTGAGAAGAAAGATGAATAGATGGTGTAGCTTTCGAATACTGAACATATTCCAAAACATTTTCTTTCTCAGATTCAAGAGTTTTTGAACACACTTCTATCGGTAACTTTTCAACTTCAGTCCTTTATGTTTCACCCACAACTAAATCCATTTCACTAACTTTAAAACACGAGTGAACTTCGACAGGAAACTCCATGGATTTAAAGACATCAAACGTTAGTTTCTCATCCTCAACCCTCAAAATAAGTATTCCTTGTTGGACATCAATTAAAGCTCTCCCCGTAACTAGAAAAGGTCACCCCAAAATCAATGAAATTTGTTCATCTTCCTCCATGTCAAACACTACGAAATCAGCTGGAAATATGAACTTGTCTACCTTTACCAAAACATCTTCAATTATCCATCTTGGGTACTTGATAGATTTTTCCACAAATTGTAAAGAAATTGTAGTAAGCTTTACTTCTCCAATACCAAGTTTCCTAAAAACCGAAAAGACCTGAGATTAATACTTGCTCCTAAATCACACAAAGCTTTATGAAAAAAAGAGTTTCCAATAGTGTCAGGAATTGTAAAACTCCCTGGATCTTTTAAGTTTAGAAGGAAATTTCTTTTGTAAAATTGCGCTACTCTCTTCAGTTAGCATAACCATCTCATGCTCCTCCAATTTTCATTTGTTTGATAAAATATCCTTCAAAAATTTTGCATATTTAAACATATGTTCTACTACTTCAGTAAACGAAATATTAATATGCAATTTCTTTAAAATACTTAAAAATTTAGAGAATTAATTATCAAGCTTATTCTTTTTAAGTATTTGCGAAAAAGGTATAGGTGGATCATAAGGTAAATTAGGATAAGTTTCATAAATAAACTCTCTGAAAACCGTGGGGTTTGAATTTCCTTTATTCTTCTTAGAATTTTCAATATGGTTGTTGGCCACCTGTTGCATTTGTTCCTCCAAAATTTGCTCGAACTCATCTTGCTTTTCAACCACATTTTGTTTGGTAATTTGTGCTTATGTCTGCTCAATTGTTCTCTCACTTCTCAATGTTATTACTTTGACATTCTTCTTGGGATTGGTTACGGTATTACTGTGTAAGGTTCCTAATGTCTTTCCGTAAGAATATTTGAAAGCTGACCAATCCCAGCCTCAAGGTTTTAATTGAAGCCGTATTATATTATATCTTCAAATCTGTCTTGTTGCATGTATTACTCTGTCTTCTGCATGTATTGCATGAACATCTCTTCAAGTGTCGGCTTCTTTTCTTGCTGTGAAAATTTTTTTTGTGGTCTAATTGCTCCTTGATTGTTGTTCCAAGAAAAATTGTGGTGGTTTCTCCATCCTGGACTATACATGTTCGAATAAGGATTATTTTGATGTTGGAAGTTGGACAAGTAATTTGTTTGTTCATAATTTAGTTAACCAAAAGGATTTCCCACTTCGAAATCAATACTTGAATGACTTCTTGCACAATGATCACTAATAATATTAGTTTGAATAGCATTAACGTTCATATTACCTAGTTGTTTAGATAAAATAGCAATTTGTGCCGCCAATGTAGTAATAGGATCAAGCTCATAAACTCCAACTGCTTTTCTAGGCATTGCTTTCTCTGAATATTATTGGTAATTGTGAGACGTCATTTCCTTTAAAAGCTCATAAACTGCTTCAAGAGTTTTGCTCATAAGAGCTCCTCCAGCTACGACTTCTATGATAGATCGATTTGTAATTCCCAAACCATTATAGAATGATTATACTTGTAACCATTTCGGAAGTTCATGATGAGGACACTTTCTCAGTAAATCGTTATACTTCTCCCACGCATCATACAAAGACTCATTCTCAAATTGAGTGAATGTGGTAATATCATTCCTTAGCTTTACTGTCTTTTAAATTTTTGTGTTAATTCCTCCCAAATAGTGATACCACCTTGTGGTAGAGAATTTAACCAAGCATTCACCTTATCTCTGAGTGAAAAATGAAAGAGTCTCAATCGGATTGCATCATCTGATACGCCATTGTTCATGAAAGTGTCGCAAATTTCTAGAAAGTTTGCAATATGAACATTAGGATCCTCATGCGATAGTCCCCCAAATTGAACGATCTGTTGAATCATTTGAATGATCGCTAGTTCAATCTCAAAATTATTAGCTTGTATAGCCAGCTTCGTTATGTTTGATGTTGCTCCATTAACCGAGGGCATAACATAGTATCTCAAAGCCTTATTTGGTTCTCCATTATTCTAGTTCGTCATTATGATATACTTCTGTCCTGAAATATAGCTATTAAATAATAGAAAAATAAAAAATAAAAAATAAAAAATAAAAAAATAATAAGAAAAATCTAAATTAGTAACAATCTAGCAATTATAAATATTAATAAGAGAATAATTAGTCCTCGGCAGCGGCGCTAAAGACTTGTTGGAATATTTTGCAAGTGTAAAAAATCGCAACAAGTAGTATAGTTTAAAAGAAAAGAGTGTCCAACCCACAAGGAATAATTATTTTATTGAGTACCAAAATTTACTAGATTAACTACTATTTAGAAAATCGAAAATATAATAAAAATAACAACTAAAATGAATTAAACTAAAGAAGAAAAAAAACTAAAATAATTAAAAAGAATGAAACCTGAAATTTTGTTATTTTTTAATAGCAAAACTAAATCTAGGGCTTCCGATTTTACCTAGTTAATCCCACACAATTCATAATTTCATGTAACTAAAAATTTTATTTTTCTAAGTTGTACACCAAAATACCCTAATTATTCAATATTTTCTCTTGAACAACACCAAACATATCTCCAACTAACAGGTTGTCATATTTCTATGCACATCGTATTATTTGAAGATTCATTAAGTTCTATAGTTTCTTTACAGTCATATTAATCGCGGTAAATCATCTCTAATTTTGCTCAATCAATGGTGTTTAATTCTATAATTCTAAATCCCAAGTTACTTCGGTCTTTCCATGATTCAATAAATCAAACAATAGGTGGCCAAACAATTATAAGCTTTAAGAACAAAAGTTAAACACAACCATGAAAAAATAGACGAATCAAATATCACGAAGCCCTAGAAAAATAATTTTAGTTCATGATGATTTTGCAACTAACAAACATGTTTTTGGATTGCATAATAAAAAAATTTAAAAGAGAGAAGAAAGAACTCGATTGTTGTTTGAAGCCGAAACTGAAGAGCCTCATAAGAAAAAAAATCAAGTCCTGAACTCTGCTCCACAGAATCTACGCTCCTCTTCTTCTTCTTTTCTTTCTTCTTCCTCAATTTATGTGTAGCCCACAACTTCTCCACTCTTTTTTTCCTTTTCTTTTCTTCCTTTTTCTTCCAGCCGCCACACACAGCCGCATTTCTCTTCTCCCTTGGTTTCTGTTCACCTGCTTTTTTATAGGGTTAAGGGTAGGTTAGGGTGGATTTAAATAGGTATTAGATTAGTTATTGAGTTAAAATTAAAAGATTAAGATTAATCTTTAATATTTTAAACTAATCTACTAACTAATCCTAAGTTTAATCCACTCACCTTCAAATTCCGTGTAGTTACATTATTTTTAAATTTCTATTACAAAATTTAATTCCACCCCCTACTCAACCATAATATTTTCTATTGTTTCTCCAAAGGGCTAATTTGTAAAAACATGTATTTGATTGCACGAATTTTTCAAAAATCTTCACATAGAATCAATTTGTGGTTTTGAAATCTTTATCCTTATTTTCTTCCTCGATTTTACCAAAATACCTATCTTTTGCACTTATGCCTCTCATTCCTTAAAAAACAAACAAATAAATAAAAATAAGTTGAAAGAAGACAAAACATAAAGAAATAATTAAGAACTTGCAATTTAAATACCTAAAAAAGTAATTAAAAATCATGTAAAAATTACACACATCAAAGCCCAAGCCAAGAAAGGTGCTCTACTACTATCTGGCGTCTTCAAATCAAACCTTTAGTATCGTCTTGGTTAAGAAGAAGACTGGGTCCAGAAGTCGATCCACAGTGTGAGCAAAATGCTTCATGACAGCTAGCTTCGTTACTCTAAGATGGAGAAAATAGCCTATGAGCTGCCCGAAAGCTTCGCCTTTACTTTCGAGCACACTCTATATCTGTTCTCACCGACCAAACCTTCATCAAGTGCTTCAAAAGCCAGAGAATTTGAGGTGACTAGTGAGGTGCTCCATCGAGTTGAGCCAGCACAACATCAGCTACCACTACAGGATAGCTATCAAGGCTCAAGCCTTAGCTTAATTCATTATAGAGAGCACCATCCCCGTGTTGGTGTGTGCCCTAGAGGCCAGTTATGTATTGACCTTACTAGTTTATATTGTATCATGACATTTATTTCATATATAAGGCATTTTATTTATTGTGTTATTTATTGTGAATAAATGAACATAATAAAGTCCTTATAAAAGTAAGTTCAATACTATGGGACATCAAGTGCATGACTTGATTGTGAGATCCTATTGGTTGAAATCAGAACACTATTTTGAATGACCCTAGTCAAGTATTATGAATTAGGACAAAAATAATACATAGAGGCTAGTATCTGCGTAGACTGATAACCATATCTCACGGGTCATGAATATGAGATATCAAGTCTTCACATGGGTACATATTAGAATAATAATATATTGTACTGTACTGACCCACCATGAGAACGCTGCATGGATCCTTACGTGAGTGTCATAAGCGATTCTCACAGTGACTATGGTGTACATGGTCCTTTGACTTGAAGTCACTACGGTTCCCTACATGAGAAGTTATATGTTTTAATGCCGTCAAATGTCGCCTGTAATAAGGTGATTATAAAGCTGGTATTGGACATACACAAATCATGCAGAGAGATGTAAGTGACTTATATATGATTTGTCCCACTTACATAACAGGAGCTATATCTATGAGCCCCTTGATTGAGTGATACTGCAAAATGTATGACCTTCCTCAAATGAGTCAATATGAGATACTGATCTCATTTGTTTTAGTAAGTCTACTCAGACATCAAGAAACCAATGATTGAACTATATAAGGGTGACACGCTCTATGCCTTGTGGTCAATTGAGAAATCTGGACAAAAGGACTAAACTACATTATGACATTGGTCACGGATAGGTTATGTCAAATCACTGACATTCCCGTCACTTGATTAACAGTGATATATTACTAGATACTGCTCATTGTTTGTAACACTAAAATAGGATTTTAGTATTACTATCAATGTAATAAGAACCTATAGGGTCACATACTTACAATGGATTGAAAATGAGATTAAAATTCATTAGATGAATTAGTTTGGAATGCAAGTAAGACTTGGGCTCCTAAAATTGGTTGGACAATTAATTAGATTAATTGGGCCAACCCAAATCAGAAGGCCTGCACATCTCACAACTCTCTTAGGGTTTGCTACACACACACACACACACACACACACACACACACACACACACACACATATATACTGTGTGTAGAACTGTGAAGAGAAAACTCTAGCCATCACAGAAAGTGTGAAAGAGAGAGAAAAAGATCGTGAGGAACATCCCCTTTCCGTAGGTAGCACCGCGGCGTGAGGGAAAGACCGATTTAATCTGTACGTGTGGATACTTTAGAGGCACCGCAATGTTGCAGTGCTCGGGATTGGCATACCGTGGAGACAACAGATTCATCGTTGAGGTAAATCTCTTAACACGTTTTATGGTTTTCGCATGGATCCATGGATGAGTTTCAAAATTTTTTATTTAATTCCGCTGCGTAATTACTCTGTAATTGACTTTGAAACCCAAGACCCGATCCCCCCCCAAAGAGGATGAGGATACTCCCACCTGGATGGTCTACGACGATGACTCCTCTTGCATCAAAGGGAGCGGGAATGGTGTCATCTTACTCAGTCCATACGAGTCCATTTTCCAGTACTCGCCCTGCCTCAACTTCTGAGCCTCCAACTACAAGACCGGATATGAGGCATTGATCGCTGAATTCCTTTTATCCCTAAAGGCAAAGTTTGAAAGGTCAGTGTGTTCAATGACTCCCAGCTAGTAGTGAATCAAATCTAAGGAGACTATGAAGTCCAGGATGGTTATATGATCAAGTACTTAGCTTGCTAAAGAAACTCCTAGCAACATTCATAGAGGCAGAAGTCGCTCGCATCCCCCGCGAGGAAGACTAGCAGGCATACACCCTCTTCAAGATAGCCTCCTCTTCCTTCGAAGGACTTGACCACACTATGCTTATTGAGGTCCTACTTAAGCCGGGCATCGAAGATGAAGCTTTGTAGCTTATGTTCATCACTCTTCAGGCACCCGGAGACAATTGGATGAAACCCTTGTTCGACTTCCTCGACAAGGGAATCCTCCCAACAGATCTTAAAGAAGCAAGAATGATCCAGGTAAGAACAGAAAGATATGCACTTGTCGAAAGAGTCATGTACAAATGCTCTTACACTCTCATAGATGATAGACCTTACTTGCGATGTCTCTCCCTCGAGGATGCCAAATATGCTTTCAGATAAGTACATAAAGGAATTGGCGATAGCCACATGCGAGCGAGGTCCTTCACTCAAAAAATTCTCAATGGCCCTCACTCCTCAATGAAACCCAAGCATACGTATGCCAGTGCGCTTCCTGCCAGAGGTTCTCCCCTATTAAGCATGTACCCTAAGCCGCCCTTAGCTCTATGACAAGCCAGATCCCCTTCACCATGTAGGGAATGGACTTACTTGGGTCATTTCCATTCCGCAACAGGACAGAGGAACTTCTTAGTCGTAGATATCGACTACTTCATAAAGAGGATTGAAGTAGAACCATTAGCATCCACCGATCATACGATTCAACATTTTTTCTTGAAGATCATAGTCTGCAGTTTTGGGATCCCCTGAATTCTCGTCACTGACAATGGAACACAAATCTCTGCCAGGGGATTCCGCAAATTCTATGTTGATCAAGGTATTAAACAACTTTTCTATTCCTTCGCTTACCCCCAAGACCAACAACCAAGCTAATAACGTCAACTGATAGTTCCTTGATGTCTCAGGAAGAGGCTTGATGAAGCTCCCAAGGGGTTATGGGTCGAAGAGCTTCCAAGTTTGCTTGTTCTACATGACCACGAAGAGAACCCCAACGGGAGAGTTGTTAGGTTTCGAGGGCAATCATAGATTACACAGTGAAAAAAAATCACAAAATATTGAAACCTAGCCATGGATCCATGCGAAAACCATGAATCGTGTTTATGAGTTATACCTTAAAGATGGATCTAGTGTCTCCAAAATATGCTAATCACAGCACTACAAAGGTTGCAGTATCTCTACTGTATCCACATGAACGGATCAAATTAAGCCCTCCCTCATGCCGCGGTGCTAGCTGAGGGAAAGGGATGTTCCTCACAATCTTTCTCTCTCACACACACAATTTCTGTAAATATATCGTATATATAGGTGAAGAAAATCAACCCTAAGAGAGTGGTGAGATGGTTGGGCTAACAATCTGGCCTGAGTCAGATTCGTGTGTGGCCTTTCTAACTTTAGTTAACCCATTTAATCTAATTAATTACCCAACCATATCAGGAGTCCAAACCTTACTAGGATACCCAATTAAATTCATCTAATGAATTTAAATCCTAATTTCGATCCATTCTAAGTATGTGACCCTGTAGGTTCCCAATACGTTGACAGTAATACAAAAATCATATTCTAGTGTTATAAACAGTGAGCGGTATCTAGCAATACATTATTGTTACTCAAGTAACGGGAATGCCTGTGATTTGACATAACTTAGTCCTTTTGTCCAGATATCTTAATTGACCATAAGGCAGAGAGCATGTCACCCTTATATAGTTCAATCTTTGGTTTCTTTTTGTCCGAGTAGACTTACTAAAACAAATGAGCTTAATATCTCATATTGACTCATTTGAGCACGGCCATGCATTTTGCAGTCCCACTCAATCAAGATGCCTGTAGATATCGGTCATGTTATGTAGGAGGGACAAATCCTATCTAAGTCACTCACATCCCTCCGCATGATTTGTAGTATATCCAATAGTCGACTTTATAATCACCTTATTACAGATAACGTTTGACGTCATGAAAACATATAACTTCTCATGTAGGAAACTGCAGTGACTTCAAGTCAAAGGACTATGTACACTATGGTCGCTGTAAGAACCGCTCGTGACACTTACGTAACGGTTCATGCAACGTTCTCATAGTGGGTCAGTCCAGTTCATTATTACTCTAATATGTCCTCATGTGAAGACTTGATATCATATATTCATGACCCGTGAGAATGGTCATCAGTCTACGCATACACTAGTCTCTATGTATTATTGTTGTCCTAATTCACAATAATACTTGACAAGGGACATTTAAGAATAGTGTACTGATTTCAGTTAATAGGATATCACAATTAAGTCATGCACTTGATATTTCATGACATTGAACTTACTATTCTAAGAACTTTATTATGTTCATTTAATTCACAATAAAAAAAATTGCTCAATAAGAAATAAATGTCTTGAAGCAATGTAAACTAGTAAGGTCAATACAAAACTGGCTTCTAGGGCATACACCAACAATCTCCCACTTGCACTAGAGCCAATCAGACATACATCTAATGTCTATAGACCTAGTGTGACCATCATGCTTTCGTTGTGCAAGAGGCTTGTCACTGGGTTAGCGATATTATCATCTGTCGGTACTCTGCATATCTTCACATCTCCTCTACCGATGATCTCTCGGATGATATGGAAGCGCCTAAGTATATGTTTGGATCACTGGTTAGATCTAAGCTCCTTAGCTTGTGCAATGACCCCATTGTTATCACAATAGAGGTCTACTGGGTCCACAATGCTAGGAATTATACCAAGCTCAGTGATGAACTTTCCGATCCAAACAGCCTCCTTAGCTGTATTGGAGACAGCAATATACTTAGCCTCTATGGTAGAATAACCTACTGTCTCTTGCTTCAAACTTCTCCAGCTCACAGCTCCACCATTTAGCAAAACACAAAACTCGATTTGTGATTTGGAGTCATCCTTATCGGACTTGAAGTTAGCGTCAATGTAACCCTTTACAACAAGTTCTTCCTCTGCTCCATATACCAAGAACGAATCCTTAGTACTTAAAGATGTTCTTGACAGCAGTCCAGTGATTCTCACCGGGATCTGACTGGTACCTGCTCGTCATACTCAAAGCATATAAGACATCTGGACGAGTACATAACATAACATAACATACATGATAGATCAAATTCCAGATGCATATGGAATCTTAGTCATGCGGTCCCTCTCATCTTGAGTTCTAGGACATTGAGCCTTAGACAAACTTACACCATGCGACATGGCCAGAAATCCCTTTTTGGGCTCTTGCATATTAAATCGTTTCAATACTTTGTTTATGTATGTACTTTTACTCAGGCCAAGCAATCTTCTTGATCTATCTCTATAGATCTTGATGCCTAATAAATAGGTAGCTTCAACCAATTCCTTCATGGAAAATCATTTCCCTAGCCAAGTCTTTACAGACTGTAAGGTGGGGATGTCATTTCCGATTAGTAGTATGCCATCTACATACAACACCCAAAAGAAAAATGTGCTCCAACTAACATTCTTGTAGACATAAGGTTCATCTTCATTCTTGATGAAACCAAACTCTTTGATTGCATCATGAAGCAAAGATTCCAGCTTCTAGAAGCTTGCTTTAACCTATAAATGGATCATTGTAGCTTACACTCCTTTCTAGCATCCTTTGGAGTGACAAAACCCTCAGGCTATGTCATGTACACATCCTCGAGAAGATTTTCATTTACGAAAGCAGTTTGACATCCATCTACTAGATTTCATAATCGTTATATACTGCAATAGCAAGCAAGATCCGAATGGATTTAAGCATGAAAACTGGGGAAAGAGTCTCATCATAGTCTACACCATGAACTTGCTTGAAACCTTTTGCCACCAACAAGAGTCTCCCTTCAACCTCACTTTTGGTTCTGAAGCATTGATTCCCCTAAAGGCCGGGCTACCTTCCCCTCGCCTCCTCTCCTTCAATGAAGAACAAAACTTAAATGACCTCCAGAGAAACCTTTATCTCATTGAAGAAGTTTGCGAGAAGACTTCCCTACGAAAACATATCTATTAGCAGAAGGTTGAGAAATTCTACAACAAGAAGGTCTGCCAGGCAAACCTCACAGGAAGGAACCTTTTCCTATGAAATCTTGAGATCTCTGACACAAGTAAGAAGGGAAAGCTCGCTCCAAAATGGGAAGGACCATTCAAGGTCCCCAAAGTCATCCACCTCGGAGCTTACCAACTTCAAGACCTAGGGGGGCAAGAAGATATAAGGGTCTGGAACGTTGAACATCTAATGAAGTTCCACGAGCTCGCTTAACACCCTCCACTAGCAGTAGGTTTTGAATTTGTAATAAGGTTAATCCTTACAACGACAAGGGTGTGTAATAAAGGCTTGCCATCAAAGCCGCCACTTAGAGTTATTTTCCAATAAAATTTAGCATTTTAATTCCGAAAATTATTATACGCCTCCCAAGTTTCAAATAGAAAGTTCAGAGTCCAGCTCTTCCCTAGAGCTACTCACAAAACCTGCTAAGTCTAAATAACAAGTTTAGAGTTCAGGTCTTCCCTAGAGCTGCTCCCACAACTCTCTAACTCTAAGCAACAAGTTCGGAGTCCACATCTTCCCTAGGTCTACTCCCACAACTCGCTAAATCTAAACAACAAGTTCAGAGTGCAGCTCTTCCATGGAGCTGCTCCCACAACTCACTAGCAAGTTCAAAGTCCAGCTCTTCCCAAGAGATGCTCCCAAAAACTAGATAACACATCTGAAGTCCTTACTCACAAAAGAAAAAAACACACATCAAGTTCGTATCCAAGTATTGGTCACACATATGAACTTTCTTTCATTGCTTCAAAAGGTGATACATAGCAGTGGCCAATCCGCAGTTAGGAAAATACAAAAATAAAAAAACAATATGGGGAAGACCATGGGTCCTCCTTCGGGCTCTCCACCTCAGCCCCCTCTGGCTCCTCCAAGGCCTCCTCCTCGCTATCGTCCTCCTCTTCCTAATCTTCCTCGACCAGCAGCTCGCCGGTGTGCAACTCAACGCGGTACCCCTTTCTAATGAAGCCAGGGAAATGCTCAGCCACTTCTGCGATGACCTTGGCATATGATCACTCCATCACATCATCAAGGTGGGCCTTTGCCTCATTGTCCACCTTTGCCACCGCAGCCTCCTCCTTCTCTGCCCTCTTCGATTCCACCTTAAAGGGAGCGATCTCATCAAGATAAGTCGTCTCCCTACTCTTCACCACTACAAGCTCCTTGGAGATTCTCTTCTTCTCAGTTGTATCCCGGGTGGCCTTCTCTGTCCACTGCTTCTCTTCCGACTTGATCTCCTCATCAATTTGCCAGTATGGCAAGAGACCTACAGGGAAGAAAAACATCAAAACTCATAAACAAGTAAAAAAGAAAAGAAAGTGACACTATAAATAAAAAGACATACTCCTACGCAGGCTTGAGCTAGTTCGAGGAGAGAGGATTCCAATGGGGTGTCAAAGAGAACCCCTTAACCCCGCTGTGTAAGAAGACTCTTCGCCACCTGAAGGCAACCCACCAAATCTCCAAGGATGGCGTCACACTCTTGATGGTCCAATCGGGTATATAAGTTCTCTTCTCCTCCACCAGGATGACCTGATCGGCAACAACGATCAGGGGAGGGAGCAAGTCATCAAGGACCGCGCTCTAGGAGGAACCCCCAACGGTTAGGCTCGATGCCTCCATAGCCACCACCGACGTGGAAGTCGTAGAACTCTTCATCGCTCTCCAGGATGCTGTCTTGCTCATGGCCCTCTTCCTCTTCTTATCTTCTGGCCCCTTGTTATGCAGGCCAATGCCAGCTGCGAGAAGGCTGTTGAAGTCCATGCCTTCTGATTTGACAAAAAGAACAAGAAAGGATATGAGAGCAAGAGATAAAATAAAATAAAAGAATAACATGAAAGATTAAGAGCTAGGTAAGAATGATGTTAATGTCATACTACGGTCCATCAGACTCAACCCTCCTTTGAAGAACACCTCCTCTGTCACTTATCTCCACTTCAGCTCTCCATAACCGATGAAGGCATCACTCAAGCCCAAATCTTCCTCGCTCACCTCTGGATCGACCTTTGCCCTCTTGGAAACATCTTCCCTCCATCTAGTGGGGAACCCCCATGGCTCGGGACTATGGACAACGAAGAACTTATTCTTCCAGAATTTGATCAAATCTGGATTCTCTATAACACCTCTCTCGGGACGAGAATAAAGATAGTACCAGAATTCCTCTAGCCTCTGCTTATGAAGGGTGAAGTGCCTTCTCCAATCTATCAGACTTGGTTCAGCGCCCCACCACCTAGCATCGCAAGATAAAGCCTATCGGATGTGTCGACATGTTTGGTATGAACTGCATCGGGCTTAGCTAATACCAATTTAGAACCTCCTTCATAAACGGGTGCATAGGAAAACGCAACCCAGAGTGGAAGGTGTCGAATGAAAAGATGATTCTGCAGACAAGTTCGTACAAGCCCTAATCTGGGAGCCTGACAAGAACAACTCATACCTTGATGGGACCCCAAAAGTGGCTCTTATCAAGTGCATGTCATCCTTCGTGAGTGTAGCGCCCCGAATTCCCCAACCCAGAAACTCGAGACACAAGCAAGAAGCTTACTTCAAATGAGTCAATAACACAGAAAAATCACAGGATATTAAAATCTTTCATTGCCATAAATGTTATTATAGCATACAAAATTGTTCAACAAAATTTACATCGATCATTTTCATCAATAAATTACATTGTTCAACAATTAGGAACCTTATCAACTAATTGGACAACGTCACTCCACTAAATACCTTCCGCAACTCGAGTCCCCAGCTCTACAATCGGCAATTCTGCAAATCTAATAAACTGTGGGCACGTCAGTTGAATACAACTGACGCAATGCTATAATACAGCGATCCTCACTATGCTATAATATAGCGATTCCAAAACTCAACAACCAAAATATTGATGCAGAGAAAAACATGATGTCAAATCAAGTGTTTGTGTATGCCATGACCTAAATTCTAATGCAAAAAACAAAGAATGCACACGATGCACTTACTCTAATGCAATTCATTTGGGATCGTATGCATCCAATACTACATACATTCCCAAATGCAACTTCACTGGAAATGTATGCATCCCATACTACATACATTCTCAAGAGTTTGTAGTCTCTAGATCATAGGGTTCGATCCCTCGCTATGCATCCTACTCTAGTACTCGTCCCTACTCCTCATATGAATCTAGTGATTGGTAGAGTCTGCAATCGGTGCGGTCTAATTCTGCTACTGCAATTAGATCGTGGTCCTTCTCTACTCTGAATGGCAGTGGTTACTCTAGTCATTCATAACATGGTCCTTCTCCACTCCAACAGGATAATGGTCCTTTTCCATTCCCGCTCAGGCGGGTGATCATTCGGCTTTCGCCGCAGCCACTGCCGGAATCATGGTCCTTCTCTATTTCTGACTCTACCCAAAGTTATCGTGAACATAAGGCGAATCGTAGGGCCACTCGTACTCCACCAAAGGCCGCAGAGTGAAACTCTTACTCTTCATTTGCACTGATAACTCAGAGCATAAACGAAAACTTAGGGTCCATCCCCTGAGTTCCAAATGACTCACGACTTGTTTCTGCGTCCTTGTAATATCCTGAATTTTCATTTATAATTAAATATAAGTTTTTATTTGATTTCACGTGTTTTGCACGTGCAAATTTATGTAAATTTTCCCTTATAAATTATTTATTTTTATATCGTGAACAAGCATTTTATTTCTTCTCTTTTTTAATTTAAAGCCTATTTTAATCTCTAGGCCTAATTGTTTAATTCTAGCCCACACTAATTAATTTAAATGAATAAATTAGAAAGCCCATGGACTTTTAGCCCACTAAAATGAGCCCAATAGTTTATTCTCATTTAAATGAGACAACTTGTAGGGTAGACTTGATTTTGTAACAAATTAATTAATAAACATGAACAATTAGTAAGTAGGTGTGCATTGTGTGACACGTGCTTTGCACTGGCACGTATTTTAAGTGAGTCAAGGGGGTGGCCGGATTATGCATGGGGGTGTGGAGTAGTGGAGAGATGGTTATTTGGTCATGGGTAGTTGTTCTAACTCTATAGTACATCCTAGCCCCTAATCTACTTTCATCAAAACTAATCTTAGCCCTCCATTTGTGCTTGAAAAGTGTATAAATACCCCCCTCATCTTCTTCATGAAATGCACTAAAAACAATTTACAATAGGAAAAGAAAGAAAAGAAACAAGTTGTGAGCAAAAAAAAAAATTTGAGAGTGTTGTGAGCAAAAACGTTGAGAGACTTGTGTGGTGTGTTCTTACACTAGAGGAGGCCTGCCTACATCAAGAGTACAAGGAGGAGCTCGGGTTCACCTAGTACAAGGAGGAGGAGAGCTTTGGTGTGCTCAAGCAAGGAGGAGAATGCTTACAACTAGGAGAGGGTCGTGTGTTCAAGGAGTTTTCCTAGGAGTTTTCTTTGTTTCTTCAACTAAGGTGGGTTATTTCTCTACTTCTAATGTAGATATCATGCTAGGGATTGAACTGATGAATATGCTAGGAGAAACTAGTTAAATTAGTCATTTGTTTGTTTAAACAAAAGAGAATAATTAGAAATGAGATGAATGCTTGATAAATTGATTGATAATTGATATGATTGTGATTATTAACTTAGAAATTGTCATGTTGTTATGGGAATATGTATTTTTGAACTATGCTAGATGAAGGAAATTGGCTTGTAAATAACTAGTTGGTTAATTGAACTATTGACATATGTTATCTTAATTAGTGTAACATTAGTGTGATAAAAGGAATTATGTTCTAGAAATTTTTGTAGAAATAAAAGAAAGCAAGAAAACATCTTTTGTGATAATTGTAGCACCATAATTGTGAAGGAATTAGGGTTGCATTCAATGTCGAAAATGTAGACTTAGAATATAAATTAGAAAGAAAATTCACGTTTAAATGTCAAAAAAAAATGATTTTAAATTACTATTATGCTGCAAATTTCTAAGATTGATAATCTGAAAAATTTTGTATGATACAAAATAGAAGAGAAGAAAATTTAAAAGATTTTGAATTGTGAAAAATTATTAATAAACGGCGAGTTGAGTTTTAAATAACTCAACTTAGTTCATATCGGGTTAGTCACTTAGACCTACTGGTGAGTGGGTGCGATTTGGGGACATTACTGTAGCTCGGTTGAGGTTAAGTCTAGGGTTCGAGTCTCTCCAGAGACTTTATTTTTCTGAAATTCGATTTTAACTCAATACTGAAACCCAAAACTTAAGTATAAACTGAATTCTATATAAAACAGTTAGCCACCTTGGCCATAGTGGTCTTCGGGTGCATTTTAAAACCGTTACTGTTCATGAGGAGGGGGGGGGGGGCTCTGTGCAGGGGTTCGAATTCGGCCCTGGCCATTTTTTTCGGAAAATTGATTTTTTTTTTTTTGCCTATTTTATTATTTTAAATAGTTTTTAGTGTTTACAAAATTGAGAAAAAATATTAACATTATTCTAAAAATGCCTAGACTTCATGAAAATTATTTCCATAACTTTTGACCTATTATAATGAGAATTAGAGACTATTTTGAGAAAAAGAACTTCATACAAATTTCTTAGAATATAATCTTGATTAATTAAAGAAAACAAATATTTTCTTTTGAAAGAAATTTTGAGTAGAGATTTTAAAATGAGAATTGTGACATGGATAATTTGAGTAAGATTGATGTGATTTCTTCGCTTAATAAATGAAAGAATGACCTTGTGAATGCAAAGAAATTTCGTGGAGTTAAATTATGAATGTGGTAAGTTTGATAAATGAAATTGTTGTATTTAAAATTTGTGCATGGAAATGATATAAAAGATCTCGATGAATTATGAGAAAAATTTGTGAGTATGAATACTCAATTTTTATGAACATGAAATGAAATTAAAGACTAGAGTGTAGCTAAGTCCTTATACCGGCATGGATTAATTCTTTTGAGATAAAATGTTGAAATCAAAGACCAAGTTTGGGTCATTATTGTTGATTGATGGTTAAGACCGGTGTAGAGGAAGTGTTAACTCTATGGTGTTGATTTTATTTATGATTCTATTATCTAAGAATTAGACGCATAGTGGAGATGTGATGAAAGTAAGAGAAAAACATGAGTATGAGGGCCTCGGATCTACGGTGTGAGAGTATTCATAGGTTGCCTGCTTGATGCGTCATGTTATGACGTGAATACATCTCCGGAATTATTGGGCCATGGCAACGCTTGTATGGTGTTTGGTGACTAGGTGGTGCCATCGTTCCATGACGGAGGCTGAATTGTCTATAGGCTTTGCATAATGTTTCATGTCACGACGTGGGATTCCCCGCCAGGCTGTCTGGGCATGAGCTCGTAACTCATAGAACATCTAGGGTACTTACCATAGTTACCGTAGTAGTTTAAGTCATAGCAAGGACCATACAAGGTGAAGAACGATTAAGGGCTTGCCCTTGGACCTATGTAGTATGGGATGCATAGAATCTGAACAAGGCACATTAGTGTCATTTAATTATAAATAACTGCATTAAGGACTAAATGCACATTCACACACGACATCAATAGGATAGTCCCCCTTAGCTTTGTTTGTACAAGTGTGTGCTTTGTAAGTATGAGAAATTAATGTATTATATCCTAGCATCAGTTGTATCCAACTGACGTGCCCACAGTTTCTATGCCGGATAAAGTGATTGACAATACAAAAGAATGATTGTTGCTTAAAGAAATGTTCAGGTTGTTATTTAATTCATGTATAATATTGTAATTTGCTTCCGCTATGTAAAATGTAAACATTATTGTATAAAAGTTTTAAATTCCTTGTAAAATTGTACGAAGTGAAGTGTAAAGATTATGTGGAACTTCGAATTCAGTCTTATTTGGAATTCGAGGTGTTACAATTCTCATCACTAAACTCCAGAAATTAATAGTCGAGATAACGTCGTCCGTGTCCCCTTGACCAGGTGAGACTGCACCACGCGTGTCCCTTTGAAAGGATGAGTACGATACCCAACTAGTGCATGTCCTTATATTCAACAAGGACTCGGACTAATCCTACTACACCACAAACCCAAGGTACAAGTGCTAATCCACTCTAGGACCAAGATTAAGAATTAAGATTAATTGCATGATTACTTGCTTTTTATCTGATCATCTGCTTATCAAAATCCACAACTCTAGTCATTCTCTAATTCTCTTTCATTATCTCATTAGATGTATGAATTATTGGGCAAGTCTAGGTCTATTTTATTTTTTAACCAATTCTCTTAGTTAGACGATCTATCAAGTATTTCCAGGCCCTAACTTAGTAAACAACTTTATTTATTATGAATAAACCAGTTAAATTCTACTTGTGGACTCTTTTCTAGTTAATTACCTTTCCATTATTAAGACTTAACCCATCCCACAATGGGACTCAATCTATCCCTCCAATCTGGCCCAAGGGTTGGCCCGCCTCGGCCCACACTTGGCCTAACCAAAAGATGAACCGACTCTGTCGATCGCCTTAACCGCTATCTACGCTTGGAGTTCGATCGCAACCTCGGCGGACCCAAACACGATGTTCTCGCTATCCTCACACTCCACAGTCCTCGGAAAGTGGTAGCATCAAACACAAATATAGAATCCTTCCATTAACGGCGAGCACGTCGGCGCACTAGTTATCTCCTCCCACTCGTCCGATGCGACACGATTTCCTATTCTACCCGCCAAGATATACCATAGGACTTAATCCTAGAGTCTCAAACTCAACCAAAGAAGCTCAACAAGGGTAAACTACTCTAGGAATAAACCTTACACCATAAATACCAAAAAAGAGTGCTAAAAATCTCTAAAAATGGAAATTTACATTTCCAAATAGCAAGCATAAAATTGACATTCACGCCAAAATGAAGTCGTTCCTGGTCCTGTTTCATTGGAGAAACGCGATCGGGTGCTCCCCATACTTCTACTCAAAGTAGATAGCAAGCACAAGCACCAATTGAGCATGAATCTCATCCCAAAATGGTCCACATTAGCACACAATCACTTAACACAACATCCACTTCAAAACATTGAACAAGTAGGTCTAAGTTGTAGCTCTACAAAGCACATGTGAGCTACTCACAACATAAAACTTAGTACATTTAAGCCTTAGTTCATTCTCACATCCACAACATGATTTATAACTCACATACAACAACTAAAAACTCAAATCTATAAGTTCTAACTCAATTTTATAGGCATAGTGACAAATAGTGAGCTTTAAGAATCTATGTGTTTCTATTACCACTTGTAAAATTCATTATAATTCATGTACTTATCCAAATCTTGAGTTCTTAGGCATTACAGAAAGATCTATGTGTCTATTATAACTTTCTAGTTACATGATTCTTCAGAATATGTCATTAAAGTAATCAAATGAGCCATTGTTTAACATGCAAACAATAATTTCCAGAATAAAGCAATAACTAATCAGTGCTAACATAAAAATACTTTAAAAATATCAGATGATCTCTAAACTTCATGAAATCTGAAATATAAGTTCTTCATACATGGTAACAGAACATATTTAAATTTCAAGTGATTCTACCAAGTATTTTTCAAGTCATGATTTCTTGGAAATTAGCTAAAAACATAACAGATCATCTTCACTTTGTCTTTTCTTTTCAGAACATCCAATGGTTTCGGATTTAATAAAAATAGCAAACGATGTCCAAAAATTATAAAATATTATATTTAATCACTAAACACATATTAAAAGCACATACTAAAATTTTAGAAATTGATCTTAAGTGGTTACAGAGTTATGAGTTTTGGAATATCATAGTCGAAACCTATGCTAAATCTGTTTTTTGCACAGTTAATGTTCCAGTTCATATTTAATTTAAATAGTAAATAAATTCCAAAAATTATGAAATTTAGAAGCAAGATGTATGACATGCATAAGATTCTATATTTAAAATTTCAGGCTCAAACTCCAAGTAATTTTCGAGTTATATCATCTAGACCTAACACACTTTTTTGTTCAGCTTTTTACTGGTTTTTATCTAGTCTTCCATAATTAAAACTAGCATGCAATGAAGTTTAACACTTAATCACACATTTCATGACCCACTCATGCTGTCAAAACCACATTAAGATTTCACCACAAAAATTTAAACACCACAAAGGTTTAGAAACAACTACCTTTTGTTTGTAGATGAAATGTACTCTCCAAGTTGGCCTCCTTATTCTTGCTCCTCCTTGCTTGCACTCCTTGCTTCCTTGACTCCTTGTCCTACTCTTTGGTTCCTTGCTCTTCCTCCAATTTAATGGCTAGCTCCTTATAGGTAGTTGTCACGCCCCACTTCCCAAAAAGAGAATACGAAATACGGATACGTGACTAAGCCCAGCGAATGATTTTTATCATCCATAAGCTGTTCAGAATCTTTACAATATCTCACAGGAATAATCAGAGTCGAAAGCAAAAGAATCAACCAAGTATGCACAATCGAATCAAATATACCAACAAAAATTTACTTGAAACCAAAATATAATAATCTCAAATAAATCAAGTCCGGACAAGTTAATAATATCCCGGGTCATATTGCCCAAATACAAAATAAATTCAAGTATCAAATACAATTGTTCAAGCATAACAGGAAATAATAATAAAAACTTCAGCACTAATATCTCATATCACCAACACCATCTGGTACCTGTTCTCCAAAATATGCAATTTAACAATTATAGGAATAGGAAAAGAAAACAAACTCCCATCAAATAAAGTTATGGGCCGCTTGTAGTACAGGATACAAGTACAAGAGGAAGAATAACAAATATAAAATGACAGCAGAAATAAACATGATATGATATAAGCATGTCAACAGAATAGAATATCTAGCATGAATCAAGAAATAAAAACAAGCAACACGGTATACTAACAGGTATAGGTAACATGTATCAAGTGTCAAGCTAACAGGTAAACAGGTAAACATGTAACATGTAAACAGGTAATCAGGTATACAGGTAAACGTGTAACAGGTAAACAGGTACAGGTATCATGTAACAGGTAATCATGTAATCAGGTATCAGGTTATGTCAAGTCTTATATTATTACTAACTAGGTAGCACTTCATGCATCTCAGTTTTTACTACATGGTTGCTACAATCAAACAATTTCATTTAGATTTCGTAGTGGAGTTGTCATGCCCCGCTTCCCAAAATATGGGAACACGAGCCCGTGATGAAGGCCCAGCAAATGATATTAATATCATTCATAAGCTGTACCAGTCTCAACTCAACAATACTCAGAAAGATTTATCACAACCACGCAAATAATAACATCACAGAACAATATCTGAATTCAAGAATTTAATAATCCAACATGATAATCAATACTGAGAAAACAAATAGCAGTTACGGGTCAAAAGCCTGGGATATAAGTCCAAACAAATGAATTACAATTAAATGAAGAAAAACATAGAAAGAGACAGTTCATTCTAATGCATCTCCTGCTCCAACTAGAAATACTGCTCGCCAATACCTTCGGGCAAATTCTCTGGCTCACCTGTAGCTGGGTTAACTAGGGAAGAAAAAGAAATGTCCTTAGAGCAAGTACGGACAGCAAGTAGTGAAAAACAGAGAGTAAAGGAGTAAGGTGCATGTAGAAATATGAATCAAGATCAAATTGCAAGGACAATAATGGTACTAATAACAATGGTATTAATCAAGTATATATACATGTCAACTAAGTCTATTATCAAATTGTTTATCCTATCTAGTGCACGTACTACTGCGTCTCATACCACAGGTTCGATGCATGCACAACAGTGTTTGTTTTAGACTTCGTGGTGGGGTCTACAGAGCGTGTACTCGGTGTATCACGACAACAAGATAACAAGATAACAAGATAATAAGTTCACGTCTCCACAAGTAATTCTCCACCTTCCATATCAAGTTTATGTAACAAGATAATAAGTTCACGTCTCCACAAGTAATTCTCCACCTTCCATGTCAAGTTCATGTAACATGATAACAAGATAACAAGTTCACGTCTCCATAAGTAATTCTCCACCTTCCATGTCAAGTTTCCATATAACAAGAGGGCCCTACCGAGTACATTTTCTGAGACTGTCCACTACTAGGTCAACCCTTAGAAACATCGACTTGTTTAGTATTTTATTACTAAGTCATATATGTACATGCAAGTAGTTATTAGAATGTCAAGGTAATGATAATAATGCAGCAATCTGATGCATTGCACAAAAATAAATAAGAAGTAGCAAATCTGAAACAGCCGACACAGTTACATCAAAACAGAGATAACTCCTAGACTACAACTCCAAATTCGAAGTTCCAGAATGCTATGGACATCTAGACAGATAGGGCTACGATTTGTATTCAGTAACTTCCTTTTAATGTTGACTGTAGCTAGGTTAAATACTCTATTCTTTGCAGTTTAGCTGTTCTGGCAGCAACTACATGTCAACATCTAATGGGTGAAAACATGATATAAAAATACTGTAAAAATCTACAAAAATTAGAGATGAACCCTAAGCATGTCTATAAAGTTCCTGGAGAATTTCATGGAATTCTAACATTTTTTACATGGTGTTTCACTATTAAATGTGTCGATGTTACAATAATTCTGCAGTCTAGAAAATGCAGACCAGCAGGGACTAAAAAGGTGATATTTCACAGCTCGTGACTCTGAATTAGGATCTGTCACTTGGGTTGGAAACTAGACTCAGTAGGCTAAAACTCTCCTTTGTATCAGGTGTGCTAATTCTCAAGTTAACAGGGTCGAAATCTCTGTGCCAAACAGTACATGCAGCAAAGTTCATAAAAGTTATTACACATGTATTCATCAAAGTGGGTAATTAACGAGTTATTGTATCATGGATGTATCAAGACTAATGTGCAGCAAGTAATGTGAATTTTTCCAGTATACAAGTCAAGTTTATCATGTCAAGTTCAAGTCACAAGATCTCAAGTAACAGCATGTATTTAATCACGATGTATTTTCTCATGTACAAGTTCTATTTATTTTATTCATGTCAAGTATGTATCTAGGCTTGGGTTTGAGTCAATGGATAGTAATAAGAAGTCAAGAGTACGTCGAGTTAGCTCGTGTAAACCCTCGATACTCCTAACGGAAGGGACACAAGGCAAATTAGAATAATTGAGATGGAACTACTTGCATAGAGATCAAAAATCTTGAACTAGAATAAATAACAGAGTTCAAGTGGACTTGCCTTTTTCTTGTAGACGATTTGATAATTTAATAGGAAATAACGGGATCAGAATCCCGGGGAGCAATCCCAAGAAACACGTGCAAAATTGTGCGAAGAAGCAACCAGTACAGCAACAACAGCTCCAAATCTCCACACAGGATCCGATCTGAACACGGGACAGCGAAATGAAATCTGGTGTGGCAAAACACAGAACAGCAATGGCAGCCAATCAGAATTCCTCCACGCAGCGAATCAGACACGAACAGCAAATAGCGGATTGGGATCGACTGAGGCAAAACAGCGGACATCAAAAGCAGCCACTCACGGCTCGTCTTCCACTTTGTGACAGCGGAGGAGAGAGAGAGAGAGAGATGGCGGCGACTTGGCGATGTGCGAGGACTACGACGGTGGTTGCGACAGCGGAGCGGCATCGTGACCACGGTCGGGAAGCGACGGCGGCGACACAACTCCGGCGAAACTCTGTTTACGCGCTCGAAATAGGGGAGAGCGGCAACGGTGTCTTCGGGGCTTGGACAACGACGGCGAGGCAGTGGGGAGCTCGCCGTAATGTGGCGAATGTGATCGAGGTGTTTGGGAAAGAACGTCGGTGGAGGCGAAGTGGGTTGTTAGTGAGTTGGGTTTGATCGGTGGGAGGCGAGGATGGTGATGAGGAAGAGGTAGAGATGATGATGATGGTGGAGAGATGGAGTTAGTGGCGATGGTAGGGAGGTGGAGGTTGGAGTTGGCGACGGGGATGGGCAAGGGTGATGGGTTTCTTTGGTTGGCGGAATGGTGGGTTGAAGGCAATTGGACTTGGTTCGGTTTTGGTGAAGACGAAGTGGAGAAGGGAGGAGTGAGCAGGAGATTGAAGGGGGAGAGGTTGTACAGTGGTTATGGGGTAGGATTGTGCAGTAGTGGGGATTAGGAGTTGAAAAGGAGTTGGTTTTAGTAGTTCTGATTTGTGGGAGAGTGGGGGAGGATTATTATAATAGTGTAGAAGAGTAAATAGGGGAGTTAGAGATACGTGGGATTGAGGGGAGAAAAGATCTGGGGTTTTAGATAGGCAATGTGGGTTTAGGTAGACTAGGTCCTGGGTTTACAATCCATTAGGGAGATGGGTTTGGGCTTGAATGTAGTTGGGCCAAGAAAATAATAATACAAGAAAATAATTGGAACTAGAAAGCCCACAATAGGACAAAGGCCCAAAATACAATAAATTAGAAAGAAAAGATACCAATAAAATTACAAAGAACAATAATCTGTACAATCAGAAACAGGGGTTACAGGAGTCCATAGGGCAGTGTACTCAGGGATCAGGATAACAAGAAACAGGAATAGGTAGAACCTAGTGGTTCTCTTCCGAGTACACCTTCTTATAGGGAAGCATGCAGTCAGGTACAGGAAACAGGCAGAACCTAGTGGTTCTCTTCCGAGTACATCTTCCTATAGGGAAGCATGCATTCAGGTAATCAGGTAAATAGGATCGTGAATCATGTAGTCATGAACACGTAACAGGCAGGACACAGATCCTCTTCTCAGTACACATTTCTATATTTTTCACTAATAGATCTTTCCCTTAACTCCGGCTTGGTTAATTTGTTATTATTAACAAACAGACATGTATGTGTCTCAACCAGAGCAAGAATAGTATGATATAAACAAGTAACAGGTTCAGGATGAAGAATAAACATGTTCAGATGAAAGATAACTCATAACAGGATAATACAACGAAAACTCTAGTTCAGGACAGTAAGGCAGTACTGCACTAAAACAGTTGCTACAAAAATGCAAATCTGAATCCGTCAAAGAATCTAGAAAATAGACTCCCAGCCGAATCCATTGAACATATATAAGTTATATAGTATTTCACAAAATCAAGTCTCAAAACAGGTTTGAATCCAGAAAACACGTTCAGTCAGAAATCAGAAGATTGTATTCAAAGTCAGGAAAACAGCATGAAAACTCATTAATTAAATCCAAGAAAAATCTAGGGTATTCCCCTATATGTTTAGTATCATAATATAAAGTTTCATAGTTTTCCAACAAAAATAGATTAGTCAAGTAGAATCAGAAAACATCAAGATGTAGTAGTTTTGTAAATCTGGAATTGTAAACACTGCAGTACGAAAACAGCAATATCTCACAAACCATAAATCGAAATTCAAATCCTCCAAAAAGGTAATACAATAGGTACAGTAGGCTAACTTTCATATTCAGAAAGATTTTAGAAACAACAAGTAGAAATAGGTCGAAAATCAGGTTCTTTACCGAACAGTAGTAAAATTATGCATGTAAAATCTTTATTTGCGAGCATGAAAAGGTTTGTAAAACTCCTCAAATAAATCCACCAAAATTCTGGGCAAACCCCAATCAAATCTAAAAGTACTGAGCAAAATTTCAGATCAAAATAATAATTTTAACACCATAATATAAATAGTTTACTCTTCAGAATCTATAGAAAACAAAATCTGTAAACCACTCTACACCTCTGTAGTAAAATAGGCATAACTCACAACTCATAAATCGAAACTGAGATCCGTCAAAAGGTTTTGAAAATAGACAAAATTCTCTACAGTTCATGTTCACAAAATATTTTCAATTACTGACCCTAATAGGATCTAAAATACTGAACAACATCAGGGTAACAGAAAATTACAGATTTGTTCTTCATACACAAATCAACATAGATCATACGAAACTCATCCAAATCAACTCAAACATAAAATATAGTGTACTAGATGTCCAAACAACATGGTATAGGGTATTTTACAAGTATTTGACAAGTATATCATGAATAACACATCAAGCACAGATATCACAAATAGTATGAACATACACATCAAAAGTGGTCAGCCCTAGGTTAATTCATGTCATGTATGTCGTGAGGCAACTATGGTCAATCATCACAATAGAGACAATATCAATAAGGGGATTCACACACAATTTGTATGTAGAACCCAACTACATTACAGGCAGTATTTATTACTTGTATTACACAAAGAAAAGAATACAAGGTACTTGCCTTAACCGACGACGAAAATAGCGAAAATCAAGAATAACGGGAATGGATTCTCGAGCAACGAACTCAAACAAACGAAAATGCAACCACGAACCAAACACACGAACAACGAAGTTCAACGAACACATGATGAGCACAAGAACTCCAAACGAACACACAAAACAACTCGCACCCAAAATACTCGAGATCCAATACACTCACACCCAACACAAGAGCATGTGAGGGAGCATCGGCAAGGAGGTGGTCGACGGACGGGTGTCGCAGCGGACTTTGAGAGAACGGCACACGGGACCTCAGGTCTGGCCTGACGCACGTCGGCTGAGGGAGAGCGCAGCACGTAGTGCTGTCGCTGCTGTTCTCAGTCTGTTGATGGGAAGCCCAGGCAGGAGGGTGCATGGTAGGGCAGAGCACCGACGAGGGAACACAGGGAGTCGGGAGATGATGGGTTCACACGAGGTGCGAGAGGGTGCAACGGGAGATAGGGAAGAGATGATCGGAGAGGGTGCAGGCCGGAGTCGGGGGTGCAAGGGGAGAGGGAGAACAGGATGAGAGAGAGGCGGCAGATAGGGTACAGGGTGCATGGGTTCAATATTCATATGGGTGGAGTTTAGGGTTTTTGAAGGTGGGGATCAGTTGCATGGGTATCGGGTGAAGTATTGCTAATGGGTTGGGGATCCAATGGGTTTTGGGTATATACACAGAGTAATAAGGATTTTGGGGTATGCTAGGGGTTTAAGTACACAGTGGGTTTGGGTATTAGAATAGGTAATAGGTAATAGTTGTTAAAGTTAATGGGTTACGGATAGTCCAATAGGGTATAAGGGTATTAATAGGTTAAAACAATGGTTCAAGAAATAGGGCAAATCCACAAGGAAAATAAATAGGGTGATAAAAAAATGAGACAGCACAGAAAAGAACAAATACAATAGGCACGAGCAAATTTGAATAAAGAGAATCAAAAGTAGATCGATCAAACAGAGACGAAACAAATGAGACAATCGGATCAAGAAAAACAAAATAAAATGATGACAAAATAATAAAATGAATATATCGAAAATAAAATTCAACATACGGTCCAAGAAAAAGATACAAGAAGAATACAAAGAGAGAAATACACCAAAACGAAAATTATACTCAAAAATACATAAAACGAAAAACAGGGGTTACAGTAGTATATAAGTATAGTACATAGTTTGGAGATAGTAGAATGAGAAAATAAAGCTAGTGTATGTAGGGGAGTTTAAATAGAGTTATAGGTGGAGAGTTTGAGAAGATTTGGCCGATGGATAGACTGGAGGGGATTGGGGGATTGGGGTGATGGCTTGGAGTGTTGGAGTGAACAAAACCCCTAGGTTTCCCAACTCCAACATGAAGATTCTTTCAAATTTAAATCAAAACCCCCCAAACCCTAGCTCTTTCCCTCCATCTCCATGCTTGGTGGGCCATGCTTCATTCATTCATTTTTTTTATTTTTTATTTTGGTTCATGACATGTTACACTACAAGTGTACAAGTCAAGTTAGGGTCATTTGAGTTTATTTGGGTCTAGTTGAGTCATACTGGGTTTAATTAGATTATTTAAATCACAACAATCTCACACACAATTTCAATCTAATAGAAATTGAAATACAAACAAATTATGTCAATACAGTTGGTAATAACACACATGAAATCGTATTATCACCATACAAAATAATAATTCAATATTATACGTCTTAACTCAATTATAGTTAACACTAATATTCGACTTAATTGAGAAGATATCTCAACTCCGGTTCTACAATTGCACCTTTGTTGGGTTTGAAACATATCGAATAATAATATATTTCAATACTTACTCAATTATAATTGAGAATAATCCATTAATACGTGCAACTCTCAATCGTGCACGGATTAAAATATAAAATAAATATATACTATTTTGCGGGGTCTTACAGTGAGGATGGTCTCGATCTAGGAGGCTTCATGAGTGAGTTGGAGCTTCGCTGGTAGTACCGAATGCCATACCATACCAGATCCTCTACGACCTTAGGATACTGGCGAATGAGAAGAGGAACCTGAGGAGGGTGAGCTTGGCAAAAGATATTGTCCATGTCTGTCTCACGCTCCCCATCTTAAACGCTGCTAAAGACTCATCCTCCCCCTTCTCTTTCTCTTTGCTGGAGAAATGAGTCTGGCGAGTGGGGAGCACTTTGCTCCCGTCACTACCTGAAGAAGAGGCGGAGCCGCCCGAATGAACCACGGACATAGCTTTCTTAAATAAAAAATTTCTAGCTTACGATGACTTGAAAATGAAGAAAGCAGGCCAGAACACTGGCCAAAGTCAAAAACTGAGACAAGGAAACTAGGTGGAAGTGAAGTGTGGAGTGAAGAAGTGAGGGGAAGTGGGCTGGACCTAAGGCCATAAAACTGCGTGAAAACAACGTGAACCTGGGTACAAAACCGCATGCAAAACATGTACCCAAAATAGCCTTAAAAAATGCATGCAAAATGCGTGCCCAAAAGTTGCCTCAAAATCACGCGCAAAATGCGTACCTCATCACCATGCACTTTGTGCCCGAGCCGTGTGCGTGACATGTATGGAGCTGGGAGTGCACCATGTACAGGTCACGCGCAGTGCTGCATGCCTCGCATGTGTCATGAGCCTCACACACGGCAGACCGTCACATGTGCCACATGCACCGCACGTGACCTCGAGCAGGTCGACGGCATTTCTGTCGTCCAAGCTACCTTGCTTTTAAGGCCCAATTCCCACCATCTGATCGCTTCGAAAGGCCCGCCACACTTTATCCGCTTTAAAATCCGAGCCCATGTATGATTTTTTAATGAAAAATTTCAATTAATAATTATAAATTCAAAAATATTAATTAAAACTTTCTTAAAATAATCAATTTATTAAAAAAATTAATTAAAATTTATAAAAAGTTAACTATAAATTTAGAAATTTTAATTAAAAAATTATAGAAAATAATTATAAATTTGGAAAATTAATTAATATTTCTGAAAATGATTAAAAAATTAAAAATCCGGGGAAGTATACAGAAAATGTAAAAAAAAATAGTTTCTACTCCGGAAGCTCTGAATGAGGCTCCTAGCACCTCCCATCATCCACGAAAATTACGCAAGCTCTCCAGATCAGGTAGAACATGGCAAAAAATGCCTCAAAGGCCGCAAAACCTGACCTTCATAAGAGAGGGGGGGGGGGGGGGGGGGGGGTTGCTTATGATATAGATTAAATCGCAACAAATCAGCACCATACGATTCATGCACCCATCTCAAAGCTTCCAAGAGCATAATGGTAATTTCACATCAACTACGGGGCCTTTAGAGGAACATGGGCCGCCTCCAGACCCGTCAACTCAACCAAGCTTCCTTGCAACCTAAAGTAAAATGGGATCTCCAGCCTATCAGGGATGTTAGTCAGACCCCCCTAAAGCAACCAACTTTATCTCTTCAACAAAAAAAACAACTAACTCTATCCCTTCATCATGGGAAAAGAAACTAACTTTATCCCTTCTCTAGGGAAATTTGTAGTTTTAACCCAAAAGAAATGTTTTTAAGTTTATCTTTTGGAACTAACTCCTAGCCTATAAATACTCTCCATCTCAATCATTTAGAGGTAGTCAATACTTTTTCCACCAAAAACTGTATTCTCCTTTTTGAGTTACTGACTTGAAAATCGGATGGTCTTTCGCCGATGCCAACCTAGTGATTAGACTTTATGTCATTCGTCGGTCGCTTTCAGCCAGCCAACTCCAGATATAATCGAATGTCTAGATTGCAAGCTTTCCCTTCAAAATCTGAACTCATCATTTGAATGTTCCCACGTTGAAAAAAGCTGCAATACCCATTCAGGCCACCCATTCTCCTGCAAACGGGGGCTCAGACAGGGAGATCCACTCTCACCCTTCATCTTTACCATTGTGGCAGATGCTTTAAGATCCATGATGGCTAAGTGCAGAAGAGCAGGTTGGATCATCCCAGTGGCCAAGGGAGTCAATCGCCAAGGATGCTCTATACTCCAATATGCAGATGATAGTCTTCTATTTGGCAATGGCAACCTAGGGGAGACTACCGTCTTCAAAGGTATCCTGTATTGTTTTGAGGCATGGTCTGGCCTCAGGGTTAATTTCCACAAAATTGCTCTCATTCCCGTTGCCCTGACTCCATAGGAGGCCCTTGAACATGCCACAATCCTCAATTTTCCCACCGAGAGTTTTCCCATTCAGTACCTTGGATTTCCGTTAAGACCCGGGAAACTGAAAAAGGCTGATTGGCTACCCATTATTGACCGGGTTGAGAAACAGCTAGCAGGCTGGAAAGGCAAAGCCCTATTTCTGGGAGGGAGAATCACACTTATTAATGCAGTCCTCTCCAACCTTCCTACCTATTATCTCTCCTTCTTTGAAATGTCACGATGGGTAATCCAGAGAATTGAACGGACCCGAAAACGTTTCTTATGGAAAGGGGCAGACCCAGACCGAGGAGGATATCACCACATTATATGGGAGAAGGTGTGCATGAAAAAGATTCATGGAGGCCTAGGTATAATTGATCTTCGAGATATGAACCTGGCGCTACTGGGAAAATGGTGGTGGAAAGTGTTCCACCTTAATGGAGAAGGGTGACAACAATTTGTTCAGGGATACATGCATGGGAATGGGCCGCGAAATCTGGGCTTCGGGATAGGTCCGCAATTTTCCTGGTTCTGGAAAGGCATCACTAAAGCATATGAACCATTCAATAGTTGTGTAAAGTCAGTGATCGGTAACGGCAGACTCACCAGGATTTGGTGGGATAAGTGGTGTGCTGATCACACACTCAGATCCCTATTTCCCGAGCTATATGAGCAGGTGGAACAACCACATTGCACGGTGGCCACAGCCTGGAAAAGAGGTGCCTGGAATCCATCTTTCAAACAACCGCTTGACCTGGGCTCTCAGCTTAGGTTAACGGAACTTCAAGCCTACATCACCAACGCTGGAATTGGCTGCTCTCAGAGTCCCGATAAGAAAACCTGGGGATTGGAAAAGAATGGCAAGTTCACGGTCCGCTCCATGTATAATTGCATCAATTTTAGGGGTTCTACCCCAAAATGGTTAGCCGTCATCTGGAGAACGAAAGCACCACTAAAAATCAAAGCTTTCTTATGGGTGGTACTAAATAATGTGATTCTGACAAGAGAAAACCTCGCTAAGTGCCAACTGAATGTGGACTCACAATGCGGGTTCTGCCACTCTGCCCTGGAGACTAGAAACCATCTTTTTCTTCAATGTCCTAGGAGCAAAGCGGTACTCGTAGAGGTACTCAGCGCCCTAGGGACAAATCAGTACTCTAATACATACGAGGACCTGTGAGTAGACCCAACATTCGCGTCGGAGAGGGGTTTAATGAGATAAGCGTGCTATATCGCTATCGCCGCAATGACCTGGGTTCTATGGCTAGACAAAAATAATCTTTACTTTCGTAGAACTTGCAATAGTATTTCTGACAATTTGACTCATATTATGCATTTTCCCGCCCTTCTACATTCTGTCGTTTAACCTTCTTAATGGGCTTGAGTGGGGCCCAATACGTTAAAAACCCAAGAGTCGCCCTCTTTTTACTAAAAGTTCTCCCTCCCCCCCCCATCATTTCTCCCACTTTTTCACTTTTCACTCTTAGAGAAACTTTTGATCTCGAGTTGCTCCGCTAACGATGATTTTTGCTCTTGGGTGGTCGTGCTAGCTGTCGCGGCGTGGCAAGGCGATTTCCGGCGAACTATTCCGACCGAGAACGTCACATCAAGATAAATATATATATTTTTAGTTTTATATATATATATATATATATATATATATATATATATATATATATATATATATATATATATATATACTTCTCAAGATGTCTAGAGTGTCCTCGGGTAGTGAGGCCTCTTCCTCAGGAGGTGAGAGTGAGCAGCGGCTAGTGGCTCCGCCCGTTCAAGAGGAGGGGACAAAAGTGCTAAGCCGAGAGAAGGGGAAGGAGGTAACAGGGTCGGCTGTGGTCGAGCCAGTCGCTCTGCTCGAGAAGGGAAAGGGTAAAGAGGTGCCGCGGTCGGTAATTGCCGAGACGGTGGTAGAGCCCATCAAACAGGGAGGAGAAATGGGTCGGCTGCAGACGGAGATATCAGGCCATGGGGGGATTAGGCAGTATACCGGTGACCTGTTGACGAAGGCCATCTATGGGAGATCGGAGATGTACGAGAAGAACGAGCCGAAGGAGGTTACCAAGGTTGACGACATCGCCTCGGTTCTGACAGAGAGGGACCTGCTTCGGATACGAAAGAGCTTCATGATACCCTGATGAACTCAATAATATTCACATTTAGGAGCAATAATCTTAGTGCAATTAGACATTTAAATGCTCTATATGTGGTATTTTACTCTTCTTTTCTCTTTTCCATAGGAAACAACCAAAAGCAGCAAAACGAAGCAGATTCCAGACTAATACAGACTGAGAGGATGATATACAGGGAACAGCAGAGATCGGTCGACTGGTTCTTCAAACAGGCGACTGGACAGAGAGTTTGATGGGGCTCGACACAGTCGACTGCTTCCCAAGACAGTCGACCGGTAGTCGGCGGAGTCAAAAGATAAGAACATATGAAGATGCATCCTCATCCAAGCCCAGGTCGTGTGCGTGTAACAACTCGTCATTAATTAAGAAGGTGGACTCAGACTTATGCGTTAAAAGATAAGAAATGAGGAACTCTGCAGAAAAGGAAGGAAAGAAGAAAAGAGAAAGAAATAAAAACGCAGATCAAATAAGGAAGGAAATAAATGAAAGAAGAGGACTTTTCAGCAAAGTGCAAACACTAATTCCCTTCCCGTGTTCTATAAATATCAACCAAGAGGCATTAAGAGAGGAGGCTGAACCGATCAAGAAAAGCCATCGACAGCAAGCATCGAAGAAGGAGAACAAGTCGACTGCTGATTGGGCTCAATTTCAACATCATACAAATCAGTGTTCTTCTGTTCTTCCTTTGAGTCTTATTTTTATTGTAGTTATGAATTCTATTTTATCAATCAATAAAAATTTTATTATGTGGAACTAATTTCATGGTTGGGTAGATTGAAGCCGTAGTCATGTAATGCTTACATTCTTCTGAATGCTACTCTATTACTTATTGATTAAACCTGATTGAATTGGTATAGACTTACAATAATCAAACTTGTTCAGATGTTCTAAGAGCAGTCGACTGAGAGTGACAGCAAGTCGACTGCCATAAAGAACCTGAGTTTATCAAGTTTGTGCATTATAAATCTGTATCTGTTATATGAGTATAGAGACGACCCGTATTTCGTGCTCATAACTTGTAACACAGGAATCTTTAGGGGTTCTTGGTTTAATCAACTTGAAGGATCTAGATCTGATACCAATTTCTAGAACTTTGAGTGTTTGTTCGTTTCCATTGTTCCTATGCTTCCTTTAAGTGCAACTTAGTAGATATCATGCTAAATACTTAAGGGAAGAAACGAATTAGAGTAAATACCATGCCTAATTCTTGGCTTAGGGAAACATTAACTTTAAGGAGTAGATACCATGCCCTTAAAAGGAACAAACTTGAGTGATTAGAGTAGTGTAGAAGGTGACTTAGCATTATTGACTATAGGTGGAAATCGAGCCCAACTCATTTAATTAATATTTTTGAGATATTACTTGATCTAGTTTTTTTATCTTTTCATTTCCTTTCAAATAGATTTTTAGAACAACACTTTATGATCTTTATTTTTGTTGATTAGTAAGTTAAATACTACAATCTCTGTGGGATCGACCCTTGCTTTTCACTATGCTTCTCTAAACGATTCGTACACTTGCGAGGTTTTTAATTTGTGTTTAGTTTAGATCATCTAGATAGCACAACAAGTTTTTGGCGCCGTTGCCGGGGATTGTTTAGTATTTTAACTTACCAATCAGTAAAATTCTTTTTCTTTTTTATTTTATTTTATTTCTTCGTTTCCTTTTCCTATAATTTTCTTTTTACTCTCTGCACAGACAGGTTCAGACCAGTCGACTATCTCCACGGATCAGTCGACTGTACAGAGGATTTTCTTTCAAAAGCAACAATGGGTGAGAATGTATTAAATCGAGTACCAATGCAAGACAAATTCATTCCAAAGAATATTGAGCAACCGTCTTGCATAGCTTTGCAACCTAAAGTCACAGGGAATATGCACCTATCACCTCAATTACTCAGCATGGTTCCCCACTTCAGTGGCAGACTAGACGAGGATCCGCACTTCCATCTGCAAGACTTCTTTGATCTTTGCAGAATACAAAGCGTCCAAGGGCTTACCCCTGAACAAATCAGGTTAATTTTGTTTCCATTTTCCTTAAAACTTAATGCTAAATTGTGGTATAATTCTTTGGAACCAGGATCAATTAATTCATGGGAGCAATTGGCCACAAAATTCTTGAAAGAATTCTTTCCAGCCCAGAAGACCAAGCAACTAAAAAGGAAAATTCTACTCTTCCAATCTTCCAACAAAAAGATGGCGATTTATTCTTCGAGGCATGGAAGGACTTCAAGAACAAGCTTCTCAAGTGTCCTACGCACAACATACCTAAGGATGATCAGGTACAAGTATTTTATGAGGGTTTAAATGACACTAACAGAGCAATTGTAGATTCAGCTTGCAATGGAATCTTGATGAGGAAAAGTGGTGAGGAGGCCATCGAGCTATTTGAAGAACTCAGCGAGAACTCACAACAATTCTCAACAAGAAGAGGCATTTCGAAAAAACAGGGAGTCTACGAAATTTCTAGCAATGATAGCATGCAATTAGAAATGGAAATTATGAACAAAAAGATTGATATGCTTGTTAATACAATTTCAACGTTGGGTGGCGTAAAAAACCAACCAAAAGAAATTTGTGCAATTTGTTCTCATTCTAATCATACAACTAATACATGTCCCATGTCTTCTTTCACAAGTCAGGAGTACGCAATGTACCCGCCGCAGAACAACCCTTTTTCAACCACATACAACCCAGGGTGGCAAAACGATCAAAATTTCACATGGAGCAATAATCAAAACCACCAAGGCACTCAATTCGCACAAGGGCATGCACATCAATTTCAAATTGGGAATGGGTTTGATCGGCCAGTACAAAAACAGAAGAAGTTGGATTTCGAATCCACCATCCTTCAATTACTCCAACAGCAACAGCAAACAAGCAACCAACAAGGGCAGGCCATTCAAAAATTGGAAACTCAAATCGGTCAAATTGCTAAGGAGTTAAGTGAAAGAAAGGCAGGAGAACTCCCACCACAAACCATACCAAACCCTAGAGTACAAGAACAGCTCCAATCGGTGACAACACTAGAGGACGATATTGAGTTTAAAATGTTTGATGCACCACACGATGATCAGGAAATTTTTGACCAAACATTTCAGGAACATGGTGTTGATCCATCGCAAGCAACAATTACACACCCTCCAAAACTATCTCAAGTTGAACAGGAATATGATGAGTGGAGGAGTGCAGAGAAAATACTTACCCTTGGAAATGAAAAATTATATGAAGGTAAGTTTGCACATGTGTTTGAAAATCTTGTGTCTAATAATACTTGTGTTTCCTCAGACCAGTCGACTGGTGCATGGAGCAAGTCGACTGCTACCAGGACCCCAGACGTGGAGCTGAAGCCACTACATGAACACCTGAAGTATGAATATTTGGGGGAAAACCATACATTACCTGTGACAGTTGCTAACCTAAGGATGCGGGAAGAAGAGAAGCTGCAGGGAGTCTTGCGAGAGCACAATGGTGCATTAAGATGGACCATTGCTGATAAACTGATGTCAAGATGGTACGGTCCATAAATTGTTGCAAAGGTTTCCCCCACATGGAGCGTTGGCGAATAATCAAACGTTCAAGGTGAATGGGCAGAGGGGGAAACCTTATAATAAGATGAGTTGTGAGCCGCGAGCCATTCAATACATTGCACAACTCATCGAGTCTAGCTGAAGATAGGAAACACAGCGCTTATTGGGAGGCAACCCAATTTTTCAGGGGAGTACTTACACTCTCTTCCTTTATTCATTTCTTTAGTTATTCCTTTATTTCTTTATTTTATCTTTCCTTCAAACTAGTTGGTAACACATGCCTATATTTTAATTTTTGTGCGAACATTGAGGACAATGTTCCATTTAAGTTTGGGGGTAGTTATTTACATTTGGAGTCTTTTGATTTTAACCATTTGGAGTCTTTTGATTTTTTTTGGGATAAACGATTTCTTATAAAGTAAGAGTAAGTATACTTATTTACTTTAGGATTGTTGAGTTTCATAATTCCTTACAAAATTGTATGAGTCATGTGATTATACCTAAAAAACAAATGTGATGCTTTTTCTGGTGATTATCCCCTTTGATCTAGTCCTAAACAGAGTTTAAGTAAATAGAGTGATAATAAAAAAAAAAAAAAATTGAATAAAGTCAATCTACTCCAATGTTTTGAGTTGCTTAGTAACTAGGGGTATTCATCACCAATGTTTACTTTTACGTCAAACGGCAACTTGAAATATGAGTATGCAAAGCACTTTAAAGTTTGTGACTTGTTGAGTAACCGGGTGGATTCATCACAAATGTTTTGCACTCGCGTCAAAAGGCAAGTGACGACTTAAAGAAGAGACTAAAAAAAAACTCTAGTTTGCTACTCGGTTTGTAGTAGTGAGAAGGGATAATCACAGATTGGGTAGCAGATCAAATAGAAAGAAATAAAAACGCAGATCAAATAAGGAAGGAAATAAATGAAAGAAGAGGACTTTTCAGCAAAGTGCAAACCCTAATTCCCTTCCCGTGTTCTATAAATATCAACCAAGAGGCATTAAGAGAGGAGGCTGGACCGATCAAGAAAAGCCATCGACAGCAAGCATCGAAGAAGGAGAACAAGTCGACTGCTGATTGGGCTCAATTTCAACATCATACAAATCAGTGTTCTTCTGTTCTTCCTTTGAGTCTTATTTTTATTGTAGTTATGAATTCTATTTTATCAATCAATAAAAATTTTATTATGTGGAACTAATTTCATGGTTGGGTAGATTGAAGCCGTAGTCATGTAATGCTTACATTCTTCTGAATGCTACTCTATTACTTATTGATTAAACCTGATTGAATTAGTATAGACTTACAATAATCAAACTTGTTCAAATGTTCTAAGAGCAGTCGACTGAGAGTGACAGCAAGTCGACTGCCATACAGAATCTGAGTTTATCAAGTTTGCACATTATAAATCTGCATCTGTTATATGAGTATAGAGACGACCCGTATCTCGTGCTCATAACTTGTAACACAGGAATCTTTAGGGGTTCTTGGTTTAATCAACTTGAAGGATCTAGATCTGATACCAATTTCTAGAACTTTGAGTGTTTATTCGTTTCCATTGTTCCTATGCTTCCTTTAAGTGCAACTTAGTAGATACCATGCTAAATACTTAAGGGAAGAAACGAATTAGAGTAGATACCATGCCTAATTCTTGGCTTAGGGAAACATTAACTTTAAGGAGTAGATACTATGCCCTTAAAAGGAACAAACATGAGTGATTAGAGTAGTGTAGAAGGTAACTTAGCATTATTGACTATAGGTGGAAATCGAGCCCAACTCATTTAATTAATATTTTTGAGATATTACTTGATCTAGTTTTTTTATCTTTTCATTTCCTTTCAAATAGATTTTTAGAACAACACTTTATGATCTTTATTTTTGTTGATTAGTAAGTTAAATACTACAATCTCTGTGGGATCGACCCTTACTTTTCACTACGCTTCTCTAAACGATTCGTACACTTGCGAGGTTTTTAATTTGTGTTTAGTTTAGATCATCTAGATAGCACAACATACCACGGAGTACACCCTAATCCTCCCCGAACCCGGAGTGCGAGCGTGCAAGGCATTCACGCCTGACACGTGCGTCTTTGCCTACGACGCGCTGAATGCAGGCCTGCGCCTTCCCCTTCACCCCTTCGTGACCGAAGTGCTTCGGTGGTATGGGCTGAGCCCGATCCAGTTCATGCCGAACATGTGGCCTACGTGCTCGGTTTTCTGCTCCAGTGTCGAACGGCGAAGGTGGGGCCTCAGTTCGTCGTTCTCCGAAGTTTGTATCGGATCAACCGGATGAGCAAGACAGAGCACCGATACTACTTGTCGCCACGAAAAGGCATCAAATTGATAGAGAATCCGGACTCTATCAAGTCGTGGAAGGGCAAGTATTTTTTGATTTGAGGCCCCTCATCGTGGGACTTTCCGACCAGGTGGAAGGAGGATGTGCCGAAGTAGGCGAATGCCGAGCCGGTGTTGACTTCGGCCGAAGCAGAAGTTGTGACGAAGCTAATCGACCTTCCGACCCTAAGCTGGAAGGATATGACCGAGGAAGTGCTCCACGGGTCGGGTCTCAGTCCGATCGATCCGAGTACGCTCCGGACATCTTGTTCTTTTTTTTACTCTCTATACCTTGTGTATTTTTTGTCTTAACTTTGCTTTTTCTTTTTGGCAGAGGCTCCGAACATGGACTTTAGGGTAATCATGGCCGAACAAAACAAGGCTTCCGATGCCAAGAAGAGAAAGAGGATGACCGCAGGACCTTCGTCCGGCCGACCTACCAAAGTGTCCTCCGCCGTGGTCGAGACTGTAGACCTGACATCTCCTTAGCGATCTGCCTCGGCTACCGCTCTTCTTCCACTGACCCCGTCCGAGCCCTTAGCCAAAGGCTTTTCTATCTCGGCGGCGTTGGCGCTCGAGGCCCCACCCCTCACCGAGAAGGCCAAGGCAATTCTGACCGAGGGGTACAATAAGCTCTTTGTCCCCGACTGGCGAGTAATGAACCACGATGGCTTCTTGGGGGCTCGGCCATGAGCATGCAGGCCTTGTGCTATCTTCCGACCTCGAAGGACCGATCAGTAATGAAGGCAAGAACGACGAGCGACGACGCTCTCGAGATAGCTCGGGCGATGATGAACACAATATTATCCACATTTAGGAGCAATAATCTTAATGCAATTAGACATTTAAATGCTCTATATGTGGTATTTAACTCTTATTTTCTCTTTTCCATAGGAAACAGCCTAAAATAGCGAAACGAAGCAGATTCAGGATTTTAAGGATGATACTCAGAATATTACAGAGCATCAGTCGACTGAGTCGTCCACACAGGCGACTGGACAGAGAAATCAAGTTTACGCAGAAGTCTCGGCACAGTCGACTTACTCCAACACCAGTCGACTGGGCTGATCAATTAAGAAATCTTCAGAAGTCTCGACACAGTCGACTGGTTCGCTGACAAGTCGACTGGTAGGCGGCAGAGTTGAAAGATAAGATATTTGAAGATTCGTCCAAATCTAATCCAAATCAGAACAGAAAAGGAAGAATAGAAGAAAAGAGAAAGAAATAACACGCAGAGCAACAAGGGAGGAAATAAATAAAAGAAAAGGACTTTTCTATAAAAAGAAGAGTGCAAACCCTAATTCTCTAGCCGTGTTCTATAAATACCAACCAAGAAGCATTATTCTGGATATATATATACGCGGAGGCTCCCAAATCACAAAAGCACACAACTTTCTGAATCATCAAGTAAAGAGCAGTACGGTATCAGCATTGAAGAAGGAGAGAGGAGATCAAGCATAAGGAAAGGAACGGCCGATCGACTGTGTGACAGCCAGCCGAGTCATCTAGCCTAACTACATCAGTTTATTCTTTCTCTTTCTAATTCTTTTATGTTAACCATGTATTCGAACTTGTTGATCAATAAAAATATTATTATGTGGAACTAATTTCATAGTTGGGTAGATTGAAGCCGTAGTTATGTAGTGCTATATTCTTCTGAATCCTTCTACTTTACTTATTGATTGAATCTGATTGAATTGGTATAGATTGATGATAATCAAACTTGTTCTCAAGTTCTGAGAGCAGTCGACTGAGGTGACAGCCAGTCGACTGACATACAGAACTTGAGAATATCAAGTTTGCATTATCATCTATCTGAATCTGTTATATGAGCATATTGAGATGACCCGTATCTCGTATTCATAACTTGTAACAAGGGAATCCTTAGGGGTTCTTGGTTTAATCAACTTAAGGGATCTAGATCTGATACCAATTTCTAGAACCTTGAGTGTTTGTTCGTTTCCACTGTCTTATGTTTTCTTTAAGTGCAACTTAGTAGATACCATGCTAAATACTTAATGAAAGAAACGAATCAGAGTAGATACCATGCCTAATTCTTGGCTTAGGGAAACATTACCTTAAGGAGTAGATACCATGCCCTTGAAGAGAACAAACATGAGTAATAAGAAGAAGTTCAGAAGGTAACTTAGCATTATTGACTATCGGTGGAGATCTAAACCCAACTACGTAATAAATATTTGTGATTCAGTATATCTTAATCTTTTTATTTCTTTTAGACCTTTAGAACAACTCTTTATCATTCTCACATTTTCTATTGATTAGTAAGTTAATTTCTACAATCTCTGTGGGATCGACCCTTGCTATTGCTACGCTTCTATAAACGATCTGTGCACTTGCGAGGTTTTAATTTGTGTCTAGTTTATCTACTTATTTAGATTGTCTAGATTGCACAACAAGTTTTTGGCGCCGCTGCCGGGGATTGTCTAGTATTTTAACTTACAGATCAGTAGAAAGTTTTTATTTTCTTTCTTTTAATTTTATTAATAAGTATTTTTCTTTTAGGTTACAGGATTTTGGTGGATGCACGGAAGGAGATCACTTCGTCCAGAACTACTACCTATTGACGCAGAAACAGAACGCACTTTGCACAGACTAGGTAAGCTGGTTGCAGCAAACCAGTTGACTATCTCTACAAACCAGTCGACTGCTCAGAGACCCAGCTCACATACAGCAATGGGTGAGGAAATGCCAAATCGAGTGCCAATGCAGGACAAGTTCACGCCTAAGAATATCGAGCAACCTTCCTGCATTGCATATCAGCCTAATGTCACAGGAAACATGCATCTATCTCCTCAATTACTTAGCATGGTTCCCCACTTTAGTGGCAAGCCAGATGAAGAGCCTCATCTCCATCTACAAGATTTCTTCGATCTTTGCAGGACACAAAGCGTCCAAGGGCTTACCCCTGAACAAATCAGGTTAATCTTGTTTCCTTTTTCCTTAAAACTTAACGCTAAACTATGGTATAATTCTTTGGAACCAGGATCAATAAACTCATGGGAGCAATTGGCGATAAAATTCTTGAAAGAATTCTTTCCAGCCCAAAAGACCAAACAGCTGAAAAGGGAGATTCAACTCTTCCAACAAAAAGATGGAGATTTATTCTTCGAAGCATGGAAGGATTTCAAGAACAAACTTCTCAAATGTCCTACACACAACATGCCTAAAGATGATCAGGTACAAGCATTTTATGAAGGTTTAAATGATACTAACAAGGCAATTGTGGATTCAGCTTACAACGAGATCTTAATGAGGAAAAGCGGTGAAGAGGCCATTGAACTATTTGAAGAAGTCAGCGAGAATTCACAACAATTCTCAACAAGGAGGGGCCCTTCCAAAAAACAGGGAGTTTACGAAATTTCTAATAGCAATAACATTCAATTAGAAATGGTAAACATGAATAAGAAAATTGATATACTTGTTAATGCAATGTCGATGATGGGTGGAGTTAAAAATCAAACAAACGAAATTTGTGCAATTTGTTCTCATGTAGATCATACCACTGATACATGTCCCATGTCTTTTTTCACAGATCAGAAGCATGCAAACTATGTAGGTCGAGGAGTGTTTCCACAAAAGAACAATCCCTTCTCGAACACATACAACCCAGGGTGGAGGAACCATCCAAACTTCTCCTAGAGCAATAATCAGAATAATCAAGGGACTCAATTCACACAAGGACATGCACGGAACTTCCAAATGGGAAGTGGGTTTGATAGGCCAGTTCAAGAACAGAAGAAGTTGGATTTTGAATCCAACGTTCTTCAATTGCTCCAACAACAACATCAAACAAGCAACCAACAAGGGCAAGCAATTCAGAAGTTGGAAACGCAAATTGGTCAAATTGCGAAAGAATTAAGCGAACGAAAGGCAGGTGAACTCCCATCACAAACTATACCAAACCCTGGAGGCCAAGAACAGCTCAAGGCAGTGACAACATTAAGAAATGGTAAAATAATTGACAACAAAGTTGGAACACACACAGAAGAAGCAGAAACACAACCATCAAAAGTTTTGGGTTCCAACAAGGTAAGTGAAAAAGAAAGAACAGTTGTGCCACCATTCCCTCAAAGGTTAGTCAAGCAAAAGAAAGAACAACATTTATTTGACATCTTTGAAACTCTCAGAAAGGTAGAAATTAATATCCCCTTACTTGATGCTATTAAACAAATTCCTTCTTATGCCAAATTTTTGAAGGACTGTTGTACTCACAAAAGAACATTTCAGGTTAAGGAGGATGTGGCTTTGACAAAGGAAGTGAGCGCTGTATTATTAAGAAAACTACCTCCTAAATTGAAGGACCCAGGTAGTTTTACCATTCCTTGCAGGGTTGGTGAGCACTTCTTTGAAAAGGCACTACTAGACTTGGGGGCAAGCATCAATCTTCTTCCTTACTCTGTTTATGAAAAGCTAGGATTGGGGGAACTTAAACCAACATCCATCACTTTGCAGTTGGCAGATCGTAGCATCAAAAGACCTAAAGGTATTTTGAAAGATGTCCTAGTTCAGGTAAACGATTTTATTTTGCCAACTGATTTTGTTGTGTTAGATATGGAGGAATCTTCAATGCCATCGTCCCTACCGATTATCCTAGGTAGGCCCTTTATGAGTACAGCTGATATAAAAATTTGTGTTAAAAAGGGTACTATAAGTATGAAGATAAACGGAGAAAAAGTTGAGTTTAAAATGTTTGATACGCTTAAATTACCACATGATGATCATGAATGCTATAATGTTGATGTGGTTCAGGAGATTGTTGATCAAACATTTCAGGTACATAGCGTCGAACCACTACAAGCCACAATTACACAATCTCTAACTTTATCTAATGTTGAACAGGAATATGATGACTGGGGGATTGCAGAGACAGTACATCACCTTGAAACTCCAAAGTCATACTCAGGTAACTTTGCACCTGTATTTGAAAAATTGGTGACTGATGACATTTTTGTTTCTGCAGACAAGTCGACTGGTGGACAGAACCAGTCGACTGCACCGAGACTTCCAGACGAAGAGCTTAAGCAGCTGCCCGACCATTTGAAGCATGCATACTTGGGCGAGAACCAAACGCTACCTGTGATAATTGCTGCGAACCTGAGTGCACAGGAAGAAGATAAGTTGCTGAGGGTACTATGAGAACACAAAGGTGCAATAGGATGGACCATTGCAGATATCAAGGGAATAAGTCCATCCAAATGCATTCATAGAATACTTCTTGAAGACAACACAAAACCAAGCAGGGAAGCACAGAGAAGGCTTAATCCAAACATGAAGGAAGTGGTAAGAGCAGAGATTTTGAAGCTACTAGATGTTGGAATCATTTACCCAATCTCAGATAGCAAGTGGGTGAGTCCTATACATGTAGTGCCTAAGAAAAGTGGAGTCACAGTGATGAAGAATGAAGAAAATGAGCTTATTCCTACTAGAGTAACTACAGGATGGAGGGTATGCATAGACTACAGGAAGCTGAATAACGAAACCAGGAAAGATCACTTCCCTCTTCCTTTTATTGATCAAATGTTAGAAAGATTAGCAGGATATAGTCATTATTGCTTTTTAGATGGTTATAGTGGCTATAATCAAATTGCTATTGCTCCAGAAGATCAAGAAAAAACCACTTTTACATGTCCTTTTGGTACTTTTGCATACAGGAGGATGCCCTTTGGATTGTGCAATGCACCAGCTACATTTCAGAGGTGCATGATGAGTATATTTTCAGACATGGTGGAAAGGTTCATCGAGGTATTTATGGATGATTTTAGCATTTTTGGATCGTGTTTTGATGAATGCCTTAACCATTTGCAGTTTGTGCTTAAAAGATGTGAAGAATGCAATTTAGTGCTGAATTGGGAAAAGTGCCATTTTATGGTACAACAAGGTATTGTCTTAGGACATGTGGTGTCAAAAAGAGGTATAGAGGTAGACAAAGCGAAAATCGATATAATATCAAAACTACCCCCTCCTACTACAGTCAAGGGTGTTAGGAGTTTTCTTGGACATGCAGGGTTCTATAGAAGATTTATAAAAGATTTCTCAAAAATCTCCAAACCCCTTTGTGACTTGTTGACTAAGGATGTTGAGTTTGCATGGACAGAAGAATGCACAAATGCTTTTATTACATTGAAAAATCTTCTCATTTCTGCACCTATTGTCATGGCACCAGATTGGAGCCACCCCTTCGAGCTTATGTGTGATGCAAGTGATTATGCTTTAGGAGTTGTTTTAGGTCAAAGAATCAATAAGACACCCCATGTTATTTACTATGCTTCTCGAACTTTAAACGATGCACAGCTAAATTATTCCACTACTGAAAAAGAAATGTTAGCTGTTATTTTTGCTGTAGAGAAGTTTAGATCATATTTAATTGGTTCTAAAGTTATTGTTTTCACTCACCATGCTGCTTTGAGATATTTGTTTGCCAAAAAGGATGCTAAGCCTAGGTTGATCAGATGGGTGCTGTTGCTTCAAGAATTCGATCTTGAGATTAGAGACAAGAAAGGAAGTGACAATGTTGTGACAGATCACATGTCCAGACTACTGCATGAGGAAGAAAGAATTCTCCCACTTAATGAAAATTTCCCGGATGAGCACCTGTTTGAAATAAACATATCACCGGGACAGTCGACTGGTAACAGGACCAGTCGACTGGTATCTCACTGCTCATATTTTTCATGGTTTGCAGATATTGTAAATTATCTCACTACTCATGTTTTCCCTCCAGGGATGACAAGTCAAGAAAGAAAGAGACTGGTGGCTATGTGCAAGCACTATTATTGGGATGATCCTTATTTGTTCAAATTTTGCCCTGATCAAATTATAAGAAGATGTGTGGCAGAAGAAGAGCAAATAAGTATTCTACAACATTGCCACCAATATGCATGTGGAGGACATTTTGGACCAAAAAGAACAGCACTCAAGGTATTACAATCTGGATTTTATTGGCCTAAAGTATTTAAAGATGCTTTTTCTTTTTGCAGGACTTGTGACAAATGCCAAAGGACAGGCAACATCTCTTCTCGAAATCAGATGCCACTGCAAAACATCCAAGTAATCGAGCTGTTTGACGTTTGGGAAATAGACTTCATGGGTCCCTTTCCTAACTCATTTGGTTATTTATATATTCTTGTGGGTGTGGATTATGTGTCTAAATGGGTCAAGGCTGTCCCCTCAAAAACTAATGATCACAAAGTTGTTGTCAAGTTTTTGCAGGAGAACATTTTCACTAGGTTTGGTACACCACGGGCAATAATTAGTGATGGAGGGAGCCACTTCAATAACTTTCCATTTGCTTCTTTGATGAAGAAATATGGTATCACACATAGAGTGGGCACCCCATATCACCCTCAAACTAGTGGGCAGGTGGAGATTAGCAACAGAGAAATCAAGAGCATTTTAGAAAAGACAGTCAACACAAGGAGGAAGGATTGGTCGTTGTGCTTGAATGATGCATTATGGGCCTACCGAACAGCTTACAAAACACCCATCGGCATGTCACCATACCGTTTGGTTTTTGGAAAAGCCTGTCATCTACCAGTGGAGTTGGAACACAAAGCTTATTGGGCCATTAAAAGGTTCAATTTTGATATGAAACAAGCAGGTGACAAAAGAAGATTGCAACTAAATGAGCTTGAAGAGTTGAGGCACGACGCATATGAAAATGCAAAATTGTACAAGGAAAGGACCAAGTTGTACCATGACAAACAGCTAGCAAGGAAGGAGTTTTATGAAGGACAGAAGGTACTGATATACAACTCAAGATTAAGACTTTTTCCAGGCAAGCTCATGTCAAGATGGTATGGGCCATACATTGTCACAAGAGTCTTTCCACATGGTGCATTGGAGGTTCATAGCAAAGAGAAGAATCAAACATTTAAGGTGAACGGGCATAGAGCGAAGCCATACATAGAGATGAGCATAGAACCGCAAGAGGAAGATGTGAATCTTCAAACCATTCAATACATGGCATGACCTCATCAAGTCTAGCTGAAGACAGAAAACACAGCGCTTATTGGGAGGCAACCCAATTTTCAGGGGAGTATTTACACTTTCCTTTCATTTTCTTTTCGTTATTCATCTTTTTATTTTTAGTCTCTCCTTCTTACTGGATGGTAACACATGCCTGTATTTTAAGCTTTGCGCGAACATTGAGGACAATGTTCCATCTAAGTTTAGGGTATTAGTTAGTTATATTTGGAGTCTTTTGAAAAAAAAATTAGGATAAACAATTTCTTATAAAGTAATAGTAAGGATACTTATTTACTTTAGGATTGTTGAGTTTCATAATGCCTTACAAAATTATATGAGTCATGCGATTATACATAATAAACAAATGTGATACTTTTTCTGGTGATTATTCCCTTTAGATCTAGTCCTAAATTGAGTTTAAGTAAATAGAGTGATAAAATATATATATATATATATATATATATATATATATATATATATATATATATATATATATATATATATATATATATATATATATATATATATATATATATATATATATATATTTGAATAAAGTCAATCTACTCCAATATTTTGGGTGCTTAGTAACTAGGGGTATTCATCACCAATGTTTACCTTTACGTCAAACGGCAACTTGGAATATGAGTATGCAAAGCACTTTAAAGTTTGTGACTTGCTGAGTAACCGGGTGGATTCATCACAAATGTTTTGCATTCGCGTAAAAAGGCAAGTGACAACTTTAGAGAAGAGAAAAAAAAAACTCTAGTTTGCTACTCGGTTTGTAGTGGAGAAAAGGGATAATCACAGATGGAGTTGTTACATACTATAATTAAAATTAATCGCATGACAAATATGATTGGGTTTGGGGATTATGACTAAACAATTGCACTAGAGAAAGTGGGTATGTTTAATTTTACTTTATCGGAAATTGTTTATAGTTTAATATGCTGATGCTCACATAATAAAAAAAATTCTTGGTTGAGAGTACTATTATTTTCCCCTTGTTCATAAGTTCACTTTTTGCTTGAGGACAAGCAAAATCTAAGTTTGGGGGTATTTGATGAACACAACATTATCCACATTTAGGAGCAATAATCTTAATGCAATTAGACATTTAAATGCTCTATATGTGGTATTTAACTCTTATTTTCTCTTTTCCATAGGAAACAGCCTAAAATAGCGAAACGAAGCAGATTCAGGATTTTAAGGATGATACTCAGAATATTACAGAGCATCAGTCGACTGAATCGTCCACACAGGTGACTGGACAGAGAAATCAAGTTTACGCAGAAGTCTCGGCACAGTCGACTTACTCCAACACCAGTCGACTGGGCTGATCAATTAAGAAATCTTCAGAAGTCTCGACACAGTCAACTGGTTCGCTGACAAGTCGACTGGTAGGCGGCAGAGTTGAAAGATAAGATATTTGAAGATTCGTCCAAATCTAATCCAAATCAGAACAGAAAAGGAAGAATAGAAGAAAAGAGAAAGAAATAACACGCAGAGCAACAAGGGAGGAAATAAATAAAAGAAAAGGACTTTTCTATAAAGAGAAGAGTGCAAACCCTAATTCTCTAGCCGTGTTCTATAAATACCAACCAAGAAGCATTATTCTGGATATATATATACGCGGAGGCTCCCGAATCACAAAAGCACACAACTTTCTGAATCATCAAGTAAACAGCAGTACGGTATCAGCATTGAAGAAGGAGAGAGGAGATCAAGCATAAGGAAAGGAACGGCCGATCGACTGTGTGACAGCCAGCCGAGTCATCTAGCCTAACTACATCAGTTTATTCTTTCTCTTTCTAATTCTTTTATGTTAACCATGTATTCGAACTTGTTGATCAATAAAAATATTATTATGTGGAACTAATTTCATAGTTGGGTAGATTGAAGCCGTAGTTATGTAGTGCTATATTCTTCTGAATCCTTCTACTTTACTTATTGATTGAATCTGATTGAATTGGTATAGATTGATGATAATCAAACTTGTTCTCAAGTTCTGAGAGCAGTCGACTGAGGTGACAGCCAGTCGACTGACATACAGAACTTGAGAATATCAAGTTTGCATTATCATCTATCTGAATCTGTTATATGAGCATATTGAGACGACCTGTATCTCGTGTTCATAACTTGTAACAAGGGAATCCTTAGGGGTTCTTGGTTTAATCAACTTAAGGGATCTAGATCTGATACCAATTTCTAGAACCTTGAGTGTTTGTTTGTTTCCACTGTCTTATGTTTTCTTTAAGTGCAACTTAGTAGATACCATGCTAAATACTTAATGAAAGAAACGAATTAGAGTAGATACCATGCCTAATTCTTGGCTTAGGGAAACATTACCTTAAGGAGTAGATACCATGCCCTTGAAGAGAACAAACATGAGTAATAAGAAGAAGTTCAGAAGGTAACTTAGCATTATTGACTATCGGTGGAGATCTAAACCCAACTACGTAATAAATATTTGTGATTCAGTATATCTTAATCTTTTCATTTCTTTTAGACCTTTAGAACAACTCTTTATCATTCTCACATTTTCTATTGATTAGTAAGTTAATTTCTACAATCTCTGTGGGATCGACCCTTGCTATTGCTACGCTTCTATAAACGATTCGTGCACTTGCGAGGTTTTAATTTGTGTCTAGTTTATCTACTTATTTAGATAGTCTAGATTGCACAACAGGCGACCATGTCGGTGAGTCTCTTGGTCGATTTGTTGACAATTCAAAAAAAATTCTAAGTCTTTTGCTCGGTTTTCATCGCTTCTTTTTCTCTTTTGTTTAGATCACGTGCAACTTCAGCCACCACCTCGAGCAATCAGGAGAAAGAGCTGAAGCTAATATGTGACAGGGACCGAGCCGAGAGGGCGAGAGTCGCGAAGCTGTACGAGGCGGAGCAGCACCACTTGGAATCCTTGGTAGCTCAGGTCACGCACTTTGAGATGGCCCTGGCACAGGTGAACGAGAAGATCGCCTCGGAGGCGGCTCGGGCGAACGAGGAGAGGGAAAAGGCGAAGAAGGCCTTAGAGGAGGTGATGAGGGAGAAGGACGAGGCAGTGGAGGCGGCAAGGGTGGAGATAGAGGCCGAGGCGAAGAATCATTTGATGGCAAATATGGAGAAGTCCTACGCCACTACGCTCGAGCAGGTCGAGGCTCAAGTCCCCGGCTTCGATAGGTTGGGATACGGACTGTGGGATCCAGTTGATGGTAAGGACCTCGAAGCCGATCAAGAGGTTGAGGAAGAGGAATGGGGAGCAGGGAGGCGACGATGCTGTGGCTGACCCCAAGGTCGTGGTGGTGGAGAAAGGGGGCGACGAGGCTATGGCCGACCCCCAGGCCAGAGCGGTGGAGGAAGGGGGGGCGACCACCGAGGATCCTGTCACCGAGCTACCACCCAAGGTGGCCCCTTGACTTCAGTTGTCTCGTATTTTCGTCTTCTTTTCTTGTATTGCCTTATAGCGGACTGGCCCCCCGCTTTTTTTTGTAGCAATCAACTTTTGTATGAATGAAACTTTCTATTTTGACTAAGTGTTGGAGATATTTTGAATTCATTGATTATCTAACTTTTGAGTCTCGCACTATGCTCGCCTAGGCTTAGCTTTTAAACTTTGGTCTTTTAGACTTAGCCAATTTTTTCAACTCTTTCAGCTAGTCCAACCATTATCACCCCATTCTTAGCTCGGCGTAGTTAAGCTGGCTCTTGCTCGAACCCGTGAGAAACTCTTCAAGGCTGAGTTGGAGCTAAATCACATTAGGGTGCTGCTAACTAAACGAGACTCCGAGCTAGAGCGATTAGAAGAGCAGGCTCGCGAGGTGCCCTCCGAATGGGAGGAGAGGTGCCCCTCAGGGGCTTATCACTATGGCCTGAGGCAAGTAGCTCTTCGGGGTCTTCTATTCAAAATAAGAGCTAAAAGGGACGAGCTGAAGAATGTGGTGCTTGAGAAAGCTATGGAGGCGGTGCAACTTCGAAGAGACATCTCGGAGGCCCAGCACGAGGGTGGTTCGAGTCGATTACCCCGTTTCAAGATCAAAGTGACTGATGAAGCACTTAAAGAGCAGGTGACTGAGTTAGAGGCGGAGAACTTGCGCCTTCGGCAGTTGACTGAGGGAAGCAATGTTAGGAGTGTCTCTTATCCTCAGGAGGAGTATGCCCCAGGCAGAACTTTTCACGAGTTCGCACGCCAGCCATCGTCTGTGGTCCGAAGGCCTGGAGACGCACAAAGTGGGGTCGCCGATTCGTCAAGCGGCGCTACGGTTAGATTGGGGGCCGAAGGCGCAACCCAATCTGCTGGTGTACAGTCTTCAGCGGAGATAGAGAGAATGCAACGTGTAGCTCGTCGACCCCGAGTGTCGCTCTGGAGGAGCATCCCTCGTCCTAAGTATGGTGGTTTTGTAGTCTTAAGACTTGTATTGTATGAGCTTTTGGTCCCGTGTGAGACTTGTACCCCAGCATAAGAGTTGTATCTTTGATTGGTCTTTCGTGAAATAAAGAAATAATCTTTTTGCAAGCGTTAATTTGTGCTTTGGTAGTGTTAGTTTCGATAATCAATGATTGTGGGAGCAATTCCGAATGGCGAACCACTTCTTACTCGCTTATGAGCAAGTAGATGAAGCGGAGTCGAGCCAAGTGTTAGACTCCGAACTCATCATTTAAAAGAGATTTAACGGTTGTGGGAGCAATTCTGAATGGCGAACCACTTCTTACTCGCTTATGAGTGAGTAGATGAAGCGGAGTCGAGCCAGGTATTGGACTCCGAACTCGTCGTTTAGGAGAGATTCAATGGTTGTGGGAGCAGTTCCGAATGGCGAACCACTTCTCACTCGCTTATGAGCGAGTTGATGAATCGGAGTCGAGTCAAGTGTTGGACTCTGAACTCATCATTTAAGAGAGATTTAGCGGTTGTGGGAGCAGTTCCGAATGGCGAACCACTTCTAACTCGCTTATGAGCAAGTTGATGAAGCGGAGTCGAGCCAAGCGTTGGACTCCGAACTCGTCGTTTAAGAGAGATTCAACAGTTGTGGGAGCAGTTCCGAATGGCGAACCACTTCTTACTCGCTTATAAGCAAGTAGATGAAGCAGAGTCGAGCCAAGTGTTGGACTCCAAACTCATTGTTTAAGAGAGATTCAATGGTTGTAGGAGCAGTTTCAAATGGCGAACCACTTCTAACTCGCTTATGAACAAGTTGATGAAGCGGAGTCTAGCCAAGTGTTGGACTCCGAACTCTTCGTTTAAGAGAGACAACGGTTGTAAGAGCAGTTCCGAATGGCGAACCACTTCTTACTTGCTTATGAGCGAGTAGATGAAGCAGAGTCGAGCCAAGTGTTGGACTCCGAACTCATCGTTTAAGAGAGATTCAACGGTTGTGAGAGCAGTTCCGAATGGCGAACCACTTCTTACTTGCTTATGAGCGAGTAGATGAAGCAGAGTCGAGCCAAGTGTTGGACTCCGAACTCGTTGTTTAAGAGAGATTCAACGGTTGTGGGAGCAGTTCTGAATGGCGAACCACTTCTAACTCGCTTATGAGCAAGTTAATAAAGCGGAGTCGAGCCAAGTGTTGGACTCTGAACTCGTCGTTTAAAACAATACACTTGAGGTATTAAACAGAGATAAACTGGGCACAAGAGAATTATTATTGTAAAGAAATTCTTTATTAAACACTGCTAATCGGCCGCTTCTAGGTTGCGAGCCGTTATTACAATGGAAAAAAAATAGAATAGCCTTAAAACTGATGTTGCTTGGAGAGGTGTTCAAACACTTTCTTGGTACTTCAGTAAATGATCGGCGTTCCATGTTCTTAGTATCTTCCTACCCCCCAGGTCTTCAAGTTGGTACGCTCCGGGGTGAACTACTCAGGAGACCTTGTAGGGTCCTTCCCAATTTGGGGCTAGCTTGCTCCTTTTTTCTAGGAAACAAGATGGCTAGCTCCCTGAGGACTAAGTCCCCCTCTTTAAGATTCGTAGGACGGACTCTTCTGTTGTAGGATTGCTCGATCCTTCTTCGATAATTCTCTTGGCGAATCAAGGCTCTCTCGTGGAGTTCATCGATGAGATCTAGATTAGCTCGGAGCTCCTTTGCGTTCTGCTCTTCATTGTACGCAATTAGGCAGGGGGATGGCAAACCAACCTCTAAGGGGATTACTGCCTCGGAATCGTAGGTGAGGTTGAAGGGAGACTCTCTTGTGGGGGTTCTCTTTGTAGTACGGTAGTTTCACAGTACGGAAAGTTGCTCTACGCCACTTACTTAGTCTCTTCTTGATGCCCGAGAAGATTTGCCTATTGGCGTTCTGTAGAACCCCGTATTTTCAAATATTATTTTAATTATTTGAAAATGAATTTAAATGAATTTTGAGGATTTAATTGATATTTTCCTAGAAGGTTGATCTTTTGTACACGTGCAAAATACGTGCAAATGACTTTTGAGATGTTTGAAAAAATTAACTTTTCCATATGAAAAACCATTATTTATTATTTGAGAATTATTTAGTATTTTTCCAGATTTTTCTGAAATTAATTGTGCCTATTTGCAATTTTTGAGAAAAGAAGGACTTATTTGCAAAATTGACTTTTTTTAAGGGCTAAAGTGCAAAATTGGCATTCTGGGCGTTTTAAACAGTATTGGTTAAGATTTAGAAGTATATTTTCTATTAAATCCTAATTTAAATGAATTTTAGATGAATTTCCAAGAGTAGATATATATATATATGTATAATTGCATTTTGAAGGGATTATTTTGTAAATATATTCCTAAACCCTAATACTTGATCCCGGCCTATATAAGAGAGTTTGCAGCTGTCATTCGCTGCACAACTCAGATCTTATTATATTCTCATTCTTTTGGTGATTGAGGAAGAAGCTTTTGGATCTAGCAAAGGAAGGCTTTTGTGGATTCTTCTTGATTCTAAAAGGTGAGTGATATGGACTTGTTTATTTATGTGTATATTTGTATGCTGTTTTGTAGGATGTTTTTCGTATTTAAGTATGAAATCGACGCCATGGTTGTATTTGTTATATGTATGTGAAATTCCATGAAAGATTAGTAGATCTCATTGACAATTCTTGATTTGCTTGAAACATGTTAGATTCGAGTATGGTTATGAAAATAAGAAATTGGATGGATGAATCTCTGGATCTTATGATTACGAATCGGATTAGATTTGAGTTGAGGAAGAGATTTGGTATTGAGATAGACACCAGAATTTACTATTTGATTTCAGACCTAGTTTGTGAGAATTGTAGGCCGACAGTCGACTGGTCTATGACTCAGTCGACTGGTACGACCCTATTACTATATTTTCAGTCTCGTGTAATCGTTCGGGACAGTCGACTGGCACTATAATCAGTCGACTGGTATGCTGAGTAAAGTTTTGTTCAGTCGTTTCGGGACAGTCGACCATGACCCCTATGAGTCGACTGTTAGCACTTGGATTGTTCTTGAGAAATTATCGGTAATTGTTTAGTTAAGTCGACTGATGGTTGATGAAGTCGACTTACTACACTTGTTATAATCTTGGATATTGTTTCTCGGGGCAGTCGACTTACTATAACATAAGTCGACTGGTTATGATGAGTTTTCGTGAGCTTGAGGGTTCTTGTTATCTTTAGTTGTTTGTAGATAGATATGTTCGTCGGTGTCATGGCATACCGGGTTCGTATTCGATCTATACCTTCTTAGTTATTTGTAGATGGATATGTTCGTCGGTGTCATGGCATACCGGGTTCGTATTCGATCTATACCTTCTTAGTTTGTTTGTAGATAGATATGTTCGTCGGTGTCTTGGCATACCGGGTTCGTGTTCGATCTATACCTTCTTAGTTGTTTGTAGATGGATATGTTCGTCGGTGTCATGGCATGCCGGGTTCGTATTCGATCTATACCTTCTTAGTTTGTTTGTAGATGGATATGTTCGTCGGTGTCTTGGCATACCGGGTTCGTATTCGATCTATATTATCTTTAGTTTTGTAGATGGATATATTGTTATCCGATCTATGGCATTATTGGTGATCGATTGTTGGACATACATTGTGGTACTGAGAATTGTTGACAGTTGGACATATTCTGAGTTGTGAGGATTTCTGTTGGCTCAGATCAGTCGACTGGTTCATAAGACAGTCGACTGTACCGTACAGTTAAGCTGTACATATTTTGAGAGTGATTGATTGATACTTGATCGTTGGTATTGTTTCTCGACTTGGTTCTTGCATGTACTGGCCTATCGTTCTTATTTCAGATTACATGTTCAGCTATTGTATTTTGTTCAGTACATGTTGGTTGAGAATTTATGTTTATTTGTTATTTATGTTTGTTGTTTATATCACTCACACCATTTATGGCTGACCCCGTAGTTTGGGGGTTAGGGTTCAACTCTAGCCTCACATGATGCAGGTTGCTTAGAGTTTGGAGGCTTGGATGCTTGGGTTAGCTGTAGAGATCATGAGTGATATAATAGAGCCTTGGGTAATTTTGTAAAGAGAAAGGGTTGTAATAGTTAAATGTGTTTTAAGGTGTTTTGTATTTCCGCTGCATTTGTAAAAGATTATTGTAATAAAGATTTGGAATAAAATGACTTGAGTTTTTGGTCAATGTGTATTGTTACATTGAAGTGGATCGCTGGGAAAGTGCCACGTATTTTCTAAAGTTTCGTATTTAGAAATTCGGGGCGCTACACGTTCTCTACTTGGCCATTGGATTGAGGGTGGGAGACAGAGGAGAACCGCTGCTAAATGTCAAGATCTTCACAAAAGGAGCATAATATTGCCCCGCAAATTGTGTTCCGTTGTCTGTCACCAAGACTCGGGGTATGCCAAACCTGCAGATCACGTTCTTCCAGAAGAACTGTTGTATCCTGTTCTCAGTAATAGTTGCTAGTGGTTCGGCCTCAATCCACTTGGAAAAATAGTCGATTGCCACGACTAGGAACTTGAGCTGGCCTGGAGCCGGTGGGAACGGACCTAGTAGGTCCATTCCCCACATTGCGAAGGGGGTTGGACTTGAGAGGGAAGAGAGTTGAGCTTGCGGTAGGCGACAGATAGTGGAGAATTGTTGGCAGGGGCCACATTGTCGAACATGTTGCTCGGCGTCCCGAAGGAGGGTAGGCCAGAAGTACCCATAATTCAAAACTTTGCCAGCTAGGGACCTTGATTCCGAATGGGCTTCGCCTATCCCTTCGTGGAGTTCTTTCAGAGCATACATGGCTTCTTCTGGAGAGAGACACCTCAAGTAGGTCAGCCATCTACTTGGGTGTAGGAGCATTTGTACAAGATTCCCTCAATAAGGGTGTACCGCTCCGCTCTTGTTCGGATTCGGTGAGCTTCTTTGGGATCTTGGGGAAGGCTCTCGTCTCTGAGGAACTCAACTAAAGGCCTCATCCAGTTATCTTCGAGTTGGACCAGTAGCAACTCCATTGAGTCAGGGGCTTCTTCTTTGATGCTGGGCCTTAGTAGAACTTCAATCAAGATGGTCTGCTCGAGCCCTTGGAGGGAAGAAGAGGCTAGTTTCGAAAGGGCATCTGCCTGGGCGTTCTTCTCTCGGGGGATCCGCTGGAGTTGTGCTTCCTCGAACGAAGCCATGAGACTTTTGACCTTGGCTAGGTACTTGGCCATACGGCCGTCTCGTGCCTCGTATTCTCCCAAGACCTGATTCACCACGAGCTGAGAGTTGCTGAACATTCAAAAATGCTTCGCCCTTGCCTTGCGAGCCATGCCCAGGCCCGCTATGAGGGCTTCGTACTCGGCCTCATTGTTGGAAGCCTTGAAATTGATGCGGAGGGAGTATTAGAGGATGAAGTCATCTGGGCCTACCAGGATAACTCCGACTCCGCTCCCTTCGGTGCAAGAAGACCCATCCACATACACTGTCCAGATGGGTGGCCCATTTGCTGCTTGACTGACCTCAGGCTTCGTGCTTTCCACTATGAACTCGGCTAGCGCTTGAGCTTTGATGGCGGTCCGAGGCTGATAGGATATGTCGTGTTGACTCAGTTCGATTGACCACTTCATGAGACGTCCGGAGGTCTCGGGCTTATACAGGACCTGCTTGAGTGGCTGGTCGGTGAGGACGACCACCGAATAGGATTGGAAATAGGGACAAAGCTTTCGGGCCGCCATAACCAGAGCGTAGGCTATCTTCTCCAACCTCGGATAACGGAGCTCGACATCTCTAAGGACCTCGCTCACGTAATAGATAGGCTTCTGTACCTTGTCTTCTTCCCTCACTAGGACAGCACTGAGGGTCTGTTCAAAGGCGGCGAGGTAGAGGTAAAGGGTTTCCCCGGGTGTTGGCTTGCTGAGGAGTGGGGGGCTGACCAAGTAGGCTTTGAGTTGGTCGAACGACTCTTGTTGCTGCTGTCCCCACTCGAAGCCCTTAGTCCCTCTGAGGGCTTTGAAGAAGGGGAGACACTTTTCCCCGGACTTGGAGAGGAAGCGCTCTATAGCCGTGAGGCGCCCGGTGAGCTTTTGCACCTCTTTCACGTTTGAGGGGGAGCCATATTGAGGATGGCCTTTATCTTCTCAGGGTTGACTTTAATTCCCCTCTGGCTGACCATAAACCCCAAGAACTTACCCGATGAGACCCCGAATGCACATTTATTCGGGTTTAGTCTCATATTATGCCTCCTTAGCACGTCAAAGGCTTCTTGGAGGTCGGCGACATGGTCAGACCCATTGATGCTTTTCACCAACATATCGTCGACGTAAACCTCCATGTTCTGCCCAATCTGATTTTTGAAGATCTTATTAACGAGACATTGGTAGATGGCACCAGCATTTTTAAGCCCGCAGGGCATCACTCTATAGCAGTAGAGGCCTTGACCCGTGATGAAGGACGTCTTCGGGTTATCTGGAGGAATATTCGGATTTGGTTGTACCCGAAGAATGCATCCATGAAGCTCAGCAGCTCATGGCCCGAAGTGGCGTCGATCAAGGTGTTGATGCTAGGGAGTGGGAAGGGATCCTTGGGGCATGCCTTGTTTAAATCTGTGAAGTCGATACAGATCCTCCAACTTCCATTGGTCTTTTTGAGCATCACAACGTTGGAGAGCCACTCTGGGTAGTTGACCTCCTGTATGAACTGGGCTTTGAGGAGCTTCACCACCTCCTTCTTTACGGTCTGCTGGCGCTCGGGGGCAAACTTGCGCCTCTTCTACTGGACCGGTCTGGCTCCCAGAGCAACACTTAGATGGTGGACGAGGAGCTCTTCGGAGATCCCCGGCATGCCGACTGCTGTCCAAGCGAAGAGGTCACGGTTTCTCTTTATGCACTGCACTATGTCGGAGTAGAGGTCAGAATGGAGGGTTTTACTGATTAAGAATTTGCGGGTCGAATCTTCCTCCGAGAATAGCACTTCCTCTAGCTCGTCTACCAGCTCCGACATAGACTGGGTGTTCCCCTGGGGAATCTCAAAGGCCTCAAGGGAGAGGAAGGGTCCTCCAGTCGAGGTTATATAGCATTTGCGAGCCCTTTCTTGACTTCCCCTCACTTCTCCCATGCCCACTTTGGTGAGAAACTTCATCTTTAGATGGTAAGCTGATGGGACGGCTTCTAAAGCAGCTAGGCCCGGTCGACCTAGGATCACATTATAGGCAGCTTGGACATCAACCACCATGAAGTCCATCGGCTCCGTTCGGGTAGTAGGAGCTTTGCCAGCAGTTATGTCGAGGGTTATAACACCCTCAATCGTCACTGGTACTCCTGTGAACCCCTAGAGAGTGTAACCGACGGGCTTGAGCCTGTCTCTCGATAATTGGAGCTCTCGGAAGGCCTCTAAAAAGAGGATGTTGACAGAACTGCCATTATCCACTAGAACCCTTTCTACCTTGAAGTTGGCCATGTGGAGGTTGATCACCAATGCATCACAGTGGGGAGTTCGGATAGCCTCCAGATCAGCATTCGAGAAAGTAACTGGGACTCCAAGACCTTTGAGAAGGGGAGGCTATGCACCGAATTGACTTCGCTGATGAAGGCTTTCCGGGAGGAGTTGGAAGTTCCTCCCATTGGACCTCTGTGGATGAGGTGTAAGATGCACTCTTCCTCGAAGTCGGGAGTCTCCTTGCGCCTCTCGAGCCGCTTGTTAGCCCCCCTGGGGAGTGGAGGAGGATCGGCCCGGTCCTTTTTTTACAAATTTGGCGAGCTGCCCTCTCTGAATGAGGGCTTCGATCTCGTTTTTCAGGGCCTGACAGTCTTTGGTATCGTGGCCATGGTCTCGATGGTAGCAACACCACTTCTCCTTATCCCTCTTCTTCTCAAAAGTGTTCATCCTTGGGGCAGGAGGTAGAATTCCTTCTTTCTCAACCTCCATCAGAATGGCCGAGACATTGGCGTTGAGAGGGGTGAATTTCTCAAATCTGGGGGGTGGACGGCGTTGACCCCCGTTGTCCTTTTGATGCTTTTTAGCTCCCTCGTCTTCAGTGGCCTTCCTCTTACTTCTAGAAGACGACCTCTCGAATGTAGGGCGGTGCACAACTTCCTCCGCCTGGATGTACTTCTTGCTTCGGAGAAGAAGCTCGAAGAAGTCTCGCGGGGGCTTCTTGGCCAGGGATGACCGGAGGTCGGCATTGAGGACATTGGATTGAAAGGCGGCCGAGGCGACCGATTGATCGAGGGAGGCGATGGACCTGGCCTCCATGGTAAACCGCTTGACATAGTCCCTTAGTTTCTCGCCTTTTTTTTGACTAAGGAAGAGTAGTGAAATACTCATTTTTTTGGAGCGGCGGCTGCTCACGAAATCGGTTATGAAAAGGGCCTCAAACTGGTCGAAAAAGAAGATAGAGGACGGGACGAGGCGGGAGTACCATTCTCAAGTCGGGCCTTTGAGAGTGGCTGGAAATGTCTTGCATAGGAGGGCATCGGAGGCCTGATGGATCATCATGAGAGTTTTGAAACTCTCGATGTGATCCATGGGGTCTGATTCCCCTATGTATGTCTCAAACTGGGAGGCTTGAAATTTGCCGGAATGGGGGCCTCCATGATGGTACGAGAGAATGGAGGTCTGCTTGGATGAAGGGACCTCCATCTTAGTTCCTCGTCCTTATCGAGTTGACCGAGGCGCCTCTCCATCTCGTGGAGACAGCGGTAGATAGCATCCTTCCTTCGACGATACCCTGGTGAGCCTCTGGACTCATCTTCATACAAAGGGGAACGTGGGCTACGGTGACGGTAGCTCAGAGACTGGTGAGGACTGGGGATGTGATAGCGGTGGCTCAGAGCTTGAGGAGGACTTTGGCATCGATGGCGAGGGCTTCGAACCGGCTCAGGAGTGGGGACCCTCTAGATATTATTATTGTTGTTTGGCAGGGCATTAAGGGCCCGCAAGACTGCTGCCTGAAAGTCTTGGAATTCTGCTCTGGTGATGGGTCCGTTCTGGTCCCTTTGGGCCTGTCGACCAGCGGGAGAACGGTTTCCCCTTCGACAGTACTTGGGGGACTCCCACCGCCTCCTAGGAGAAGGGGACCTCCTGCGGTCGCGGCGGCGAGGAGATCGAGCCTTTGGACGTTCTGAGCGGGAGCCTCCCTCTCGGGCTCGCCTCTCATCCAAATGGCGGCGAAGGTCTTCCTCCTTCTGCTAGTTGATGATGATGTTGCGGAGATTTTCTGATGGCCGAGGGTTATGGGATGCCATGGAGTCGGTGGAAGGGTTATGTACCAAGATATGATCATGGTGAAAAGGTTGTTTTTTGGGATTAGGACGAGAGGTCCCTACACCAACATTCTGGGGCTCGAGTTAAGCCTATTGGGATTGAAGATTTTGAAGAGGAGATTGCCCCTGCTGCACCGGCTGAACAGGTTAAGGAGGGAGCTGTCCCTGTTGCTGGATGGGTTGGACGGGTTGGAGGGGAGCCTCCGGTTGCAGTTGGGGATGAATGGAAGTGGGTCTACAGTTGGAGGTCGTAGATCTTACTTTTCTTGGTAGCATGGCTAGAGGCGGTCTTTACCGGTGGAAGAGGTTGGACTGCTATTCGAGTGTTCCCACAGACGGCGCCAATCTGTTGTTGCTGATTTTGGTGTGGGAGCAAACAGATGAATTTGTGGATTCTTGAGAAAACGAACAAGGCAAACTTGTTGACCTTCACCAACTTGTTGACTTGGTCTCTTACCGCAGCCGCGAACCTGCAAAAAGTGCGATACACTGGGATGGATTCCGGCGACGCACCCTCCGACGCTCTTATCAGTAATCAGGAAGATTATGAAAGAGCTTTATGCAGAAAAAGATTGATTACCTCCTTATGGTGGGGGGAGAGGGATATTTATAGCCGCTTTAGGAGTCAGTTTCGAGATAAGAACATATCTCTACTTCCCGGTGTGAGTGGATAGAGGTGGTTAAAACCACCTCTTAGGGATAATCGTGAATCTGAATCCTTCTTTATCCTGTTTTGAGTGGGTTTCTTATGGGTAGGTTCCCACACCCAGTAAGGTAGGTCCGTTCATGGATTATTGGGCTTTGACAAAAGACCCAGTTTCCACTTCAGACCCGTTTATAGGTGAAATTACCATTTACCCCTGCACTTTAAGATTCGTGCCCGATTTGAACAGTCCCGATTTAACCCTATTTTTAGCCATATCAACACGTATAATACACGTCCAAACTATATCCAACAAATATAAATATGCACCGTACATGTAGCCCAAATTAAAACATTCAAATATAAACTATTTTTTTCTTATTCGATATATATTCATTTAATTTGATGACCTTACTTTTTTTTAGATGTGCATCGCACGTATATTATACTAGTTACTATAATGTTAGAGTTGGGGTTGTGTAATTTATAGATACAATTTAATTTGTAAACAACCACCCATCTAATCTTAACCACTTATTTTTAATTGAGTAATGCTACATCCACTACCAATTTCACTACATTTCTCTTCACTACCTTAGGTGGCACACTCCAATAGGTAGGGAAAAATAGAGTAGGTGAGGGAACTCTCCAATAGAAGTATATCATCTAAGGTAGTTGTTACCGCTGATTCTGGTGTGGGGGCGAATAGATAGTATTTTTGGATTCTTGGGGAAACTGAATAGCGAACCTTGACTTCTTACGCCGGAGTTTGACTGCTGACTCCTGCCGTTCACCTGAAAAAAGTGCGAAACACCGGGGTTGATCCCGGCGACGCACCCTCCGATGCTCAAGTCAGTAATCAGGAAAGATTATGAGAGAGCGTAAATTGGCAAAAGATTGATTACCTCTTAATGGTGGTGGATGGGAGGTATTTATAGCCGCCTTTGGGATCAGATTAGGAATGAAATCCCTAATTCCCAGTAAAAGGATAGAGCGAATCAAGGTCGTTGATTGAATGCAATCAGAAACCCTAATCCTATCCTGTTGGACCGGGTTTGCTACAGGTTGGAACCCGCACCCAGTTGAGGTGGATCCGTTCGCAGGTTATTGGGTCTTAGGAGAGAAGACCCAGTACCCGTTTTAGACCCATTTGTAGGTGAAATTACTATCTTACCCCCAAGCTTTGAGATTCGCACCTGATTTGGACAATTCTGATTTAACCCCATTTTTAGCCATATCACGAGCCCCCCACTCTCGAAGACTGAGTTTGATCAGCCTTTGAGGAGTAGTTTCACTGTTTTAATGGCTTGTAGGGTGGTATCTGAGTCCAAACGAGGGATGTTGAATCTTTGTATGTGGTATTATGGTAATTTTCGAAGCTATTTGCGCGCTCAAGGTTACTCTTGATCTCTCTTCGACTTTTGGTGATTTTTCCTGACTTCGCGAAGTGGTGATTTGTCATTCGGAGGTCTTAATTAACCTTTCTAAGCAATAATTATCTACCCATGGTTTCAAAAATATTTCCCCAGATTTATAATTATTTTTTAGAATTTTTAATTAATTTTCCTGAATTTTAAATCATTTTTTCACAGTATTTAGGTAGATGATTTGATGTTATTTGCGTCATTTCATGGCTTAGACGCTTCGACTTCGTCGCCGAAGAAGGCCGAGGTCCATGGGGGTTCGGCACCTACTGCCGAAGCGCACAGATACTTCGGCCAGGCTATAGGCGCGTTTGGCGGATCTTTGGCAGAGTTCGGAGTAGTTTCCTCCCTGTAAGAGGGTCGGTGCCGTGAGCGCTCGGCAGCATGTGCCGAGGTCCACTTTTCCATGTAACATAGTCGGTAATGAGAGCGTTCAGCGACATGTGCCGAGGTCCACATTTCCATGTAACACGGTCGGTGACAAGAGCGCTCGGCAACATGTGCCGAGGTCCAATTATTTTTCAGGTGATAATTTTTTCCATGTAACATGGTCAGTGACAAGAGCGCTCGGCAGCATGTGCCGAGGTCCAGTTATTTTTCAGGTGATAATTTTTTCCATGTAACATGGTCGGTGACAAGAGCGCTCGGCAGCATGTGCCGAGGTCCAGTTATTTTTCAGGTGACAATTTTTTTCTATGTGACATGGTCGGTGACAAGAGCGCTCGGCAGCATGTGCCGAGGCCTTGCTGAACTTCTGACAGATGTGACAGTAATTAATGCGATGGCTGCTGATCTTCTGACTACTCTGACAAATGTGTCAGCCATTAATGCGATAGTACGGCTAGTCACGGTGAACAATGTGACGGTTCAGGTCATTTTGTCGCCTTATGTAAATGGGCTGGCTCTGTGGGCCCATTATCCTCGTTTCGCGTGCCAAGCACTATAAAACTTCACCCCCCTCTCATTTCTCACTTCTCCGAATTTTTACTTGGGCAGTAATTTCTACTAGTGAGAGCTCACGGTGATCGTCGATTGCTTTTCCGGTGAAAATTCCGTCCGTTCCCATCAACTCAAAGGTAATTTATACTTAGCCATTCTTTAAGTATAAATATGTCTCTTTCTCCTATCTCCGAGCCCTCCTCTTCTGCCGCCGAAGTCCCCTCTCCGAGTCAGATAGGTCGCCAAGACAAAGGCAGGAGGGTCTCAGGCCGGGACACTATAGTGGAGGACCCGAAGCGTATGGGGGAGTTCGGCAGGTTGCCAGGGCTGCTGACAGGACTTCAAAGAGTTCGAGAACTCCCGGGGGAGGAGGCTGAGCGCATTATTCACGGGAGGGGGAGAGCCTTCGAGGAAAATGAGGCAAGGGAGACCTCCGAGGCCGATGAAACGGTATCGATCCTTAGCCTGGAGGATTTGGTAGTGATCCGGAGCTGCTTCCAAATTCCGGAGGAGTACGAGCTCATGTTGCCGAAACCCGGGGTTAGGGCGAATTCGCCGATGCCAGTAAACATGTGTTTCTAGCCGGTCGATGCCTTCATCGCCGGGGCTCGGCTACCTCTCCACCCGTTCGCGATCCAAGTGCTGAGGTGGTTTGGGGTCAGCCCCGTCCAACTGATGCTGAAAGCGTGGAGGGTTATCAATGGGTTCGTACTCCACTGCCAAACGGCTGGGATTGAGCCGGAGCTTAGGGTACTCCGGACTATCTACCAGCTTCATCAGCAGAACCGGTTGTTCCCGTATTACCTAGCTCCGAGGCACGGAGGTCGGCTCGTCGTCTGCCCCGACTCCATCAAGCACTGGCGAGATAAGTACTTGATAGTGCGGAGCACGGAGGCATGGCCCATACCCACTAGTTTTGTGGAGGAGGTGTCGAGGCGAGTGAGGGAGTCGCCGGTGCTTCACCCTCGAGAATAGGAGGCAGTGCAGACTCTTCTTGACAGTCCGAAATACGATTGGAGGGAGCTGACCGAGGACATTCTCTTCAGGGGAGGGCTCAGTCGCGTAGATCCCAGTACGCGGCTCTTTCTATGCTTTCATTTTTTTTTTGGCTTGAAATTCGACTAAGTGTTTAGACAAAGAACTTTCGCTTTAGTGCGTGTAGCTTTTATTCAGGGGTCGGACGAGGAGTGAACTTGTGACTATTTACTGAGCCTCATCATTTGCTTTGATCTTTTCAGCATGCCGAGGTGACCCACTCGGTCGAACACACTCGTTCCGGGGAGGAGTTTGGTTCCGAGGACAGCTTGGGGTCGACGAGACTGAGTTTGGCTAGGTGCCGAGAGCGCCTTTATGAGGTCGAGTTGGGGTTGCGTAGGGCTGAGAGCGAGCGGAACCATCTGCAGGTGGTCTTGAGCCAACGGGACATCGAGATTCAGCGACTAGAGGGTCGGCTCGCTGATATCCCTCTTGTGGACGAGGAGGATGGCTCGTCGACGGCCTTCACAAACAGGCTAAGGTTGAAGTGTCTCCAGCTATCTTTGTCGAAGATGACAGCGAAGAGGGACGATATGCTCACTGAGGTGCATCACTTGCAGATAGTGGAGGCCGAACTTCTGGTGGAGGAAGAGGAGCTGACCAAGGCGGTGGGCAGGTTGATGACCGAACGTGACGAGCTGACGGCGGAGGTCGATGCGTTGAAAAGAGCCACAGTGGATAGGGGCATCGAAGTCACACACCTCTGCCGAATTATCGCTCGTCGCCCCAGCATTCCGAGCTCCGCCGTGCCTCCTCGCTTCGAGGTAGAGGCAGGAGACGAGTCTCTAAAACAGAGGATCGCTGAGTTGGAGGTTGAAGTGGCACGCCTAAAGCCGCACTCGGGGCTAATTAACGTCAGGAGCACTTCATGCACTCGCGAGGAGGGCGAGCGAGGCATTTCGTTTTATGAGCTCGCAACACGTTCTCCCGTAGGGCGACCAAGTCCGGGTGATGCCCAAAGTGGCATGGCGATTTCATCGAGTGGAGCATCCGTCGACGCAACTGTTAGGAGCAGCGCCGAGGATACATCTCAATTCGCCGGTTTAGGGACGAGTACCGGGATCAAGCGTCGCCGCCCTCGGGTTTCTTTGAAGCGAAATATCCCTATGCTAAGGAAGCGCTGAAGATTTTTTGTTTTCCATGTTTTGTATTTCGTCTAAGTGTAACGAGTCGGCATTGTAGTTTTTTGCTTTTGGAAGTCTTGTAGCTCGGTTGTACAGAAGATGTCGCTTTGTAATTGTCTCCCCGCACTTAATCAAAATGATGATTTTTCTTTGTGGAACTTGTGTGTTTTCGAACCCTTTCTGTTGTTGTATTACTCGTGACTAAAGCGTGCCGAGATCCGGAGACATTCGCTCGTTTGGGCCTCGGCGCCAAGAGCGCTCGGTAAAGTGTGCCGAAGTTTAGAGCAAGGTTTTTGCTTGTTTGGGCGTCAGTGCTAGGAGCGCTCGACTAGGCATGCCGAGGTCCAGAACAAGGTTTTTGCTTGTTTGGGCATCGGTGCCAGGAGCGCTCGGCAACGTGTGCCGAAGTTTAGAGTAAGACTAGGCGGGCTGAGCACTGCTTTGAACCTCTTGGCTCGTGAATCCGTGAGGACGAGTTCCTTACAGTGGAGAGCCGCCTATTGGAGGATTACTTCAACTTTTAAACGAACCATAAGAACCAGAGGTTATCTCCTCAGGGTCCTGGGCATGGGTCGGCAATATACGAGATTCTAGAGGTGATTTCATAGTCCGGTATTTGATCAAGGACTAGGGCGGTCGTGGACCTTCGACTTCGCCTTGTGAAAAAGTTGAGGACTCTCCAGGCCGGGAATTCACCGAAGCCTTTAACAAGTTCATGTTTGAAGCTGATACCTTCTCTCGAGGAAACACGAAGAATATAGCAAATTCATATCAATGACCTTCCAACCACGAGGATCAAGAGATGCAGTGTACCAAGACTAGCATACGAATGGTAGACCTAGCATCAGCTTCTCCCATGCTTAGTTGAGTTGTACAGATTAACGAGAATATATTTCAACGGTTGTGGAAGCAATTTCGAATGGCGAGTCACTTCTAACTCGCTTAAGAGTGAGCTTGCGAAGTGGGGTCGAGCCAAGTCTTGGACTCCAAACTCGTCGTTTGAGTATGTTCCAACGGTTGTGGGAGCAATTCCGAATGGCGAACCATTTCTAGCTCGCTTAAGAGCAAGCTTGCGAAGCGAAGTCGAGCCAAGTCTTGGACTCCGAACTCATCGTTTGAGTATGTTTCAACGGTTGTAGGAGCAATTCCGAATGGCGGACCACTTCTAGCTCGCTTAAGAGCGATCTTGCGAAGCGGAATCGAGCCAAGTCTTGGACTCCGAACTCGTCGTTTGAGTATATTTCAACGATTGTGGGAGCAATTCCGAATGGCGAACCACTTCTAGCTCGCTTAAGAGTGAGCTTGCGAAGCAGAGTTGAGCCAAGTCTTGGACTCCGAACTCGTCGTTTGAGTATGTTTCAACGGTTGTGGGAGCAATTTCGAATGGCGAACCACTTCTAGCTCGCTTAAGAGCGAGCTTGCGAAGCGGAGTCGAGCCAAGTCTTGGACTCCGAACTCGTCGTTTGAGTATAAAGAAGGTTAAAACAGAGAGATACAAGCAATTCACAAGTAAGATATGAAGAAAAATGTTCTTTATTAAAAACTTATAGTCGGCTGCTTCTAAGTTGCGAGCCGTTATTACATTGGAGAAATAAAGAAGCAAAAGTAAAATACAAGTGAAGTGAAAGGAACGGTTCGACCTCTGAAGGTACTTAAAGAGGCGTTCATGCGCTCTCTTGGTACTTCAAGAGATGGTCGGCATTCCATGTCCTGGGAACCTCTCTTCCTTCAAGGTCTTCTAGAAGGTATGTCCCCGGCCGAACCACTTTGGTGATCTTGTAGGGTCCTTCCTAATTTGGGGCTAGCTTGTTCTTCTGACTAGGGAATGATATAGCTAACTTTCTGAGGACCAAGTCCCCTTCTTTGAGGTTGGTGGGACGGACCCTCTTGTTGTAGGCCAGCTCGATCCTCCTTCGGTAGCTTTGTTGGCGAATCGAGGCTCTTTCACAGAGCTCATCAATCAGATCCAAATTCGCCAGAAGCTCCTTGCATTCTGCTCTTCTTCATAGGCAATGAGGCGAGGAGAGGGTACGCTGACTTCTAGGGGGATCACAGCTTTGGACCCATAGGTGAGATTGAACGGCGACTCTCCTGTGGGGGTCCGTTTCGTGGTGCGGTAATTCCACAGCACGTTAGGTAGCTGATCTACCCATAAGCCTTTAGCGGACCTGTCCAGCCTCTTCTTAATACCAAAGAGGATTTGTCGGTTGGCATTTTCTACTTGACCATTTGACTGTGGGTGGGAAACGGAGGAGAAACGTTATTGGATGGCGAGGTCTTCACAAAGAGTTCAGAATGCAGCCCCTGTAAATTATGTTCCATTGTCTGTTATAAGGACTCGAGGGATGCCGAACCTACAGATGATGCTCTTCCAGAAGAATTGAAGTACTTTATTCTCGGTGATTGTGGCTAGGGGCTTAGCCTCTATCCAGTTTGAAAAGTAGTCGATTGCCACGACTGAGAATTTGAGCTGGCCAGGAGCCGGGGGAAACGGCCCTAGTAAATCCATTCCCCACATTGCAAGGGGGATCAGACTTGATAGGGAGGTGAGCTGAGCTTGGGGTAGGCGACGAATGTTGGAATGCTTTTGACAAGAGCTGCATTGCCGAACATGTCGCTCGGCATCTTGTAGGAGGGTAGGCCAGAAATATCTATAATTCAACACCTTCCGGGCAAGGGATCTGGACCCTGAATGTACTCCGCCTATGCCTTCGTGAAGCTCTTGCAAGGCGTATGTGGCTTGTACGGGGGAGAGGCACCTCAGATAAGGTCTACCGTCAACTTGTGTGAAGGAGCGTTTGTACAAGATCCCCTCAACAAGGGTGTACCGCTCCGCTCTGGTTCTGAATCGACGAGCTTTCTTAGGGTCTTCGGGGAGGAGCCCATCCCTTAGAAATTCTACCAGGGGTTTCATCCAATTATCTTGAAGTTGAATCGGCAGTGACTCCATTGAGTCGGAAGTTTCTTCTTCTATGCTCGGTTTCAGGAGCACTTCAATCAAGACGGTCTGCTCGAGGCCTTGGAGGGAGGAAGAGGCTAACTTGGAGAAGGCATCTGCTTGGGCATTTTCCTCCCTGGGGATTCGCCGAATAAGTGCCTCTTCGAATAGAGCCATGAGATTTTGGACCTTGGCTAGATACTTAGCCATTCAATCATCTCGCACTTCATATTCGCCCAAGACTTGACTCTCAACCAGCTGAGAGTCACTAAATATGCGGAGGCATTGCGCCCCTGCTTTGCGGGCCATTTTGAGACCGGCTATAAGGGCTTCATACTCCGCTTCATTGTTGGAGGCCTTGAAGTTGATGCGGAGGGAGTATTGAAGAACGAAGTCGTCTGGGCCCGCCAGAATGACCCCGGCTCTGCTCCCTTTGGTGCAAGAGGATCCATCTACATATACCGTCCAAATAGGAGGTCCGTTTGCCGCTTGACTGACCACGGAAATGGTGCTCTCAACTATGAATTCTGCTAAGGCCTGAGCTTTGATTGCGGTCCGAGGCTGGTATGATATATCATGCTGGCTCAGCTCGATCGACCACTTCATGAGATGGCCATAGGTCTCCGGCTTGTGCAGAACTTGCTTCAGCGGTTGGTCGGTAAGAACGACAACCGAGTGAGACTGGAAAGATGGGCGAAACTTCCTAGCTGCCATAACCAAGGCGTATGCCATCTTCTCCAGCCTTGGATAACGAAGCTCGGTGTCTCGAAGTACCTTACTTACGTAATAGATGGGCTTCTAAGCCTTGTCTTTTTCCCTTACCAAGACAGCGCTGAGGATTTGTTCGGAGGCAGCTAAGTAGAGGTAGAGTGTTTCCCCAGGAATAGGCTTGCTGAGGAGAGGGAGGTTGACTAGATAGGCTTTAAGCTGATCGAACGATTCCTGCTATTTCTGCCCCCATTCGAAACCCTTAGCCCCCCTGAGAGCCTTGAAGAAGGGAAGACACTTCTCCCCTGACTTGGAAAGGAAGTGTCCTATAGCTGTGAGGCGCCCGGTTAGCTTCTGAACTTCTTTCATATTTTTGGGAGGAGCCGTATCCAGTATGGCTTTGATCTTCTCGGGGTTGGCTTTGATCCCTCTTTGGCTGACCATGAAGCCTAGGAATTTCCCCGACGAGACTCCGAACGCACACTTGTTCGGATTGAGCCTCATGTCATGTTTCCTTAATACATCGAATGCCTCCTGCAGATCGGTGACATGGACGGCCCCACGGATGCTCTTCACGAGCATATCATCAACATACACTTCCATGTTGCGGCCGATCTGATTTTGGAAGACTCTGTTAACGAGACGTTGATAGGTGGCGCCTGCATTCTTCAACCCGAAAGGCATCACCCTGTAGCAGTAAAGGCCCTGATCGGTAACAAAGGAGGTCTTCGAGATATCCGGGAGGAACATGCGGATTTGATTGTATCCGGAGAAAGCGTCCATGAAGCTGAGAAGCTCATGGCCCGAAGTGGCGTCAATCAGGGTGTCGATGCTTGGAAGAGGGAATGGATCTTTGGGGCATACTTTATTCAGGTCGATAAAATTGATGCAGATTCTCCAGCTCCCGTTGGCTTTCTTTACCATCACAATATTTGAGAGCCATTCGGGATAATTGACCTCCTGTATGAACCGAGCCTTAAGGAGCTTGTCCACCTCTTCTTTTATAGCTTGTTGGCGCTCGAGAGCAAATTTGCGTCTCTTCTGTTGAACCGGTTTGGACCCTGGTGCAACACTCAGGTGGTGGACGAGGAGCTCTTCGGAGATTCCTGGCATGTCGGCAGCCGACCATGCGAAGAGGTCACGGTTCTTCCTAATACATTGGACTATGTCTGAGCTTAGGGTCGATGGGAGGGTCTTGCTGATAAAGAACTTACAGTTCGGATCTTGCTCAGAGAAGAGCACATCCTCCAATTCATCCACCGGCTCGGACATTGGTCGGACACCGTCTTGGGAGATTTCAAGAGTTTCGAGGGAGAGGACTGGACCCCCAATAGAAGTCATGTAGCATTTGCAGGCCATTTCCTGACTGCCTCTTACTTCCCCTACTCCTGCCCGGGTGGGGAACTTCATCTTGAGGTGATAAGCGGAAGGGACAGCTTCGAGAGCAGCTAGGCCGGATCGGCCTAGGATCACATTATAAGCAGCGGGGACGTCGACGACCATGAATTCCATCGGCTCCGTTCGGGAAGTAGGAGTTTTGCCAGCGGTTACGTCGAGGGTGATCACCCCTTCAATACTCACTGGCACTCCCGTGAACTCGTAGAGTGTGTAGCCGGCGAGCTTAAGTCTGTCCCGGGATAGTTTGAGCCCCTTGAAAACAGTGAGGAAGAGGATGTTAATGGAGCTGCCATTGTCCACTAGGATCCTCTCCACTTTAAAATTCGCCATATGGAGGTTGATGACTAGTGCGTCATAATGGGGGGTTCGGACACCCTCAAGGTCTTTATCTGAAAAAGTGACCGGTACTCCGAAGCCCTTGGTGGGGGGCATGCCATGTACTGAGTTGACTTCCCTTATGAAAGCCTTTCGACAGGAGTTGGAGGTGCCTCCCATGGGGCCTCTGTGGATGAGATGTAGAATGCGTTCTTCTTCGAACTCTGGAGTTTCATCGTGTTCAGGATGCTTGTTAGCCCCCCGAGGGGGAGGAGGGGGATCGGTCCGGTCCTTTCTCACAAATTTGGCCAGCTGCCCCCTTTGGATGAGGGCCTCAATCTCGTTCTTCAAGGCCCGACAATCATTGGTTTCGTGGCCATGGTCTCGGTGATAGCGGCACCACTTCTCTCTTTTTGCCAGGGGTGTTCATCTTCGGGGCCGGATGTATCACCCCTTCCTTCTCAACTTCCATGAGAATAGTGGAAATGTTGGCGTTAAGAGGAGTGAATTTTTCGAATCTGGGGGGAGGGCGGCGCTGTCCGCTATTGTCCTTCTGGAGCTTCTTGGCTCCCTCTTCTTCACCTGCCTTTCTTTTGGTTCCGGAGGAAGGCCCCTCAAAGGTGGGGCGATGCTCAGCTTGCTCAGCTCGGATATACTTCTCGCTTCGGAGAAGGAGGTCGGAGAAGTTCTGCGGGGACTTCTTGGCGAGGGAGGACCGAAGGCTGGAGTTAAGGACGTTCGACTGGAATGCTGCTGCAGCGACCGACCAGTTGAGGGAAGCGATGGACCTGGCTTCCGCGGTGAACCTTTTCACATAGTCTCTCAGCTTCTCACCCTTCTTCTGGTTGAAATAGAGTAGCGAAATGCTGGTCTTCTCAGTTCGGCGGCTACTCACGAAGTGGGTGACGAAGAGGGTCTCGAATTGCTCGAAGGAGAATATTGAGGATGGGACGAGGCGAGAGAACCATTCCCGGGCTGGACCCTTGAGAGTAGCGGGGAAGGTCTTGCACAGCAAACCATCGGAAGCTTGGTGGATTAGCATGAGGGTCTTAAAGCTTTCGATGTGATCGACGGGGTCGGACTCCCCAGAATAAGTCTCGAATTGGGGAGGCTTGAAGCCTATTGGAACGGGCGCCTCCATGATGGTTCGAGAGAAAGGAGGTCGGCTTGGGCGGAGGGTCCTTCCTCTAAGCTCTTCTTCTCTGTCTAGCTGACCCAAGCGCCTCTCCATTTCGTGGAGACGACGGTAGACAGTGTCATCCCTTCGACGGTAATCATACGAGCCTCTGGACTCATCTTCGTACGAGGGAGAGCGGGGGCTACGACGATGGTAGCTCCGGGAGTGACGAGGACTAGGAATTTGCTGGGGGTTGCTAGGAGCTGGGGGAGGAGTTAGGGACCGTCGGCGAGGACTTTGGACCGGAGGAGGAGTGGGGACCCTCCGAGCATTATTATTGTTGGGTCGGAGATTGAGGGCTTGTAAGATGGTTGCTTGGAATTGCTGGAACTCGGCACGAGTGATGGGTGCTTCATCGTTCCTCGGAGGTCGCCGACCGTCAGGAGAGTGAGCTCTTCTCTTATGGTAGCTGGGGGACTCTCTCCGCCCTCGGCGAGGAGGGGACCTTCTGTAGTCTCAGGGATGAGGTGATCGCTTATTTGGACGTTGTTGGCGGGAGGCTCCCTCTCGGGCCAGCCTTTCATCCAAACGGCGGCGAAGATCCTCTTCCTTATGCCAATTGAGGATGGTATTGCGAAGGTCATTGGAAGCTCGGGGGTTGTGGGATGCCATGGAATCGGTAGAGGGATTATGTACGGATACGTGATCATGTTGGAGAGGTTGTTTCTGAGGATTGGGGCGGGAGCCCCCCGCACCGGCATTCTGAGGCATAGTCTGACCCCGAGGGGGTTGGAGGTTCGGATGAGGAGGTTGGTCCTGCTGCGGGGCCTGATCAGATTGAGGAGGAGGTCTCGCCGGCTGGACAGTTTGGAGGGGAATTTCCTGTTGTGGTTGAGGAGGAGTGGGTCCACAGTTGGACCCTCTGGATCTTAGCTTTCGGGGAAGCATGGCTGGGTAGATCTTACCAATGGGAAGAGGAAGGTTTGCTATTTGTTAGTTCCCACGGACGGCGCCAATCTGTTACCGTTGATTCGGGTGTGGGGGCAAACAGATAGTATTTGTGGATTCTTGGGGAAACTGAATAGCGAACCTTGACTTCTTACGCCGGAGTTTGACCGCTGACTCCTGCCGTTCACCTGCAAAAAGTGCGAAACACCGGGGTTGATCCCGGGGACGCACCCTCCGATGCTCAAGTCAGTAATCAGGAAAGATTATGAGAGAGTGTAAATTGGCAAAAGATTGATTACCTCTTAATGGTGGTGGATGGGAGGTATTTATAGCCTCCTTTGGAATCAGATTAGGAATGAAATCCCTAATTCCTAGTAAAAGGATAGAGCGAATCAAGGCCGTTGATTGAATGCAATCAGAAACCCTAATCCTATCCTGCTGGACCGGGTTTGCTGCGGGTTGGAACCCGCACCCAGTTGAGGTGGATCCGTTCGCGGGTTATTGGGTCTTAGGAAAAAAGACCTAGTACCCGTTTTAGACCCATTTGTAGGTGAAATTACCATCTTACCCCTAAGCTTTGAGATTCGCGCCTGATTTGGACGGTTCTGATTTAACCCCATTTTTAGCCATATCAGTAGTGAAGAGAATGGTAGTGAAATTGGTAGTGGCTGAAGCATTACTCTTTTTAATTGGGAGTTATATTAGTCATCCATTTACTTAAATGCTGTCAATTATCATAATACCCTCAAAGTTCAAATTTATTTACGATATAATTATTTATACAAGTGTCACTCATATAAAATAAAATTTGGTGTCACTAAGAATAATTTGTAAAGAGTATGATAAGGGTTTGTGATTGGTAAATGGAGGTCTTAGGTTTGAGGCCAGACTACGTTGTAGTCTTTATTTTAATAAAATAAAAATTATTAGAACGTGCATCGCATGTGCAGAGTTAAATATAGTAATAGATAGAATAGAAGTAATAAAATAGAATAGATTGAAGTTACCAACAAAATAAAATAAAAATCTAAAATGTATCTTCACATTTAATCTTCTTCATTTTAATTAATCTCTATTCTAATGGGAGAAGGCCTCAGTGTCATTGTATATTTATCAATGCGTGTAATGTACATAATAACTAATATGAAATATGTCTCAAGTTCAAACCCAGACCGTCTAAGTTATTACTTGAAAAAAAATTATATATTTATTAAAACCATGCACCGCACGTGTAAATTACAAAGGTAAGAATGAGAAAAAGAAAAACATGCGCATGCGCAAAAGCATAACCCAATAACTCATAAGCCCAGCCCGTAAATCTCATACTAGGATTTCTGCCCCAAATCCGGACTCCACCCTGCTCTCCATAAAAAACCCCTTCACGTCTGCAGCCTCCTTCACACCTCTCCCTTCATCTCACTCCCACCTTGCAAACCCTAACCCTAGATCTGACCTGAACTGACTTCCAATCATGGCGACTCGCCGCGTCCTCTCCTCCCTCCTCCGATCCTCATCTCGCCGCTCCTCCAAACCCTCCTCCTTCTCCCCAAATCCCAGATCCCCATCCCCATCTCCCTCCCCCTCCCCATTCCGCCCGAACCCCACCGGCTTCCTCCTCAACCGCGTCGCCAACTACGCCGCCTCCGCCACCGCCTCCGCCGAAGCTCCGGTAAAGTCCGCTGCCCCTCCCGCCAACCTGAGCGGCAAGGTTACCGACGAGTTCACTGGTGCCGGGTCGATCGGGCAGGTGTGCCAGGTCATCGGTGCTGTTGTTGATGTGAGATTCGATTACGGTTTGCCGCCGATCTTGACGGCGCTTGAGGTTCAGGATAATCCGATAAGGTTGGTTCTTGAAGTGGCACAACATTTGGGGGAGAATATGGTGAGGACGATTGCGATGGACGGAACTGAGGGGCTGGTGAGAGGGCAGAGGGTGCTCAATACTGGATCTCCCATCACTGTAAGATACGTGTCCCTGATTTGATTGGTCCGTTTGGATCTGATGTTGTCTGTTGTTTTGGTAGCTGGATATTGTTGGAAAAAAGATAATGTGATGTTGATATTGATGAAGTAGCTTCGCATGGTTAGCTGATATTAGTGTTTATATTCTGATTAGGGTATATTTTGCTGTTTGTTAGAGCAGAGCATCCACTATCGTTTCTATCTAAATATGCATATATAGCATTTAGAAAATAGCAAACTTAGGAGAGCGCTGCAGTCGTTAAAAGCTAAATTTGGAAAAGACGGAAGAAGATCTTCTGTCTTAAATTTTTTTTAAATTTAGAAAATGGCATTTTCATAAATGGCCAATGGCAATTTTGTAAATATGGAAAGAAAACTTTGAGAAGAAACTTTTCGGACGGAAGAAGATCTTCCGTCCGATTATTTTTATTTTTAGAAAATGGCATTTTCGTAAATAGTCAATGGCAATTTTGTAAATATGGAAAGAAAAGTTTGTGAAGAAATTTTTTTTGAAAATGGCATTTTTGTTAATAGTGATAGCATTTTTTATGGCATTTTTGTAAATAAGCAAAGATGAAAGGTGGTGCTTCTTCATCTGTTTTTCATCTTTTCGTTTTTTAATAAATTAATCGACAAACGAAGCATCATATATCGTCCGTCCAAATTTTTTTCTCAAACGGATGAAGATCATCCGTCTTCTACATTTAACATTTCTTCTATTGCGATTTCTATGTTTAGTGAACGACTGTTCACTCCTATTCTAAATTTTGAGTTTTTAGCTAACGATCGTGGGGTAATTTTTCAACTCAAATGCTAAATTTTGGATTTTTACAAAACGATAGTGGATGCTCTTATCCATAGGTTTGAGATTTTTTTGCCGTAATAGGCCACTTATTGAAAATATTTGTGATTATGGGCCAGTTTCGAAACTATTCGCGCTCGTAGGCTACTTTGTGCCATGTTAGCAGCGGCCGCTATTCTCATTCCGAGGGGTCGGGGTGGAAGACCCAAATAATTATTTTTGGGGGCCCCTAATTACAATATATTTTTTTATGCACAAAATACGTGTCTATATTTACAAGGGGAATACAAATTTGGGGGCCCCAAAAAGTGCAAAAAAATCGGGGATCTGAGGCAGCCACCTCACCTACCTCAAGGTGGGGACCGGCCCTGTTCATTAACGATCTTTTCGTTTTGAAAGTTGCTAATGAGAATAGCTGCTTATGTTTTAAAATATTTGAAATTTGTGGTTTGTTGTCGCTATTCCCACTAGCGTCCTTAGTATGTATGAGGTCGCTAATGAGATTAGGGACCTCAAATGAATGTATTCAGACACTTAGCAAGTTCAAGAGAGTTTTTTGCTCTTTTGGAATTTAAAACTGAGGTCGCTATTGGGAATAGTGACCTTAGTATATTTCGGTCGGTATTCGCAATAGCGACCTCAGTAGGAAACTCAATCTCCTTGTTCTTTGTGAAATTTGCAAAATAGTCACAACTAAGACATTTATTCGGAATAGCGACCTTAGTACAATAAATGTCTCTATTTCGAATAGCGACCTTTGTACAACTAATGTTGCTATTCCGAATAGCAACCTCAGTTTCAATAATAAATTGATTGTTATTTTTTCAGAGAGCAAAAGCTCTCTAGATTTTGCTAAGTATTAGAATACAGTTTAATCTCATTAGCGACTTCATATATGCTTTGGTCGCTAACAGGAATAGCGATAGCAAACAAAAAATTTCAAATATTTTAAAACAGATGCCGCTATTCCCATTAGCGACTTTCAAAATGAAGAGGTCGCTAATAAGAATAGGGCTGCTCTTGACGTAGCACAAAGTAGCCTAGTAATAGTTTCAAAACTGGCCCCTAATCGCAAATATTTTCAAAAAGTAGCCTATTACGGCAAAAATTTCTACGCTTGATGGGTATGTGCTTTTCAGTTGAATACTGATTAATTTGATCTAATGGGTTTGTGGTGCTTATGAAAGACCTACTGAAAGCACAATAGATAGATAATGTTGTTTGTTCCTTGCTGCTTTCAGTTGATGATAGTGTTTTGTGGGTGACTTGTTTGCTATGTTTGTTATTTACTGAACTTATTGTTAATCGTTTTTTGAATTTCTGCACTCAAATTTTATATTGGATTTAGTGTGTGGGTAGGTATATGCTCTCGCATACTAGGAACAGAAGTAAATTTGAATTATTTCATTTTGGATTGGATGTGAAATATCGGTTGTTGATTCTAAAACATTTTTATGTGCTTAGATATGGCCATAAGGCGGTTAATGTGCAACTGTATGAAGCAGAGGGTGATAGAAAAAGGTAAGTAGAATTCAGACAATGGAAACAATGCTACGAGGGAATGTCTTGTTCTAGATTCTAACAAAAGAAATTGGATAGGGTTAAGGGTGGAGATGAAATGAGAAGGTTACTAAAAAAGAGAGGGCATCGTATAAAGTTTGGGAAAATAGTAGAAGTAACATTGTGGAAAATTGCAAGCCAAACAGATAAAGGAAGCTAAGACTAATTTAGGAGAAGTTCGAAGCATATGATAATTTATGTTGAAAATCAAACAAGCCAATGTATTACACAAATAAGATGCACATTATATGAAACAGTATGGTACAATACTTTGAGCAAATACTAGTATCCTCTATGCATGTTCAAACTGTCCCAGTTGTTTCTCCTCAATTTTCCCCAATTTATCTAGTCTATCTTTAATTTTTTTATAGCGGGATTCTTTTCCTATGTTATCTGTTGGTGTTTTGCCGACTTCTTTAAAGGAAAATATTTACATGACTAACTTTTAAACCATTGCCTTGTCATAATCGTACACATTAAGAGACCTGTCCAGAAAGTGTGTGGAGGTGAGACAATGATATTGCGGTGGATGAGTGCAAACAATTGTTTATTTTAATTCATTTAAACTGTAGGAAATGAGAGGTTGCTTTGGTTGGAGATAAATTAGCGCTCAATGAGATAGTTTAGGCATGTGATAAGGGGATCAAACATTACTTGGAATAAATGTAAGGTACTAAGGGATAAAAGCCTACTAGAGTTGACATACTAAGAAACATGCAGTCATCATTACTTTGATACATGAAATGAGCCCTTTACTGGTGGAACCATTTGTTTCTCTTCTGCTCTTCACTGTCACTTTCCCTGCACTGTTTTTGAATGAAAAATAAAGGGGAAGGAAGAAGCTTTTTGAAACACAGAACCTCTGTTATCAGATAAACATCTTGTCTTTGCCTTTATGGAATTGAAGGCTTCCTCCACCCAAAATATGTAATGGACAAACCTCCACTTCTCTCTTTTTTGCACTCTCTCCTTCCTTTTCCACTTCTCTTTTCTGCGCGAGTGCAATTAAGAATATCTGTTATCTTCTTTTCTGTATAATGTGTGTTTCTCTGTTTCTACGTGCGGATGGAATTTACAGATGCTGTATTATCATGGGATGTTTTGTCATGTAGACTCTAGAGCTACTGTGCAATGCTTCGCGCTTTTTTATTATTGTCTTAGTCGTTTTTTTAATCATGGGATGTTTGTCATGTAACTCTAGAGCCACTGTAGAATACTTCACTACTTTTTCTTTCTAACATAGGCGTTTATATTAAAATAAAATAAAAAAACTTAGTGTCCAACTTTAATTGATATGCTTTATTATCTAGGTACCTGTTGGCCGCGCTACTCTTGGACGCATCATAAATGTTATTGGAGAACCAATTGATGAGAGGGGTGGTATTAGTAAGTTTATGAACCTCTTAGCTAGTCTTTTGTTTTTTAGTTTTTTTGGATTTATCTCTAATGTTTCTTTTATTTTATGTTTGACAGATACAAATCACTTCCTTCCGATCCATAGGGAAGCCCCTGCTTTTGTTGAGCAGGCTACAGAACAACAAATTCTTGTCACTGGAATTAAGGTATCACTCTACATTTTATGTTTCTCAGTGTCATAAATGCCAAAGTATTATTTTTAAAATAATTGAAGCTGCACCGTGTTTTGCCTAGCAAGTCCTTGTACTATTTGCTTTTGTTTCCTCCTATGTTTTTACATTATTTTCCGGATATTTTTTTATGAGTACATCGACAATTTCAATCTTATTACTCTTTTTCCTGGTATAATTGCAAATTTCAAACCTTTGTCAATTAAAACTGTTGCGTATATTAACCACAGCTTTCTTAATAGGCTTCCTATGTTATTTTAATGCATTCAATTTCTGTAGTTGTTGACTCGTGAATTTATACATGTCACACGTAGACCTAGTAGTGTCCCCGTTAGAAAGAGTGATTTGAATGTATTGAGGGTAGAGTTAGGGTAGAGGAAGACCTAAACTTACTTGGGCGGAAACTGTGAAAAAAGATATGATTGCTTGTGACCTTATAGAAGATATTGCGCTAAACCGAGCAGAATGGAAAACCAGGATTCATGTAGCAGACCCCGACTAGTTGGGAAAAGGATTTGTTGTTGTAGTAGTTGTTGTTGTTGTTGTTGTTGTTGTTGTTGTTGTTGTTGCAACCTACATATAATGCCTAAATCTCATCTTTTGGTGAATTTTTGAAGGTTGTGGATCTTCTCGCTCCATACCAAAGAGGAGGAAAGATTGGGCTGTTTGGTGGTGCCGGTGTCGGCAAAACTGTTCTAATTATGGAACTGATCAATAATGTCGCTAAAGCTCATGGTATACCATAAGTAGAATTCTCTCATTAAGTTCTCCAATTTATATATTCATGACATTTTTGTAATTTCTATGAATCAGGTGGTTTCTCTGTCTTCGCTGGTGTCGGAGAACGTACTCGTGAAGGCAATGACTTGTACCGAGAAATGATTGAGAGCGGTGTGATTAAGCTTGGAGAGAAGCAGGTTTAAGAAATTTTCTTATCTGGCATATTCTTGTCTGGGTTCTATTTTTTTATAAATATTTTCTCAATATAATATGTTTTCTGTCTGGCTAGAGCGAGAGCAAATGTGCCCTTGTTTACGGACAAATGAATGAGCCCCCTGGTGCCCGTGCTCGTGTTGGACTGACTGGACTGACAGTGGCAGAGCACTTTCGTGATGCTGAAGGACAAGATGTGCTTCTCTTTATTGATAATATCTTTCGTTTCACGCAAGTATGGTTGCCAATTTTGATTTTTTATTATCAAGTTATAATTTTTTTTATTCAAGTTGCATATTATTCATCACCTGATTTCTTGAAACTGTACTCCAGGCAAATTCCGAAGTGTCTGCTTTGCTTGGTCGTATTCCATCCGCTGTCGGTTATCAACCAACCCTAGCTACTGATCTTGGAGGGCTGCAAGAAAGGATTACGACGACAAAGAAAGGTTCTATTACCTCTGTCCAGGCTATTTATGTGCCTGCTGATGACTTGACAGATCCAGCTCCGGCAACAACTTTTGCTCATCTTGACGCCACGACTGTGTTATCCCGACAGGTATGTAATATAGATTCTCTTTATAATTCTGCAGAATCGAGGCTTCACTTCTTTCTTTCCTATAATGTGATTGTTTTTTTCTTTTTGGCTAGATCTCTGAACTGGGTATTTACCCTGCTGTCGATCCCCTTGATTCCACATCTAGAATGCTTTCTCCCCATGTTTTGGGAGAAGATCACTACAACACTGCTCGTGGTGTTCAGAAGGTTCTTCAGAACTACAAGAATCTTCAAGATATCATTGCCATTCTGGGAATGGATGAGCTTAGTGAAGATGACAAATTGACTGTTGCTCGCGCACGCAAGATTCAGAGGTTCTTGAGTCAGCCTTTCCATGTTGCTGAGGTGTTCACAGGTGCACCCGGGAAGTATGTGGAACTGAAAGAAAGTGTGAATAGCTTCCAGGTGAGCATTTTGTTCATGCACACTACAAATATTGTTCTAATTAACCGATTTAAGTAACTTGCGTCCACTGTTCCAAGGGTTATTTTGAAATGTTATTTATTTGGTTCAGATATCTTTTGAAATTTGAACGCCATTATTCAACATAGAGTATATCTATATTAGGGCATATATAGTAAGCTGCACATGGAGCAACTTTTGGAAAGCTTTGACAAAGTGCATTTCTTATACACCACACATTTTTATCCTGTTTATCAGAGTGGTATCTTTGTGTATTGCGTCATTTGCATGCTATACCATTTTCATACATTGTAGACTTCAATCATACACAAAAAACTACTTTTTAATTTGCTGTAGACCTCACCGGCACTGTATTTGCACAATTTAGCTTGTGTTTTCATTCATATCCATCTCTTGGGACTTTGGATAAGCTTTATTGAAAAGTTTCATTCTTCATTATTGTTGCTAATCTATCAACTTATCTGAAATTAATGGCAGGGTGTTCTTGATGGTAAGTACGATGACCTGTCAGAACAATCATTCTACATGGTCGGAGGCATTGAAGAAGTTATTGCCAAGGCCGAGAAGATTGCAAAGGAATCTGCGGCTTAAGCAAATGAGTTATCATTCTTCAACCTTTTGTGCAATAAACCTAATGGAGACCATCATTTAATGTTTCCTGCATCCAAAAGGGACTGATGTTCCTTCTATCGCAATATTTATGATGTGGCAGTAGGTTTTTGTTGTGCAGAAAATTTCGGAGCACAAAAGCTCAAGCCTTTTTAGGTTAATAAGGATGTGGACTTTTGACATTTTTTTCTCGGATTCCATCCCTTTCCATTGTACACATGACTCAAAATGTATGTTTGGTTGGATAAAACCAGACCAGAACTTCAATTGGTTACTATGCAATTTGATGGTTGTCAACTGTGTTTTAATCATTATCTTCATAAAAATATCAAACAGGCCGCAATATTAATCGTTATGTTATACATACAGTTCTCTCAATCCAGATTGCTCTTAATTTTTAAAATTTTGATTTAAGAAGTCTGATGTCCTGTATCATATCAAAATTAGCAGTTAATGTGTATCATATAGAAATAAATATGTTTTACACCAATGGCCTGCTGAAAGATGCTAAAGAGAATTGATTGAATTACATAAGCCAAACAAGTTCTCTTTATCTATTCATTTATCCGTATTTGCAAGTAGAGATCTAAATTTTCCCTCCAAAAGTTTCTAACACAATTATCATGATATCCTCTAAATTTTGGAAGGAATAATGTTTGACATATAAAATGGAAACATGAAACATCTTAGTAATTGTTTTAAAAAGTTTTTGCTGGATATTTCTATTTTCACGGTATAAATGCAATTGTAATTTGCATTTGCAAGTTAACATAGACGAACGAGAATGCAACAGTTGATTGCATACACTCCCTCCCTTACCAAATGACGAACGAGAATGCAACAGTTGATTGCGAGGTAAGGTTTCATTCCATCTATATTTTGTAATTCCCAAATTAAAGAACTAAAAATAACATAATAATAATAATCAACCACCTCCTCAACATTTGATTTCTGTTTAAAGAAATGTCTTTTATTTGGCCAAATGACAATCCTGACAATCAGATAAATGTTTTAAAAAAAGAGAACCAAGAGCACCAATACGAGCTAAAGTCTGGAGACGAGACACACTAATATGACCTAAATACCTGTGCCATAGATCAGCATCAGAGGAAACAATACCGGCAAAACTAGAAGGAGAGTGATGTGCACGAAGAAAATCTAGATGATATAGACGACCCTGATGACTAGCACGCCCAAACTCCTCACCGGTGAATGAATCAGTAATAGAACAGCCAAAAGAGTCAAAAGTAATGACAAGACCACTATCGCACAACACACTAATAGAAATAAGGTTTATGGATAAATGAGGAGCATAAAGAACATATGGTAATGTGAGAATGGGAGAGCTAATTGCCTCTGAGTGTGTAACGAGAAGTGGAAAGCCATCAACTGTGTGTAGAGATGGAGAGTGAGAGGGAAGTGCAGTGCAGGTGGTGAATGATGTTTAATTACTAGTGAGATGAGGTGATGCACCAGAATCTAAAATCCAGAACGAATTCATACCGGGAATGGCAGAGAATATAGGAGCAGAGGAGCTAACATTAATAGACTGACTCATGAGATGTAGTTCCAATTGAGTGAGGCATTGCTGAAGATTAGCCCAATCAGCAGGAGATGGCAAGGCTGGAGTGACGGGCATGGCCGAGGATGTAAGGGAAGAAGCACTGCGAGGAGGAATAAGACTAGTGCTGCTGTGATTGAGAGCACAATGAGGAGGGAGATGCCGCTAGTGTCTGGATCGGGGTAGGGGGCAGAACGGTGCTACTGGTGTCGAAAGTAGAGGTGGGGTAGGGTGATGAATGATGCTGGGTGAAGGTAGGAGGCCGAAGGCAGACTGAAGGTGGCACTGCTGCTGTTTGAATGTGGAGGAGGAACGAGAGGCGGTTGCAGCGGGAAAGTCGATGAAGGAGAAAATATGTGTGAGAGACTAAGATTCCATCAAGTAGTAGTACGTGTAATAATTTTTTTTTTAAACAAAAATAAAAGAAACGGAAGGCGGCTAGGGTTTCGGTAGGGCAGAACGGCAAACAACAATGCAGCACAGAGGCCGGTGGCTTGCTTGAGGGCAGCGTCGACTGCGGTGACTGGTAGCGACGGTAGCGAGGGGATTCAGTGGTTGCTGGCATCGACGAGCAATGAGGAGAACCAGGGCGGTGCGGTGATGGGTTTTGGGCAGCGTCGACTGTGATGACTGGCAGGAAAGGATAGGGACGGTGGAGCTCGAGGTGGGGATGGCGAGGAGCAGCGGAGGACGGTTGGGCGGTGCTGAGAGATGGGGATGGTCGACTGGTGGAGGGTGACTGGTGATGGGCGGGAAGAAGGGAGAGACATGGTGGATGGCGAGGAGGGAAGCGGACGAGAAGATGAAGGGGTGGGTACAAAGGATTATTTTTTTATTTTTTTATTTTTTGATGAATTTTTGGCTGTTGGAATTCGAGGATTTTTTATGGAGAAGTTTAAGAAAAGAAAATTTGTATAATTGGCTCTGATACCATGTTAAGATAAATCAAAGAGATGAAAATAATACTGAATATTGAATTGAGAAATAACTAAGTACAATATCTCCTATATATAGGAATGAACTAAATACAAAACTAGCCCAATACCCAATGTGGAACTATGATATCTAACAATACCCATTGGGGTTTCATTTAGCAATTTTACTTATTCAAGTTCATGTTATATCGTAAATATATAAAGTGATTTTTTTTTAACCGAGATAATGCAAACAACAACAACAAAATAGTTTGAGGACCGAAGTTAAGAGGAAATTAGAAAATCATTAAAATGAAAAGCTACAAGGCATCTTGCAGCAAGCTTCATCACGATTACAAGTATTTTCTCTGCTTCCCATTGTATTTTCTCCAGTAGTATTGTCCAACAAATTTTCTACAGTCATCTCTACATCCGGTCAAAAGTCATCGCCCGTCTGAGTCCGTAATTTGATTACTCTAAAAATACATAATGGACATCAAGTAACTAATATAATACAAGCTCTTCACTTGTATTTCACATACTACAGCCTTGCGTGTATATAGGGCTGGCCCCCTTGTGGAGGCCGGGGAGGTGGCTACCTCGGGCCCCCGAATTTTTCGCAATTTTAGGGACCCCCAAAATTTTGTTTCCCTTATACATGTACTTACGTATTATGCACGTAAAATAAAATTACACTATGTATAATTTTATTAAGGGCCCTCAAATTTAATTATTTGGGCTTTTAATTTTTTTTAAAAATTACTTGGGCTTGGGCTTGGGCTTGGGCTAGTGTTGTTTGAATTTGGGCTTGTTGCTTGAATTTGGGGAAACAAATCCATCTCTAAACCCCATCTGCACCCGCACCACTCACCCGACCCCCACTCACACCCGAGACCCGACCCTCCACTTCAATATCCTACCCTCCATTCTCCAAATTCAATCCATCTCCAACCCGTTTCTTTCTCCCCAAAGCTCACTCTCACAATTCCTTTAGCTGAAAAATCCCTAATCTAAATCCCCTAATTCCTAATCTCTAATCTAAATCCCCAAATGTCCGACCGATACTCCAATCCCTTCTCCCATTTCCGCCTTCCTTCTCCATCTCCTAACTCCTAAAGTCCCAAGCTAAGTCTAAATTCCTAAACCCTAATTCTAATTTCTAAGTCCCATATCGAAGATTGATTGGATTTGGAGGTGACTTGGGTGTTGCTGTTGATCTTGCTAAATGCTGAGTTGCTCTTGTTGTTGTTGCCTTGGGTTGTTGTTGATAAATTGATGAGTTGGGTTGTTATTGTTGCTTAGTTGGGTTGTTGGAGGTTACTTGGGTTGTTGTTGTTGCTGAGTTGGGTTGGGTTGGGTTGTGTTGTTGTTGCTGAGTTGCTGTTGTTGTTGCTCTCTTGATGTTGTTGTTGTTCTTGCTAACTTTCTCTTGTTGTTGTTGAGTTGCTCTTACTGAGTTGTTACTTTTTGTTGCCTCTGAGTTGCTCTTGTCGCTTGCTGTTGCTATTTGGTAGCTATTTATTAACCAATTTTACTTTTCAGCATGTTCGATTGTTTGATTGTTTCATTGTCAAATTAGTCAATAGTTCGTCACATTAATAGATTAGGGTATTGTTTTAAATACATGTTTTTTTGTAATAATAAAATATCTTATTTTGCCTTGAACAATGTGCAAAACAAATTATTTTTTTATTTTTTATGTATTTTTTTATGTATGGGGGCCCCATTCCGGGAGTTCGCCTCGGGCGCCCGTGAACTCAGGGTCGGCCCTGCGTGTATATATACTAGCAATCTGCACGTGCAATACACGTCCTTTTTTTTCATAAGCTCCTCCTTTTAAAAATTTTATAGTAAAAACTACGACGTAGTCTAGCCTCGAACCTTAGACCTCCATTTACCCACTAGAACTCAGTGGTTACTCTTTACAAATTACTCTTAGTTGCACCAACTGTTATTTGATGTGAATGACATTTTCGTAAATAATTATGTCGTAAATAAATTTAAAATTTTAGGGTATTATGGTAAAATCGTAGTAAATCAGGGTCATACGATTCCAGCACATATCTTAAAGCTTCTACAAGAAGATTAATACTAAAAGGCTTCTTTAATAGGTCTGAGCCTTCTTCAGGCTCATTAATAAGACCTGGGCTGCTTTCAAGCCCATTAAAAGTCACTGGGCCCACTAGGATAGACACCCAGCACATGAGCGCTGTAAGTCAAATATTTTATCCCCAAACAGGAGAATAACCAATTCTATCTCTTGAAAGAGGGAGAATCAAACAAGAGATAACAAATTTATATCAATCTCTTAACTATTTCCCAGGCCTATAAATACCCTCCCCCTCCATCAGTCAGAAGGTAATCAATAATATGCAATTTTTTTCTCAAACTCTCTTTGTTTCTATGGTTCTGACTTAAGCATTAGAGGGTCTGTCGCTAAGGCCATCCCTGGTGTTTCAGGCTTTTTGCAAGTCCATCGGCAGCATCAACAACAGTCAGATTCAGATCAAGGTGCTCTTTCAACAATCCAGATCCGATCTCAAAAGCTTTAACCACTTTTTATGGCGACGATCAAAGGTTAGATATTTAGTAGTTTCCTTCAAAATATAAACTCACAATCTGTTTGCTCCTACAACAAAATAAGCAGCAACAGATTGACGCTGTCTGTGGGAACTACACAGATCTACATGAAGATCAGACCTACCACTATGCCACCAAGGTTAAGAAGGAGAACAGTGGCCTCAAGCCATCTAGCCAACCCTTTTCGTCTACAAGCTCCGCCTGTGGAGGACCTTATTCCTCCTCATCATCCGAATCCGCCCTAATAGCGTGTTCAAGTTCCTATCAACGGAGAGGCATCGGGGGGCTCCCGACAAATTCGTCATGAACCGCGCCATGAACAACACCCTCTACATGACAATGTCTCAGTCCATAATGCTGCTAGCGACTCAATGCCCTCGCGAGGTCCCCAGGGGTCAACAGTTCTCCGTCAAATCATCAATGCCAGACAACAGGGGACTGATCTAAGGATTTGTTTGAACGAGAGGCGTGCATGGGGTGAGGCCTCCCACTCAGAACGTTAAGAGAACCAGAGAAACAACTCTCCCCGAAAGCAAAGATCAAGATACTTCTCCTCTCATAGGGAGCAAACAGTAGAAAGAAGCCCGACTCATAAGAGTCGAAACCATCTTGAGAAGAACAAATAGAAAGAGGCCCCAGTCACTATGGCCGAATTGGAAAACTTCAAGCATGACATCCTTCGAGCCATTTGAGGTAGTCATGATCAGGATCGATGCTCAAGCAGCTGCCACTCTACTCCTCCAACAGAAGAAGATTCAATTAGATCCAAGGGGAAGGATATATAACCAAGTCCCTCGCCGCATCCGAGAAGTAGAAGATCACCTGGAACGTATAAAGAATGAAGGGAACCGCCCCAGTCGACTGTCTTTAAGCAAATCCATCCTCGACGCACACATTCCAAAGAACTTCAAAGCTTCTCAGTTTGAATCTTACGATGGAGAGTTTGACCCGGCTAACCATATTAAGAGTTTTAAAACTCTCATGATGGTCTATAATGCCACCGATGTGCTCATGCGCCGAACATTCCCTGCAAATTTAAAAGGATCAGCAAGGGAATGGTACTTTTGCCTTACTCCAGAGTCAATATTCCCCTTCGATCAGCTTGAGGAACTCTTCATAGCGCACTTGGTTACTAGCCGCTAGGCTGAAAAGACCAGTGCTTCCTTGTTGGAATTAAAGCAAAAGGACGAAGGATTGCAGAAAGACTATGTCAAACGCATCACAGCCGATGCAAGGTCCATCTCCTCCCTGGATTCGTCAGTGGCAGCTGCATCCTTCTGCCACAACGTCACTCTTAAAGACCTAAAAGCCTCCCTCACGGAAAAACCTCCTAAAGATTTCATCGAGCTCCTGGAAAGGAGTGACAAGTATAAAAGAGTCAAGGAAGCTCTTTATCCTCAAGGCAAGAAGGATTCACCTTTCGGGAACAAACAAAAGAATACAAGCGAAGAAGGACCTAGGAAGTTTCAGAAAGATAGAGCAGGTCAACGCCATCCTCCTCCAGCACCACACTTCAACAAGTTCACTCCCCTTAACACAAGTGTGTCTACCATCCTCATGGCAATTGAAATGATGCCCTCCCCCAAGATTACCACGACTAGCAAAAGAAGGAATAAGAACAAGTGGTGTGTGTTTCATAGAGACCATGGACACACCACCAACAGCTGTCGAGCCATCAAAGAAGAACTTGAAGGTCTGATTCGTCTGGGCTATCTCTCCCAATTTGTTCAGCAAAATAACAATCCTGAAACCCCTTCGACACGGGGGCTAATAAGCATCAAGAGAGACCCTCTAAATCACAAGACTTAGAATACATGGTCATTCTCCGCTCCATTCACGAAGGTCCGATGAGGGGAGATCCCAACTCCTTCCGCAAAGCATTTGTCAGGGAAGTCAACTCAGTGCATAATATCCCACCTGCCAAGAGCACAGGGTCCCGATATCTTTCTCCGACAAGAACTTAGAAGGTGTCCGAAAACCTCATTGCGACACATTGGTCATAAACCTTTGCATGATGAATCATGAGGTACGCCGCATCCTGGTGGCTCAGTAAACATCTTTCTCTTAAACACTTTCAATGGCCTCAAGCTCTCCTAAAACCGATTGAAGCCAGTCAGTTATTCACTCCACGGATTCGGTATCCCCATTCAAATCAAAGGAATCATCACTCTCGATGTGATGGCAGGAAAGCCTCTCGCTACTCGAACAGAAGCACTGGACTTTATGGTAGTCGACGTCAAAGCCACATACAATGCTATATTCGGCTGTCCAAGCCTAGCGGCTTTTCATGTAGTTACTTCTGCCTACCATATGAAAATGAAGTTCCCAACAACAGTAGGTGTAGGCCATGTTGTAGGGAGCCAACAAGCAGCACGAGCATGCTTCATCGCCACAATAGGGTCCTCAGTTCTCCCCCTCGATGCCATTGAACTACCACCGAAAAGTAGTGACAGTAACTCCAAGCCCGTAAACAAGCTTGAGGCCACTGCCATAGACAATCCTGCCAAGAACTTTCAAACCTGCCAAGTCATCTCCCACCAGGTCCAGATTCGTCCTCATCAGAATATAGTAATAGACTTGAATCCCTCGCTCGAAGCCACTATGCTCATCCAACGGAAAGAATTAGTCCTACCTAAATAGATCAATAAACTTGAAGATCTCTCATTCTCTCTGCAAAACTAGTGAAGACTCACTCCAAAACAGGCAAGTCCAGAAAAGGTCTACCAAGTTGTTCGCCTATCGACTCATCAACTTGAAGACCCGGGGGGCAAGGAGATAAGCAGGGACTTGGAATAAGGAATGCCTCATGAACTTCAACAAGGGCGCGTAATGCCCTCCTCTTCTACATATTTTCAATATTTTCCAATAAAGAGAGCTCTCCCCACCAGTCAGTGCATGTAATAAAGGCCAGCTACTAAAGCAGCTGCTTAGGTCACAATATGTAATAAAGGCCAACCACTAGAATAGTCGCTTAGTTTTATCTCTCAATAGAATTTAGTATTAATTTCTGTAAAGATCTTGTACCATTCTCTGGATGCCTACAATGAGTTAAATATCAAGCATACTCTTAAAAAGGACACCAAAAACTCATTAAAAGCTCCTTATAAGACAAGTTTGGAGTCCATACATGTGGCTATAAGTTGTTGTAGCAATTTGCAATCAAGCACTTTCATTGCTCAACTAGCCATTCTCTGCTCATGCAACTCATTAAACACTTCAACGACAAGTTCGGAGTCCATACCCATGGCTCGGAGTTACTCTAGCAACCTGCAGTCAAGCACGTTCAGAGCTTAACTCGCCATTCAATCTGCTCTGGCATCCTGTTAAATTCCTAAACAACAAGTTTGGAATCCATGCCCATGGCTAGAAGTTGCTCTAGCAACCTGCAAACAAGCAATTTCAGAGCTCAACTCACCATTCGACCTGTTCCTGAAACTTGTTTAAAAAACCTTTAAAGACGGATTAGAGTTCCATAATCGTGGATTGCAGTTAATCCACCAAACCTGCATATAAGCATGTTTTGGAGCTCAACTCGCCACTCTAAGCGACTCTCATAATTTTTTTGAGGACTCATACAACAAGTTCAGTGTCAAACTCTTTCTTGTAGTTGCTCCTACAACTAGCTAAGTACAAAATGGAAAGTTCATAGTCGAACTCTCCCCAAGAGTAGCTCCTACGACTAGCCAATCCCCAAGATGATAAATCAAAGGACAAGACACCAGCATGTAAAAGATTTTGTATTTCATAAACAACAAGTCTCCTTACAACTGTAGAATCATAATAGTCTATGTCTCATGTCTAAGTTCGCTACAAAAGTCTTGCAAACACTATAAAACAAGTTGTCCTACAAATCGTCCTCTCGGTTACACAGTTGGGGGATGTTCTGCCTAAGAGACACAAACCTCTTCACAGGCCTTCTGCTAACTAACAGCTTTCCAAGGCCACCTAAACTCTTGACGGTAAAATTCAAGACAAGCCTTCTTTAGGCGGGCAAGCTCCAAATCTTTCTCGAGAAACACCACCTTTACCTGAGCAAGCTCCAACTTTATCTCGCAAGATGCTCCGTGCAAACGGACAAGTCCCAACTCCGTCAAGCGCAGCATAGTGCGAACAGGAGCAAATTCGGCATCCCCGAGGACGTCATTCGTTATACGCGACTGCTTGTCAGCAAAGAGAAGAACGGAGTCACCTTAATGTTGAACAAATACAAAGGACTTCACTTAAATATTAAGAAGATTCAGAACACCTACAACCCATTCACCCCTCAAAATGAGTTCAATGCTTCACACACCACTCGAGTTCATCAGACAACTCCTTAACTCCATACAACGAGTTTAATGCATTGCTCTCCGCTTGTGCTCCGCCGAAAACTCGTTAACTCCATACAACGAGTTCAATGCCATGCTCTCCGCTCGAGCTCCATCAACAACTCATTGACCTCATACCACGAGTTCAATGCTCTGCACTTCGCTCGAGCTCCGTCAATAGCTCGTTAACTCTAAACAACGAGTTCAATGCCTTGCTCTCCGCTCGAGCTCCATCAACGACTCGTTAGCTCCAAACAACGAGTTCAATGCCTTACTCTCCACTCAAGCTCCGTCAAACAATGACTTCAACTCCCCGTTCTTCACTCGAGCTCATCAACAACTCGTTCAACAATGAGTTCAATGCCCTGCTCTTTGCTCGAGCTCTGCCAATAACTCGTTAAAATCCAAACAATGAGCTCAATAGCTTGCTTTCTGCTAAAGCTCCTCCAACAACTCGTTAACTCTATATAACAAGTTCAATGCCACACTCAATACTCGAGCTTCGTCCATACAACAAGATCAATGCCCTGCTCTCCGTTTGAGCTCTGTCTACAACTTGTTAACTTTGTACAATGAATTGAACATTTTGTTCTCCGCTCGAACTCCATCAACGACTCGTTAGCTCCAAACAACGAGTTCAACATCTTACTCTCTGCTCGAGCTCCGTCAAACAACGATTTCAACGCTCTGCTCTTTGCACGAGCTCCATCAAGAGCTCGATGGAGCTCGTTCACACCCATCATCACATCCTCTTCATCATAGCCACCTGAACTCCTCAACGCGCAAGCCAAGGCGTGACCAATGCCCATGATTGCTCCAAATTTCGTGCCAGGTCAAAATTAATAAAAAACCCCAAAAAATATTTAAATTTCAAAAATTAATTAATAATTACAAAAATTATTGATAAATTTTGTAAAAATAATTAAAATTTTTGAAAAATAACTAAAAATTGGAATAATTAATTAAAACAATTTGAAAAAGCAATTATTAATTGGGGAAAAATTATTAAAAATCCGAAAAAATCATGGAAAGTTCCAGGAAAATTCGAAAAGTCCAGAAAAATATTTGCCATCTCTAGAAGCTTTCAACATGATCCAAGTATCTCCAATTGTCCTTGAAAGCCAAGATTGGACCCTAGAACTCTGAAACAAGGCAAACTGCTTCTCGAAATTCGAGAAAATCATCTTCAGGGAGTGTGGGGTTTATGATAATGGTAAAAAACACAGCAAATCAGGGTCGTACGATTCCAGCACATATCTTAAAGCTTATACAGGTAGATTAACAGTAAAAGGCCTCTTTAATAGGTTTTAGCCTTCTTCAGACTCATTAATAAGATATGGGCCGCTTTCAAGCCCAGTAAAAGTGACTGGGCCCACTGGGAGAGACACCCAGTCCATTAGGGCTGTATTCCAAATCTTTTATCCCTAATAGGAGAATAACCGATTATATCTCTTGAAAGGGGGAGAATCAAACAGAAGATAACAAATTCATATCAATCTCCTAACTATTTCTAAGGCCTATAAATACCCTCCCCCCCCCCCCCCTCAGTCAGAAGGTATGCTTCTGACTTGAGCGTCTGAGGGTCTGTTGTCGGGGCCATCCCCGGTATTTTAGGCTTTTTGCAGGTCCATCGGTTGCATCAGCAATCGTCAGATTCATATCAAGGTCATCTTTCAACGATCCAGATCCAATCTCAGGAGCTCTAACCACTTTTTACGATGATTAAAGGTTAGATCTTTAGTAGTTTCCTTCAAAATATTAACTCACTATCTATTTGCTCCCACACCAAAATAAGCAACAACAGTAACTAACAATAATTGAGTGAATTGATGGTTAATATAACTCCAACTTAAAAATGTGTGGTTGAGATTAGATCAAGGAAGTTGGTTTGTCTACAAATTACGCAACCTCAATTCTCCCATAATAGTATTACTAGTAATTTACACGGGCGATGCATGTCAACATATGGCGTTCCTCTTCTTGTGCCTTTGAATCTAAAGGTACCGGCAGAGCCCCCCCCCCCCCCCCCCCCCCCCCCCCCCCCCCCCGCGCCTTCGGAGTATATGATTCAACAGGAATCACTTTAATAAATATATATTTTGTAAAAGTAAAAACACTGACGTAGTCTGGTCTCAAACTTGAGACCTCCTTCATATATATTAGTTATGTACATGCAATACACGTAAGTTGATATGTTTACAAACAACAACTCCAATTCTCCCATTACAATATTAGAGATTCCCATTACAGTATTAGAGATTATATATATCTATATAATAAAACACAAAGAACGCTATCAAGTGGCTCTCCTTCAATCCCCCCAAAATCAAAAGCCCAGATCTAACCTCACAAAATACATTTCCCTCCCAAAAGTTCCCCCCCAAAACTCAAATTCAAATCCCCCCACCCAAAACAACTCCTTTATTTATTTAATTATCTCTCTCTCTCTCTCTCTCTCTCTCTCTCTCTCTCTCTCTCTCTCTTATTAAAAAAGTTAAGAAAATAAAAAATTAAAAAATTTTTTTTAAAAAAAAAACTAAAAAATTTAAAATTTAAAAATAATTCAAATTTCAAAAAATTCAAAAACTTATAAAAAATATAAAAATTTTATATAAAAAGAAAAAATTAATTTTTTTAATTAAAAAATTAGAAAATTTCAAAAAATTTAAAAATTTTTAAAAATTAAATTTTAAAATTCAAATATTTGATAATTTTAAATTTTTGAAATTTTGAAATTTTGAAATTTTGAAAATTTGAAAATTTGAAAATCTAAATCCAATGTCGAACCTCAATCAAGAGGTCGTCGCCGATATCTGATCTGCTGCTGATTCCATATTGGTGACTCCACCAAATCGAGTGCGGATATCAAGCGACTCCGTATCGGCGACTCTCCTCCACCGAATCGAGAACCTCTATATGTAAGTTCAAGCTAGTGATAAAAAAGGTGATGGTTGAGCTTAAAGGTAGATATACTGCTTCCTCATATAATATGTTTGATACTTCAATTAATTTGTCGGACCTCCAAAATTATTTTATATAATCAAACCAGGTACACTGTTTCGAAGACGTGCCGTAGGCACATGTCAACGAGCAAACCTAGTATATATATATAATGTAATGATTATATATATATATATATAATCTTTACAGTGTGTGTGTGTGTGTGTGTGTGTGTGTGTGTGTGTGTGTGTGTGTGTGTGTGTATATATATATATATAGAGATAGAGAGAGAGAGAGAGAGAGAGAGAGAGAAATCTTCGGTTGCTCACTACTTTGGTGAGCACTCCGTGAGCATTCACGAAATAGAGCATCTATGACAAATCCGAACCGCTCATATTGTTTTGTATGCTTAAGATAGCTTAACAATAAAAAATCAATTAATTTGAAATTCATTTGTCCATGATTTACATCATCTATGGCTGAAAATTCTAACAACATGATGGATGGACAAATGAACTTCAAATTACTTGATTTTTTATTATTAGGCTATCTTAGGCATATAGAACAATATGAGCGGTATGGATTTTTCATAGGGTCTTTATTCCATGAGTGCTCACGGAGTGCTCATCAAAAGTAGTGAGCAACCGAAGGGGGCTATATATATATATATATATATATATATATATATATAGGGTAAAAGGGATATGAGCAACTTGCTCATTTAGTGAATGAGCAATTGATTATGTGGCATGCATGTGACACATTGGACAACTAACCCTTTTAAAAATTGTCTAATCACATGTATGCCACATCATCAATTGCTTATTTACTAAATGAGCAAGTTGCTCATACCCCTTTGTCCCATATATATATATATATATATATATATATATATATATATATATATATATATATATATATATATATATAGGAAAACCTTCTGTTGTACACTCGCCTTCGGTTTGGATCATCCATGCAGTGGCCAGAAGGGTAAGTGCACACCAAAGTGTTGCACAACGGAAGGTTAGCACCACTTTGGTGTGCACTCACCCTTCTGGCCACCGCATGGATGATCCAAACCGGAGGCGAGTGCACAAAGGAATGTTTTCCTATATATATAGAGAGAAAGCAATGCTCAGTTGCAAACGGGTTTGTTTGCACAGACTCGTGCAAACGATATTGCTTGCCATTGGATCAAGTTCATCTTGATCCAAAGACCGTGATCGAGCCCAGCCCGTTGAATGAACCTCAGCTGTTATTTGGAACAACAACCTAGATTGTCTGAAACAGCAAAGTTTTATAGCCTAGGCCATTGTTGGGAACAACGGACTAAGTTATAAAAGGTCGTTGTTTCAGACAACTCGTTGAATGAACCTTGGCCGTTGTTCCAAACAACGGCGAACAACGGCCTAGGTTGTTTGAAACAGCTGTATTTTATAGAATATGCCTAGGTTATAAAAGGCCGTTGTTTCAAACAACAGCCTTGGTTTGTAGTTTTCATATCCTAGGCCAAAACAACAGCCTAGGTTCAAACTTGGGAGTGAGTATGAGAGTGAATGAGGCAAAGAGTTATTTGAGACGAAATTTTCAAATTACCCCTCACAACTTAAGTGAGATGGGGATGACGGGCGGACTAGATCACGACCATTGGATTAAGATGAACTTGATCCAATGACCAGCAATGCCATTTGCACGGGTCTGTGCAAACATACCCGTTTGCAACTGAGCATTGCTTATATATATATATATATATATATATATATATATATATATATATATATATATATATATATATATATATATATATATCTCACATGCCATTGTTTCTCTTCTTCTCCAGTTGTTGATGTTGTTCAACTCTTGCTATATCCAGCCTAGCACTTCAAGACATTCAACACAACAACATCACTGATCTTTAATGGCTATTATCCTTCAAGGCTCATGTCAATGATACATATGGTATTTTTTCCACGAACTGGACCACCAACACGTCCTTCTGGATTGGTGTCTCCCATAGTTACCAACATAGAGACACCAACACAGGCAGCAAGTCACTACCATCCAACATCTCAATGTATCCCTTCAAAGCACCATCTCTCCTCACCTTGCAAGCCTCTCCTTCTCATTTCTCATCCTTCGCAATATCACGCTTTCAGGCCCCATCCCCGAAGCCCTAGGACACCTACCCCACCTCAACATACTTGTTCTTGAAGATAACTTTCTCCCCGGTTTTATTCATGTTGACTCTATGTTTGGTGTATACAAAACATACATATGCATCTAATATTTTCATCTAGGATCTTTACAGGATAATATAGAATGAAATTCAAATAAATCTCAAAATCTTCAGAATCAAAGCAAAAGGAAAAGAATCACGCAAATATAGAAGTTTGCAAATATTGAAAAAATTTCATCAAGAATAAACATGTGATTAATCATCAAGAAGTTAGTGCATTCAAGATTATTTACTACTTTATTTGTGAGGAATAAACATGTAAAAGTATCTTTGTCAAATGATAAATTATGGAAAGAATATAAAGTTGATTCATCAAAATATTGAATTCGGGAAAGATCCGGTCAACTGCATATATTACAGCGGACTGCAACTTTAGTTGAAATTGGTGTCGTCGATTGTTATTTCCTTTCGACTTTGGCCTGAAGGAAATGACGGTCGCTTACCCAAAAAAGTAGTCGACCACAACATGCGATTCACACTTGGTATTTCTTTTTTACATAAATGTACAATTTCAAAACTCTTTAAATAGAGTTGACCACCTAGTATTCTTTGTCTCTTTTGACTCATATACTTCAGAACATATCATTTTTCAAATAGTGGTTTTATTGTTTTCTTAGTCAAGACGTCGATCTTACTTTTTCATTTCCTTGGCGCATTGGATCGAGATGGTTTATGGGGCATATAAATAGGGGTGGCAACCGATCCGAGTGGGCCAGTCCGGGCCACGGTTCGGTGGGCCTGCCCCTATAGAGGTCCGAGTCCGAATCGGGCTAGCTTGGGAACCAATCCGAGTACTGGCCAGTTAAAAAAATGGGGGAGGTCAGCCCGGCCCCCCGACCCGACCCCCTGGGTCCCAGGCCGGGTTGAGGTAACCTGGATTGTTATTAATTTTGTTGTTGTTTGTTTTTATACTTATAACACATTTTTTCAGTTTTTCTAAAAATATAAAATATAAAAATATTGTAAGAAATTCGAATGTACAAAAATCATCAATTATATAAAAAAAGTATGTATTATTTTTCTTAATTTTACAACTATGGAATGATTTACAACAGTCCAAAAAAAAGGACATGTTATAATACATACAAATTACATAATTTGAAAATTATATGATAAGGGGGATCTAGAGTTTGAGATAGCCTAGAGTTATTTTGAAGAGAAGGCAGAGGACTACTGTCGTGCACATCAACTTAACAAAAATCTAGGATCTCATCGCTCTAAATTCTCTAATAAGTTTCTTACTATGCAAATCTTTAATCTTTAGTCTTCTTCAATTTTTGGGAGTCATCCCTATCTTCTTCAATCTTTGAGAGTTTGTTTTCAAGATTCCTCGTTTGAAGTGTTGCAACCGCTTTCATCCAATCTTCATCTAATCTTTCATCCAATCTTCATCCAGTCTTTTGTTATTTCTTGAGTCTTCTGCTCCGCTTTCATCCAATCTTCGCTACACACTAGAATCTCCAAAGTCTCCGATGTCATGCAATTCCTTTTCTTGTTCAATAACCTGCCACCAAGAGAAAAAAACACTTTCTGCCGATGCGACGATAGACACCGAAGAGGTTAGCATATCTTTTGCCATATGAAAAAGAATAAGATATGAACCCGCGTTGTTTTTCCACTAAAGGACCACATCAATATCATGTTCAAATGGCAGTGGAGGTTGTGCATTACACTAGTGAAGTTCATTAAGTGCTTTATTAGTCCAAGATTTTTTAGTCTAGATAAGACTAGATATATATGTCTTATTAGTTGCAATACTCTTACCTCTTGAAGAAGATACAGTACTAGTAGTGTATTGTGTATGAGAAGTAAATCCAAATTATTTATCATAACTGTTATATAAATTATTCAATATTAACTCAAAGTTAACTACAAATTCATTAGAATAAAAAACATTATCTTCTACCATACTATAAAATATGTTAATCAAATTCTTCATACTATCTAACTTGATACGAGGATCCATTACACTAGCAACACAATAGAACATAGGAAGTTGATGAAAATATTTAACAAATTTATCATAAGCGAGAACAAAATTAAGGCAAATGTAAGCACTATTGAACATTCGTTCAAAAGATTTCATCATCTTAAATAATGTAACTAAAATACTACTAGAAGTGGACTCGTAAGATTTTGAAATTCACAATTGCAATTTTAAAAGGTTCTAAAAATGTACACAAGCTTTGGGTATAAGACCAAGTGTAGTCATTCATTTAAAAAATTTCCATATTTTTTGCAATACAAAATTCATTTTAACATCTTTGTATTATAAAGTAAAAACAAGTAGATTAAAAGTAGAATTCAACGATGTTTAACATCTTTATGAAATAATCTAAAATTCATTCCGCTAAGCTTGCACCATTTTTTGAATGCTTGAAGATTAGAATCACTCGAATCTACGAAGTGTACACAATCTCTTAGTGAACCCAAATATGATTCGGCCATCTTCAATGTCTCTTGCACACAAAAATTTAGAATAAGACATGCACATCTAATATGAAATATTTCAGGCTCTATAGAATGTAATGCGTCCTTTAATGCATAAATTGCCTTCATATTATTCGAGGCATTATCAAAACAAATAGCAAAAATTTTATTAGTAATAAAAAAATTAGTACATGTTTGTATGACATGTGATGTAATAGCCTGTGTATTATGAGGGTACATAATATATCCAAAATATACCCTCTTTTGGAGGATACAATCATTATTAATCCAATGACAAGTTATGCACATCATTGAAATATCGATAATACTTTTCCAACAGATAGAGGTTAACGAAATCCTACAAGTTAAACTAATCAAAGTAGCAAGTAAACAATCCTTAAGGTTTTGATAAACTTTACAACAATTAAATTGAATGGTATTTCTAGGAATTCACTTACAATGAGAGTTTACAGTGGTTTATTAAAGGCATCTATGTTTCCTACTTCCAGAATAAGAAAACGATAACTCGTCCTTAATAACTAGTTTTGCCACTTCACTACAAACGAGATCATGATCGTAACTAAAATTATCTACGCGACCAATCATAGGGTTGATCTTTTGTTGGGTAAGCTCCTTTTATCAGGTCCAGTTGTCTATTGTTTAAATGGCATGCAAGTGTACCTAGGGTCGGCCCTAATGTAGAGGCCGGAGAGGAGGCCGCCTCGAGCACCCGTTTTTTGCGCATTTTTAGGGGCCCAAAAAAAATTTCCTCTTATACACATGTAACACCCCGAATTCCAAAAACAACTGAATTCGAGATTTCCACAGGATCTTTACACTTCTTTCGTACAATTTTACAAGGAATTTAAAACTTTTATTTCAACAATAATTACATCAGAGTCTTTTACATCAATACGCAGCGGAATTAATAAAATATAACAATGATGAATATACAATTGTTACAACTTTAACATTTAAATAATCAACAGCATCAATTCTCTTTATATCTTCATGTAACTCCAAACCCTGCATATAAAACTGTGGGCGCGTCAGTTGCTTACAACTGACGAAATATTATACACGGTCATCCTCTCTATGCCGGAAACAGTATAACGATTCTTAAATACTTTAGCAAACACAAACTTGATCACAAACAGAGCTACAAAGGGACTATCCTGCTGATGTCGTGTTGTGCGGTGCACTTAATCCTTAATGCAGATATTTATTTTGCATGACACTAATGCACACTTGTTCGGATTCTATGCATCCCATACTACATAGGTCCGAGGGCAAGCCCTTAATCGTTCTTCATCTTTGTAGGGTTCAATCCCTCGCCATGACTTAATCTACTACTGTAACTACGGTAAGTATCCCAGATGATCTATGAGTACAAGCTCGTGTACAGAAAACCTGGAGGGGAATCCCGCGCCATGTCTTGACTCATCAAGCATGCATTCTGCGGTAATTCAGCCTCCTTCATGGCACACGATCCTCTTGCAGTCACCAAACATCCCACAAGCGTGGCTAGAGTCCGATCATTCTGAGTTGTGCCCACGCCATGTCTTGACTCATCAAGCATGCATTCTGTGGCTCACACACCCGCACCGTAAACCCTAGTTCTCATACTCGTGTTTTTCTCTCACTTTCATCACATCTTCACTATGTATCTATCTGTAATTTCGGTAAGTATCATAGACGTTCTATGATTACAAGCACGTGTACAGAAAACATGGAGGGGAATCCCGCGCCATGTCTTGACTCATCAAACATGCATTCTGCGGTAATTCAGCCTCCTTCATGGCACACGATCCTCTTGCAGTCACCAAACATCCCATAAGCATTGCTACCAAGATGGTACTCTGGAGTAGTATCCACGTCATGTCACGACATATCGTGAAGACAGCCTGTGCATACCCTCACAACACCCATCCAATGGCCCTCATACTCATGTTTTTCTCTTACTTCCATCACAGCCTTACAAAATTTGTTTTAAAAGAAAATCATCACAACCTAGAGCTAGCTTACCCTTACCGGACTTAATTCAAAACAACAGAGACAGTCAGCCTACCTGGCTACTTCTCGAGAAACACTGAACCCTCAACGGTTAGCTCTCACAATCATAAATAACACTGCCAGTCACTAGGGTCTCGCCTAGCCTCTAGATTCCAACAACTATCTCTTTCTAGAGATCAATAATATTTCATAATTAATCTCAAATAACATTTCCATTTCTTTTGTTCACAAATTCTTTCTCAAAACATTTCTTTTATAATCTCATAACATGAGAACCATTCAATCTAATTTCTTTATCAATTTCATCTTCCACCCCCTGGTGTGCATTTCACAATAAAACTCAATCAAATCTTAATAATCATAATCTCGTATTCAACTTATTTAACTTTCATTTGTCAAAAATCAAATCCAAACTCAAGATCCAGAAAATTGTTCGGTTCAATCGACTGGTGACAGTATCAGTCGCCTGTTCAGCGAACATCAACATCTCAGTCTGTTCAGTCGACTGCCGACAAAGAACCAGTCAACTGTTTTATGAAACTTTAAAACATCAATAATAACACAGACGGTTCAGTCGACTGTCGACAAAGAACCAGTCGACTGTTCCGCGAATACTTTGAAAACCCAAACACCAGCAGCAGTCGACTGTGGAAGTGAACAGTCGACTGTTCTGCCGACGAAAAACCAATTTCTTATACCTACCAGTCGACTGTGGAAAGTAAACAGTCGACTGTCAATCACACAAATTACAGCCTGCATATATTTTTCGACCTTTTAATTGATTTGTACTCCCATATAAAAATATAGATCATTTCCAGAATATATTCCTTTTAAAAACAATATCGTATATGTTCTCAATTTCACAAGTTTCTCATTTTTCAATGAAATCTTTAAAATGCATCAAAACATATTCAATCAATTTTCCAAACAAACTGTTTTCTTTTATCGAAATTACTTTACAAAAATCTCTATACTCGTATAAATAATATTTTGAGTTTATAATCACACTTCTTGTCACATTGACAAAAAAAACAATTCTTTTATACACATTTGCATTATTTTAATCGATGTCTAAACACGCATCAATTAATCACTTCAATTCTAGCATTCAAACTGGCAATCATACAATTTAAGGAATAGAATAGTAATTTGCATCTACCACACCAATCAAGATTTAACGATTCATTTCTACAATAATTTGCATGCAATCAATTCAATTTCAACCAAATAAATTATATATCATCTATCATGCATTTTCTACTCCTAAATTAGAAAGTATTTAAGAAACACCCACCTAAATTGAAGATTTGTACTCAATTGAACTCCTAAAATTAGAAGCTCCTAAAGAAAACTCCAATTGCAACCTCCTCGAAATCCGTGCACCAAAGCTAGTAGCCCCACACTCCATCTCGGCAAGCAACAATCATCAAGAGTATCTCCATCCCTACTCCATTTCGGCAACATCAAAGACAAACTCTCATCTTCTTTCATATACACATACTATGTGTGTACAAATATATACATTAGTATATGTATATATGTGTGTACATATATATACATTAGTATATGTATATGGGCAAGTGGAATGGTGATTAGGTGGAGAAATGGGCAAGGCTTTGCTGGCTTGGGGTTGCTTTCGGATTGGCAAGATAGAGGGAAGATGAAAGATGAGAAAATGAGAGAGGCTTAGGTGGTATTTTTATAAGAGAGTAGTAGGGTAGTTAGTATAACTACCTCCCCATGAACACCACTAACCCCATGATTTAAAATTTTCAACTTGTTTTCCCTCCCATTTCAAAATCAAATGTTCAGATTTTCCCTCTCCTCATGAGCAGCCCAGTCCCCAAGAAGTGTGCACATCGCACGTGTGCACGTGCACGTGCTTTGTGTACAAAATAATTTATTTATTTAATCCTTTTAAAACAATTATTTATATATGTAATAAATATGTAAAATTAACTCTAAAATTATACTTTTCATTCACAAATAAAATAGACCCACACAATTTCATGAAATTCATTTTGAAAGAATAATACGCTTAAAACACGTGCACCGAAACACGTGCGTTGCCTGTAAAATCTCAAAAATACAAAAATTGACTTTATTAACCGAAAAATATTTATAATTAATTGGAATGCAACATAAGAATATATTTAGTATACATATATGATAATGTACTCAAACATACAGAAATCACGTGTATTGCACGTAGAAATTTATTTTAATTAAAATAGACCAAAAATTGAATTCTATTTACAAAAATGAATTTAAACATGTTTATAAAAATAAATAATTGAAACTCATCAAAAACTTTGCATGTAACGGTGGAATACCCGAAATCAACACGTGCATCGATAATACGTAAAAAGCACGTAAAAACTCAAAGATTGAAATTTAGCATTTGAGTTGTCTCAAATGGGATTTTAAGAATACGGGATTGCATAAATAATTGGAATTCAAAATACAAATCAATAATAGTACAAAATACACGTGCGTAACACCCGAGGGCAAAATTGTCATTTAAATTTTGCGGGGTGTTACAACACATATATACGTATTTTGCGCGTGAAGTTAAATTACAATTTGTAAAAAATTATTTAGGGGCCCCCAAATTTTTATTTTTTGGGCCTTTATATTTTTTATTGAGCCAACCAATGATTGATTGATTTATGGACTTTTTGGGGCTTTTAATTGATTTATTGATTGATTTATCCACACCCTAACACCCACACACGAAATTAATTATCCGAATACCAGACCCAACACTCGGACCCGAACCCAAACATTCCTCCAGGCTCCAACCCGAACCCGATCCCCAATCCCTAAATCTCCAATCCTAATTCTAATTTCTAAATCCCAAATCCGTTCCCTCATTCCCTTCTGCCTCCATCTCCGACTTCAAGTTCTGTCCAACTACCCATCTCCGAGACTTCGACAACCCTGCTCCCGTCTCTCGACGTCCCAATCTCCATCCTCCATTACTCATTTCTCCATTCTCCATTCAAACCCAAGTACCCAACTACTAAGCCCCGTCGACGTTGTCCCGACTCTCGAACCCGACTCCTATCTGTAGGTTGTTGCCGCTTGCTGAATGCTGAGTTGTTGTTGCTTTGTATCCGTTGTCCCGACCACCGAGAATCGACCAACTAGTAGCTATTTCTTTGCTCTTTTAATTTTCATGATTGACTAATTATTTGTGATGCGGTTTGTTTCTGGGAGACGTGTGGATGCACCAGGTGTGAGTTCTTACTCGATTTGTATTGAAGGAGAAAGCTTCTTCAGAGGCGACCCTCGGCTGGCCGAGCGATACCTGCGACAGGCTGGAGTGAGGTGGATGTCTGGGCTCGGATCAGGTGGCTCGGATCCGAGGTCTGGTGTACCTGCAGACGGTCTCGAAACACCGGGGTTGGTCCCGGTGGCAGACCCTCCGACGATCTAGTCAGTTACTTTGAGAAAAGAGCAACAGTAACTAGGGTTTAGGGGAGAAAAGATTGATTACCTCTTTAAGAAAGGAGAGGGCCTGGTATTTATAGGAGTTTCCAATCGGGTCTAGACCCGTTTGGGGCTGGGCCGGACCCGGTTACCCGATTGGCTGAAGCGGTGGAAAGTCGGGCGGTATAGGGCTGACGTGGCAGGCGCCGGAGTGGTTTCCGGGCTGACGTGGCAGATCTCCGGGTGGTTTTTCGGTGCTGACGTGGCTGATCTGGAGGATCGGGAAGGACGCGTATCCTGAGGAGATCTGGTGGCTCAGGGTGAGCCATGCTTTATTCCTGACCCATATCACAAGCCCCTCACACCCGCAGGGTTGGGTGATCCAGCAGTGCGGGGGTGATTTCTGGTCCTCGGGGGAAGGGCAGACGTCAGGGTAAGAAGTAGGGTCTGTTGTTCCCCGGAGAGGGCCAGGGGCAGGAGGAATGGACTCCTCGTTTGGATATGCGTGGGGTGAAGTTCTTAGGAGGGGATACTCGGTAGTAAGAATGCCGAGCTCACTAGGTCGGTGGCCGAGTTCGGGTTGGCAGACGATCCTTCGGGTCGGCGGACGAACCCATACGGGTCGGTGGACGAACCCTCCAGGGGTCGGATGACCGACTCGCTAGTTGGAAGAGCGAGAGGTCGTCCAGGCCGCTCAATGGGGTTCGTCTTTGCATGAGGTCACGAGGTCGGCTGGACGAGTGTCTTGGCTAGTTTTAAGAGAGTGAGGAGAGGGGTTTGATTCGGATTTCGATCCGAGCGCCGAGCCCGCATTGAGAGGTGGGGCAGCCAGGCTTGGGGAGTTGGAGGACGAGACCTGAAGGCTCGGCGGACGAGACCAAGAGGATCGGCGGACGACTGCCTCGCTGGTTGGAAGAGCGGGGGGCCGTCTAGGCCGTTTTGTTGGGACGGCGTCCGAGGTCTTGTGGTCGGTCATCCGAGCGTCTGGCCAGTTCGGAGAGTGGACGGATGAGACTCGAAATCTGATCCGAGCGCCGAGCTCGTACTGGGAAAGGAGGAGGTAGTATGGCTCGAATCTCTATCCGAGCATCGAGCTCGACCTGCGAAAGGAGGCAATGGTGCGGCTCGAATTCTCATCTGAACGCCGAATCCGTATTGAGAGCTGGGGTAGTCTGGCTCGAGTTCAGGGGGTCGGTGGACGAGGCAAATAGGGTCGGCGGACGAGACCAAGAGGGTCGGTGGACGAGACCCATGAGGTCGGTGGACGAGACCAATGGGGTCAACGGACGAGACCTCATAGGGTCGGTGGACGAGACCGAGGGGGTCGGCGGACGAGACCAAGAGCCCCACTTGTTGAAAGAGGTGGCTTGGCTCGAGTTCCCATTCGAACGTCGAGCACCACATGTTGAAGGAGATGTGGCTTGGCTCGAATTCTCATCCGATCGTCGAACCCGTATCGAGAGCCGAGGTAGCCTGGCTTCGAGTTCAGGGGGTCGGCGGACGAGGCAAACAGGTCGGTGGACGAGACCGAGGGGGTCGGCGGACGAGACCAAGAGGGTCGGTGGACGAGACCAATGGGGTCGGTGGACGAGACCGAGGGGGTCGGTGGACGAGACCAAGAGCCCCACTTGTTGAAAGAGGTGGCTTGGCTCGATTTTCCATCCGAACGTCGGGCACCACATGTTGAAGGAGATGTGGCCTAGCTCGAATTCTCATCCGATCGTCGAACCCGTATCGAGAGCCGAGGTAGCCTGGCTTCGAGTTCAGGGGGTCGGCGGACGAGGCAAATAGGTCGGTGGACGAGACCAATGGGGTCGGCGGACGAGACCACTGGGGTCGGTGGACGAGACCGAGGGGGTCGGTGGACGAGACCAAGAGCCCCACCTGTTGAGGTGGCTTGGCTCGAGTTCCCATCCGAGCGTCGAGCCCCACATGTTGAAGTAGATGTGTCTTGGCTCGAATTCTCATCCGAGCGTCGAGCCCCACCCCTTGAAGGAGAAGGTAGCTTGGCTCGAGTTCCCATCCGAGCGTCGAGCCCTACCCCTTGAAGGAGAAGGTAGCTTGGCTCGAGCTTTCATCCGAGCGTCGAGCCCTACCGGTTGAAGGAGAAGGTAGCTTGGCTCGAGTTTCCATCCGAACGTCGAGCCCACCCTGTGAGAGGGAAAGTAGCTTGGCTCGTGCTTCCATCCGAGCGTCGAGCCCCACCCCTTGAAGAGGAAGGTAGCTTGGCTCGAGTTTCCATCCGAACGTCGAGCCCACCCTGTGAGAGGGAAGTAGTTTGGCTCGAGCTTCCATCCGAGTGTCGAGCCCCACCCCTTGAAGGGGAAGGTAGCTTGGCTCGAGCTTCCATCCGAGCGTCGAGCCCTACCTGTTGAAGGAGAAGGTAGCTTGGCTCGAGTTTCCATCCGAACGTCGAGCCCACCCTGTGAGAGGGAAAGTAGTTTGGCTCGAGGTTCCATCCGAGCGTCGAGCCCTACCTGTTGAAGGAGAAGGTAGCTTGGCTCGAGTTTCCATCCGAACGTCGAGCCCACCCTGTGAGAGGGAAAGTAGCTTGGCTCGAGCTTCCATCCGAGCGTCGAGCCCCACCCCTTGAAGCGGAAGGTAGCTTGGCTCGAGTTTCCATCCGAACGTCGAGCCCACCCTGTGAGAGGGAAGTAGTTTGGCCCGAGCTTCCATCCGAGCGTCGAGCCCCACCCCTTGAAGGGGAAGGTAGCTTGGCTCGAGCTTCCATCCGAGCGTCGAGCCCTACCTGTTGAAGGAGAAGGTAGCTTGGCTCGAGTTTCCATCCGAGCGTCGAGCCCCACCCCTTGAAGTGGAAGGTAGCTTGGCTCGAGTTTCCATCCGAACGTCGAGCCCACCCTGTGAGAGGGAAGTAGTTTGGCTCGAGGTTCCATCCGAGCGTCGAGCCCTACCTGTTGAAGGAGAAGGTAGCTTGGCTCGAGTTTCCATCCGAACGTCGAGCCCACCCTGTGAGAGGGAAAGTAGTTTGGCTCGAGGTTCCATCCGAGCGTCGAGCCCTACCTGTTGAAGGAGAAGGTAGCTTGGCTCGAGTTTCCATCCGAACGTCGAGCCCACCCTGTGAGAGGGAAAGTAGCTTGGCTCGAGCTTCCATCCGAGCGTCGAGCCCCACCCCTTGAAGCGGAAGGTAGCTTGGCTCGAGTTTCCATCCGAACGTCGAGCCCACCCTGTGAGAGGGAAGTAGCTTGGCTCGAGCTTCCATCCGAGCGTCGAGCCCCACCCCTTGAAGGGGAAGGTAGCTTGGCTCGAGCTTCCATCCGAGCGTCGAGCCCTACCTGTTGAAGGAGAAGGTAGCTTGGCTCGAGTTTCCATCCGAACGTCGAGCCCACCCTGTGAGAGGGAAAGTAGTTTGGCTCGAGGTTCCATCCGAGCGTCGAGCCCTACCTGTTGAAGGAGAAGGTAGCTTGGCTCGAGTTTCCATCCGAACGTCGAGCCCACCCTGTGAGAGGGAAAGTAGCTTGGCTCGAGCTTCCATCCGAGCGTCGAGCCCCACCCCTTGAAGCGGAAGGTAGCTTGGCTCGAGTTTCCATCCGAACGTCGAGCCCACCCTGTGAGAGGGAAGTAGCTTGGCTCGAGCTTCCATCCGAGCGTCGAGCCCCACCCCTTGAAGCGGAAGGTAGCTTGGCTCGAGTTTCCATCCGAACGTCGAGCCCACCCTGTGAGAGGGAAAGTAGCTTGGCTCGAGCTTCCATCCGAGCGTCGAGCCCACCCTGTGAGAGGGAAAGTAGCTTGGCTCGAGCTTCCATCCGAGCGTCGAGCTCCACCCCTTGAAGCGGAAGGTAGCTTGGCTCGAGTTTCCATCCGAACGTCGAGCCCACCCTGTGAGAGGGAAGTAGTTTGGCCCGAGCTTCCATCCGAGCGTCGAGCCCTACCTGTTGAAGGAGAAGGTAGCTTGGCTCGAGTTTCCATCCGAACGTCGAGCCCACCCTGTGAGAGGGAAAGTAGTTTGGCTCGAGGTTCCATCCGAGCGTCGAGCCCTACCTGTTGAAGGAGAAGGTAGCTTGGCTCGAGTTTCCATCCGAACGTCGAGCCCACCCTGTGAGAGGGAAAGTAGCTTGGCTCGAGCTTCCATCCGAGCGTCGAGCCCCACCCCTTGAAGCGAAAGGTAGCTTGGCTCGAGTTTCCATCCGAACGTCGAGCCCACCCTGTGAGAGGGAAGTAGCTTGGCTCGAGCTTCCATCCGAGCGTCGAGCCCCACCCCTTGAAGCGGAAGGTAGCTTGGCTCGAGTTTCCATCCGAACGTCGAGCCCACCCTGTGAGAGGGAAAGTAGCTTGGCTCGAGCTTCCATCCGAGCGTCGAGCCCCACCCCTTGAAGCGGAAGGTAGCTTGGCTCGAGTTTCCATCCGAACGTCGAGCCCACCCTGTGAGAGGGAAAGTAGTTTGGCTCGAGGTTCCATCCGAGCGTCGAGCCCTACCTGTTGAAGGAGAAGGTAGCTTGGCTCGAGTTTCCATCCGAACGTCGAGCCCACCCTGTGAGAGGGAAAGTAGCTTGGCTCGAGCTTCCATCCGAGCGTCGAGCCCCACCCCTTGAAGCGGAAGGTAGCTTGGCTCGAGTTTCCATCCGAACGTCGAGCCCCACCCCTTGAAGGAGAAGTAGCTTGGCTCGAGCTTCCATCCGAGCGTCGAGCCCCACCCCTTGAAGGAGAAGTTAGCTTGGCCAGACTTCGCACTAGACTCCCTCCCGAGATCTCTGACTGGCCGCAACTTCACACTTTATGCTAGGAGGTTATTCCTGCCGGGCAAGTAGGGAGGGGCAGCATTGGAATTTCACCCTTTCTGCTGACGTGATGGCGCAAATTTCAACGTTTGTTTTAGCCGCTTGATCTTGTCAGATTAGATCTAACGGCTAGATGCTCATTTGCGGAAATCGAGGAGTCGCTGTCTATTTATAAAACCTCCACCCCCCCTCATTTCTTTTCACTTTATCGTTTCATAATCCCCAATTTTTCCAGTTTTTAGCGCAGGCATTTCGATCGCTGTTGGCGGATTCTTTGCAGAGAAGCGTAACTTCCAAAGAATCAGGTTAGTAATTCTCCTTTTTTCTGAATGTCGCGTACTCAGTCTGGTTCCGAGGCTACAACGTCTGGTCACTCGGAGATGGAGTCAGATTTGGAAACGTCGTCATCTCTGGGCAAGTACCAGGTTAAAGAGGAGGTTTTCTCCGAACATGGCTCCGAGCGCGACAGTGACGTAGCTCTAATCGTGCAACCGTTGAGTGTTCGGAGGCCCGGAAAGGAGCCGATGGTAGAGGGTGGTGCGGACGAGGATAGTGATGATGAGGAGGAGGAGTCGAACGAGGGGTCGGACGAGGAGTCGGGTGCTGGTGATGAAGAGGATGAAGGAGAGCAGGGCGAGGGAGGTCATCCGAGCGAGGGACGGGTGCCGAGCCCCCACAACGGTGAGAAAGACAATGGCAGGCGTAGCGTAGTCCCGCCGCCGAGCGCTTAGGTCGTGGAGCCCCCGGAGGGGACCCCCGCCCTGCTTGGGGTCGGAGCCGAGCTCCTGCACATGCTCTCTTGGAAAAGCGATTCGAGCCGAGTCCGACGCTTGTGAGAGAAGCGTGTTTGGGCTCGCGATTTCATCCGAGCGACGAGCCCCACGCTTGTAAGAGAAGCGTGTTTGGGCTCGCGATTTCATCCGAGCGACGAGCCCCACGCTTGTAAGAGAAGCGTGTTTGGGCTCGCGATTTCATCCGAGCGACGAGCCCCACGCTTGTAAGAGAAGCGTGTTTGGGCTCGCGATTTCATCCGAGCGACGAGCCCCACGCTTGTAAGAGAAGCGTGTTTGGGCTCGCGATTTCATCCGAGCGACGAGCCCCACGCTTGTAAGAGAAGCGTGTTTGGGCTCGCGATTTCATCCGAGCGACGAGTTTTGTGAGGGGTCCTTCATCTGTTTATAAGAATTGGAGTCATAAGCTTGTTTCTAGGAAAGCTGGTGTTTACAATATACGCTTGTTACAGACAAGTCTAGGCACGACGTGCCGTTTACAGGACTTTACAAAAGACAAGGCCCAACGTGCCGTTTTTAGAGTTACGTTTTACATGGAGGCTATTCTCCTAAGAACTTGATCAAGTGTTCCGCATTCCAGGGCCTCTTGACAGGCTTGCCGTCGGTGTCGGTCAGGCGATAGGTACCCGGTCGTACGACCTCTGAAACCTTATAAGGGCCCTCCCAGTTTGGTGCCAACTTCCTTTTCTGGCCGGGATTGGAAACTGCCAGTTTCCGGAGGACAAGATCTCCGAGAGTAATGTTTGTTGGGCGCACCTTCTTGTTATAGAACCTCTCGATCCTTTGCTGGTAGATGTTCCTTTTGATGGACGACTTCTCCCTGACCTCGTCAATGAGGTCCAGGTCTGCTCGCAGTTGCATGGAGTTGCTTGCTTCGTCATAAGCCATAATTCGGGGAGAGGGGATACCTATTTCCAAGGGAATGACGGCCTCAGTACCGTACGTTAAGTTGAAGGGTGACTCCCCTGTCGGGATTCTTTTTGTTGTTCGATGGGCCCACAGAACGCTCGGGAGCTCGTCGACCCATAGCCCCTTGGAGGAATTATCGAGTCGCTTCTTGAGTCCATCGAGGATCTGACGGTTCGCGTTCTCTGCCTGTCCGTTGGATTGGGGATGGCATACCGAAGAGAAGCGCTGCTGGATATCGAGGTCTTCGCAGAACTCGCGGAAATGCTTGCCTGCAAACTGGGTCCCGTTATCCGTGACGAGCACTTGGGGGATCCCGAACCGACAGATAATGTGCTTCCAGAAGAATTGTTGAGTCTGCTGCTCGGTGATCGTAACTAGTGGCTCCGCCTCGATCCATTTGGTGAAGTAGTCGATGGCAACTATAAGGAACTTTCGTTGCCCCGTCGCCTTGGGAAAAGGGCCTACCAGATCCATCCCCCACATTGCAAAGGGGGTTGGACTGGCAATGGATCGTAGGTTTGCTTGGGGAACCCTCTTGATGGGGGAGAATCTTTGACAGGGGCCACATTTCTTGACGAGATTTAGAGCGTCCTGCAGCATGGTGGGCCAGTAGTACCCGTGGTTCAAAGCCTTTCGTGCGAGCGAACGGCTTCCCATGTGACACCCGCCGATCCCCTCGTGTAATTCTTTGAGAGCATATTCGGCTTCACCGGGAGTGAGGCAGCGGAGATAAGGCCGTCCATCCGAGGTTGTGTAGGACCTTTTGAAGAGTGTTGAGTCGATCATTGCGAACCTTTCCGCTCGGGCCCAGACCCTTCTTGCTTCGGCTCGGTCTTCCGGGAGTTCTCCCTTGACGAGAAATCGTCTAATTGGAGTTGTCCAGTCTTCGGGGGGCTCTCCATCTTCGAGGCTCAGGACCTCCGGAATGTCGATACTGGGTTTTAGCATGACCTCGATCAGGACCGTGCGGTCGAGACCTTCGAAGGAAGAGGATGCCAATTTTGACAGAGCGTCAGCCTGGACGTTCTGCTCCCGAGGGATCCTCAAAACAGCCGACTCGTCGAAGGACGAGAGTAGGCGTTGAACTACAGCTCGGTAACGAACCATACGATCGTCTCGGGCCTCGTACTCCCCGGTGATCTGGTTGACCACGAGCTGGGAGTCGCTGAAAGCCCTGATCTGTTTGGCACCGGCTTGATGAGCCAGGGTGAGCCCAGCGATCATTGCCTCGTATTCGGCCTCGTTGTTAGAGGCCGGGAAGTTGAGGCGGAGGCAATACTGCAGAAGAAAACCGTCTGGGCCTCGGAGGATGATGCCTGCTCCGCTGCCTGCCTCGCAGGAGGAACCATCGACGTAAACTTCCCACGTCTGGTCGTTCTCCGTGTTTGCAGGGTGCTCGGAGATAGTGCACTCCGTAATGAACTCTGCGAGCGCCTGCCCCTTGATTGCTGTTCTGGGCTGATAGCCAATGTCATATTGGCTGAGCTCAATCGACCATTTCACGAGTCGACCCGAGCTTTCTGGTTTGTAGAGTACCGCCTTCAGGGGTTGGTCCGTCAGCACTTGGACAGAATGAGATTGAAAATACGGACGGAGCTTTCGCGAGGCCATGATCAGGGCGAACGCTACTTTCTCCATCCGAGAGTACCTGGTCTCGGCATCGAGCAGGACCTTGCTGACGTAGTACACAGGCTTCTGTGATCCCTCTTCCTCCCGAACGAGAACGGCGCTGAGCACCTTCTCCGAGGCTGATAGGTAGAGCCAGAGTGGCTCTCCTGGTTCGGGCTTGCTGAGAAGAAGGGGGTTCGCGAGGTATTCCTTTAACTGGGCGAAGGCCTCTTGCTGCTGTACTCCCCACTCGAACCCGTCGGTGCCTCGCAAGGCTTTGAAGAAGGGAAGAGACTTCTCTCCGGACTTAGAGAGGAAACGGCCGATGGCCGCCAGTCTCCCCGTCAGCCGTTGGACTTCTTTGATGTTCCTCGGAGGGGCCATGTCCAGGATTGCTTGGATCTTTTCGGGGTTCGCTTCGATTCCCCTTTGGCTGATAATGAACCCGAGAAACTTTCCCGCGGAGACGCCGAAGGCGCATTTGCTCGGGTTAAGCCTCATGTTATGTGTCCGAAGTACCCCAAAGGCCTCCTCCAGATCGGAGACGTGATCCTCTCCCCGCCGGCTCTTGACGAGTGTGTCATCCACATACACTTCTATATTGCGCCCGATCTGTTCCTTGAAGACCCTGTTGACGAGCCTCTGGTATGTGGCCCCGGCGTTCTTCAGCCCGAAGGGCATGACTCTGTAGCAATAGAGCCCCTGGTCCGTGACGAAGGACGTCTTGGCGATGTCGGGAGGGAACATGCGGATCTGGTTGTAGCCTGAAAAAGCGTCCATGAAGGATAGGAGCTCGTGACCCGATGTTGCATCGACGAGAGCATCGATCCTGGGAAGGGGGAATGGGTCCTTCGGGCACGCCTTGTTGAGATCCGTGAAATCAATGCAGATCCTCCAGCTCCCGCTCGCCTTCCTCACCATGACGACGTTTGCCAGCCACTCGGGGTAGCTGACCTCCTGGATGAAGCGCGCGGCAAGGAGTTTATCGACCTCTGCATTAACCGCCTGTTGTCGCTCTGGCGCGAACTTGCGTCGCTTCTGTACCACTGGTTTCGAGCCGGGGATCACGCTGAGTTTATGCATGATGAGTTCCTCGGAAATTCCCGGCATGTCAGAGGGCTTCCAGGCAAACAGGTCGACATTGCGCCGGATGCAGGCGATGAGGTCGGACTTGAGGCGAGGTGCGAGGGAGCGGCTTATTCGAAATTGTTTCGATGAATCCTCTGCCTCGAAGGAGACATCCTCCAGCTCGTCTGCCGACACTGGCTCTGGCTGGGTCCTTTGGGGCTGCATTTCCACGGCGTCGAGGGGAAGCACTCCGCTTCCTATTGCTGTCATATAACAGGAGCGAGCGGCTTCTTGATTCCCTCGGACCACTCCTACACCGGTACTGGTAGGGAACTTCATCTTCTGGTGGTAGGCCGAGGGAACAGCCTGGAGGGAGCATAGGCCCGGTCGGCCGAGTATGGCATTATAGGCTGCCTTGATGTTGACAACCATGAAGTCCATCGACTCGGTTCTCCGATTCGGGGCCGTGCCCGCCGTGACATCCAGTGTGACGATCCCCTCGATTGTCACCGGCACTCCAGAAAATCCGTGCAGGGTGTATCCGGCCGGCTTCAGTCTGCTTCGGGGGAGCTTTAGGTTCTCGAAAGCATCGAGGAACAGAATGTTGACCGAGCTCCCGTTGTCTACCAGGATCCGCCGAGCATCAAAGTTTGCCATGCTGAGATTGATTACGAGAGCGTCGCAGTGTGGGAGCCGAACCCCCTCCAGGTCGTCACCCGAGAAGGAGACGGGGAGTGGTTGGATTTGAGGAGTGAGAGGCCCTTGGACGGCGTTAACGTCCCGGATGAACACCTTACGGGAGGTGTTAGAATCCCCTCCCATGGGCCCTCCGTGGACGCAGTGCAGTATGGGTTGGTCGTCCGGTTCTTCCAGCTCCTGCTCTTGCCTGGGGAGTTGTAGGGGAGCTCGAGGAGGAGGTGAGGTTCTCCTGTTCCTCGTGTCCCTTTGCGGCCGAGCGTCATCTCTCTTATACTCCCGGAGGTATCCTCGCTGGATCAGTGCCTCGATTTCATCTTTCAGGACACGGCAGTGATCTGTGTCGTGCCCGTTGTCTCGGTGGAAGCGGCAGTAGAACCGCTGATCCCTTTTCTTGCTAGTGTTGTTGGACGGTCGAGGGGGGTACTGAACGAGGTCTCTGTCCTCGATCGCCAGGAGTATGGAGGACACATTTTGTGTAAGTGGGGTATATCTTTCGAAGCGAGGAACCGGTGGTACCTTCTTCATGGTGCCCCCTTCCCTTGGAGCCTTTTTTGGGGGCTCGACTTCCTCGGCCTTCCGCTTCCCTTTCCCGAGTGCTTCTTTGGATTCGTCGGGGTTTAGGGCTTCCTCTGCCCTGATGTACTTCTCGACTCGGTTGAGGAGGTCGGGAAAATCGATCGGGGGTTTCTTTGCCAGAGAAGCTTTCAGCTGTCCATGACGGACGTTGTGCCGAAATGCCGCGGAGGCGACGCCCGGATCGAGAGAGGAGACCGACCTTGCTTCCGTCGTGAATCTCCGGACAAACGCCCTAAGTGATTCCCCCCCTTCCTGCCTGAGCCCCAGTAAGGAGGCGCTCGTTCTTTCAGCCTTCCGGCTAGTTACAAAATGGGCGAGGAAATTGCCTTCCAGTTGATCAAAGGAGTAAATGGAGCCGGGGGCGAGTTTTGAGAACCACTCACGAGCCGGACCCCGAAGGGTGGCAGGAAAAACCCGACACAGCAGAGGATCCGATGCGCTGTGAATCATCATGAGGGTTTTGAAACCCTCCATGTGATCAGCAGGATCCCCTTCGCCGTTATATGTCTCGAACTGTGGGGGTCGGAAGTTCCGAGGAATTTCTGCTTGGATAATGAGGGCGGAAAAGGGGGGTCGGACAGGTTTGTACCCCTGACCGGCTCCGACACCGTCGCCCATATGATCGATTCGGTCCTCCATTTCTTGGAGGCGCCTCAGGAGCATGCCTTCGGCTTCGGGCTGGATTGTTGAGGAGCGCGAGACGCTGGCCTCAGCGTCTAACCTGGTTTGGGAACGGCGTGCTTCCTCCCTGGGGGCCCGTTGGAGAGCCCCAAGGATCTCCCTTCGGAAATCCTGAAACTCCTGCTGAGTAACAGGAGCTCCTTCAGCTCGGGCCGGTTGGACCAGAGGTTGCCTCCCGACTCGGCTGAGTGCTGGCCTTCGTTCTTCCGGCGGTGGCCTAGGACGGTTCGGGGCCGAGTTGGAAGCGGCCCTTTCCCTACTACGGTCAGCGTGCCGACTGGAGATTATCCCTCGAAGGTCAGGTTGGATTGGAGGAGTGGGGGCCCGCTGGGATCCCTGACGGGAGGCCCTATGCTTTGATGTGCGCGGCCCGGCGTTGGTATTTGATGGGAGTGTGTCTCGTCGGTTGACGGAGGACGCAGCCCCCTTGCCTTTGGAGGCCATGGGAGTTCGGCAATCGAGGTACCTCGGCCGTAGGACTCGGTCGGCTTCCGAAGTAGCTTTTCCCACAGACGGCGCCAACCTGATGCGGTTTGTTTCTGGGAGACGTGTGGATGCACCAGGTGTGAGTTCTTACTCGATTTGTATTGAAGGAGAAAGCTTCTTCAGAGGCGACCCTCGGCTGGCCGAGCGATACCTGCGACAGGCTGGAGTGAGGTGGATGTCTGGGCTCGGATCAGGTGGCTCGGATCCGAGGTCTGGTGTACCTGCAGACGGTCTCGAAACACCGGGGTTGGTCCCGGTGGCAGACCCTCCGACGATCTAGTCAGTTACTTTGAGAAAAGAGCAACAGTAACTAGGGTTTAGGGGAGAAAAGATTGATTACCTCTTTAAGAAAGGAGAGGGCCTGGTATTTATAGGAGTTTCCAATCGGGTCTAGACCCGTTTGGGGCTGGGCCGGACCCGGTTACCCGATTGGCTGAAGCGGTGGAAAGTCGGGCGGTATAGGGCTGACGTGGCAGGCGCCGGAGTGGTTTCCGGGCTGACGTGGCAGATCTCCGGGCGGTTTTCCGGTGCTGACGTGGCTGATCTGGAGGATCGGGAAGGACGCGTATCCTGAGGAGATCTGGTGGCTCAGGGTGAGCCACGCTTTATTCCTGACCCATATCAATTTGATTCATTGATTGTTGTAGACTTGTAGAGTTGTAGTACTGGTCTTGTAGAAGAGTAGAAACAACATAACTCTAGAAGCTAGGGTTTCGAATTGATTGATTGTTGTGAGTTTCAATTCGTTTCGAATTAATGTTCTACTTCATGATTAATATTTTTAGGGCCTAATTTGGTGGATTAGGCCTTAATTAGATAGATTAGTGGTTTTGTAAGTTGAACTTTTTTTTACCTATATATATCAGTCTTTTTCAAAATTGTAGTGAATTTTTTTTTATAATAGGGACCCCATTTCAGGAGTTCACCTCGGTTGCCCTATAATACGGTCCCAATGAGTTCAGGGCTGGCCTTAAGTGTACCCATCCTGGTACTATTTACCCATCTATAAACGGTTGCCCTATACTTGCATCTCTTTTTTCCCTCTTTCGAATTGGGGGAATCTTCTCCACATGTATAATGATAGTGGGCATCGGAATGAGGTTCTCTATGTTTTCGGGAAGAATGTTGGTTTTCGGTGTTTTGGGTTTCAGTTTCTTGAACAATGATTTCATCGAATTGTGTTTGTGGATTAGCGGATTGGGAAAACTCGGGAACGCTATCTTCTTCTCTAATACTATCGGTATCTAATTATAGAATATAAGCAGTATGGGATGTGGATTCTTGTGCACTTTTTTGGCTACTTCTACATGAACGTGATGATGTAATTTTATTGTACGAAAAATATATAATTGATATTTAAAAATTATATAAAAAATAAACATGCAAACAGTTTTACAACTAACAAATATTGTACAATAAAATTGATACCGTAATTGAAGAATTGCAAAAGAAAATTAAGAAGAGAATGCTTCTTGTTGAACGTTTCTTCACTTATCTTCTTCAAAAAATTGCAAGAGTAGTAGCTTGAGAGTGAGAGAGTTGAAAATGCTTCTTGTTGAGTGTTTCTTCACTTCTTTTCTTTAAAACATTGCAAGAGTAGCTCGAGTGCTGAGAGAGTTGAACTTGATTTGGAAATTGTTGGGAACTTGAGAGAATTGTTTGGAAAGAATTGAGAGAGTTGAGAGAATTGTTTGGAGATTTTTGAGTGAAGAAAATGTTATGGAATGGGTGGGTATTTATAGATTTTCGTATGGGAGTAAAAAGGTAATTATATAAACCTATTAAAAAAACAAAAGGCGGCTATAATCTCAACGGTCGCCCTAGGCCGGCCGACCCGGACCAAACCTTAGCTGTCCGATTCGAGACCCGCCTGGCCCGGGCCGATTCGGTTTTTTTGAGAAACCTATGACCCGGGCCGACCCGCCTATTTTAGGCGGGCTGACCCGGGCAAGTCCAGGCTGGCCGCGGGCTAGACCGGCCCGGTTGTCACCCCTACTTATAGAGAAATAGAAGTCAAGTGGTTGTAATAGGAAACTTGCCCTCAATACTGAGAACTCATTGTACGGGGTTGAGTATAGTGGAACATCTGCAACACAGAATTGCTGGAGGTAACGGGTTGTGGAGTAGATCAGGGTGCCGAACCACTTATAATTTTTTGTCTTGTATTTTTGCTCGGTTTACTTTCTCTGACTCTATCTATTTATTTTGTACATAAATTTTTAAGTTTTTAATTTCGGCACATTCACTCTATTCACCTTCCCCCACCCACCACAACCGCCACTGGTGATTTACAATTCCTTCCTGCATCTGAAACATGACTTCATTGATCGGTTTCTATGTTGATGATGATAACAATCTTACAGTTCCTCTCTCCATCAAACAGAAGTTTTACCATGCTACCTAAAATCCAATTTCTCTGTGTGAGTGAGAACTATATAAGTGGTGAGCTCCCGTCCACTTTGGCACATTGCCTGGATCTCCCACATCTTGCACTATCTAAAAATCAGTTCAGTGAAAGCATACCGGTTGAGATTGGCAGCTTGCCTCATCTCATTCATTTGTATCTTGGAGAAAACCAACTAAATGGAACAATTCCAACATCATTAGGCAACCTCACAAAGCTTAATAAATTAGATTTAAGTTACAACAATCTAACAGGAGTAATTCCAAAGGAATTAGGGAATATATCAAACCTTCAATATCTAGGACTACAAGCAAATTATCTGGGTAATTCAATACCTACGGCCTCGCTGAATGCTTCATCGCTACAAATTTTGTATCTTGACCAAAACAAGTTCACTGGAACAGAGCCAATTGGGATAGCTAAGGCACTTCCTCCATTAATTCAACTTAATGTGCGAACTAATCAACTAACCTGTGGTCTAGAATTCCTCTCATCTCTTTCCAATTGCAAAAGTCTCATCCACCTGAATATAAATGAAAACAACCTACAAGGTGCTCTTCCAGATTCTGTTGGGAATCGCACAAAAACTTTGCAACAGTAATTTGCTTACAAAAATCATATAAAGGGAAACATTTCTATTAGTTTATTCAATTTAACTGGCCTTTTAGTTCCATCTCTATATGAAAATGAGCTGGAGTGGCCTATTCCATCTACAATGGCAAGGTTAAAGGCTCTGCAGGTATTGAACTTATCATACAACAAGATACGCGGTTCAATTCCTTATAAGCTTGGCCTAATAACCAGCTTGACCACCCTATATCTCAAAGACAACTCATTTTCAGGATCATTACCAGTTTCATTGGCTAGTATCAGCATGCCACAATACTTGAATGTAGGAAACAATATACTGTCATGCCCTTCGAAGCCTCCTTGAATTAAGAGGGGGTGTATTGGATTGGAATTTGAAATTTTTTTAAAAGAATGTGAAAATCCTAGTGTATTTAAATAAGATTTTAATGGAGTTTATAAAAGTCACAGAGTATATTCAATTGAGACTTTAAATGATTCTATTCAATTTTTGGTGTAATCAATTGAGATTTTAAATGACCCCATTCAATTCTCGGTGTATTCAAAAAGCTATTGATTTTGGTAGAATTGAGAATTTGGAGGATTTAGATGAAATATAGGGTTTGAAGTATAAATACCAAAAGTCTCACATCCTCTGTAGAAAAGGCATTTGTGATTCTCTCTAGACGTTATTCCTTCCTCACATTTGTAACCATCCCGTATTGATTGTCAGTATTTGTGCAAAAATGGAGAAGAAGGGGAAGCAACTAACAAAAGAAAGACGTCAGAATCGCCTCCAAGAAATCTCCCTCCTCAGGCAACAACCCATCCCTCCTCATCAAAGGTACCATCTTTATCACAAACCCTCATCTTCTTCAACCCACTAACTGCCTCTTCTTTTTCTTCGATTCCAAAACCAGATGGTGGTCACCGGAAACAGTGGCAGTAGTGACCGGCATCAGCCGGGGAATCGGGTACGAGATCGCTCGACAGCTGTCTGTTCACGGCATCTTCGTCGTGATCGCGGCGAGGGATGCAGGGTTATGCGTACAAGCAGTGGAAGGATGGGATAAATAATGTGGACTGTCATGAACTTGATATTTCGGATGCTGAGTCGGTGGATTCTTTTGCGAAATGATTGTTCGTAAATTTGGAGGGGTTGACATTTTTGTGCAGTTTAAGTAATTGACCAAAAATAACAACTATAATGTGATCAATATATTGCTTACTGTAATCATTGTTTTTTTTTTTTTTTTTTTTTTTTTTTTTTTTTTTTTTTTTTTTTTGCTGCTTAGCTTGTGAATTTCAGACCTGTGATATGGGTTTTCAGTATTTTCATCAACCCGCATCCATATATAGTTTTTCGATAAATTTTGTCAAAGAAAGCTTGTTTAGTATATAAGTAATTAGATGAACAATATGTTGTTTAGTATAATCATATTTGAGCTTAATTGTGCAAAATTTGTACCTGTGATACGGGGTGTCAATCTTTTTTTGCAGGAAATCGATAGAGCTCTAAAGAGTTGAGAGCTCCGGCCAACAAAGTAAAAAATTAATAAACAGTGTCATTACAAGCATGAAGAGTAGAAAGTGAATCTGGAGAAGTTAGCTTGTTTGTCATCCTCTGTATAAACCAATTCTTGGAGATTGTGTATAAGGGAAAGACTGATATTTAGCTGGTTAATGTAGGTTTGGTTACACTGTTGGATTGATTAAATTGGATTATGAGTTAGTAGTATGAGGAGTGAGGACTGCTTTAAGATGGAGAGAAAGAAACCTTTTTCCTGTCTTAGACAAATAATTGTTGTTATGGGAAGGGAGTATGATTACAGGATTGTAGCCAGGGATGGTTAGAATTAGGTGAAAGTTTATGAGTTAGATATTTGAGTTGTAGTAAAAATTTTAGGAGAGAGGCTATCGATGGATGAAAATTTCAACATGCTCGTCAAATTTGGGAACTCGTATGAAGGGAAGGACTTAAGTGACTGTTTTATACGGGGTGAAGTAGGCTTGCATAGCTTGAGATATTTCTTCAGTTTGGTGCTAGGTATGCTAGAGAGATATCTTCTTTCTTATGCTAATTTTGCTACAGAGAGATCATATATTAAAGAATTGGGCTGGTACAATATATCAGAAACCCTCAACACATTTCTCAACTTTCGATGCTAGATACGTGAGAAAGCGAATCAGTGGAGAGCTAGTATAGCATCAGATATGTGAACAAATGCAATGGCTGATGGGAGTCAAAGATGAGCAAAGAGATTACCGAACATCAGTTCAAATGTTACTAAGTGACTATATATGCTTTTACATTACTAGATTTGATTTTTCTTTTGATACATTTATGATTTCAGTTGATAATGAACATATTTGGTTTTCAACAGTTAATAGGTTATCCATGTTATGTTTTATATCAATGACTGGCGAGGTGCCTTGATATTTATTCGCACTACTCTTATCAGAATGACAATATTGTGTAGGAAATGAACTAATTATAAAGTCTATGAAAGTTCAATTGTCATCGAATTCCTTCGAATTTCATCAAATCATAATAAGAATTTCATCAAACTATTTTAAAATCCTTATAAATCCAAGTCAAAGTTTTAGGTGAATTCCCCATAAATCCCTTAAATACTGAGATTCTCAATTCTTTTAAAATTTTTTGAAATCTCCATCCAATACACCCCTGTAAAACTATCCGGAAATACTCTTAATGGCCCACTTCCTCCACAAATGGAAAACATGAAATCCCCAGTATACTTGGATTTATCTATAAATCTGCTATCAGGAAATATCAAAGTGCTTTTGCTGACCTCCAGCTGGTTCAATATCTAGATCTATCAAGAATGAGCTGGAAGGGCCTCTTCCATCTACACTAACAAGGTCAAAGGCTCTTCAAGTACTCAGCCGACGATTTAATAAGATAAGCGGATTGTTAGATATTATATTATGTTAGATATTATATTACTTAGTTTTGTCTCATATCGAAATATGTATTAGTTTAATCTTTGCTTCTCTCCTATATAGGCGACATTGTACTTAGTTATAATCAACCAAATAATATCAATTCATATTTTCCTTCAATCTCTCTTGTTATATTAACATGGTATCAGAGCTCTAATCTCAAACCATAATCCATAATCTCCATTCTGTGTCTAATTCTAAATCCCTAATCAAATTCCCATCCCTACTCCCTAACCCTAATCACAAACCTATATCAACCTCATCACCCATCCCCGGCCTCCATCTGCAACAGCAACAGCGTCGCCAATAGCAGCAGCAGGAGCGGCGTCAACAGTAACAGTGAGCACAAAAGTCTCTCCCGACGACCTCCTTGCCCTCTCGTCGCCGGCTCCAACTCCCCGACCTCCCTATACTTCCAGACCTCCCCTCTACTTCCCGACCTCTACTTCCCGACCTCCCCAACTCCCCAAACTCCCCAACTCGCCACCACTCTCACCCTTCCCCACTGTCTTCCTGAAACCCTAACCTTATATACATCTACCCAAAACCCTAATACCCATCCCGAACCCGGCCCAACCCGAATCAATATATCCGACCTGCTTTATGCCTAATAAATAAATAAATTCCAAAACCCGATCCAAACCCAACCCGATCAAACCCAAATTCGAAACCCGAAAACCAAAAATAAAATAAAATAATATTGCAGGTACTAATGCTTCTTCATGGAATCTCAGTTTCGACAATATCTTCCTGTTTCCACTGACTTCCCAGCTGCAACATCTGTCTCTTCACCTATCCCTTATTCCGGCTTTGACAACAACAACACCTTCCCAATCCAATGATTTTCCCTCATCCCGACGCCAACAACTACAGCACCATCCCGATCCCCATCTAGATCCCTACAGCAGTAACAACGCCGCCATCATCCCGATTCATGCATCCTCCCTTATCTCAGCATCATCCATATCCCTACCTCCTACCTCCTCCCAATGCCAGCAACAGTATCACAATCCCGATCCCCATCCTGATCCCTACAATAGCAGCATCGTCCTCCTCATTTCGATACTGTCACAGCAGCACCAATCTCATTCCTCCTCGCCGTACTCCTTCCCCTACATCTTCTACCATGACTGAATCCAGCTTTGTCATTTCCTGCTGGTTGGGTCAATCTTTAGCATCGCCTAGTTCATCTAGAACTCATTCTGCCAATGATGGCTCCTCTGCCCCTGCATTCTCTGTTACTCCCGGTATGAATTCTCTCTGGATTATAGATCATTGTGCATCACATCATCTTACTAGTAATTATACACTGCTTACCACCAGCACTGTACTCCCATCTCACTCTCCATCACTTCATACAACCGATGGCTCACTACTTCTCACTACACACTTAGGATCTACTAGTTCTCCCACTCTCACATTGCCTTATGTTCTTTATGCTCCACATTTTTCCACGAACCTTATTTTCATTAGTGCTCTGTGCGATAGTGGCCTTGCTGTTACCTTCGATTCTTTAAGTTGCTCTATTAAAGATCCACACACTGGCCAGGAGTTTGGGCGAGCTAGTCGACATGATCGTCTATATCATCTAGATTTTCTACATGTGCATAGATCTCATCCTAGTTTTGTTGATGTTGTACTCTGATGCGCATAGATGTCATCCTACATGTGCATAGATCTGTACCTACATCCTTCTACGCCACCGGTATGAGATTCCTAACATTTACAAGGCCTTTACGACCATGATTCACACTCATTTTGGTGTGCACATCAAGATTTTCGCTCAGACGGTGCTTGTGAGTACATTTTCACTACTATGCAATCGATTATATAGTCTCACAGCACCATTTTTCAGCATTCATGCACTTATACACATGAACAGAATGGTGTAGCTGAACGCAAGTATCGTCACACTCATGAGACGACTCACGCTCTTTTACTCTCTGTCTTTGTTCCCCATCTTTTCTGGGCTGCAGCTGTCATGACTTCTATCAGCCTCATTAACATCACTCCCTCTTCGACCATATCCGGTACAACGCCTCATGAGACTCTTCATCACTCTCCACTGGAGTACAGTATGATTTGTACCTTTGGGTGCACCTGTTATGTCATTCTCCATCCCACTGAGAGCACGAAGCTGACCGCCCAGGCCTCTAAGTGAATTCACTTAGATATCAGTTCTGAGCACAAGGGATATCGTTGCTTTGATTCTTTGGTGCGTCGTGTTCGTATCTCCCATCATGTCTCCTTTGTGGAAGACTCTCCTTACTACCTGTCATACTCTGAGGATATTCGTTTTCTCGATTTCCTGGTTTCCTCAACTACCTCACTGGACACCTCTTCATGAATTCCAATCGATCCCACTCATTTGGCTCCTCTCTCATCTCATCTAGACCTTACAACTTATATCCCTCCTACAGAGGCCCCTCCCACACCATCTGCATCACCACAGCCACATGCACCCACACCACTTGCATCCCCACAGCCGTATGCACACACATCGTCTACATCCCCACAGCTGCATGCACCTACACCACCAACCTCCCTTCCACTCCTTACACATCCACCAATAGTTCATCACTCTACTCGTTCCATTTCGGGCATCTCACTATCACGTTATACACCTGATACTATTGGTCCTTCTAACCAGTTTGGCTTTGCCATCCTGACATCTTACTCCCCATAGTTCGATGCATATCTCAACACTATACACTCCACATGTGAGCCCGGAACTTATTAGGAAAGCTATTCAATATCCATAGTGGCGGAAAACTATTACAGAGGAGTTCCATGCATTCAATCAAATTGGCACTTGGGATGTTGTTCCACAACCGGAGGTAGTCAAGTCTATTAGTTGCAAGTGGATCTTCGAGAACAAATATCAAACTGATGACTCCATTGAGCGACACAATGCTCATCTAGTTGCCAGAGATTTTACTCAAGAGCATGGCATTGATTATGATGAGACTTTTGCTCCAGTTGCACAGATGACTATAGTTCGCATTCTTCTTATCGTTGCTGCTAACCGTTAGTGACCGTTATATCATATGGACATGAAGAACGCTTTTCTTCATGGTGGCTTGTTTGAGGTTGATTACATGCAACCTCCTCTTGGCCTCACCACACCTCCTTGTTATGTCTGTCGTCTACGTCGAGTTATTTATGGTCAGAAACAGGCTCCTCAAGCCTGGTTTGAGTGCTTTCGACGTGTCATCACATAGGCAGGTTTCAGTCAGAGCTCACATGATCACTCTATGTTTATGCAGTTATCACCACATGGGAGGGTATTTCTACTATAGTATGTTGATGATATGATTATTATTGGGGATGACTCCGCAGGCATTGCATCCACTCAGAGATACTTTCACTAGCAGTTTTATATAAAGGATCTTGGCAGACTATGTTATTTTCTAGGTTTAGATATTGCTCAGGGCTTTCGGGGGATACTCATTTCTCAGCAGAAATACACATCAAACATTATTTCTGTTGCATGTCTTTCTGACAGTCGATCAGCTGATACTCTCTTAGAGCTTTATGTGAAGCTTCATCCCACAGATGGTTAGCTCCTTCTTGATCCCACTAGAAACAAGCAAATTGTTGGACAGCTTGCCTATTTATGCATGACCCGCCGACCCGATATTGCTCATGCAGTTAGTATTGTTAGCCAGTTTATTTCAGCTCCTCGATCAGTTCAATACAGTGCTCTTCTTCGAATTCACAGATATCTTCGGGGCACTATCACTCACTCATTGTTCTACATCTAGACTTGAGCTTAGTGCATATTTGGTTTCAGATTAGGCATGGGACTTTACTACTAGGTGGTTTACTACATGTTTTTTCTCTTTCTTGGTGATTCGTTGATCTCATGGCGAAGTAAGAAACATGCAGTTGTTGCATGTTCTTCTACATAAGCTGAGTACAGAGCGATGGAAGCTACCACTAGAGAGATTGTTCATATTCAGTGGCTATTATCAGACATGAATGTCACTCTTACATGAGCTACTCATCTTCATTGTGACAACCAGGGTGCCTTTCATATTGCAAGTAACCAGATCTTTCATGAGCGGACGAAGCATATAGAGATTGATTGCCACTATATCCGTGAGCGTTTTGAGGCAGAGACCATTTCATTTTATTCTGTGACATTTTCACAGTTGACTTCTTCACTAAATTGTACACAGTCCAGATATTTCGATACTTGGTAGGACAAACTCACACTGGTAGATTCACCGTGAGTTTGAGATGGGGTGTTAAATATTATATCATGTTAGATATTATATTACTCAGTTTAGTTTGCTTCTCTACTATCTATAGGAGAGATTGTACTCAGTTATAATCAATCCAATAATATCAATTTATATTTTCCTTCAATCTCTTTGTTATCTTAACATGGATCAATTCCTAATGACCTTGGCCTAATGACAAACTTAAACACTCTTTATGTCACTGGCAACACAACTTTAGGATCAATACTAAATTCGTTGGCTAATCTCGGCATGCTACAATTCTTGAAGCTAGGCAACTATGAGCTGTCATCAAATATTCCCCAGAGTTTATAGAGTTCAATCTATCCAAAAGTACTCTACATGGCACACTTCCTACACACACGAGAAACACGAGGTCCCTAGTGGTCTTGGATTTATCTATCAATCAGCTATTAGGTTAATGCCACAAGTGTTGGGTTTATGTTTTGTATACTAGGTTCAATATCTGGACTATCTTAAAAATCATTATACGGTCAAATTCCAACATCTTTTGGGAATTTACTCAGTATCACTTATTTGAACTTGTCACAATTTTCTCTCCGGTGTTATACCAGCCTTAGCCAATCTCTCTTATCTTGAAGGGCTTGACCTATCTTTCAATAGGTTAGAAGGACAGATATCAAATGGCAGAATATTCACAAACATCAGCATTCCAATTCTAATAGGAAACAAAGCACTCTATGGAGCGCCTCAGTTAGGCTTTCCGCCGTGCTCTACAAACATTATTACTAATCATGCAAACAAAAAAGTGCATTTTCCTTAATTTAACCTAGTTGCTACCGCATCAAATGTGGTTCTTCTAACATGTTCTTGTGTTATTTATATATCCTATCAAAGGAGGAAGGTTTTTGTGAGGGATTTCTACCGAAAACCCCCCTTAGGATCTTGTTGAGTTATTTGATGCAATCAACACAAACCACCAAGCACATATGAGATCATACCAAACACACCAAAGCACATACAAATTTGTCCTGGTTGGGGCTTTCGCCTTAATCCGGGGGAGAAGAAACCCAAGATGTTATTCAACTAGAGAAAATACAAGAATATTACAATTCTCACCACGACCCTCTCTCAAGCCTCACCAGCAAGTACTAGTTGTTTATAATTAGAGAAACTCTCAAGCTTCGCCTTCAATGAAGTAATCTAACTCTTAGCTCTCAATGGAGGCCAATAACAACAATATATAGTGATCTAGAGAAAACCTAGTTTGATATCTTGGTACAATAGCCGTTAGATGATCAATAGTCGTACGATCTGACTCGAATAGCGAGTTGGGCTTCTAACGAATCACCAAGACCTGACCCAAATTATCCATCAGCGCCACGCGCGGTCGACCGTACCTCAAGGTCGGTCGATCGTCCCCCTCTCGGGAACTTCTGCAGAGTTGGGCGGTCGACCGCACCCCAAGTACGGTCGACCGCAACTCCATCTGCTGCTATAGTTGCTGACTGTTTCCCTTGCTTCCACCATCTCCGATCGTCTCGATTCTTCCATCGTCTCATTGTCTTCTTATCCAACATAGTATGCAAGACATAAATCCCACAATCTCCACCTTGGATTGCATACTCATGAATCCACAGCTGTGTGATTTAAACCTTCTAGACTCTTTTCATTCTCTTCTTGCAAACAACTCGTTTCGATAGCTTCCTCTGCTAGTTGAATCTATCTCCACCTGTTTTTCTCCCACTATATGCCTCCCTCAAGGGCACACCCCAGTAGATGTAATCATGGAGGTGCCACCCTCCACACGAACTCCGCCTACCTCAAGGCTCTCTCCACCTTCCGACGATATTCAAACGTCACAGTCTCGCTTGGATGATTCTAGTGACGGCATACTAGATGGTACTTTAGGAACAATGTGTTCCGAAACACTTGCGCAAGTTTTTCTGTTCCTCCAAAGCTGGTAGAGGTTGTGCTGAACCTGCTCAATCCCCCTCTCACCCTTTATCACCTCACGATAACTTTCCCAAACTGAACGAACTCCACCTAGATCTGTGTACCTGCAGTCCCGAGCTTGTAGAGTTCTCATGGAAATAAGACTCCGCTTCATCAAAGGAATATACATGCCCTTCTCTAGTGTGTATCCCCTTCCGTCTGTCATCTTTGACTCATTTATTTTCTCACCCCTTACTTCACAAGTCTTGTAACACTTCACAAGTCTTGTAAACCTTCGTTCCCACACAACGACATGAGGCAAACTTGTAAGTAGAAACCATTACTTCACAAATCTTATCAACCTTCATTCCCACACAATGATATGATACAAATTTCCAAGTAAAAACCATCTTTCTCTCGGAGAAAACTTGAGAAGAACTAACTGAATTAAAAGAACGACCGAAAATCACATCTAAAGGACTTGAAACAAAAGCACTGTTTAAGCCATCACCTGATTCAGCGGCATTTGATTTGGCACCCCTCTGACTCAACCGCTTGCAACAGTCTCTCATGTAATGCTCAATTTCTTTGTACCTGTGGCCACGGACCTTACCCCTACATACACTTTTTCTTCCAATCAAAGTACAATCCACCTCCAAGCTACTCACAGAAGTTAACGCCGATTTCTGACTCTCCTTCCTAAGTGCATCCTGCTCCAACCCCTTGATTATACCTGCTATGAAAAACCTCTCCTTGGTAGATTTCTCATCTAGCACGGTTATCATGTTGGATGGATTTGGTGGTGAATATATCGAATTGGAAACAGTTAGATCATCTGCATTGAAAGCCCTCAGTTCAGATAACTCCATATTGAACTCCACTTCATGATCTAGAAGAGCGGTACTTTCCTTCATTGAGAAATCCCATAACTTTCTTCGCTGGTACAGCCGACCCTGTGATGACGATCTCGAGTAGTTAGTTCTAAATCTTGCCCAAAGACTCGTCGTGCTTCTCCTATACCTGACTTCGCTCGTCGATGACAACCAGATTAAACCTAAGGCTTCTGAATAAATCTCCTTCCAATTCTTCTGCTTTGTACCGATTTGTCTCCCTTTATCTCCTTCTAGGACTAGATCCAAATCCTGTTGAACCGATGTTTCATGCATATCCACCTTCAAGAAATCAAAGATGATCGTGCCTTTGAACCGCTTGATCTTCGTGATCTGATCTGCCATCTTCTCCAAGGAACTCAAACAAACCCTTGAACCCGAGGCTCTGATACCAATTGTGAGGGATTTCTACCGAAAACCCCCCTTAGGATCTTGTTGAGTTATTCGATGCAATCAACACAAACCACCAAGCACATATGAGATCATACCAAACACACCAAAGCACATACAAATTTGTTTCGGTTGGGGCTTTCTCCTTAATCCGGGGAGAAGAAACCCAAGATGTTATTCAACTAGAGAAGATACAAAAATATTATAATTCTCACCATGACCCTTTTTCAAGCCTCACCAGCAAGTACTAGTTGTTTATAATTAGAAAAACTCTCAAGTTTCGCCTTCAATGAAGTAATCTAACTCTTAGCTCTCAATGGAGGCCAACAACAACAATATATAGAGATCTAGAGAAAACCTAATTTGATATCTTGATACAATAGCCGTTAGATGTTATCGAAGAGATAACCCTACAATAAGAGCCGTACGATCTAACTTGAAGTGCAAGTTGGGCTTCTAACGAATCACCAAGACCCGACCCAAATTATCCATCAGCGCCACGCGCGGTCGACCGCACCTCAAGGTCGGTCGACCGTCCCCCTCTTGGGAACTTCTGCAGAGTTGGGCGATCGACCGCACCCCAAGTACGGTCAACCGCAACTCCATCTACTGCTACAGTTGCTGACTGTTTTCCTTGCTTCCACTCCGTCACCGATCGTCTCGATTCCTCCATCGTCTCATCGTCTTCTTATCCAACATAGTATGCAAGACATAAACCCAACAGTTTTCGTTTGAGATCGATGTATAGGTTTTTTGGATCAGGCATATTTTTTAATTTAAAAAATATCCAATATTTTTCTATAGTTGAATTATTATTTTTTAAAATTATTAATATTTTTAAAAAAACAAATTGATGAATTTAAATATTTCTTTTTTATTATTTTCAATTACAAACTTGAACATATTAACCAACAGTCAGTTAGGATCTTGGTTGTTTGGTGCGTTCTGCGTTCTGCGTTGCCGCTGGCTCTGGTTCGATTCCGAACAGAGCCACTATATTATAGCCAGTCAAAAAACTTGAACATATTAATTAGTTTCAGAGAATAATTAATGTAGATTAAAACTAGATTAATAGCAATATGTACACCAAATTATACAAATTTTATTTACATATAAGGAAAAATATGAAATATAAGCCTAGACATGAAATGATGTTCATTGCAGAATTACATCGTCATTGTTTGGATAAGAGGACATACATGAATAAAAAAATTCGAATATTAATTTTTTTTAATCATAAGGTCGGTGGTTTCGGATTGGGATTGGGCCGACCATCCTATTCAATTGCTAACTCGGGCAATCCCCGAGTTCACGCCGATCTCGAGATTTAGGGGTTATATTTGAGCGGTCCCTTGAAAAATGATTCGGATTGACCGGATCGGATCAAATCGGGATCGGCCCATCTTTAAAATCATGGATGGAGGATATTTCATGTCTTTCAAGGGTTTTTAGTAAAAAATTACTGGACCATAGTTCCAAAATTAGGGCGAGAAAAAGAAGATACTCCCAGGACACGTCGGTTTCTTGCCGTAAACTAATCCAACCCATTCCTTGCTTAGAAACTCGAATTTGCCAATACCAAATAGGTATTCTCAAGGAGAAGAAGAAGAAGAAGAAGAAGAAGAAAGATAATTCCCCTCCCCACTTACACAGAACACATACACAAATAGAGAAAGGAGAGGGAGGGGAGTGGATGGTGGGTTGCGGGAAAAGAATGGTGCCCCCATAACATTTTTTTTTCCACTACTTAAAGAGTATATAGCTCCATCTCACCCTCCCAACCTCCCCCAATAAATTTTGTTTTCCCACTTTACTTCCCCTTTTTACATCTGAGAATTCAAATAGTTTCCAATAAGCTATTTGATATAGTTTCAATGAGTTGAATTTTTTTTGCCATGCTAAGCCACTTTTGAAACTATTTGCAAAAATAGAGCACTTACCAAACTATTGGCAAGTTTGAACTAGTCGCTGCCATGTCAGTAGCGGCCACTATTCTCATTAGCAGTCTTTTCATTTTGAAAATCACTAATGGGAATAGTGGGCTCTCATATATTTTCTTTTTAAAATTTTGTTTGTTGTCGCTATTCCCATTAATGACTACAACATATGTGTAGTCGTTTATAGGAATAGCAACCTTATTTGAATCATATTGAAACACTTGGCAAATTATTGCTCTCTGTAAAAAACCAAACAAAACTCCTGAATTGATGTTCCTAGTGGGAATAGCGAGCTCAGGATACTATGGTCATTGTTCCCACTAACGACAACAAGTGGGATCCGACCGCTAATAAAAAGTCAGGCTCCCACTCTCTCTCCACTTAATTTAATTCTTCTTCTTCTTCTTCTTCTTCTTCTTCTTCTTCCCCAACTCCAACTCCAAAACTCCAAAAACCCTAACTCCCAAATCCTCCAAAATTTCCACTGATTTTCACTTATTCAATCCCTAATCGAGGCTCCTCTCACTTCATCTCTTCCAGATTTTTCTCCTCCAACTTCAAATTCCACATTCTTCCAACTCTTGAAAGCTCCAAATCCATCTTCCAAATCTGAAACCCTAAAGAGGTATGAATAATATTTACTACTTCTAATATTTGATTGATACTGTTAGTTATGGTTATTTTACTTGTTAATAATATGCTTAAATTTTGAAAACTACCTCTCATTTATTGTTGAATGTTGCTTAGGAACCTAGATATACAAATTTGGTGAATTTGCATATAAATGAGAATTATTTACTGCATTTAATGTTAGAGATTAGTTAATGACCCGCTTATTATCCCTTTATGAAGTAATATAGATCACAAAACTCCTATTTGGCTAGTTGAACCCTTTATGAAGTAATATAGATCACAAAACTCCTATTTGGCTAGTTGAACGGTCCAATGCCAAGCCGGTTAAGCAGGAATCAAGGAAAATGCATCAATTGAGCTCTTTCGGTGAAAAAAGGCTGTGAAATACCTTATGAAGCTTATTAAACAAGTTCTCAAGTTACATATCAGGTATTGTGTAGAATCAACTCTACCTGATAAAATCCGAGAAACACAACTCAAGTTTAGTCACAACACTCCTTAACCATATCTAACTAAGAACCTCCCTCTAAAACTAAAGCAAAACGAATAAACAGCCAACCAGCTTGAAAGTCTTTCAAATAGTGTCAAACACAAAAGCTATAGAAATCAATCAATTAACATTTTCCTCATTGATTTGAAGAATAATTACTAATATACAGTGTTTAGCTGTTGAAGCCAAGTCTTAAGAGGAGACAACAAAACTGATGATTCTTTAGCTTATTCAACATTCTGAATCAGAGGTCGGTATTTTTGGCAACAAAGAATAAGATTGCCCTCTTTTTGAGGGCCTACATTGCAACAACAAATTAGTATATACAATTAAAAATTCTTCAAAATTTTTTCTTTTGATACACCATCTGCAACCAGGACAGACGTCACCTCCTGCCAAAATGTAAATTAACTGACATTAGTTTCACACAACTAAAATTACATGTGGGGAAAATATGTACAAGTACGAGTACCTCTGATCCCATATATAAACTTTGGGATTGGAATTCTCTAAAGTAAGTGGATGATATGAGTTTCTACGGGTCATGCATTCTGAAGATGAATTCTACACTAATAGTTCCATAACAATCGAAGACTGGTATAGGAGAAGTTTGATGGACTTGGTCATTTGTTGCACGAGATCGAACTTCAAACTAATATGACAGAACAAGCTAAACTAAATTATGCTCTTGCAATCTACTTGTGACATACAGGTGTACTGATATCAACTTGTAGCATACATAGACACCGATTTCAATTGCCATTTAGAATATCCCGGAAAGAATAAAGATCACATTAGTAGAAATGTATAGGAGGATATTCCTTACATTGTTTAGGTACTTTGGACAGAATTTGAAAGGTTACAGTCCCTCTTCCTACAATCCTGATGAGATATGAAACATCAAATTTAACATCCATCGGTACAATTCAGCCTACAAAACCATACTTCCTACTCGATTTAAAGTACACCGGTGCAATGGTGTTTTAAAGGTGACTTCTTTAACACCTTTCAAACTAAAGTTTCCACAATGAGGAACACCTCAAGTCCGTGGAACAAAAAAGACATGCATTGCACGTAAGACAAACACTTCCTTGGTCGCTTAATCAGAATGAAATACATTTATTATTGAACATGGAAAGGTTTTTATATGGTCAAAAAAGAATTGTATTGTCATAATACAAAAATAACACATTCCAACACCTGCAAGTGCTAGTGTGGTCTAGTGGTAAGTCTCTTAACTAAGTGAGCAAGAGGTCGGGGGTTCAATCCCCGCTTGCATTATCCCTTTATAATGGGAGTATTGTGAGATGTGTTTGCGGTGTGCATGTGTGGCTATAGCCTTGTTCACACACACACGTACACACCAAAAAAAAAAAACATTCTAACACCTTGATTATACGAAGTGGAACAAATGTGCTTTAAGCCCTCAGTGTTGATATTAATAACAGGTAAATTGCGAAAAACACCCCTTTTACGATGGGGTCAATGCTTATACGAAGTGGAACAAATGTGCTTTAAGACCTCAGTGTTGATATTAATAACGAGTAAATTGCGAAAAACACCCCTTTATGATGGGGTCAATCTAAATAACCCCCAGCAATTTCCCGTCAATGCATAACGCAACCCTGTAATATATTTACGTGAGTAACGACATTAGGTTCTGTTAATTGACCAAGTCAAAACACTCTCACTAACTGTAGAATGACGGGATTACCGTTTTGAGCATTTTCCCCCACTTTTTTTTTTCTTTCAATTTTCTTCCTTTTTATCCCATTTCCATCCTCTTAATACTTCCTCCTACCCTTCCTCACATCATCTTCCTCACAATCAATCTCATAAAGTTTGTGGTATCTTTGGGAAAGAAATGCAGCAAAATTAGTTGAATTTTCAAGACATAAATCCATTTATAAATTATAATGGGTGTGTTAATCTAAACTAGTTGTTGGGGGATGGTTGAATTAAAAAGGGTATTACAAAAATGAAAAAGATTTTCGTTAAGTATGACGGCAATTTATGGAGAAATTCATCGTTAATCTATCGTAGGGACCAATTTCATAATAATTAGATCAATTAAGGGACCTAATAGCCAGTGGCGGAGGGAGTAAGATAGTAGGGGGGACATTTGGGACTCCAAAAATTTTGTAAAACCCCCTAATATAGACCAAATATTTTATTTGGCCCCCCAGTTAAGAAAAATTTGGGACCCCCAAATCTAATCTACCTTTTATTAAAGGCTCAAAATAGTGGTATGAGCTTTGGGCTAAAAATTAACAGTGATACATATTATTTGATCTGTGTAATTATTAGATAAAATTTTGAATAAGAAACTAGTGTGTACACAAGTTACAAGTATATTTATTCATTTGAGTCGTATCTCTTAGCCTCTAGTATTATAACAATATAAATAGTGTAGTATGATTATTAATTAGTATTACTCTTACCAAATTTAGAGTACAACTGTACAAGTGCAAAAAAAAACATGATACTAAAAATATAAATTCGAATATTTACTTTGATTATAATTTTATTTTGATCCAATTACTTTAATTCTTCAAAACAAAAGTAAAGTAAGAGATTTTCGGCAACAATTATGTTGATGCCGGGAGAAAAAAAAATTGGGACCCCCATTTTGATTTGTCTGACTCCGCCACTGCTAATAGCAAATAACGTGAAAATATGGACTAATTTGGAAATACATGTTTCAAAATAGACTAACATCTAAAAACCCATATATAAATTTTATTGGGGTAAAATCGTGAAACCCCCCGATGTTTGGCCTTATAAATAAGAAAGCTCATGCCGATAAATTTTGCTCACTTAGCACCCCATAGTTTACTTCAAAATTTTTGGAGTTAAATCCCAAGTGATAAACTACCAAAATACCCTTTCTTCCATTTAAAACACATTCCACCCCTTCTTCACTTCTCTTTTCCTTCTTTCCCCCTATTCTTCCCTACTCCTTCCTCTCTACTTCTTAATCTTTTTCATCTTCTCCACCCTAATTCTCATTATTCTTCTCTTTTTCCTAATTCAAACCTTAACCATGGATGCCAGCTAACCTCCTTTTTTGTCTGATTGGGAAGCTTCAACTCAATGTGCGACATGGCGGAGGAGGCATCGATGGAGGCGATGGCAGAGTTGCCGATTTGAAGGAGCCCAAAGCGGCTCCTTACTTCGCTAAGAACTTTGTTGGTTTCCACTTCCTTTTTACTCTAACATGTGTTTGATGAATTGTTTGCAAGTAGAGTTTGTATGATGGATTTGGTAGGATGGGGTTCTTGGTGAATGGATGAAGTACTATTTAGAGGATGGGAATTGTGAAATTTTATTGTCGTCTACTTCTTGAATTTTATTATACTTCTTGGTTTAATCTACAATGTGTTTAATGAATTGCTTGTTAAAAAGATATGATGGGTTTAGAAAGGTTGGGATTTTAGATGATTGTACGATGACTCCATATCTTCAAACATAGTGCAGCTACTTGTATCATATTATGTAATTCAATGCTTTTATTTTTTGCAAGCGAAGGCTAATCCAACAAAACTGAGGAGATTATGTGTCAGTTTGGGAATATAAGTTTAAAATTGGACCTGGATAATGCAAGGGCAAATGTGGGAGGAGCTGATCAGCAGGGGGAATAGATGATGTGTGTGTAGGGGGCAGGTGGTGGTGTGTGTGATTATGGCCAAGTTAATGGAGGACCTTATGTGTGACTGTTTTAAATTTCATTAAGCTTTGATGAACTTAATATTTTGTTTATGTCCCAAGTGACATCACGCATGGGCCATAAACATCTCTCTCCTTCTTGGTCTAATGTTGGTGAAAGTTGGTTATTTTGTTGAATTGGTTATGCCACAGAAGCTAAATATATGTGACTTTGATGGGGGACTAGTCTCTGATGGTTTTTAATGAACTCTGTGTGTGTGCGTGGGTGTGGGGGGGGGGGGGGGGGGGGGTTCGGGTTGTGGAGCCATCAGGTGGTATGATTTGTTAATATCCTTGTAGCCTTTTCTGTATATGATGTCTAATTTATTTTTGATATAGAAATTTTGACACAGGGAGAGTATCTGCGTACACATACAAAACATCCATATATTATGCTGCATTGACACATTCATTAAGATCTTACACCATATTTTATGTTCATAATTTCACTTGTTTCTCATCCCTAAACTCAGGTACAACTCGAGCTAGATTAAGAACTCATTTCTCTTCTAATTCATATGATAAATTAAGATAAACAAACATTGAAGCTTGTGAACAGTCACTAACTGCTCAAGGAAGAAGCAGTATGGTAACCCAAAGCAAACAGAGTTTAACTAAACCCAGGTGTTGGCACTTAGAAAGGAATTTATCTGCCTACAACAAAAATAGAAATGAGTAGTTCACTTTTCTTTAAAAAAGCCTATTCATAAGTACCCATTAATTTAAAGCATTTCCACTTATAATCAACTGGCACACATGCTCTCTTTTGAGTTTTCTCACAACCTTCAACATTCGAAACAATGCTTTATACATTCATCTAAAACCTCGGTCTTCCAAACCCTTCATACAAAATCTCTTTTTCTCACAAACAATTCATCAAACACATGGTAGACCAACATCAACAACAACAAAATCAAGAAGTACCAAGATAATTTCACAAATCCCTCAAGGCCTCAACCTTCATAAAAGAATGATTTATCTAAAAAAACCCAACCTTCCAAACCCATCATACAAAACTCTATATTTCTTTCAAGCAATTCATCAAACATATGGCAGAGTAAACAAAAACAAAAAATTTAAGAAGTAGACACCAACAAAGTTGTTAGCGAAGTAAGGAGCCGCTTTGGACTCCTTCACATCGGCAGCTCGGCCATGGCCTCCATAGATGTCTCCTCTGCCACGTCCCACACCAAGTTTAAGGCTTGCCCAGTCATACAAAATAGGTGGTGAGATGACATCCATGGTTAAAGTTAGTGCTAGGAAAATGAGAGGAGAATATTAAGAATTTGGGTATAGAAGATGAAAAAGATGAAGAAAGAGAGGAAGGAGTAGAGAGGAGATGAAGAAAAGGAGAATAGACGTAAAGGAGAAAAGGTCGTATGTGTTTTAAATGGAAGAAAGAGAATTTTGGTAATCTGACAATTAGGATTTAACCCTAGAATTTTGAAAGTTAATGCCAGGGTGCTAAGTGAACAAAATTTAACAGCAGGGGATCTTAATTATGAAGATCAAACGTTGGGGGGTTTCATGATTTACCCAAATTTTGTTTTTTGTGAGGAAAACTTCTCATTTGTGATGCACTTTGTTGATTATAAAGAAACGAGTAAACACATCTTATACCTAATTCAGAGCTGATCCATAAATTATTTTAATTATCGTCCATTACGGCTGATATATCGACCTTTATATCGTATTGAATGGCTTACCAATACCAATATTGCAGTTTTGAAACACATAATATGTTTGCCAATTTTGCCTAATATATCTTCCGATATATGATATATTGGCAAATACTGTTTTTAGGAAAACAACATTGTTACTTTTGAGGCTACCCAATTGGGACCCAACTCATCACATAAAAAGAGATGAGCTCAAAATGTAACACTTATTCTTCTCCACATAAATTTCTCTAGTCATATTTGCTTACGTAGTAGAACACGTTCACGTGTTTTCGTTTATTCTACCTCAACCGAAGCTACAACCATGACCCCGCGTCCCATTTCTCTTGCCTCCATTGAAGCCTTTCACTGCTGATTGACCAAAAGCTATCTCCTCTCTCCTCCATTGCTTCATTCTCTCACAATCTGTTGTTCTCCATTCCTCCATTGTTTCATTCTCTCACAGTTTGCAACAACATCTCCCTCTACCTCCTCTTCCTCTCACCACCTCAAATCAAATGCATTATCTCTTCCATCATCTCTCACATGTGTTCTCTTCTTGGTGAGGTATGCTCTTTCTGTAACGCCCCGAATCCCAAATACACTGAATTCGAGATGTTCTACAGGATCTTTTCACTTTCTTTAGTACAATTTTACAGGGAAATTAAAACTTTTCATCATACATCAGAGATTACATCAAATTACATCTTTCTTTTGCACAGCGGAAGTAAAATACAACAATTAAATACAAGTACAACAGCATGATATAATCTTTAAGCATCCATCCTCTTTTAATCTTTAACAAGTCATTTACTTGCATGTAAGACTGTGGGTACGTTAGTTTATTCAACCGACGAACATTATACACGGCCATCCTCTCTATGCCGGAAATGGTATAACTTAACTTTTCATATTTAACAAACACAAACTTGGTCACATTCAAACTAAAGGGACTACCCTATTGATGTCGTGTTGTGATTGTGCACTTAATCCTTAATGCATTTATTAATGTTATATGACACTAATGCGCACTTGTTCGGATTCTATGCATCCCATACTACATAGGTCCGAGGGCAAGCCCTTATTCGTTCTTCATCTTTATAGGGTTCAATCCCCCGTTATGAATTAATCTACTACTGTAATTACGGTAAGTATCCTAGATGTTATCTGACCTACGAACTCATGTTTAGGCACTCTGGAGTAGTATCCTCACCCAGACGCATCATGGGAATTCCTGGGATACGCTCTCACCATAAACATGACACCACCCGTAGTCTTCAAACATCCCACGAGCGTCGCCACTGGGACGGTACTCTGGAACAGTATCCTCACCCAGACTCGTCATGGGAATTCCTGGGATACGCTCTCGCCGCTACCCAGGGCCCTCATACTCAATATTTTTCTCTTACTTTCATCACATCTTCACTATGCACTAGTCCTTAGTTTTTATTAAAAATCATGAACAAAATTAATCTCTAGAGTTAGCCTCTCCATCAACCGGACTTATTCATTCATTTCATCTTGACCAACCTTGGTCTAATTTCACTTTATTTCATTTCTCGATGCCGGGGAGACTTAGCTACTCTATTTCAAATTTCATTTCACAATCTTCAATTCATACAGTTTCCATGTCGAGTTCTCAAACTCACATGTACATTCTCTTTCAATCCATGATTTCACTTTGTTCACTAGTCCATCATTACACAAAATTCGCATATACTTATCAATTGTCACATCATGATAATTCTACATTACTAAACAATGTACACATTTCATGTTATTCCACAAGTGAGAACATACTTGCATCATGTCACACAACTACATCTCTTTTTACCAAATTAATACTTGAAGTTCCCATTCACTTCTTTTGTCAAATTATAATCTCATAACAATAATCTATGTAAACTCATATATCAATCTATGCATTTTTAACTACAACCATAGTTAAATTCATTCAAATAATACTCAAATCATTCCTATAAAATTCCTTATATTTTTCTGAGAATTACCATATTTTTTCCACATTTTTTGGACATCTACAACTCCCAAAAATAATATTTTTTTATAAATGCGAAGGGTGAGAATCGAACCCAGTCGCAACAGGAAGAGAGCCAAGAGCACCCGTCGTATGGCCGAACTGTGCTAGCGATTAGTAAGGAGCGAATTAAGTATATATGGTTCGGTCGACAGTTATATATATATATACTCAGTTGGTAAAAAAAAAATGGTGAAGTCAGGATTCGAACCGCACCGCTCAGAGAAGCAAACCGCAGTCAAAGACCGCCTGAGCCACTGGCTCAGGTTGTCACAAACCCAAACAAAAGTCCATATGTATTATTTTCGTACTGTTTTAAAAACAACTCGATGTTCACATAACCATAGTTTCTTATTGCTTTGGTAAAATTTACTGAAAACTTCCAGATTAATTTTCACTCATACCAGTAAGATAAAAAATAATTTTTTTGTACTATAAAAATGTATTTCTTCCCACAAATCAATGAATTACTCATTAAATCTACTATTTCTTTTATTTTCGACATTGAATAATCAATTAGTCTTCTAATCCCTTTTTCTTTCACAATTCTCTTATGATAATTCACTGTTATTAATCTTTATTCACAACACATGCATCTTTGGATTTATCCATACCCATATCAACAAAAGGATTTATTTAGTACATGCATAGGTAAAACTCAAAAATACTAACTTTTGAGTAGTTCTACTTTGATGACAACAAAGTAATTTCATTGGTTCATCTATGTCACAAAATATACTACTACTCATTAATAATTACAACTCAAGCATTCAAGAAACTCTCTATTCAAATTTTAAAGTGTGTCATTTACTTAGTCAATTTCATGCTTCAACCATACAATTAACAAGCAATTTAATTGGAGATTTTCACACATCATGCTAGCAATATTCCACCACCATCCAATCAAATTAATAATCATAGAAAATTCTACCTATAATTTAATTTCATGCTAGAATTTCACACAAGTTAATCACATCATTTCAATCCATTCATACACTAACTTTTCAATTAAAGTGGGCTCTTATTAGTATTTTTCATGTATAGTGTTGATAATAAAAACTAGCATGGACTCCTATATTAGAAATATGAAATGTTTTACCCACCTTGAATGGAGAGAAAACACAAAAAGCAACCAAGTCCTTGTAGATGAAAGCACCTCCTCCTAGCCAAAAGCACGCACAAGCTCCAAGCCAAACCTCCTAGCCAAACCGAATGCTTCTTCTAGTCCAACTGAAAGCTTCCTTAGGTGATAGCCGGCCACTCCAAGCAAGCAAACCCACACAAACTCTCTATCTTTATATCTCACACTATCACTACAATACTATAACTTGGAAATATACTTTGCATATGAAAATTAGCCATGAGAGAGGGGGTATTTATACTAGGAAATGAGTGAGATGGAGGGCCAAGATCGCTTTGGTGGTTGTAGAATGAAGGGTCTAGATTAAGGTAGGAGTTAGAAAAACTACCCACAACTAAGAAACTACCTCCATGATCACCATGCTTAATTTTGAAAATCCCTCCAAAAGAATGAATCCCGGCCTCCCCCTAGGGTGTGCATAGCACGTGTACGTGTAGTGCACGTGCATGCAACTAGACCAAAATTTGTACATTCTAAATTTGTACAAAAAATAAATTAGTTAAAAAAAGTCTTCTACATGACAAGTTTAATTAAAATAGATTAATTCATGGGCTTTCTTTTTGGGCCAAAATAGTTTATAAAAATAAATAAAATAAAATACATTTGGGCTTTTAAGAAAAAGGGCTTTTCATTAAATTAAAATAAGGCTTTAAAGAAAGGCTTTTTGTACAAAATAATTTGAGAATACTAAATTAAATATTTATACACATCATTATAAAAATAATTCAACCCAAAATATTGCACGTGCACACTACGTGCAAAAATAAATAATTTTTCATTAATTGAAAAATCAGGGTATTACACTTTCTTCTCATTAGCAATTGAAGTGATCGTTTGCTTTCTCCATGTAAATAAGTAAAAGGCTAGCACATACCCAAACACGAAGTATTAAATTCAATACTTTTTTTTTCACTTCCTTAATTGCCTAATAAATTATTTATCTACTTTGAACAAGGTAAGAAGAAAGAGAGAAGAAAAGGAAGAGATGTATTTTCCTAGAGACCCTCAACTCAAGTTAACTTAGATATGTTATTATTTGTTCAACTGAGTCTGAATACATGGTTTCAATGTTAAATTTTGTGAAAAGGAATATCTTTATGGCTCCCCCTTTTCTATTTCTATCATAGTTTTCTATCCGGTTTTAGGGTGGATTCTTAGCTTCAAACTCAGGTTGTTTTGTTTTCATTTGTGATATATAATGTATTAAATATGTATGTTATCTAAACCACATATATAGTATATAGTTTCATCCAATATGGAAACCCGAAATCTTTAAAATATTGCCGATATATCCCCAATATTCGATATGAAAAATTGCCATATGGTATGATACCGATATCTGAGATAACCTTGGGTCCATAAACCAACACACGATCGGAAAGTCGGAAAAACCATGATTAAGTATCCAGGTATGCCGGTCCATTGGACAAGTGGGTTAGCCAAGACTAAAAGTGGTAGTGTATGGGCTTATCGATCTAGGACACAGAAAACCTAGGTCAAGGCATGCCCTAACTTTATTTGCATGGGTTGGACCGGGGTTAAGCTAGCCAAGGAAACTTTATACTCATGGGCTGGGTGTTGGCTATGCTCGACATGACCCATTTACACCCTTAATTTCTGGTAGCATAGTTTCAAAAAAAGGCAACCTCCACTAGCCTCACGCTTGCTACTGCTGTCCCACTAAGAGAATATGTACTACGAATTTTGATTAAAATGGCAAGCAGAAATACCTAACCTGAGGTCACGCACATTAAACACAAGCAAAAGAGAAGCGAGTTTAACTAAATTCATCAATATCGTCTGTTTCTCTCACACAAAAATCAAAAAATAATAAATAATCAATCTGAGGCTAACAGTCATACGGATAAAATCTACAGCTACAGAATCATATAAATGCCTACCAAACTCAAATTTAACATACCTCAGTCATTTGTTTGTGTCCACAGAGCACCGCTCCAGTTGATAAGGGATTTGCTATTTGCTTGGCCCTAGCAAATGCAGCCTGTAATTTGTTCAAGACACTCATTAGATAATAACACAACATACCAATGGTGAAAAGTTTGATTAATTATTAAAAGAAGTTAAAGATCATCCCTTAAACATTACCTGTATGTAGCCCCGTTCACCTTTCCATCTATCATCTGGTTGTGACAAGACAGGCAGAATTCTGACTCCAGTAGCTTCCCATTCCTTGAACCTATCCTGAATGAGGAAAAAACTATGGGTAACTGAAGTAATAGGTAACTGGCTAGTATAAAATTGTAATACAAAGGTTCAAATTGGAAACCTGATAAGCCATTCTTTGGAGATTTCTAGCACCGTAGTAAAGCCTAACATCGGATCTTTTATTTGCCTTAAAACCAGATTCTATAAGTGAGCGAATTGGACTGCAACGGGAGAGTAAATATTAGAGAAGAGCTAAAATACTGATAAAAGCAAATCAAAATCTTTTAGAAAGTAGTGCAAAACAACAACGACAAAAACTTCATTCCAAATCGTTGCGGTCACTGAATCTTTATGGCAATAATTCTCGAATTTAGTTGGCCATATTTATATACTAAAGTTATCAATCCCCTTCCCCCCAGCACCTCAGAATGTACAGTAGTATCAGAAGTCTATCAATGAGCATAACAAAGTGAATAACAATATACTAGCAAATAACTTAAATCATGCACAAGCCATTTCTAAATATGATATCGCAAAATAATCCAATTTAATTACTTATAAACTGTATAATAATTCGACACTGCACATTTCATACTTGGAGATGAACATATTACATATATTGAAATTTTTGGGGATTTATCTTGACGCCTATCGAATGCATTGGTGCAAATGTTTTCAAATATATAAATATCATTCAAAATTTTATAAATATGAATTTATGCACCAAATATTTTTTATATACTAATATCATTGTGTATAAATGAGTCCAAAGTTTATGAAATTAGAAGTACAAATTTATCTAGGCACATGTGGACACAAATATATAGAAAATGTATGTACTTCAAAAATTTATAAATGATGTTCATTGGTTTAACAATTCAAGATAATGAGTAAACTGCGAAATGCATTAACAATAGCCTCAATTCAACTTCTCTATCCAGTTATAATTAAATAATGCAAACTTGACTTCTAATCAAGGTCGCCCCATCAATAGAGTTTGTGTGATTCTTGAGGTGAAACTTGTTAAACTCTTGTGCATTTGGCTCCATCAATAGAGTTTGTGTGATTCTTTTAGATACCGTAGTGCCCTGTGTTAGAGAGGCTCTTACAATTATGTGCTTTCATCATTATATTATTAAACAAGTAGTAAGTTTATAAGACTCAGGAGATACCCTTGAATCACCAGAAAGTACTTGTGGGAAGTAAACAAACAAACAAACAATTGTATAATGAATAGCCCGCCTAACAAGAACGAATAAGTATATCTCAATTTTCCAGGTCAAGAGCCGACTACAGAATGTGTCATTTAACATGTCTAATAATTATATAAGTGTTGGAGTTAGAAGTTGAGGGCATATATCTTGACTACGTGTGTACCGTAAAGTAGATTAAGAATATAATGTAAGAACAGAGCACAAACGCAGGTTGACTTTAAATTCCACAATGAAGGGGCCCTTAGTAGTCCAATTAACTTCCATCAAATATCTAGAATCACATATCAACCAAAAAAATATAATTAGAATTATATATCCCAAGTCTAAAATAGGAGATGTATGAAAGATTGATCTAACGGGAAAACGGCACATGACAGAAAACGGAGACAAGAAAAAAGGGAAGAACAAAGGAGTGGCGATAGAATTAAGGAAGTTATGAACCTTCATCAGATACTGAAGAGAAAGAGGTGCAAGAGGAAGAAAATGAACTGTGGTTCATTGGCTTTCACTGTATGCAGTTGAGATCTAACAATCATGCTAATACAAGATAAAGATATGATCCATTGTGAACAATCTTAGACCATTGTCATTTTCATCAGCTTATTCTGACACCCTTCCTTTCACTACGCCCATTCCAAACTCCAACAGCACTATCAGTTTTTCAAATTATAACCTTTCTTTTGGCAACTTAAGTATCATCCAGATCTTGTCTACAATTTTACAATGGTACCAATAATGCCAATAAGGTACAAAAATTAAGATGCAAGAGCTCTGTGTATGTGGGTGTGTGTTTTACCATCTTGGTTTTAGGCTTTTAGCAACATAATTATCACCCCTAGCGAAGTTGCCAATATATATAATGGCCAATAAAACTAGAGAAGATAAAACTAGAGAAGTTGACAAAGAAAACTTCTGTGTCTACGGTTAGCAACATAATTACAACCCTAGCTTGTCCACATATTTCCAATGGCCAATAAAATTAGAGAAGATGACGTGGAAAACCTCCATGTCTGTACCCATAGGTGTAGAAAATGTCCTTTTCTCCCCTTTCGTTCTTGGCTGATACTAATCTGGCAGAGCCAGGCTAAGCTAGGAAGGAGAACTATTTCGACATTAGTCTGCCATAGTGTCAGAGAAAGAAGATTCAGGTAAAATAAGAGTGTGAGAGATAGGCATGTCCTGATAATATTTATATAAAGCGCACTACTGTAGGCAAAAGAGAGATACTAATGCAACCACGAAATAAAGGACGACAGGTTTATGGCATTCCTAGATTTGACATTTACTCAACTAAAAGTTCTAACAAGTCTAGACATTGTGATCCATACAAGAGACTGAATCTACTGAGCAATTTCATATTGTAATTATGGATCTATCCACAAGATTCCCACATCCTTATGGTTAGCTGCCTTGCAACTCTCTCATCCCATGCATGGCATGCAACCTAATGTTTGACTAATGAATAATGCCAAGTTCTCCTCACTATGAATATTTATGAACCTGTGTAAGGCTAATATGGAAAGTCCGTAGATATGACGTGTTCCAAATAAAGAACCTTTTAATGAAATCTGATTGAAAGCATGTCATGTTCAATAGCAAGACATAGTCAGACACTGACACAAGTAAATAACTACTCTAGCTTCTACACTAGATGACAACTATGACATGTCCCCCATGTCAGTATACCTACTCCATGTAATGCAGTTTATGTTACTCTTACAAGAAATTTTTGTTATTTGCAGCTTAAATGCGCCTTATCTTAACAATGCCTACTTGGAATGGGCCGTGCTTGTCCACTTGTTGACATCTAGTGAGCACAAGCATAATGCATCCTTGTCAGTTGTCACTACTAGAGCCCTAGGAACCATGTATCTTAAGCACCAGAACTCCTCAAGCATCACACCAAATGCACAAAACAATCTGTTTGAATATAGTGCCCACCCATTATTAAAATTATCTTCAAAATTAATGACGCAACTGTCCCTTGTCCATGTTTCGTCCTCATCAACTTGTGTCATACCTTAAGCATCATCATTCGACATGATATACAACAATTCTGAATCTACAACCATAGTAGCAGAATTCGGGTATTATTCGCAAAATTCACGGATAATTCGCATATATATCAATGGCCACATGAATTTGTGATTTATACGCCACCATCCGAATAAATCGTTATGTACGCGAATTATTCACGTCAGTTCGTGAAAATCTGTTTACAACGTGAATTATTTGCATGAAAAATCGAAAAAGACAAAAAAGGATGAGGACTGTCGATGAAGAGAACTATGGCAGATGGGTTTGTTGCAGCCTGATGAGAGTGGGAAGAAGATGGCTAATTTGTTATTAGGGTAAATTGTTAATTGACTTTTTTACCCCTTAAAACTTTTCTTTTTAATCCATTTATTTTACTATTTGGTGGGCCCCGCTGACCAAAGTAACTTATGCATACTTTAGATAAGTTTAGGGGATACTGTTTGTCTACCTAGATCAGTTTAGGGGATAATCTGTTTGTCTACCTTTTATTGAAACCCAAATTTTTGTTTCACCCACTAATTAATTTCTACTTTTTTTGGTGAGTTTTGAACACAGTGATACACCCCCTACTTTCTGTAAAACATGCATAATTAAATCTAAATAAAAAAATTAAATAAGTATATTATTAATTTATTGGATTATTATGATTATTACTATTATTATTATTAGTACTTACAATTTTTATCCGAACTTTTACCGAATTTGCCGGATATATCCCGAATTCCGTTTGTGAACCTAGCCGAATTATACCTGAATCCTGGATTTGTGACTATGTACACAACAACAACCATCCATTCTCAAAATTATCTTCGAAATTAACGATACAACTACATTTGCCCATGTTTCATTCTCATTGATGTAATGTCGTAGCACCATATTGTAAATATCGTTATTCAACCTGGATCTGAATCAACAACAAAATCTTCATCCCAAGTACTGGGGTAGCAACCTAAATCATAATTATTCAATATCCATTCTCCTGCATTTGAGTCTATATATGTTAAGAAACAATGATTCAATTTCCTTCAATTAATATTGTATTCAATTTGCTTAACCTACCTTTGAAAGAAGTCACCTAGATTTAATGAGTACTAGTTATCCAGCAGAGCAGATCCAACAGGACAAGTTTATCGATCCTACCACAACTCATCTAAGAATCAATATCTAACTTTTAATTCTCCAATCCTATGCCACCAGAACCTCAATGTACCCAAATCTATTTATTTATGACAACCAAAAAACTAAAATATCCTCCCTTTAACATCCCTACATCTTCATCAAGCCAGCAATAATTCAACAATAATATATCTCAACAAGGCTAATAATCAATCGGAAAATACCCTAAAATTCACTACTTCAATCTACATTTTATCATCCCCTACAACATCTTTTAGACTTTTACCCTTCACCAAACATGCTAACAGAACCTTTTCATATACCAAAACGCAGATCATGATATTTCACAATAAAAAGTAGTAAACATCCCTATTTGATTCATGTTAGGGTTTATATCTCGCATACTAGGTTCGATGTGAAGAGAATAAGGTGAAGCGAGAACAGATTCAAAGCGAAGATTGGAGGTGAAAGAAGCTGCAATTCTGGGCTGTGTGGAGGGGTGACAACAGTTGAATGCTATAAATAGCAGTCGACCGCAAGTGGCAAGGTCCTGAACTTCTATAGCAGTCGACTACCGCTTTGGGCAGTCGACCGCAAGTATCAGGTGGCGGTAGATGGTCTTTTCATGGGAGACTAATTTAGCTCTGTTTGTGCTCCAAGTAATATCATACGGCTCTCATCGGGTGGCTATCTTTTCAAGGTATATCGGACGGTGATGGATTAAAACTACAACCTAGGGTTTTTTCTAGATCTCTATAAAATAATGTAATGGCCTTTACAAGAGATAATACTTCATCTGAGAGTTTTCTATTGTAAACAACAAAGTATATTAATTGGGGTAGTTCTTCTCATATTTGCTCCGAGAGGAAGATATTTTTCACTTTACAACTCTACAACAGGTCGTTATGTGAGGATGCAGACCGGTGAGAATTGTGATGTAGTAGGTGAGGAAACAGTTGAGTTGGAAATGCCAGATGAAAAGAGGTTCACATTGGAGAAGGTCATGCATGTTCTTTTGTTGAAGCGAAACCTATTATCCTTAGGAACTCTAGAAGTACGGGGCTGTAAGTTCATAGCTCGATGTGGAGTTCTATCAGTTTGAAAAGATTGGTGATGAGAGAAAGGAAAGGGTGCTTAGCACAACCTCTACAAACTTTGTGGGAATGGGAAGACTCGGCCGAATGTATTAAAGTCCATCGTTCCTAAAGCATCTAGTTCAGGGCCACTAGAATCACTGAAGCGAGATAACGACGTTCGAATATCGTAGAAAGATGGAGGATGCATTGAATTAGGTGGAGTTTGTGCGGAAGATAGTGCCTCCATGTTAACGCCTACTTGGGTATATACTTGAAGGGGCATACAATTGGACAAATAACATATGAAGATAAATTCGACTAGTAGAAAAGTCACTGAATTGTGTTATTTACAGGAGGATTAAGGAAAGAGTCTAGAAGCAATAAATTACACAGGTGCAAAAGCAATTGTATGCAACTTAAGGTGGAGATTGTTAGGGTTTAGTCTTGCATACAAGGTTCGCTGTGAAGAGAATAAAGGGATGCGAGAAGAGATTTGAAGCAAAGATTGGAGGCGAAAGATGCTGCAGTTTTGGGTTGTCGAGGGGTGACAGTCAACTGCTATAAATAGCAGTCGACCGCAAGTGGTAGGGTCCTCGATTTCTATAGCAGTTAACTGCCACTTGGGCGACTGCAAGTATCAGGCAGGCGGTGACAGCTAGCCGTTTCCTTGGGACCTTGGGGGATTGATTGAGCCATGTTTGTGCTCCAAGTAATATCGTACGGCTCTCATCGCGTGGCTTTCTCTTAAGGGTATATCGGACGGTGATAGATCAAGACTACAACCTAGGGTTTTTCCTAGATCTCTATAAAATAATGTAATGGCCACCATGAGAGATAGTACTCCATTTGAGAGTTTTCCATTGTAAACAACAGATTATCTTCTAGTGAGGCTTGAGAGATAGATATGTTCTTGGTGAGAGTATTGTAACTCTTGTGTCATCTCTAGTTGAATAATATCTCGTTTATTTTTTTCCTAGAATAGGTTCGCCGAGTCGGGACAAATCTTATCTACTTTTGTGGTTGGTGTGATCTATGTTGCTTGGTTATTCACTATGACCAATTGTTGCTTAACTCAGTGCCTAAAACTTCCAGGCACTGATTAGATTGTTCTACAATTCCTAACCCAATAGCGAAGATCAACACAGTCTCCGCCTCACCAATTCATAGTTTGGAAATTTTTAAGATGAAAAAGCAATGATACTAAAGGAAAGAATATCCTAGTTTTCCGCACCATCCTTTACTTTCCTATAGTAGTAGAGGGCAAGCAGCAATTTACTGCAGTTGCAGATAACCAAATGCAGATCATGTTATTTTCCAACGAAAAGCAGTAACCCTTTTACGAGTATTTTCTAATAAATTAGCCAATCTAGATCAAACATCATACAACAAGATAGTAAATTCGATGGTACAAATTTCAAGAACACTACCTGATCCCAGACCCGGTAGCGAAAATCAGCACCGTCTCGGCCTCATCAACGCTCTCAATCCTCTCCAAATCAAACCCTCGGCCCATAACCGGCCCGACCTCGACCTCCTCCCCGCTCCTCATCCCGCACAGCACCTCCGCGGTGGACCCCGCGATCTTTTTGACCAAGAACTCGAACTGGCCCTTCTCCCGGGCGACAGTCGGCGGGGAGGCAATGGCCAGGAAAGAGGGCTTGTCGAAGGAGGGGATGCGGAGCTGGACGTACTGTCCGGGAGCGGTGAAGTCGGCGGCGACGTCGGAGACGTCGGCGGTGACGTGGAAGAGGGAGGAGTCGAAGGAGGCGGGCTCGATGCTGGTGAGGGGGGAGCGGGTCCAGGTGGTGGTGGAGGAGTCGGAGGAGCGGACGGCGGAGGCGGCGTGGGAGAGGAGGCGGCGCCGGTGGAGGCGGAGGTGGTGGTGGAGGGAGGGAGGCATTTGGGGGATGGAAATGGGGGAAACGAGAGGGGAAGTTAGTGTTGCAGCCATTTATTTGGAGAGAATATTATTTGGCGGCGGCGAAGGGGGTGCGGAGCCGGAGAGGTGGAAGACTAGACGGCCAAATTTCTCTTTCTATTTTTTGTGTTTCTTTTTTTACATTTATTTTTTTATATTCTTAAAAGTATGAACCTTTTTGGGAATATTTTTAATTTTTTTTGTGATAAGGTTTTTAAATGTATGTGGTTACCAATTCTCTGTCATTTTTATTTCTAGTTTGTACTAATAATAATAGTTATGCTCCGTTTTAGATTGTTTGTGAAAAGAATTTTTTAGTAAGAAAATTTTTTTAAGCTAAAAAGAAATATTTTTCGCAAACATAATCAAAAATGTGTTTAATTAAAAATATTTTTCTTTCAAAAAAAACTATTATTTTTTGCATATTTCTCAAATCATCTAAAGTTGTTTGTTTATATATTTTAAAAGTGATTTTACAGTTTTTACTTACTAAAAAAACATTATTTTTTTCTAATAGTATATCAGTATCTTTTAGTAAAAATATTTTTTATTTATAGCAATATCATACATAGTCTAAAATATAGGTAGATGTACAATGGATTACATGTGTGTTTATATTTTTTTTTTTTACCATTTAGATTAAGAAATAAGACTTTTAATTTAGTTTCTACTGATGATTCAAGAAATGCAAATATTTGCACGTGACTTGTTACAACAAAGGCTAAAATGTGAAAACTTTAAAAAGTTGCAAGGAACAAAAAAACTGTAATCGGATGACTGTCAATATTATAGTCGAAATGATATAGTTGTGATAAACTAAGCATTACAAATAAAACAGAAAAAAATATTTTATACCAGTAGTAGCATGCATATGAAAGTAGCAAATGTTGTGAAGAGGACAATGATAATAATTAAGTTAAAGAATATACACATAATAATCATGATTGCTTAAAGAACATTTTGTTCGATAAGAAATAACAGAAAAACATAAATTCTCACTACACGAATGTGAAAAGAAAAATAGGTTATTTCTTGATAGTTTCCATAATGAACAAGACTTCCCTGTAACTTTTAAACCAATCAAACGGAAGTAAATCTCATATTGTGAATAATAATAATAATAATAATAGTATAAATGACAATCAATTTATTTTTAAAACTACGGTCACTATTCGGAATAGAAGCCTTTATTAATTAAGGTCGCTATTCCGAAAAGAGACCTTAGTTGTATGACTATTTTACAAATTTTACAAAAAACAAGAAAATTGTATTTCCTACTGAGGTCGCTATTGAGAATAACGACCTTAGTATACTAAGGGTACTAAGGTCGCTATTCCCAATAGAAACCTCAGTTTTAAATTTTTGGGAAAGCACTTTAATAATCGGTAAGTGTTTCAATACGTTCATTCGAGCTCACTAGCCTCATTATACTAAGGTCACTAGTAGGAATAGCGACGGCAAACAAAAAATTCATAAAAAATTAAAACATAGGTCGCTATTCCAATTAGCGACCTCGAAATGAAGATGCCGCTATTGGGAATAGCGGCCGCTGCTGACGAGACACAAAGTAATCCAAAAGCACTAATAGTTGGAAAACTGGCCCAAAAACACAAATATTTTCAAAAAGTGGCCAGTGATGGCAAAAAATTCAAAACAAAGAAGAAAGAATACAACTGTAAACACTATGAATTTCAGCAGATCTTCATAAATAATATAATGATTAGCTAAATCAGTGTTTCTCATACATTTCTCAACTGATATCTCACGATTCCAAAACTGAAGAACAATACAAACTTAACACCTTTCATGCCAGCATTCTCAACGCAGCTACAATTTCCAACTGAAATTCGTTAGAACATAATGCTCTGCTAATATATATTAGCAAAAAAAGATCACGAAAAAATACAACAGATTCCCAATTCAGTAAGGCCGAAACTTCCTTGCAGCTCTTAACTGCTGTATCCGTTTCTTGTCCTGCTCGAATTTGCTTTGCAGCATCATAACCTCTGAAAAGAGAAAAAAAATCACATTAAATGTAAGTGATATAAACCCACAAAGTTCACAACGGGTAACCTATCTAGTGATATATCAGATTTTAGCTTTATATTTCTGCGACTAGTGAGCAAAGAGAAAAGAAAACTTTAATTCAGAGGTTTCACAAACGAAGATCATATTACCAAGGATAAATCATAAGAATTGCATTCACCATAAAATGATATAGCTTTTATGTAGGGGAGTTTAGGGTCTCAAAGCATGTTTAGGAACAAACTATAATAAGTCAAATAGATCACTAAGGGTGTGTTTGACGACATAATATCCACAGAAATCTCTTGCAGTCATGAAAGTTAAGTTTCACAAGGAGGTCAACCACACACTTTTCTTCCCATTATATTATAATAAAATTGTGGACCCATATTTCTATACCAATTTCTTGATATCTACCATTACCTGTGATGCTATATTTTTTTGTTTTTCACTGCCTACTAAAAGACAGTAAATTTGGAATCAAGCGTTATAAGAAGTTGGACTCACCGTTCCTCCGAGCTTCACGTCTCTGAAACCTGTAAAAATCTATTGGAGCTTCTTTAGTCTTCTTTTTGCCCATTTTATCCACCACAGCAGCCTGGGCCACAGAACCCACTGTGACTCCACTTTCTGCATCGGTCGTTTTCTTTCTGCCCTTGTGGTGAACGACAACTGTCCATCCGTCTTCAGCTGCGAGGGTTTCCCTTTCTTTCCTTTCCTGAAAAATTCAGAGATGGACTAAGTAAGCAAGAGCATATTTGAAAAAATATTAGCAAATTATTGGGGCATCAATAACAAGTTATGGATATGAATAAAGCACGCTTGCTCTACGTTAGGCAGTGCTTTCAAAATTCAATTAGGAGTTAGCTAAATTGAATCATTTTCCCTCTTAAAAGGAAATTTCGTAAACACACTTCTTCTTGGCGCATTTGCTTTTACCATTTTCTTGTCAAAAGATGGCCTTAATTTTTTTTATCAATAGATACATAACCATTGTAAAGACTAAATAAGTCAATACTGAAAGAGCATAGCAGATCCAATTCCTCGCTTATAATCACTTCAATTAACAGATGCCCCCCCACAAAAAAGAGTAATAGGCTAATTAGTAGGGACCTGTTCTTGTTTCTCCTCGTGTGCAGTTATAAAGTCATCAATTCTTTGTTGGAGTGTCTTCAAACCTGGCCTGCTCTCCTTGTATCTAATAAGCCATTCTGTAAAAGGACAACATGGGGATATAAGTCTTACATAAACGCACATGTTATTTCTATATGATAACAAGAAACCAATTAAGGAAACTGAAACTTTTTCTTGAAACTGCATACAATATATACTATAAAAGAAACTTATCTACATATTGAAGATTAAACATTTCAAATAACACAAGAATTAACAAGTTATATACATACTATGTATGAGTGTGCAACCATTATGATTGAATGTTCCTGACACAAGGTCCAAGACTAGTGCATGCATGAGCTCTCTCTAACCATACCAATCAATGTACATATCTGATTACTATACTTTTTAACCAAACAAAGAGGAAGAGAAAGCAGTGGTAGAAAAAAGTGAGAGAGGAGATAAAAGTTGGAGATGAGTTTGGACCTTTCATGGCGAGTAGATTGGATTTGAGCTCCACTGAGTTTGGGTTCAAATCACATTTTACTCCAAACCAGTTCTCTCTTCCCAATCAAGTAGTGTTATTTCCTCAATATTTGATCGGCCAATATAACGGATCAGATATCCACTAATATAAAGCCCAAAATATATCAACAAGGTATCTGTTATGAAAATGTTGGACCGGTAATGTAGACCTATGGAAACTGTTACAACAACTGACATTTAGAACACTGCTCAGTAGAGCCTGATCCAACATCAGTATCACCAGATCTACCACCCCTCAAACAAGATTTCACAACCCTCATAACAACAGGGCTAAAGGCCCTCATATGCCAAAATCTAAGCGATAGTAACACCTCATTGCATTTCTACAAACCTTCTCTTCTCGAGACAACAAAAAAATATGAAATTCAGTTCAGAGTCTTCAGACAAGAATAAATTAAAGGGAAGGGAGAAGTAAGCGCTCTAGGATAAAGAAAACCCTTCATAGGCTTCAATTAGAAAATTTAAACCTTAATAGCAAAACTACCTATTCAAATTCCAGTTCACAGCATCAAAAAGGAATGATGCTGAAGGGAAAAAAGATTTCTGCAATCATCCATGATAGTCTGTAAGAAAGGTACAGGAATGGTGGTTATTGTTACATAGAAGACTGACTTTTCTCCCTTTTGTTTTGTTTTTTTTTTTTTTTTTTTTGTTTTTTTTTGCTCTTTTGTTGAAGAAACTAGTCTATCTTTTATCCTCTATAGCTGTATCATCCTGTCTCCATTTCCCTTCACTTATGTCATTATTATTACTTTCTCTTATTTATTTTCCTGTCAATTGAGGTAGGACATAGAACATCTCATCAATCTTGAACCACTATAACTGACTCTACTTGCTCCAATATTTAGGCATAAAATGGGGAAAGAATCGTATAACCATTGGCCATACGTTATCAAAGTGAATGGCAAGAGACTTCATGAGCTCCTTGTACTTCAAGAAGATCATGCAGGGGCATTGATTTTAGAGAGATTGAATGATTGATGATTCCCTAGCTATATGATATCATAAACCCCAATCAGTATATAATTTGTTCCGACCAAACAATTTGATGCAAGGGTATAAAAGAAGATCAAGTTAGAAGCATGACTAGGTCTCACCATATAGTCCTTCCTCCAACAGAAATTTTGGAATTTCGAAAACATAGATGCACTAAAAAGATGCAAAATATTCTTCGTTTACTAAAGCACTAGATTTCTTTTAGCACATATTGAACCCTTCTTATTCATAATACCAGTTATTAGCCTCCTCTACCAGTACATAATAATCAATTTCCTGATTGTATGAAAACCAGACGTGAAAAAGTATACATGAAACATACCAGCTAAGTACCATATATATGACACCACTATAGTTATAATAGTAAAGATTTGTTCTAAAACCTTCTAAAGCACTTGATACTTTTGGAGAGTGCTACAATCTAATCATGCATATAGTTCAATAACATGCATAATGTCAAATTTATATTAAACTGAGATGAAAACATGGATGTGAAATAATATGCTAAAGGCTATAGAACACAACCATATATGCTACATCTCGCGTAATACTAGTAAAGGTTTGTTCTACAGACCTACTCGATTACTTAATAGTTTTTGAAACACATGTAGCCCAATAATCAAGCATACAACCCAAAAACATGCAAATTTTGTTGATGAAAAAATGAACCAACAACTTCTGTTGGGCAGTTTTATCATTTACTACTCCCTTCACACGGACTTGTAGGCTAAAGTGGAAAGGTGTCCACTGAAACAAAATGGTTCACATTGGTTGTGGACCAACAATTGACCTCAAACATGTTTAAACACTTTAAATCATAACAAACAAAACTGAAATTACTTGAGAAAGAATGTAACACACGTGAGAAGAGAAAATGTATAATCAAAAGTTCAGGTCCTTTACTTTTCATTCCTTTTGAACAGTCTTCATCAACTGCTGAGATCTCATCAACTTTTTCTTCATCTACTTCAGCAGGCGTTTCTTCTATTTTCTTCTTCATTTCTTTATGTACCTTCTCTGTCAAGTAACAATTTTTTAAAGAAAATTGAATTTCATATGCTTTAAAAGATGGCCAATTTATTAGTTGAGTAAGAAAGTGAATGTGTAAAACAGATAGGCAAGATACTCACTGGTTTTGATTTTAGTTTGATCTGTGGCTTTCTTAGGCTCTTTGGTACTTCCACTCTGACTCGATGTTTGGAAGTTAGCAGATCTTTTAGTCTTGTCACCCTTTGATCTTCCTACAAGATGTGGTTTCAGAACCAGTTAGATACAGAGTGAAATAAATAAATAAATAAAAAGAATATGGATAGCATGATATGGCATGTGTTTCCTAGAAATACTAGATGAAGAATAATCGAAATAAACAACAAACTATTACCCACAAAATATGCATGGAATCTAGGGAAACAACAGGTAACAAAGAACAGAACAGAAAACATAAGAACTTAGCACTTAGGAAACACTAAATTGACTACTGTTATAGAAGATAAAAGCATATACAGCATGGAACAGGTAGAGTAAATTTGAGATATCTTTACAATAAAATGGAGCCACTGTACAAATAACAGAAAGCCTTACAGTAACTCAATTTGACTACTAAATCACGAAATTGAATTGATGGATCCAGCTTGGGCCTGGTTTCAGGGAGACAAGGTTCAAAATCTCGGTATCAGGAACCGTATTGAGTTGCCAAAACTTTTTGGCATTGGCCAAATCAGCAGTATTGGATCGATGTATCAGTTTTTTGTAATACGCTCTTAATCTTTCTTTAGTTAAAATTATATTTGTAGAATTTAATTATTTTAAAAAATTAATAGATTAATTAAATGTTACAAATTTAAATATCTAACTTAAATGATTATACATGTTATGCACATGTTATCTAGTATTATAACCTCCGGAGGTGTGAAGTCGACCTCTCCCGAATGTGTCATACAAAATGTGCAAAACCACCTCATTTCCCTTGAATATATGTATATAGCGTGTTATTTTACAAGTTATTATTACAAAAATGTATAGATTTCTTGCAACGAAAACTTGCAACTACACCATCTTGCAAAATGTGACGTAAGGTTCTACCTTCTTGGTTTATTTCTAATTTGATTTATTTGTTAACACTTTTTTTTTCTTTTGATGTTTCCTCTATCAAATGTCAGATCGGCGGTCTCGAGGTTGGATTGGACCGAATCACATGAACCATATTGCACCTCCGCCGTCGTGAATCCCGATATTTTGAGGATCCCGCCTTTTCCAAACCAATCCAGATCGCTGGAACGACTCGGGATTAGCAGATCCTTCAAACTATGAGAAATAAGATTGAAGCTTATTAACTTACACACAATACCCACTTTATATAATCATATACATTGATAAACAAATAATTTCGTGTCAGAGTAATATTGTTATCTTTTGTCTTTTGTTTTTGTTTTTGTTTTTTTTTTTTTGTGGGGGGGGGGGGGGGGGTTCCACCGAGAATATGACAGGTAAGGCAATTCAAGAAAATTGCATGACCATGGTTCTTTTTAGGTCCCTCATGCAATTGAAGAAGTTGAGATACATAACCATCAGAAAATCTTTCCACATGACAAAAGTAATCAAAATCAAAGTTTTTTTTATATCTTACTTTGGTGCTATAACATTAACTTAAGCATATATTCCTTAAACTACCTGTTAGAATACAAGTGCAAAGCCCTGAACGCCCACCACAACTTCGGAGTTTTGGTGTAGTGGGCCAGTGGCATGGTCTTCCACAAGTTATCAAAGCAACCCAAGTTTGGTCAGAGTCCCACTAGGTATGCATATTTATTGTGTAATTTAAATAATAAAAAAATTATATTGCTACGCCTAAATTGTTGGACACTTGTCTAGTTGTCTTGCTTAGTTTTAGCCCATAAAAGTGGGCACTCGACCTACGAATGTGTTTTAAAATACAAGTGTACAACCCTCCAGCCGCACTACAACTTCATAGTTTTGGTGCAGAGGCAGGATCTTTCACACTACCAAAATGGAAGTCATAAATTCAATTTCACTATTATAATAATTTATAGTGAAAAGAGATCATTGAACGGGGGGCTCATGCTCCCCTGGGTTTTCAAAAAGACCCCTTGAATATATAACATCTTTTACTCTAGCCCCTCAAAAAATATAATATAAACCCTCTTTCATACTAAGTAGTATTCCTTTTATATGTAAGTAACTATTTCATATTTAGTAAATAATATAGGTCATAACTTTATGTAACCCGTCGACATACTTATTATTTTTGATCGCATTCTTAAATATATTGAAACATTTGTGAGAACAAGAATAAATTATCATTGATTAAAATATGGAATACTATATATATGCTAATAAATTACACTTCGTTCTTTAAAATAAATTTTGTATTTTTTTCCTGCTATTCACTTCATACTTAATTGTGATATGAATCGTTAATTAGTTTGTATGTTAGCGCCCCCCCCCCCCCCCCCCCCCCCCCCTCCCCCCCCGCGAAAGAAAAATTCTGGCTTAGTCCCTGGTCTGATTCAATATGTTATCAGATGTTTTGGAAGTATCAAAACTAGTTATATTATCCTTAGGGAACTCAATATAAGAGTTAATAAAATCAACAGGACAAGACACTACTTCGAAACCAAGGCTATCAAGTTTTCCCACTTAAAACTAGAGCAGTAACGATTTTCTGTGCATTTCCCCAAAATAATAAGGACAAGCCACTTAAAAATTACGACTATCAAGTTACCCCCTTAAAATTAGAACACTAATAAGTATTTTTGTGCATTTCCCCCAAAAAATGAGCTCCTGTGCTTGCAATTGCAATAACATAAAATTTAATACTGGATTTTGTGGAATCTATCAGTTGGAAATTGATCAAAGAATGCAACAGTGTTGTAGCCTAGTGATTTAGTACAAAGGTGGCAACCTGGTGATAATGTAAAGTCGCTGAAGGATTATAGGATCTCTACATCAACTGTGACAAACCCAGAAATTATTTTCCTTTTATCTTGCTCTCTTTTATTTACTATTATTTAGCTTGTTGGAGAACATGCCCATCCAGATTTCAACTTTTACCAGTCAGCAGTAGGCAGAATGCTCGGTCAAACCAAACTCCTTACCAAAATTAACCACAATTAAAAGACAAGAGGAGGACCTTCATCCGAACAACTCTGCGGTACAAAAAAAACTAATCAATCAATCTTAGAAGTCATGCTCGATACGGCTAATTACAACTGTTGCTGCTGATTTTGGTGTGGGAGCAAACAGATGAATTTGTGGATTCTTTCGGAAACAATAAAGACAAACCTGTTGACTTTCACCGGCGTTTGACTGGATCTAGCAGCCGCCGTTGACCTGCAAAAAAGTTCGATAAACCGGGATGGATCCCGACGACGAACCGTCCGACGCTCTTGTCAATAATCAGGAAGATTATGAAAGAGCTTTATGTGAAAAAATATTGATTACCTTTCGTATGGTGGGGGGAGAGGGGTATTTATAGATGCCTTTAGAGACAATTTAGAGATAATCATTTATCCCTATATCCCAGTGTTTCTAGATAAGATGTAGACTTTAAACCGTTTCATAATAAGAGATTTGGTTTTAACCGTCTCTTAGGGATAACCATGAATTTGAATTACTCTTTAAATGACTTGAGTTGGTTTGTAATGGGTTGTCACCCCGATCCAATAGGACAAATCCGTTTTTTGGTTATTGGGCTTTGAAGAAAGATCCAGTTTTCAATTCGGACCCGTTTGTAGGTGAAATTACTGTTTTACCACTGAGAGCTTTAAGATTTGCGCCCGATTTAATCCTATTTTTAGCCATATCACGAGCCCCCCACTCCCGAACACTGAGTTTAACAGCATTTGAGGAGTAGTTTTATTGTTTTAATGGCGTACGAGATTTTATCGGAGTTCTTGAAATCTGAGCTTGTAAAGTACCCAAAATTATTCTTAGAATTTTCTAGAATTTGTGTGATTTTTCCAGATTTTTTTGAATTTTTCCAATTTTTATTTAATTTTCGAATTTAAATAATTAATTTTCGAAAACTTTAATTAATTATTCTAATTTAACAATTATATTTTCAGAATTTTAAAATTATTTTCTGAATTAATAATTATTTTTAGAATTTTTAATTAATTTTTTTTATTTTTAATTAATTATTTCGAATTTTTAAATAATTAATTCAATTAATTAAATAAATAAATTAATTAATATTTACCTGTACACGTGGCACAATCTGTGCGTTGATCACGATCAAGCGAGCGTGCATCGCAAAGCGAGGTGTTTTTCCCAATTTCACGTTCGGATCGCTGTTTGCTCGGATCCCGCCGAAGGTGAACTGTGAACCAATGAGGTGGTGTCACGTGGCCGGTCAACGTTGACCGTTCACCGCCAAGTTGGCTTTTCTTTTCTTTTCTTTTTTTCTCTTTCCTTTCCCGCCTTCTTCTCTCTTCTTCTTCCTTAGTCTTCGCATTCGATTTCTCCGAGGGCATCACGGGAGCTCGACGAGTGGGGGCTCGTCGAAGGCATGGATCGGCGAAAGGAGCTCGTCGACGGCGATGGAGACGGAGCTCGTCGAGGGTGATGGAGAAGAAGCTCGGTTGGAGCTTGGAGTTGGTAATGGAGAGAGCTCGGTGAGGAGCTTCGACGGAGCTTCGACACAGTGGAGGGGGCTCGACGATTCTGGAGCTCGGCATGTGGTCGAGTTGTTCGCAGTGCTCGGGGGCGAGGAGAGGAGGGAGCTCGACTGTGGGGAGCCCGATCGCGAGTTCGAGTCGGCGAAGAAGGGGAGCTTGAGCTCGGTTGTGAGTTCGAGCCGGTGGAGGAGGGGAGCTTGAGATCAGTGTCCGACGAAGATGGGCGCTGGAGCTCTGCATGGAGAGCTCGACGCCAGCGAAGGAGAGCTTTGGCAAAGTTGACGAAGGTGGCTCGTCGACAGTGGAGAGGAGAGCTCGACGGAGCTCGTTCGAAGGAGTTCGAGCTCGGGGTTCGACGAAGAAGCTCGACAAGGTTGGAGGAGCTCGGCAGCGGAGGTCGAGCTGACGATGGTGAAGGTGTTGGAGCTTCGGCGAGAACGGGGGTGAGGAGGGAGTCGGAGTACAAAGAAGGTCGGCGATGGGGGGAGCTTGGGCTCGATGGCGAAGCTCGGCAGAGATCTCGAGCTCTGCCTTGGAGCTCGACGAGTTGGTGAGGAAACGGCTCCGAAGTAGAGGTTTTGAAGATGACGGTTTTGAAGAAGAGGAGTTTTGTGGGTTTGGGTCCAAAGCGGGTCCGAACCCAACCCGTTAACCTGCTTAATTGTTTTTCTCTTTTTTATTTTCTTTTGGGCAAATTTGAGGTGTTGATCGTGATTGTGCACGAAACTTGAGGTGGAGTGTTTCTCCATTTTCCAGTTCGGTGACACGTTTGCTCGGGATTTTGGATCCGAGCGACGTGGCAAGATCTGAGCCGTCGATCTGGATCAAACTCACATCTGGAGGCAATCTGATCGGATTTTGGATTCGAAGGGCGTGGCGAGATCTGAGCCATCGATCTGGGTCAGGCTCTCATCTGGAGGCAGATCTGATCGGAAGGATCTGAAGGACGTGGCGAGATCTGAGCCGTTGATTAGGATCAAACTCGCATCTGGAGTCAGATCTGATCAAATTTTGGATCCGAAGGACATGGCAAGACCTGAGCCGTCGATCAGGATCAAGATTGCATCTTGAGGCAAAGTTATTACCATTTTCACGTTCGGGGACACGTTTGCTCGGATTTTGATCCGATGGACGCGGCAAGATCTGAGCCGTTGATCTAGATCAAACGCACATCTTGAGGCAAAGTTTTTCCCCATTTTCACATTCAAGGACACGTTTGCTCAGATTTTGGATCCGAGGGACACAGCAAGATCTGACCGTTGATCTGGATCAGACGCACATCTTCGAAGTTTTTTCCTCATTTTACGTTTGGCGTAGCTGTGTTGTGACCCACTTTCCCGGTGCTACGAACGTCGAATCGGGGCGTGTGACCCTCGTTTCAAAGCTGACCCGAAAATCTACAATTTCTCTTTAGAAGTCAGTTGAAGAATTGTCCTTCTTCATGGTCAAAATAGTCCTGCAACATCTTTGTCTTCATGAAGTTGAGAAGTGCATTGTACTTGAGAAGATCAATTCTTAGAGGCGGGTTTAGAAAGTGTCTCTAGACGAATTAGGCTCTGAACTCTCTTAGAAGAAGGCCGCTCAGGAGGTGAGCGGAAGGAGCATAGTCAGGCTCTAGGAGAGAGCCGTTTGGGGGACAAGTTTGAGGAGAACTCTAGGGAAGAGTCGAGCTTCGAACTCGTTTGGAAGAAGACCGCTCGGGGGGCGAGCAGAGCGAAGAACATCACCAGGCTCTAGGAAAGAGTCGTTTGGGAGGTAAGTTTGAGGAGCAACTCTAGGGGGGAGTTGAGCTCCGAACTTGTTCGTTGCAAAATTTAACCAGTAGTGGGAGTATGAATGTTCATTTTGAGCCCTGAAACCGCATACTTGCAAGCTGTGAGAGCAATTTCGAACTATGATTGTGAACTTCGAACTAGTTGTTACGGGGTTATCAACGAGTTGTAGAGCAATTTCGATTGGTGAGCTGCTCCGCACTTGCTTGTTTGCAAGCGGCTAAAGCGGCGTCGAACCAAGTGTTGGACTCCAAACTTGTTGTTTTAAGAACTTCAACGAGTTGGAGGAGTAATTCCGAATGGTGAGCTACTTCGCACTTGCTCGTTCGCAAGCGGCTAAAGCGGCGTCGAACCAAGTGTTGGACTCCAAACTTGTTGTTTAAGGGGATTAACGAGTTGTAGGAGCAATTCCGAATGGTGAGCTGTTCTGCACTTGCTTGTTTGCAAGCGGCTAAAGCGGCGTCGAACCAAGTATTGGACTCCAAACTCGTTTTATTGCTTAGCAAGTTGTGGAAGCAGCCCTGTAAAACATGCTGGACTCCGAACTTACTGTTTAACGAGTCGTAGATGTGACTCATAGAGATAGAAATGAGGCAAATGCAATTATTTTCAATAGAAAAAAACCAAGTTTTATTGAGATAAATTAAGTGGCCGCTTCAATGGGACGAGCCATTATTACATTCTTTTGGCTGTGTTACAAGCATCAGTCTTATTGAAAACTGAAAACCTACTTCTACAATTGGGTGAAGGCCTCTTGGGAGGAGTTTGGTTCTCCCCCCATTGGACCTCCATGGATAAGGTGGAGGATGGCCCCAGGTTCGAAGTCTTGGAACTCGTTGGGCCTCTCGGTTCGATTGTTGGCTCCTCGGGGTGGAGGATCGGCCCTGTCCTTTCTGACGAACTTGGCCGGTGTCTCTGCTGTATGAGTTCTTCGATCTCTTTGAGAGCCCGATAATCATCCGTGTCGTGGTCGTGGTCACTATGAAAGCAGCACCACTTATCCCTGTTTCTTTTCTTGCCAGGGATATTCATTTTAGGGGGACCGCGGAGTAGCCCTTCCTTGTCCACCTCAATAAGAACTAGGCGGCGGTGAACTTCTCAAAACGAGAAGCTGGGCGACGTTGGCTATTGTCGTCCCTCTGGAATTTCTGGGACCTTTCTTCGCTTGTATTCTTCCGTTTGGTCCCGAAAGATGGTTCCTCAAGATGGGGGGTTGAGAGCTTCTTCCGCTCGGATGTACTTCTCGCTCCTAAGCAGAAGTTCCAAGAAGTCCCGAGGAGACTTCTTGGCAAGGGATGCCCTGAGGTCGGCGTTAGTGACGTTGTGCCTAAATGCCGCAGAGGCTACTGATTGGTTGAAGGAAGCAATAGACCGGACCTCGGTAGTAAAGCGCCGGACGTAATCTCTTAAGCGTTCTCCCTTTCTTTGCTGAGGCTAGCAATGACACTCGTTTTCTCGGCTCGGCAACTGCCCACGAAGTGGGTGAGGAAGAGCTCCTCAAACTGTTCGAATAAGAAGATGGAGGCTGGGGATAAACGGGAGTACCGCTCTCGCGCTGGTCCCCTCAACATTGCTGGGAAGGCCTTACAGAGGAACGCATCCGAGGCATGATGAATTATCATGAGCGTTTTAAAACTCTCGATATGATCAGCCGGGTCTGACTCCTCATTGTAGGATTCAAAGCGAGGCAGCCTGAAGGCTTCGGGGACCGGAGCTTCCATGATGGCTCTGGAGAAGGGAGATATACTTGGGCAAAAATTGTTGGTCCGTTGTTCTTCTTCATGATTGATCATGTTGAGAAGCCTATCCATCTCGTGGAGATGGCGGTGGACCGAGTGATCCCTCTGGTCGGATCTAGTAGACCCTCGGGACTCCTTCATGAGTGGCGGTATGGCGAGGGCTAGGCACACGCTGATCCCGACTCGCGGCGATATTAAGAGCTCGCATGATATCTTGTTTGAAGTTCTGGAGTTCGGCCTGAGTGACGAGTGTGTTGGATCCTGTAGGCAAGGCAAGAAATACTAGAGGGGGGTGAATAGTGTTTTATAAAAAATAATTGCGGAAATAAACTTTTCTTCTGACCAATCGACTTGAAAAGAGAAACCAGTCGACTGGGACGACAGTTAAGAGTATTTTAAGACAAGTCTGATCAGTCGGCTTATAGAAGAATCAGTCGACTTACTAGACAGGTTTTCAAAGAGTATGTAGTACAAGTCTGACTAGTCGACTTAAAAGGAGACGCAATCGACTCTCCAAACAAGTTTTACAGAGAACTTAAAAAGCAAGAAAATGAAATGCAAGTACAAAGAGATACAACCACAGAGTACACACGATGTATCTTGGTTCGGTCCTCCCGACCTATATCCAGTCCCCAAGCAACCCACTTGAGATTTTCTACTATTCTTGAAAAATGTACAAGAATACCTTACGGCGTTAGTCAACAACCTTGTCCAACCCGCAGTCCGTTCTCACCACTAGAGAAAGCAACCCACTCTTCCACCAAGAGTGAAAACCTGACTCTACACCCTAGAGCTCAACTCTCCAACCGAGAGGAAAAGAAAACAATAAAATTGTTTACAATCAACCTATAGCCTTGTTGTGATTGTGATTTTGTACGTGGCTATTGGGTTGACTTCTGAATTCAGTCCAAAACGAAGTCGATGTTATGCTGGACTGAAAACAGAGAACCAAGACTTAGTGAATTTGAAAACTTTTCTTTCTGAAAGCACAATACATGGAACTTTTTCTCAAAAATGCTTGGAACTCTTCCATGGTGATTCTAAGGCTCGATTTATCGAGTAGAATACCTGGACGTTGTAAAAACAGTTCCTACAACTGTTTAACAATGGATAATAACGGATAAAAGTTTTAAATTCGAAAAAAACAAGTTTTGAAATCAGTAAACTATCAAAACGACTTGAACAGTCGACTGGGTTGCCATTATGAGTCGACTGGTAAGAGTTTGAAGAAGATCAGACAGTTTTGTACAGATTCAATCGACTGATCTTTAACGGCAGTCGACTGGTACTCAACAGCTGATCTAGTTCAAGCTGTTTCGACCTTTAGATTTTGTAAAACACACAGTTATAAAAAATATGTGAATGTGTGTGTATGACAAGGCTGTACATCAATCTAAGACTCAACAAAGCGAAAAAATTGCATTTTACAAGATACACAAACTATAAGACATTGAAGCTTTGGTCTTGATTTGAGTCTTGAGTGAAGCTTTAGCCAGTCTTTATATGAAGCTTTGCTTAATCATTCTTCAGTTTTAGAACATTGTGACTTGCTTGATCAATTTGCTTTGAGGCCTTTATGTATCATACATGATAAACTTTGATACAACCTGCAATATATGAGAAATAGCACAACAAACTTTGCATTATGTTGTAATCATCAAAATCAAGAATCAACATGGTGCCCCTCCAGCTCAACGGTCCCTAGGTGTGGCTCGGCTTATTGGAGTATAACTTCTCCGCCGACGACGTGGGGGGCTCTCTTCGCCTCCTCGGGGGAGGAAATCTTCTGGTCCTCGGTCTACGGAGGGTCTGGACTCTCGAGGCCCCTGAGTGCTCAGGTTGAGGGACTTCCTCAGGGGCTCGCCATTTATTCAAGCGAGTTCGGAGGTCAGCCCCTGCTGACGATTAAGAATTACTTGACAGAGATCAGGCCCTGGAGGACTTTGTGAAGCCATAGAGTCAGTTGACGGATTGTGGATCGAAACATGGCCATGATGAGGATGTTGCTTTGGATGACTTCGACGAAAGCCCCCGGGGCAACCCTCCGAGATCCTGGAGGGGCCTGTTGAGGAAGAGGCTGTTCAAGCTACGGTTGCTGAACTTGCTGATTGAGTTAAGGAAGGACATCTTGGACTGGAGGAGGAGTGGCTCTTCGGCTGGAGGCCGCTGCCTTCCCTTTCTCTTTCGGAGGCATGGTTAGAAACTGACTTTGCTAGCGAAGTAAGGTTGGATTGCTTTTTTTTCCACAGACGGCGCCAATCTGTTGTTGCTGATTTTGGTGTGGGAGCAAACAGATGAATTTGTGAATTCTTTCGAAAACAATTAAGGCAAACATGTTGACTTTCACCGGCGTTTGGCTGGTTTCTTGCCGCCGTCGTTGACCTGCAAAAAAGTTTGATACACCGAGATGGATCCCGGCGATGAACCCTCCGACGCTCTTGTCAATAATCAGGAAGATTATGAAAGAGCTTTATGTGGAAAAATATTGATTGCCTTTCTTATGGTGGGAGGAGAGGGATATTTATAAACGCATTTAGAGATAGTTTATAATCATTTATCCCTATATCCCGGTATTTCTAGATAAGATGTAGAATTTAAATCGTTCCATGATAAGAAATTTAGTTTTAACCGTCTCTTAGGAATAACCATGATTTTGGATTACCCTTTAAATGACTTGGTATGGTTTGTAATAGGTTGTCATCCCAACCCAATCCCGATCCAGTAGGATAAATCCATTTTTGGGTTATTTGGCTTTGAAGAAAGACCCAGTTCCCAATTCGGACCCGTTTGTAGGTAAAATTACCATTTTACCCCTGAGAACTTTAAGATTCGTGCCTGATTTGAACGGTCCCGATTTAATCCTATTTTTAGGCATATCAACAACCCTTGTGAAGACCCAACCAAATCGACACTCCTTCAGATCAGCAATCTACCTCAGTATAGGAATAAAACAAAGTATCAAAACTTCAAACAGTCCTATCAAATGTAACATTCAAGTTCAGCCTCAGAAACAGGTATAAGAAAAAAAAGAGCATTGGTACAGAAATTAAGAACATTGGCCTTATAGTTCGAGAAGTTAATGCAAAAGCTGTTGAAATCCTAACTTGAAATACTACTAAAGACATGAGTGATGCAGCTACTTGGGCATACATGACAACAAGAAGATTCAAATAGATACAGGAATAATCTCTAAATCAAGTTTCTCTCATCTCACCATAGTTCAGTATTTGAAGGAATTTATTAGTAGTACAAACTATTTGTTCCTTAAAGGATTGGTTGTCAAAATAAAACTTTTAGCACCGAGACTTTTCCAAAAAATCCATGTTATATTAACGTAACATAGAAATGCCATTAAAATTGGCATGATCGAATGAAAAATTGAAAGTTTCAGTGGTTTACTTTTCATTCCTCCTGAACAATCTTCACCAACTAATGCGTCCTCGCCAGTCTTGTCTTCATGAACTTCAACAACTTCTTTTATTTTCCTTCCCTTATCAATATGGTTACCCTTCTTTTTGCGCTTCATTTCTTTCTGTGCCTTCTCTGTAAAAAAGAATCGGATATTTAAACCACTTATTTTTATGATATTGCATTTGAATAAGAAAATGAATGGAATTAATCAATTTCATTAATGCCCTAAATTTTCCTAGGTAACCTATAAGAAAAATGCCTAAGACTTCACCAACTGTATGACCAAGCACCTGTTTTGTTTTCCCATTGAATAATGAATGCCTTCGAAATTTCGAATGTGTTCAAAATTTTACAGCTAGAGCAAATATATGTAAAATACATCTTCAGACAAATTAGTGCATTTATGTATAAAGTGAAATACATAAAGATAATTTTCTAAAAGCTATTAGAATATTTTTGTACTAATCAGTTACGAATTTCCACCATCTTTACACAGGACTCACATGAACCATATTTAACATTTTGATGGTATTATTTGAAATATTAACCAATTCAACCACGTTCAACTTGGTTTAAACCAGGTTCTAAATAAGGAGGCACGCTTTAGTTAGTTACTAACTAACTATATATATATATATATATATATATAGAGAGAGAGAGAGAGAGAGAGAGAGAGAGATATCTTCGGTTGTGCACCACCCATGGTGCACACGGCATGCACTTGGTCTTCGGGCGTTCATGTCGACGATCTGAACCATTCACATTGATCTACACATCTAAATTAGTCTAACTATGTAAAATCAAGTCATTTGAAATTTCTTTGCTCATGCGTTGAAGTGTTACAAAATTGTATGGTTGAATATCATTTTTTTTATGATGACATGATGGATGGGCAAATCAATTTCAAATGACTTGATTTTACATATTTAGACTAATTTAAATGTGTAGATCAATGTGAACGGTCCGGATCGTCGATATGAACGCCCGAAGGCCGAATGCACATGCCGTGTGCACCATGGTGGTGCACAACGAAAGGGAACTATATATATATATATAAATATATACATATATATATAAATACTAGGGTTTAGTGGAAATACACTTTCTTGAATTTTAACCCACTTTACTGGCCAGGTTAGGATTGAGATTGATGTTCCTAGATCGTCTCGGGTAAAGTTGAAACTTTCTTAGGGTAAGTTGATACATCAAACATGCCCCAAACGTTTTCGATGGAGACCCACTTTTCAATTTGTAATACTAGTAAACTGAGATAGTGTTTAAATGCAAAGTTTACAAATAAGAGGGGTTACTAGAAAGGTGGGTGATATGGCTAAAAATAGGATTAAATTGAGACCGTTCAAACCGAGCACGAATCTTAAAGGTCCCAGGAGTAAAACGGTAATTTTACCTTAAAACGGGTCTGAAACGGGAACTGGATCTCTCTACCAGTAACCCAAAAACGGATCTGTCCTATTGGGTGTGGGTGGCAACCCGTTTCAAACCAGCCCAGATATTTAAAGGATAATTCAAATTCGTAATTATCTCTAAGAGACGGTTTAAACTGCCTCTCTTATCATGAAACGAGTTTAAACTCTATATCTTATCCAAAAACACCGGGATATAGAGATAAATGATTATCTCTAAACTATCTCTTAAGGCAACTATAAATACCCCTCTCCCCCCCCCCCACCATAACAAGGTAATCAATATTTTTCCACAAAAGCGCTCTTTCATAATCTTCCTGATTACTGACTTGAGCGTCGGAGGGTTCGTCGGCAGGATTCATCCCGGTGTATCGAACTTTTTGCAGGTTAACAGCAGCAGCGAGAAATAATCAAACGACGGTCAAAAGTCAACAAGTTTGCCTTATCTGTTTCCAAAAGAATCCACAAATTCATCTGTTTGCTCCCACACCAAAATCAGCAGCAACAGATTAGCGTCGTCTGTGGGAAACGAAAAGCAATCCAGTCACATATCACCGGTAAAGACAGTTTCCAAGCCATGCCTCCTAAAGGAAAAGGGAAGGCAGCGGCATCCAGGCGAAAAGCCACTTTCCTTCCTCCTCCACAACCCCAAAATCTCCCCTTCAACTTAAACAGCAAGTTCAGCAACCGCAGCCTGAACAGCCTCCTCCAAGGTCCAGGGGGCTCCCGTCGGAGCCGTCAGGGACAACACTCCCACCATGACCGCATCTGAGTCCACAACCCTTCTATTGATTCTATGGCTTCTTAAAGCCCTCCTGGCTAGGATCTCCGTCATGTAATCGTTAATCGATAGCAGGGGGTCGACCTCCGAACCCGCTTGAATGAAAGGCGGGCCATTGAGGAAGTTCTTCAACCCGAGCTCCAAAGGGCTCCCAGAGGCCGGTTTCCCCATAGACCAAGGCCTAGAAGAACCACCTCTCCAAGGAGGCGAAGGAACCACCTCTCCAAGGAGGCGAAGGGAGTCCCCTCCTCGTCGCCGACGGAGAAGCTATACTCCAATAAGCCGAGCTGCACCCAGGGAGCGCCGGGGTGGAGGAGCACCAGTCACTCAGGCCGAGTTCCAGAATTTCAAGGATGATATCTTGCGAACTCTTAATATCGCCACAAATCAGGAATGGCATGCGCCTAGCCCTCCCCATGCCCCAACTCATGAGCAGCGCTCGCCTAGCCCCCGCCGTACCGCCACTCATGAAAGAGAATCCCGAGGGTCGACCAGATTCGACCGTAGGGATGACTCTGTCCGCCGCCGTCTCCACGAGATGGAGAGGCGCCTCAACAGACTCAACCAGGAAGCCGAGCAGCGGGCGACGAATTTCTGCCCAAGTAGGCCTCCATTCTCCTGAACCATCATGGAAGCTCCGGTCCCAGGAAAACTTCAAACCCCCTCACTTTGAGTCTTACAATGGGGAGTCAAACCCCGCTGACCACATCGAGAGTTTCAAAACTCGCATGATGATTCACCAGGCTTCGAATGCGCTCCTTTGCAAAACCTTTCCAGCCACGCTGAAGGGACCCGCAAGAGAATGGTACTCCCGGCTGACCCCTACCTCCATCTTCTCCTTCGGTCAGTTCAAAGATCTCTTACCCATTTTGTGAGTAGCCACCGGGCCGAGAAGACAAGCACATCTTTGTTGGCACTCAATCAAAGGTAGGGCGAGCGATTAATGGACTATATCAAGCGCTTTACAACCGAGGCTCAGTCTATAGCCTCCCTTGATCAGTCGATGGCCTCTGCTGCGTTCCAGCACAACATTAACCACGCCGACTTGAAGGTATCTCTCGCTAAAAAGCCGCACCGGGACTTCTTGGAACTCCTACTGAGAAGCGAGAAATATATTAGGGCGGAGGAGGCCCTCCTCCCACTTGATCAGAAAGAGCCCCTGTCCGGGAACAAACGGAAGGGTGCAGACGAAGAAGGGGCTAAGAAGCTTCAGAAGGATAATGGTGGCCAGCACCGCCCTCCTCCCCGTTTTGAGAAATTCACCCTGCTTAATGCCAGTGTCTCTGCCATCCTAATGGATGTCGGGAAAGAAGGGCTGCTTCAACCACATCCGAAGATGAATACACCAGGCAAGAAAAGGAACATGGACAAATGGTGCCGCTTTCATAGGGACCATGGCCACGACACAGATGACTGTCGGGCCCTTAAAGATTGTGATCAAGGTCCCCATTCAGAAGGGGCAACTCGCCACTCACCAAGTTCGTAAGAAAGGACATAGCAGATCCTCTGCCTCCCCGAGGGGCCAATAAGCGAACTGAAAGGTCTATTGAGACCCCTGACTCCGAAGCTGAAGCTGTCTTGCACCTCATTCACGAAGGCCCAATGGGGGGAGAGTCGAACTCCTCCCGAAAAGCCTTTGTCCGAGAGGTAAACTCAGTGCAGAATCATCCTCCTCCCAAGGGCCTTGGGGTTCCTGTCACCTTTTCAGACAAGGATTTGGAAGGCGTTCAAACGCCTCATTGTGATGCTCTTGTGATAAACCTCCATATGGCCAACTTCGAAGTGCGCCGAGTCCTGGTCGACAACGGCAGTTCGGTCAATATCCTTTTCCTAGAAGCCTTCCAGGGCCTCAAGTTGTCTACAGACCACCTCGAACCCGCCGGCTACACTCTCCACGGATTCTCTGGGGTGCCAGTGACAATCGAGGGAGTTATAACTCTCGACGTAACCGCTAGCAAAACCCCGACCACCAGAACCAAACCGATGGATTTTATGGTTGTTGACGTAAAGGTCGCTTACAATGTCATCCTGGGCTGACCCAGCCTAGCCGCTCTTCAAGCCGTACCCTCAGCCTACCATATGAAGATAAAATTTCCCACCTCAGTTAGGATGGGAGAAGTCAGAGGGAGCCAGGAGACAGCCCACAAATGTTACATGACTTCAGTACGAGGGCCGATCCTCTCTCTTGAAGCCCTCGAGCTCCCTCAAGGGAGTAGCCAAGCTATCTCAGAGCCGGTCGATGAGTTGAAGGAAGTAGTCTTCTCAGAAGAAGACCCGACCAAGACATTCCAAATTAGTAAGGTCCTTCCCGCTCCTATTAAAGCCGACATTATTCGATGCATAAAGGGAAACCGCGACCTATTCGCTTGGACTGCGACAGACATGCCCGAAATCTCGGAAGAACTTCTCATGCATCACCTCAGTGTCGCTCCCGAAGCTAAACTTGTACAGCAAAAACATCGCAAGTTTGCACCAGAATGCCAACAGGCAATCAAAGAAGAAGTAAAGAAACTCTTAATTGCTCGGTTCATACAGGAGGCTAACTATCCTCAGTGGCTGTCCAACGTTATGATGGTCAAAACGGCCAACGGGAGCTGGAAAATTTGTATTGATTTCACGGATCTGAACAAAGGTTGTCCGAGAGATCCGTTCCCACTCCCTAGCATTGATGCTCTGATCGATGCAACCTCCGGTCACGAACTCTTTAGTTTCATGGACGCCTTCTCCCGGTATAACCAGATCAAGATGTTTCCCCCCGATATTCCGAAGACTTTGTTCGTAACAGACCAAGGCCTATATTGCTACCGGGTCATGCCCTTAGGGCTAAAGAACGTCGGTGCGCCTTATCAATGCATTGTCAATAAAGTCTTTAGAGAACAGATCGGCCGGAACATGGAGGTCTATGTGGATGACATGTTGGTTAAAAGTATCAGCAAACTGAACCATGTGACTGACCTTCAGGAGGCCTTTGATGTATTGCGGAGTCACAACATGAGACTTAACCCGACTAAATGTGCCTTCGGTGTCTCATCCGACAAATTCCTAGGGTTCATGGTTAGCCAAAGAGGCACAGAAGCCAATCCCAGAAAAGATTCAGGCCATACTGAACATGGTTCCCCCTTCCAGTGTCAAAGATGTACAAAGACTCATAGGATGCCTCACGGCCATAGGGTGCTTTCTCTCCAAGTCAGGAGAAAAGTGTCCCGTTCTTCAAAGCCCTTAGAGGAACGAAAGGCTCCGAGTGGGGGCAATAGCAGCAGGAGTCCTTCGACCAACTCAAAGCCTATCCGGTCAAACCCCCCCCCCCACTCTTGAGCAAGCCAAAGCCTAAGGAAATCCTCTACATATACCCCGCCACCTCAGAACAGACCCTCAGCGTCGTCCTGGTGAGAGAAGATAAAATGCAAAGGCCGATCTACCATGTAAGTAAGGTTCTCAAAGACGCCGAACTCTGTTACCCGAAAAGATGGCCTATGTGTTAGTCATGGCAGCTAGAAAGCTCCGCCCTTACTTCCAATCCCATTCAGTTGTCGTTCTTACCGACCAGCCCCTCAAGCAAGTGTTCCACAAGCCTGAAACTTCGGTGCGCCTTATAAAGTGGTCTATAGAGCTGAGCCAACATGATATCAACTATCAGCCAAGAACCGCTATCAAGGCACAAGCCCTAGCAAAATTTATAGTAGAGAGCACTATCCCTGACCCCAGCGGCGAAGAGAGGAACCCCCATTCTAGATCGTGTATGTCGATGGGTCCTCATGCGCTGACGAGAACGAAGCAGGGGTCATCCTGACTGGCCCCGATGACTTTGTTCTTCAGTATTCACTCCGCATTAATTTTTGGGCATCAAATAACGAGGCAAAATATGAGGCTCTCATAGCTGGTCTATGTCTGGCACGCAAGGCTGGTGCCCAGCGCATCAAAGTATTCAGTGGCTCACAGCTGGTGGTGAACTAGGTGTCGGGAGAGTATGAGGCAAGAGATGATCGCATGGTCAAATATTTGGCCAAGGTCAAAAAGCTGCTAGCTACTTTCAAAGAAGCAGAACTCCAACAAATCCCCTGTGAGGAGAATGGGCAGGCAGATGCCCTCTTAAAGTTGGCTTCCTCTTCCCTCCAGGGGCTTGAACGTACCGTCTTGATAGAAGTCCATTTGAAATCCAGCACCGAGGAAGAAGGCCCCGAACTAATGGAGATACTGCCCCTTGTACACGGGGAGAATTGGATGAAGCCCCTACTCGAGTTCCTCAGACGGAATCCTCCCTCCAAACCCTAAAGAGGCTAGAAACGTCAGAACTAGAGCCAAGCGATACAAGCTCATCGAAGGGGTCATGTACAAGTGCTCTTACACTCAAGTGGACAGCAAACCCTACTTGAGATGCCTCTCCCCCGACAAGGCCCAGTACGCTCTAAAGGAGGTCCATGAAGGGAAGGGAGGTACTCATTTGGGAGCAAGGTCCCTCGCTCACAAAATCCTAAATCATGGTTATTTCTAGCCCCCACTCCTTAGCGACGCCGAACAGCACGTTTGCCAATGCGCCCCCTGCCAAAAGTTCTCAACAATTCAGCGCTTACCACAAGCCCAGCTGTCCTCCCTATCCAGTCTGATCCCTTTCGCAATGTGGGGGATGAACTTGCTCGGGGCATTCCCTCTAACGCCTGGCCAGCTGAAGTTCCCTGTCGTTGCAATCGACTACTTCTCCAAATGGATGGAAGCCGAGCCTTTAGCAACAATCACTAAGAACAGAGTCCAACAGTTCTTTTGGAAGAACATCCTTTGCAGATTCGGTGTACCTCGAATCTTAGTAACAGACAATGGGATCCAATTTATGGGGGCAGCCTTCCGCAATTTCTGTACGGACGTCGATATCCAGCAACGATTCTCCTCAATATTCCACCCGCAATCCAACAGTCAAGAAAAGAACGCCAACCAGCAAATTCTCTCCGGCCTTAAGAAGAGACTGGACAAGTCTGCCAAGGGATTATAGGTCGAGCAACTCCCCAATGTGCTCAGGAGTTACCGCACTACTAAGAGGACCCCAACAGGAGAATCTCCCTCCAACCTTACGGCTCATAAGTCGTCATCCCACTGGAAGTTGGCCTACCCTTTTCCCGCTTGATTGCCTTCAGTGAAGAGCAAAATTTGAACCAACTTCGGGGCAACCTGGACCTCATCGATGAGATTCGAGAAAGATCCTTCATCCGTCAAGAGATCTATCGGTGCAGGATCGAGAAGTCCTACAACAAGAGAGTCCGCCCCACAAATCTCAAAGAGGGAGATATGGTTATGATAAAACTATCAATTTCTTTCCCGACCAAGAAAGGAAAACTATCTCCTAATTGGGAAGGGCCGTACAGGATCTCCAAAGTTGTCCGCTCTGGCGCTTATCAACTTGAAGACCCGGGGGGCAAGAGAGTACCAAGAACATGAAATGCATAACACTTATTGAAGTACCAAGGGGGTGTTCCAACACCGCTCCAAGCAACTTCTACCTAAAGCATTTCTAAACTTGTTGAAGTACCAAGAGGGTGTTCTAACACCGCTCCAAGCAACTTCTACCTAAAGCATTTCTCAGTTTGTTTTTCTTCTTATTACTTAGTCAGTTTTCTTCAAATGTAATAAAAGCTTGCAACTTAAAAGCAGCCACTTAGTTCTCTTTAATAAAAGCAATTTACTTCTCAAAAAACTTATTGTCTAAATGTTCTGGTTGTCTTACTCCAAGGCGTACACCCTAAGTACGAAAACTCTCTTAAACGACAAGTTCGGAGTCTAACACTTGGTTCGATGCCACTTTAGCCGCTTGCAAGCAAGCAATTACGAAGTAGCTCACCATTCGAAATTGCTCCCACAACTGTCGAACCTTTCTTAAACGACAAGTTCAGAGTCCAACACTTGATTCGATGCCACTTTAGCCACTTGCGAGCAAGCAAGTGCGAAGTAACTCACCATTCAAAATTGCTCCCACAACTGTTGAAACTCCCTTAAACGACAAGTTCGAAGTCCAACACTTGGTTCGATGCCACTTTAGCCGCTTGCGAGCAAACAAGTGCAAAGTAGCTCACCATTCGAAATTGCTCCCACAACTGTTGAAACTCTTTTGAACATAAGTGTTAGCAAACACTTAGAGAAACGACAAACTCTTAAGCCAAAAAACGCTGTTTGTTCCACGAGAAAGGAAAAGTTACAAGTGTTACTGGGCAAAAGAGGCTCGTTACAAGATCAAAAGATGCAATCAACAAAAACATTGCTCAAATACTACAAATATCTTATTCTGTTAAAATTGGGGATACAAGTCTTATTCAAGATTAAAACCTCTACAAAACTACAAAGTGCGATTCTAACTCTTCCTAGGAAGTGGGACACTCCTATTGAGTGATATGCAGGGACGACAAGCACTGAGTTGCTCCCTCGTTGCCTCCGACGAGATCTTTAGGCCTGCGAGCCGAGTCGTGCCATCAGGACCTGTAGGCCTAGCTACCGCCCCAACAGATGCTCCGCCCGACGAGCCGGCCACTCCGCTTTGAGCATCCCAAGGGTTCCGCTAAGCAATAGGCATGCGTAGAGCCAACTCATGGAACGATCTCCCCTAGGCGTACTCCCCACGCGGGCAAGAAGTACTCCTGTCGTTGGTTCCTTCAGATAGTCGCTTTAAGCGAAGATTCACAGCCTCTAACTCAACGAGCCGCTCTTTGAGGGAGTCGTTTGTCACTCTGAGCTTCGAACGAGGTATCCCACTCATGCTCCCACCTTGTGAGAATGCAGAAATGGTCCTCCGCAGATGAGCCGCTTCTAAACTCTTCTCGAGCACCACGTTCTTCAGCTCGTCCCTCTCTGACCTCACTTCGAACAAAGAGTTCTTTAGCTCGTCCCTCTCAGTTGTCACCACAAATAAAGAGTGCTGAAGGAATTTTAACCTCGAAGCCTTGCCGGTTGCCATCAAAGGGCTGACCTCCCCTCCCTCGGGGGGCACTTCTTGGAGAGTCTCCTCAAGGCGCTTCACTTTGATGTTCCAGCGAGCCAAGACCAACCTCAGATGACAAAGCTCCAACTCCGTCTTGGAGAGCCTTTCCCGAGATAGTGCAAATCCCAGCTTAGCAACAAGAAGTTGGGCGCGAAGATGCGACGCCTCGCTACCCTGGGGAAGTTAACCAAAAAGAGAAGCGCAAATCACTCTAAGTCTAAATAGAGCTACAAGATGGTCCCAAGTTCAAGTAGAGCTACATGATAAGGCTAAACTTGAATAAGAGCTACAAGATAGTTCTATATTTGAATAAAAGCCACAAGAAAGCACTAAGTCGTGTTGCCACACAAAAATATTTCATTACTAGAGTAAAGATACAAAAGCGGTGGCCAGTCCGTTATAAGGCATCGATACAAGAGCATTCAAAATAAAAGAAGAAAACTAAAAAAGAAAGTGGCGAAGATACAAAAGAGGTCAAGGAACCACCTCGGCAGACGTCTCTAGGGGAACTGTGACCTCGCGACCATCTTCCTCAATCGCCTCCGGTACCTCCACCATGGCCCACCGAGGGTCCACGGCAACGTCCTCCTCCTCATCCTCCTCCTTTTCTTCTTCTTCTTCTTCACAAACCTCGGCTACTGGAGCAGTTTTGCCTTCAAGAAGGTCGTATAGGCTATACCCCGAGCCGTCGAAGCCAGGGACGCGCCTTGCCCAAGCATAGGACTGCTCCATGTTCAAGCGCAAGTACAACTTCGCGGCCCTAACCGCCTCCACAGCTGCTTCCACGGCTGCCTCCTCCTTTGCTGCATCTTCAGCGGCCTTCGCAATCATCTCCCTCTCCTTATCGGCTCTTTCCCTCTCCTTGTTTGCCATCTCTTTCTCCAGGGCGACCTGTTCTTTCGCCTTCGCCAGGACAGCCTCGAGGAGAGTAATCTGAGCTGCCTGAGACTCAGTCAAGCGCTTCTCCGCCTCGAACATCTTCACAGCCTTGGCTCGCTCCGACCGATCTCTATCGCTCGCCGCCTTGAGCTCCTTCTCCTGCTAGGCGAACTGCTCCATCATGTAGCTGAAGTGGCAGGTGATCTACGAGGACAAAAAACGAGAAAAAACTTCTAAGTATGAAAGTCACGAGGAAAATTTATCATTCATAAAGAACGAGGCTTCACTTACCGACATAGTCGCTCTGGCTATCTCAAGGGCATCGTCACCGGCCGTACCTGCCTTCATCACAACACGATCCTTCGGGGTCGGCAAGTGCTGTACCGCTTGCATGCAGCTAGCGGAGTACCAGAGGAAACCGTCGTGCTTCATCACGCGCCAGTGGGGACAAAGAGCTTCTTGTGCTCCTCGGTGAGAATCGCTTTTGCCGCAGCTGTAACAGGCGGAGCTTCAAGCGCCAGTGCGGCCCCAAGGGTGAAACCTCCAATGGACGAAGCAGGAGAGACAGGCGGAGCAGTAGAGACAGGCAGGGAAGGATGGGCAGATTCTAAGTCAACTACCGGAGTCGTCACCACCGAAGCCTTCGTTCACGGCTTTGGCAGACGACAGCCTTGAGGTCGTCCTCTTCCTCTTTTTCCCATCAGGGGCCTTGTTGCCTACTCCCGCTCGGTCAAACAGCATCACTTTGAAGTCCATATTCGAGGCCTCTGCAAAGAGAAAAAACGAATAGATGGGCATGTGAAGAAAGTAAACTTAAACTAAGGACAGAAAAAGTATATGGAGCATACTAGGGACGATCGGACTGAGACCCCCACCGAAAAGGACCTCCTCGGTTAATTCTTTCCGACCCAGGGGTTCACGAGTAAGGAGTTTGGACAGGACCTCCTCTTCCTCCGGAGTCAACACCGGCTCGGCCTTCGCCCACTTCGGCACCTCCTCCCTCCACCTCGTGGGAATACTCCACGGCGCGCTACCCCAAATCAAGAAATACTTCTCCTTCCAAAACTTGATAGAATCGGGGTTGTCTATGAGCTTCAAACCCCGACACGGACATAAATAATACTGGTACTCCACCTTACTTTTTCGATGGATACGGTAGAGCCTTCGGAGAATGGTGAGTTGAGGCACGACCCCTATTGCTTGGCACTGAAAAACAAAGTCGTTGACGTGCCTCCACATGTTCGGCATGTATTGAACGGGGCTCAAGCCGTACCACTACAGCACCTCAGTTACGAACGGTGGGAGAGGCAGACAGAGACCGACATAGAAGGGGTCGAAGGGAAAAATGCACGTGTCGGGAGAGGTCGGCGAACAGGCTCGGATACCCGGACCTGGAAGAAGGAGACCGAGTTCCTTCGATATCATGAAACACTTTCGAATCCGTACCAAGTCCTTCTCCGTTAGCATGGAGGGGATGTTGTCAACTTTAGAGTGTTCCCTCGGCCTGTTCTCCTCATATGAGGCCGACATCCCGTACACCACCTTGGCCAGAAGGTCATTGGCGTATTCTCGAACTCCGCTAAGGTTCGTCAAAGGACCCGGAAGCCTGCCCAATGCCCCTGCTCGCCTCTCCTTCTCCACTGTCGTCTCGAAAGTCACCGACCCTACTACCCCCTTTCCCTTGTCCACTGTTGGAGGCACTACCAACTGTTGATCCCCTTCGTGGTCCGAGGTGGAAGTTTCATTCCCCGAAGAAACCCTAGAAATCTCGTAAAATATATAAAAGAAAATATATATTTACCTTGATGTGACAACTACGGTCGGAATAGATAGCCGAAAACCAAACACCTGGCCGCGACAGCTAATAGAACCACCCAGCAGTGAAGGAAAAATTTCCAAGAGTAAGAAACAAGAATGAGGGAATGAAGGGGGGGTGAAAACCTATAGGAAATAAGGGACGTTGTTTGGGCTTCTGAGATCTTTGGGCCCCCAAAGCCACTAGAAAAGCCCATAATACTAAGCGACAGAACGAGTAAAGGCAGAATATCAAGCGGCGCCAAAAACCAATTGACCATTCGACGGTCAACAACCAAGATCTTATCTCAAGATGCGCGCCTGATCCAGATCGATAACCCAGATCATGCCACGTCGCTCGGAACCAAAATCCGAGCAAACGTGTCACCGAGCGTGAAAATGGGGCAAAACTCTATCTCAAGATGCGTGCCTGATCCAAATCGACGGCCCATATCACGCAACGTCGCTCGAAACCAAAATCCGAGCAAACGTGTCACCGAGCGCGAAAATGGGTCAAAACTCCGACTCAAGATGCGCGCCTGATCCAGATCGACGGCCCAGATCACACATCGCTCGGAATCAAAATCTGAGCAAACGTGTCACCGAGCGTGAAAATGGAGCAAAACTCCGTCTCAAGATGCGCGCCCGATCCAGATCGACGGCCTAGATAACACCACGTCGCTCGAAACCAAAATCCGAGCAAACGTGTCACCGAGCGTGAAAATGGGGCAAAACTTCGTCTCGAGATGCGCATCTGATCCAAATCGACGGCCCAGATCACGGCACGTCGCTCGAAACCAAAATCCAAGCAAACGTGTCACCGAGCGTGAAAATGGGGCAAAACATCGTCCCGAGATGCGCGTCTGACCCAGATCGATGGTCCAGATCTCACCACGTCACTCGAAACCAAAATCCGAGCAAACGTGTCACCCTATGAAGCACGGGTACGAGTACGGGGTGTGGGTACGATACGATACGGGTACAAGAATACATGATTTTACAAAAAAGTAGGATACAGGTGCGTTGGTGGATACGTTAAATATAAATTAATTCATATTATATTTATAGATATAAAAATATTTTTCTTGTTAAAAATGCAAATATTTCAACAATTTCATAGAACTATAGGAATACATTATAATTATGAGCATTTTGGAGAAAAGAAATTATAATCTAACTATCAAAAGTTTGTGTAGACTTGTGTTGTGTTTGAGCATAATTGTAAACAACAAACTTTTGAAATTACTCTAGGACCTCATGCATTTACCTAAATATAATTGTGTCTAAAAGTTGCAAAAATGCATTAAAAAATGGGTGCTCCTTGGGTACGCACTCGGGAGTACCCAAGGAGTATCAGCACCCGATACGCACCCGATACGGGTACGTCGATCATTTGGAAGTATCCGTGCTTCCTAGGTATCACCAAACATGAAAATGGGGCAAAACTCCGTCTCAAGATGTGCGCCTGATCCAGATCGACGGCCCAGATCTCGTCACGACGCTCGGAACCAAAGTCCGAGAAAATGTGTCACCGAGCGTGAAAATGGGGCAAAACGCTCACCACGAGATATGCGCTTGATCGTGATCCACCGCTCTGATTGCACCATGTCGCTCGGAATCAAAATCCGAGCAAATGTGGCTCCGAGCGTGAAAAGGGGGCAAAACGCTCACTCGAGATACGCACCAAATCGTGATCAACCGCTCAGATCACGCCACGTCGCTCAAAACAAAAATCCGAGCAAACGTGGCTCTGAGCGTAAAAATGGGGCAAAACACTCGCCTCGAGATACGTGCCAGATCGTGATCAGCTGCTCAGATTGCGCAACGTCGCATGGAACCAAAATTCGAGTAAACATGGCTCCGAGCATGAAAAATGGGGCAAAACGCTTGCCTCGAGATGCGCGCCAGATCGTGATCAACCGCTCAGATTGTGCCACATCGCTCGAAACCAAAATCCAAACAAACGTGGCTACGAGCGTGAAAGTGAAAAAAATGCTCGCCTCCCGATGCGCGCTCATGATCGAACCGCCCAGATTGCACCACGTCGACAATCATCAGATTAGCTGTCTGATCGTTCAGAAAATCGCGCCGAAGACGTGATCGACGCTCCAAATTGCACCACGTCGATAATTAATTGATTAATTCTATTATTTTAATTATTAAATCGGATTAATTATTTAAAAATTGTGAAAAATAATTAAAATTCTAAAAAATAATTATAAATTCGGGAAAAATATTTTTGAACTCCTGAAAAAATAATTATCAATTAAAATGATTAATTGATACTTTTTGAAAATAGATTGTTACTTCGCAAAATTGAATAAATGATTCGAAAAATAATTAAAATTTTGAAAAAATCAATAGAAAATCCAGAAGATCCCATAGACACATCTGAATACAATGCACGCCCAATTAAGTGTTGTCAAGCCTCGTGGGCGATTCTAAAGCTCCTAAGAACTCCGATAAAATTCCGTATGTCATTAAAACAAGAAAACTACTCCCCGAAGGCTGTTAAACTCAATCTTCGGGAGTGGGGGCTCGTGATATGGCAAAAAATAGGATTAAATCGAGACCGTTCAAACCGAGCACGAATCTTAAAGCTCTCAGGGTAAAACGGTAATTTTACCTACAAACGAGTCTGAAACGGGAACTGGATCTCTCTACAAAGCCCATTAACCCAAAAACGGATCTGTCCTATTGGGTGTGGGTGGCAACCCGTTTCAAACCAGCCCAGATATTTAAAGAGATTCAAATTCATGATTATCTCTAAGAGGCGATTTAAACCGCATCTCTTATCATGAAACGAGTTTAAACTCTACATCTTATCCAAAAACACCGGAACATAGAGATAAATGATTATCTTTAAATTGTCTCTTAAGTCAGTCCCTTCTCCCCCACCATAACAAGGTAATCAATATTTTTCCACAAAAGCGCTCTTTCATAATCTTTCTGATTATTGACTTGAGCGTCGGAGGGTTCGTCGTCGGGATCCATCCCGGTGTATCGAACTTTTTGCAGGTTAACGACAGCAGCGAGAAATAGTCAAACGCTTGCCAAAAGTCAATAGGTTTGCCTTATTTGTTTCCAAAAGAATCCACAAATTCATCTGTTTGCTCCCACACCAAAATCAGCAGGAACAGTGCGAATAAATGCAACTGAACAAACGTAAAATGATTCCCTATGTTAGCTGACAAGTAGGGGAAGAAAGACATGTCAGCCAAAATTATGGACAGAGAGCCAAAGGAAGAAAATTGAAGAAAAGTCAAAGGGACCGAATCGAGGAGAAGAGAGTCAAGGTGTAAGAATGGAAGGGAAGGAAATTAAGATGAAAAAGAATCGAGAAGAAAAGAGTCAAGTGGGTGAGAGTACAACCGAAATAGGAGGAGACTAGAGTATAACTGACATAGAAGGACGCAAGCCTCCTCCTTCATAATCGTGAAAGAGATAGGAGAAGTGAACTAGGTGTAGGTTAGATGTCATTATTAACTTTGAGAATTTTGGCTATATAAACTCCATGAGTTGTGAGAGAAATCTTCACAAACCCTCAAACCTACCCATCAACAAATACTGAAATTGAGAAAGTGAAGAAGATTGGAGGCCAGCAACAAGAAAATAGTGGATTCAAGGAGCGGGAAGAAGAGAGACGAGATTTCTGAAGGTAATGATCTATAACTTGAGTTGAACCCATGATTTTATTGTAGTGAATAATTTAGAAAAAATATTAGGGTTTAGAAAAGTCAACGAAGTTGAAGAGATCCGACGACATATCCATCGAAGTTCAATAACGGGCTCGAGATGGAAGTTTGGTGGTGACAAAGGGTCTCTGTACCCCCCGTTCCCGCAAATACGTATTTCCTGAACATTTTCTGTATTTTGATTTATTAAAAATCCATTTTTTTGTTTTAAATTCGTTTTGGATTTTCTATTAACATCTTTTCTAATCAAAGATTATATTTATTTCGAATAATGGTATATTTTTATTTTATTTTCTATTCCTAATTGATCGACTATTTATATTTGAACCTAATTCCTATTTGGATTATTTTCATAAAATTGTTAAACCTAATTCCTATTTCGTTATATAATCTTATTACTATTATTATTGTTATCAGTATAATTAGTCTTATTGTTATTATTTTTTTTTTGATCATATGTTATTATTATTATTATTATTATTAGTATTATTATTATTATTGTTATTACTATCATTACTTTTGATTGTTTATTTATTAAAAATTCATCCATTGTTATTTATTAATTTGTGAAAGCCTATTGGTCTTAATCTATATTTTATTATCATTAGAGTATGGATTTTATGTATACTAATTAATTTAATAAATTAATATGTACTACATATTGCTATTTATTATATTTTAGCCAAATCGAACCCAATCGTGTTTATTTTGTGAATCCATACATTCAATTGTATTTATTATTAGTTGAGTATTAATGTAATGCATATTATTTACTTATATTCTATTACTGTTGATTTAAACCCTACAACCCGTTAACCCTATACCCAAACCGATTCTTATTGGATCCTAACCCGCAACCCTATAACCAAACATCTTAATAACCCTATAAATACTAACTTGTACTACCCTAACCCTAACCCTAACCTAGACTGTACAACCCCTACCCCCTCAGTGCCACCACTGTACATTCCCTCTCTCCCCTTAATTCTCTCTCCCCGCTTCATCTTCTCCCTTGTTCCCCTTCATCCACCCATCCATCGCCCTCATTCCCCCCTCCTACCCTGGTCTGGTCATCTCCTTCTTCCCCTGGTTTGCAGCCGAAACCTATTGCCCAACACCATCCTCCACTGTCCTCTCCTCGTTGCATCGCAACCCATCAAAACCCCGAGCACCCATCTCAGCCATCCCGTCGACCCTGTCTTCTTCCTCTGTTCCTTCACCACCGCCAGCATGCCTCTTCCACCTGCACCCCTTATCTTCCTCATCGGGCCTTCCCTTCCTCTTCCTCTGTTTTCTTCCGAAAACAGGGCACTTCGCCGCTGCCATTGCCATTACCGCTCGCCATCGCCCCGTCGTCTTCTCCTTCCCTCATCGCCTCACCCACCCCCTCACCTTCGCGCTCATCCTCGCCGTCAACTGCCCTCCACCCGCAACACCCCCAGCGCCTTGTCCTCGCCCTCCACGACTCCACAACCCCGAGCGCCAGTTGTTGTTCTTCCGCAGGTTGCGGTGTTGGAATCTGGTGTTGAATTTGCTGTTGCTGTTTTGGGCAGCTTGCTGTTAGCTGTTCTGCCACCCGCTGGTTGCTAATTAGGTTGATTACTATTTGCTGGTTGCTAGATTTGCTGTTTGGAATTCTTGTTGTGATTGCTACTACGTGTCTTGCACGTAGATGTGTCGCCGTTGAGATTCTCATCCCGTTATTTTGTTATGTTCGGATTAACCATCTAAAAGGCAAGTCTCTCTTGAACTAGTTTTATTGTTCTTGTTCAAGATTGTTTATCGTATTGTTATACTGTTCATCTTCCGTTGAGTATATTGAGGATTTACACGAGGTAACCCAAGATATTCTTGACTTCGTGTCAATATCTTTGACTCAAACCCTAGTCCCTATTGCACATTGCATATGCACGTTATATATGAAAACAAGTAGATCCATGCTATAGAATTGATTGATGATTGAGATGTTTTCGATTTAATATGATTTCATGAATAAATTGTGATGATGGTAGAAATGTCTCATTAATGTTGAAATCTCATGCTAATAACTAAATAGAACTTTTGTTAATTAATTATCATGAAATTGCATGCTTCTGTGATGAAATTATTGCCAATTTATGTTAAATTACTTTCTGGCCTGCTGTCTGCCCCCTTTTTGCATTAAACATTCGAACCTGTTACTGCAGTAATTTGAATGAACTTTGTAAACATGAATTGTAGCTCCATGTATCCACTTTCCAGAACATTCAACGGAATTGAATTCCGATATATAATCTTCTAGATATCTGACTTTTAGTACTGCTAGGTCTGGATTTTCATATTCACAATTATATGTGTATCACCCTGATTTGTTAATAAAAAGAACATGTTAACAGTAAAATAAAAATGTGAAATTTATTTGGCTGAGACCAGACATGCTTAGGAATCACCCTGAATTTTTGTGAACATTGACAAGTTTTCTGACCCGATGCATATATGTGGATACAATGTATAACCTGCTGCCTGAACATGAAAACTGTAAAAAATAAGCATTTGAACATAGTTTCTGTGATTTTTATGTATCGTGTATATATGTGCTGGAACCGGCAGATAGTCTAATTTCTAAAACTTCTGACGGATCCAGCTTTGCTTTCCTGTAGTAGCGAGAATCTCTGTTTTTGTACAGTAATGACCTGTTGTCCAGATTGTGGGATTTGTATTATTTGTGTAAATGTTTCTTGCCTTGCGTGTAATGAGTAGAATTGATCACACCTTGCATTACATAACCTTGACACCTTCTTGCATGCTCACATTAGGATGTAATAAAATATTAACAAGCCGAGGTATTAAGGGTTGACCTAGTTGTGGGCAATATAGAAGAGTGTACTCGAAAGGACGCCCATGTTCCCGTGTTACATGTTTACCGACCAAGTTACCGACCAAGTTTACCGACCAAGTTTTATAGTCATGAGAAGACCCAAGTACATGACCCTATAAAATTCACCATTAGAGTGTAAACGATAACTTGATTGTATGCACCGAACCTGTGGAATGGGACACAGTACTACGTGCATTAGATAGGTTAATAAAATGGATAATAACCCTAAATCGACATTTTATGCTTGTTCCCATTTATTATCATCGTTATTGATTCTTGAATTGTAATTATTAATTATTGCATGATTAAACATAGACCCTTGACATTATTGTCATTCCTTGTCTTTGTTCTTGACTTTGGTCCAGTCATTCATTCTCGATATACTATGCTTTTTATTGTTCTCTGTTTCCCACTACTTGCTGTCCATTACTTGCTCTAAGAATATTATTTTCTCTATTTTTATATCACGAGTTTACAGGTACTGAAGGAGCAATACCAGAAAGATTTGGTGGGCAACGATTTTAGAGAATAGAGCCCAAGAATAGACTGCTAGAATTATATTTTATGCTACCTTTTCTTTGAACATTGTTATTCTTATTGTATTTTGTATTCCGAGCTTGTGTCCCAAAGTTTACTTTGTCCCAGATGTTGGATATTATTTGGTGAATTCATTTTATGATTATTTTGGAGTTTATTCATTGTTTATGTGGTTATTATTTTCTTGCGTGGTTGTATTCTCTTGTATATTGTTGAGTTAATCAGTTACAGCTATGGATGGTGTTTACATCATTTGTTAGGCCTTCGTTACGTGCTCGTATTCCCATATTTTGGAAAGCGGAGCGTGACAGTCTCCTTTGTTGTTGCTCCTCCAAATGTTTTTGTTAGGATCAAAAGTGAAGAAAAGAAGAAAGAACTTAAGAATAAAGGGAAAGAAAATGAAAAGGTTAAGTGGGTCTGGGTTGGGTTTCGGGTCAAACCCGATTGAAAAAGCCCATTCTTCGTTTATTTGTATGGCGTCAGATCTGGATCAAAGAAAAGAATGGAAATTTTCCTTTTAACCCCATTTTTGGTGACATTTCCTTCTAGTCTTCGTCTTAATAAAATTGGAAATCCCTGCATATATGAGGGAGTTATTAAGCTTATTTGACATAGAATAAGGTTATATATGAATAAATTTGTCTATGCTGCTTTAATATAGTCATTGTCATCATTATAGGTCTTGCTTGCTAATTAGATTAAGGAAATTGGACATCCAGGTGCGTGGAATGGCTTCCCCTCAGTATAGTATTATTCTAAAGTCCATTATATGCATAAATGCTTATTTTTCTCAACATGCTTATTGTTTAGACACGTGTGACAATATTGTAGTGAAATAATTAAGACTTCAAGCAACAAGACAGCTCGTAAACTAGTACTTATAAGTACAAATGGTGCAAATTAGGATGTTTCTACAAAATCTAGCACAAAATAAAGAAATGTAGAAATAGAACTCACTCATTTTGATTGTAGCTTGATCACTCTTTATTTTTCCACCATCTGAAAGATGTTATTTCACAATTAGTTAAAATACAACAAAAAATATATATATTAAAAGGAGATACACAGTTAAAGAAAACGAAAATAACAAATTCAACTATGACAAGAATCACTAACCTGTGCTTTTGGAGTAGGCAGCCATGATTCCTATTCAATTTGATCTATGCTGTTTATTCCTGCAGCAAATGATGTCTCAGTCGTTTGAAACCCGCTTACCTATACCCTTTTTTACAGAAATAAGCAGTGTACTTAAGGTTCTAAAAGTCGGATTTTCATGTTGTGTTGGCCTAAGAATTTTCATTTTGGATTTTGGATTTCGGGGAAATTTGAAGATATTTAATAAATATTGGATCTTCTAAATATGATGTACAAAACTTATACACTGTATATTCAAAAAATTATATATGTAACTTAAACAGTGTTGATTACAACCCAAACAAGTGACAATTAGTACAGAACATGCAAAAAAATATTTGTTTGAATTATAGTATATCAATATAATTCAAACAAGCAATTACGAGATAAACTGTCAGATTAGGTTAGGTTTCAGAAGTTCCTTCGGTCAAAACTGTCCCATTTTGCAATTTCAAAGACCAACTGATGAGGACATCGGTTCCAAACGATTTGGGCGTTTCTATCAGCGCAGGCATTGTCTTCATCAGCTGTTTTATTCAGTTTAGGATTTTTATTTTATTTCCATTTTTATGTAATCTTTTTTGTAATTTTTAGATTCTGAGAATATTTTGGAGATGTGTTTCAAGATGTAATTGAGCCTATTTAAAGGCCCTGAGATGAATGAGAAAGGAGGTCATTATTGATTAAAAATTTGTGTTGAGTTTTTGCTCTTCCTCTGTCTCCTTTGTGTGATACAACTGAGATACAAATTAGGGTTTGTGATAAATCCTAATCTAGTTTTAGAATTAGTGATTAATTCTAAAATTTATCCCCAATTAAAAATCCCCATAAATTTCCCCTAATCCCCAAATACAAAAACCCTAATCATATCCCACATACAGCCGCCACCTTCACCGTTATCTTCTTCTTCTCCCTTTCCTTTTCGTTTCCCAAAACCCTACCCGATCCCCATCCCGCACCCACTCCCGATCGAGATCACCAACTCCAAATCCCCCCTCGTCATCAACCCCGAAATCCCCCTTCGCCGTCACTCCCGACCCTCGACCCATCACCGCCCTACCATTCACACCCACCACCACTACAGCCTCCACCCCTCTCCTCCTTCCTCCTCCAATCCCGAATCCCACCACAGTTCCCAAACCCATTAATCATCGCCCGCTGCCTCCCTCCCTCACCGTCGCCCCGGTTCCCTGACCCAGCGCCAGCCCTTGCCGACGCCGCCGCCGCCGCCCCGCTCGCCGTCTTCCATCAGCGCCGACGGTCAGATCTGCCCACCACGTGGGCTTCGTTGCTGCCTTTGCTTGCTGCGTTGCTGAGATCCTAGTTGCTGCCCAACTCCGAGATCTCTGTTGGTTTTCTTCACATTCGGTATACTCTTTCCTTTATTAAGTATTTGTATTTTACTGCCATATTATCTAGCATATTATCTAATTTGCCTGTCGACCACAAAATACTGAGATTGAGTGATCCACATGCTAGATTAGAGTACGAATCGGTATTGCACTTTTTACTTGCTTAAACACGTAGGGATTTACTTATTGATTAAGGTTGAATTATTAATTGGGACTGGTACATTTGATTCAATTCTTGAAAACCCATCAAACCCGTTAACTGTTAAAAATTTCTAACTTAGATCAGAACTTTCATGTTGGTAAAATTAACCCATTAAAATTCTTGGAAATTCTCTATTTTAGGGTTGGTTTTACATCACCAACCAAATAAAAGAATATTTCGGGCAAAATTTTGAACCCGGAATTTTGGAACCAGCCTGAAATTTTGCCTTAAAATGATCTAACTGATATTTTATACTATTTCAGTGTCCCCCAAGTTCTAAAACTGAAATTTCGGGCATCTCAGCATAAATTTAATACAATAAGTGTACATTGTGCTAACAACAATATAATAAACATTTTAGGGTAAATATATGTAAGCCAGACAAACTAAATAGCAAATTACCAAAAGAAAATCAGTCAAAACAATTCACTGAAAAGATTTGGGACAAAGTCTTGGTAACATTTGAGTTATTGAAGTAGAAAACTTAATAAACTAGAAAAGGGGTATAAATTATAAAATTATCATCTTAAATCAAAATGAAAATGGTCAAAGAAGGTCATTTCTTAATTAGAAATAAGGAAAGAACGTTTTTTGAATCCATAGATGAACAATCAAATATGAATACTTGGATTCTGATCAAATAGCATACACTAATTACAGATATGATAATGCAAACAAATATATATTGTAAAAAATAATATAGGAAAGAAACAAGATTGTAGATCGAAGCAAAACATAAATTACTGGAAAGGTGGGAAAGAAGAAATATGAAGATTTAATGATGATCTAGGTGAGAACTCTCATTTGGGTTTCAAATATGATTCAATGCCCTAAAAATGTTACCTTTGGAAAGAGATAGAGAGACTGAGAGAAGAGAAAAACCCTAAGGGTGTGTTTGGTTGGAGGGGAATGGAGGGGAGGGGAGGGGAGGGGAGGGATTTTTAAAAACTTTTCTTGTTTGGTTCATTTTTTGGGAGGGGAGGGGAGGGAAATGGAGGGGTGCAGAATCCCTCCTGAGCCACTTTTGGCTCCCCTCCAATATTTGGGGGATTTGGAGGGGAGATAAAGTAGGGGTAATTTTTTTAAGTGAGCGGACAAAATTGCCCTTATTAGATCTAATAAAAAAACAGATCTCTAAATAAAAATCAGATCTTGCAATATTAGCAAACTCTTATTGATGATTATGGTTCTTTTTTTAATAACTCAGGACAATATAAAGCAATCAATGACGAGGGAATGCCTCATCATCAGAGGCCCTTCATGAAAGGTTGCTGCATATGAACTTTCCTTTCTCATAAACTAGAGCTAGGATAAACTAAAATAAGGTCTCAAGTTCGGTTGCTGCTGTAGCCTCATCATCAGAGGCCCTTCATGAAAGGTTGCTGCATATGAAAGGTTGCCTCATAATCAAAACTACACTATGTGTCATGAAAGCTTATTTCATTAATTTGTACTATCAAATGTAATAGGAGTAATGTTTTTTATTATTATGCCTCTGTACAATGAGACATCATTTTACACTGCTCTTTGAATATTTGCTAGCTGTAGCATACATTAATTAGGTCTAATTTTCCTAGCTCTAGTTTACGTGAGACATTTTATATTTTTTTGTGGTTGGGGTTTGTTATAAAATGTAAAAGGGTATAAAAGTAATTTTATTATAAAATCCCTTCGCTCCCCTTGTGAACCAAACAAGAAGATAACTATTTTCCCTCCCCTCCCCTCCTTTGAACCAAACAGAGTCTTGATTAAACTCTCTCCCCTTCCCTCCCCTCCCCTCCATTAAAATCCCTCCCCTCCCCTCCTCTTTTTTGAACCAAATAGACCCTAAAGTGAAGGAAGATGTGGGAGAAAGAGGAGGAAACCCCAAAAAATATTAACTGGGACTAGGCTATGCAGCAGAAAGTTTCCTAACTAGGTTACAGGTATCGGTATGGATAGTGCAGGTAAAATGGGTACTTTATCTCTAACATTTGGAACTTTAATTGGGTAGACATGTACACTACCACGTGTATTGCATGTGCATATTTACATTCTTAGCTTTATGCTATATTATACACATTATTATCCATTAATGGAGGCAATGGATTAAATTCTTAGTGATCTTTAGGTGATAAAAAATGTGGATTTAAACATGCTAAAAAAGAGTTACATTTGAAGTGTGTGCACCCAAGAACATACAAATCTAATGCACTAATCAACAAGCCAGTAGGCCACGTATACCAAAAAAAATGTGGTTATTAAAACTTTTAACTCGGTACTTCCTACTTATTCAGTCGACCAAAGAAGATGAGCACTACTCCACAACTTGGCCCAGTTTGGGAACAAATTTAAGATAAACAAATTTATCTTAACTTTGGAGGTATAAGGTAAGCTAACTTTGGTTGTCATACCTTTTTACCTCTAATTTAAAGTTATCTTTTGATATGTTGTTTGGCAATGCCAAAGTTTAGAAAAGTTAGATAAGGATGAAGTTTAGATAACTACAGTAATCTCAACTCCAAATGAGTCCCAAATTGGTCAAAGTTTGGAAATCTAGAATTTTGTAAAATTATGTGATAACTCCAGTTTGCCTAACTTAACGTGATTCCCAAACCAGGCCTTGATGGTTTCTTTGCAAAATATTAGTGTGTCAATCATAAGGTCCACGACAGTTGTCTTACTTATTCTAAACTAAGCCACCAAATTTAAAGGAACATGTAGATGGTCCATTTTAGGTTAAAAAGACAGGTAAAGAATTCTTCCCAATCTTACAAAGTTATCTCCTAATGGACTTGAAATCTTACTTGTTTAAGTGTTCACTATGAGTCAAAACCTCCCTAAAGCCATTTTGGAGAGTTAAGTTGAGAAAACTACAAGTTTTCTCAACTTTAGGCTGTTTGGGAGCCAACTTGGAGTTGAGAAAATTACAATCTCTCAACTTTTTTTCAGTCCAAAAGTTTAGATAACTCTAGTTATCACAACTCCACTAGAAGCTATTTTTTCTAACAACATCCCAAAATATGAAGTTTAGCTAAATTTAGTTGTTTACCAAACACCCCAAAAGAAGTGGAGGTAAAATAACTTGTTGTCTGGAAGTATAGGTGTGATAACTACGGTTGCATATCTCTACATTCACTTAAAACTAAACTTTAGTTAACTCAACTTCATTCCAAAACACAGACTTAATCGTCCTCAATTTTAGATGTGGATTTGTCAAAGGCATACTAAAAAATACATTTATACTACACACTTCCAGTATCCCGATATGTTTGCGTCCACACCACTTTCTCATATGTGCATCACCTATTGTTGCTTTTGATTTGGCCGTTCTTGTTTCTACGAAACATGACTACACCCCTTAGCATACAAGCTTAAACATTCATAATTTAACAATAAGCACTAAATCATTCCAAAGTGCTCCTCTGCAACATTCACGCTATATGTCACTCTTCTATTTATGCATTCTGTTTGAATACTGAATTCAATTATAGAACCTAAAATACGGATCAATTTTGAAAATAAAATTAACCATAATTCAATATCTACACAAACAATTTGTCAGGAATGCCGTCGTGGGGATGGCCATCGTCGGAGGTTCTCTGCAGCATCAGTCGTCGCCGAAGAACACCATGGATTCAACCATCAACCATCAATCTTCTTTTTTTTCTGTTAGCGTCTGTGTATCTGATGTATCAGCTTTTTACGTGCGTTGCGTACTAAGTTTGGACTAGGTATGGCGGGAGGAGAGCGGGAGACTTTTTAGTGCATTTTGCACGTGCAATTTGTACTGTTGTCCTGTAGCGTAACCACCCCTCTCTCCCCTATAAATCCTGAGCTGTAATAATCTTTGAGGAAATATATAAAAATCCAGCTAATTTCTTCCCCGATCTCCTTGTCTTCAATCCCTAGAACCATCAACTAGCCAGCTATGGCACGTTCCCGAAGTAATCGCAATCCGACCCCTGACAACGTGGTATCAGAGCAAGATAACTTCGACGACGATGGTCACAATGAGGGGAGCACGGCGATGGAGGGGGAAGTGGCAAATCTGAGCCAAATGACGGTGACGCAGCTTCAAACTGGATACCTCACCGAAAGAGTGGAGGTCATCGCAACCAGCATCGAGGAGAGGTTTGAGTCGATCAAGGCCAGGATGGAATCGATGATGGCACTGATGCAACAATCCCAGCTTCGTTCTTCAAACCCTCCCCTGCTTCCTACCCCAGCTCCTCCACCTCTGCATAGGGAGGTAAAAATTCCAAACCCCAACCCAATGCATTTTACAAATCAAAGCGACGGTGGAAATGTGACTAGAATCCCATTCAAAGTAGAATTTCCAATGTTTCATGAGGGGGACCCTACAGAATGGATATGTGGTGTCGAGAAGTTTTTAGAATTCTATGAAATTCCAGAGAATCAAAAGTTTAAGTATGTTTCCCTGAACTTGAGGGCAGAGCTGCACAGTGATTCAGAAGGCATGTGAAGCCGAGGGTTCATAAGGTAATGTGGACTAGGTTTCTTGAATAATTACTAACAGGATTCGGCCCTACTGAGTTTCAAGACTATGATGGTATATTATCCAAGTGGCAGCAGATGGGGGAGATTGAAACCTATATACAGGAATTTGACAGGATTTCCAATTTTGTAGAAGGGTGGGTTGAAGCTCACTGTCTGAGTACCTTTATCAGCGGCTTAAGGGATGAGATACGGTGGAATGTGAAGTCGCAGCGCCCCAAGAATGTGAATGAAGCAATTGGATTAGCACGAGAATATGAGGAAAAGCTAGCTTGTTTGAGGAGAAATTTCAAAAATTCCATTGGTCCTAAAACTACTGTTCCTCCTGCAAGGTATCTAAATGTGACAGTGCTAGCTGTAATAATCTTTGAGGAAATATATAAAAATCGAGCTAATTTCTTCCCCAATCTCCCTGTCTTCAATCCATAGAACCATCGACTAGCCAGCTATGGCGCGTTCCCGAAGTAATCGCAATCTGACCCCTGACACAATTCGTTATAATTCTTCACAAGGAATTATCACAAACAGATTTGACAAATGGATGAATGAATAAACTGCAAAGTCTCAAACAACACAACAACATCATCTTCGCATCAAAATATTCTAGCTTTGCTCAAGATCCAAAACCAATAGAGAGATAGGGAGAGGGAGTGAATTACCGAAATAGATGACGGTGGCATCAGAGTCGGAGGTGATTGTCGGGGCAGGAGAAGAAGGGGAGTGCGATGGCTGATAATAGCGTTTTTAGGGTTTTTCGTTTATTTGGCGATTTGAGGATTTGAGCATGGAGCCTTAGCAGGGGTGGACAACTATTATCCGAACCAATCCAATCCGAACCGACTGGTTTTTAACCGAACCAACTGGGGATTTAGGTTGGTCCGGTTCTTGATCTTCAATAACCAACTGGACCGGTTCGTTTGTTCGACGAGGCTTTCAAATAACCGATGAAACCGAACCGACCGTACCTCTATGCATAAGTCCATAAAAAATATAGTTCTCCTTTAATTTTTTGAATATATAAATAGTCTTCTTTAATTTCTTTAATACAAACCGAGCAGTTATTCTACTTATGTTTTGATTCACCATAATCATGTGTGTTATGTTGTTGAGGAATGCTTGATTTACAAATGGCTCAGCTTAATAGAATCATGAAGTTGATGTAACATTTAGTAGTTATTTTTAATCAAGTCAAGCAGAAATTGTTTTCTAAATCTTTTTTTATTGTACTTGAAATTCAATTAGCTATGGTTATTGATGTTTTTTTTATGATAATAAACTAAGATAACAGAAATATGCAAGTGAAAAGGTTGTTTATCTCAAACAATTAGTGCAAATTTTATTAACAACTTGTGGTTTGATGAATCTTCGTTTTAAATTCATTTCTGAATAACAAATAGCAGGTTGTTTCTTAAATTTGATTGAAGTTGAAAGGTTCAGATTGGTTGTGGATAAGAAAATTAAAAATTCGATATTCTTTGGATCGGTGGTGGATGGTCCATATTAGGCCGGATACCGATGGATGCCCACCCCTAGGCCTTAGGGGTGGAAATGTGATCTGATAGCCTGAGAACCGATCCGATAGCGGCATTTGGATCGTTGTTTTCAAAATTCATTTTAAACTTAGTTTTTTAAATTAAAAAATTATAAAGTTATTGTAACACTCAGAATTCCAAATAAGACCAAATTCGAGATTCCACAGGATCTTTACACTTCGATTCGTACAATTTTACAAGGAAATCTAAACTTTTTATCATACAACAGAGTTCCTTACGATTATTACACATCGGAAGATAAAATGAATTACAACAATGAAAATAATATACAACTTGCAACATCTTTAACATGTAATAAATTAACAGCATCGAAATCAACTTTACACATTCATGAAAAATCCAATTCCTGCATAATAAGCTATGGGCACGTCAGTTACTTACAACCGACGAAAATGTTATACTCGGTCATCCTCTCTATGCCGTACATATAACGATCTCGATACTTTAACAAACCACAAATTTTAATGCAAATAAAGTGTTAAATGTGACTACACTAAACATGTAAGTGTATGCGATGTCTTAATGCCTAATGCAGATATTTTATACTAAGATGACACTAATGCATACTTGTTCGGATTCTATGCATTCCATTCTACATAGGTCTGAGGGCAAGCACTTACGTACTTCACAATAAAGGGTTCGATCCCTTGCTATGACAAACTACCCAGTAATAGAACAAAGTTGAGACATTCCACGAGTATGGATCCCAGTCCCGGAGAACCGCTGCAGCAAATCCCCTGCCCGACTGTTATACAGACTCCTCGTCATGCGAACATCCCGCAAGTGCTCCTCTAGCCCCGGTATACGTATATACATTGGAGTACGGCAAACTATCCGCCCGACTACGCATAGTCCCGGATTTAAAATAAAAGCTCGTCTCCCACGAGGCAACCACAGTCTCGGAGTACACCGCCCGACTGGGTCTATAGTCCAGGTGAACCGCCGTAGCAAATCCATCGCCCGACTATATAGAGTGACCCACTTACGTTTGCCTAGGTTTTACTACATCTTCTCTTAGTGCCTAGTGCTTAAGTTCAAGACATGAATCAATTATCATACCTAGAGTTAGTCTTACCCCCTACCGGACTTAATCACAAATACCGAGATCGGTCCATGGCAAATTTCAAAAATATAATTCAATTCTTTTTATTTCAACAGTGCTGGTACCCGAGATCTTACTAACTCTAAATCACAACCTTTCATGTACAAGAATCCATGGGTACTCATACCCTTCAATAATCACGTCTTAACTCAAAGTATTCTTATCTTCAACTTATTCATAAGTAGATCAATGTCTTATTTTAGCACTTATTCATGATTCACTTATTCATTTACAACTCAAAATAGAACAATAATTCCTTTCATGAACAACAGATTCATCACTATAAATTTCATTAGCAATTTAAGCAATTCATATCTCAATTCACATCAAGTATTTTTTACTCAACATAAGTGTTGGTTTACAACAAGAGAGTTTCAGAACTTGTCACATATTTCTCTCTTCTTTCTCAAAAAGGATTATATACTTAAATAATAATTTTGGAGTTAAAAACTCACTTACTATCTAAATTCCCCTTTTTACTTTCTCAAAAATATATAAGAATAATCTTAAAACTATCTTTAATAATTACTATGTTATTTTATATAAATAATAGGATTTTATTTCCAACCTTATTTACATTAAAAATCCCCAAAAATATATTAAAACTCCAAAAATATCAAAAGGTGGCTTTGGGTTTCGAACCCAGGACCGGCTGCAACCTACAGCCAACGCCCAAAGCAATTCACGCTAGCCACTTAGTCCATTTGGACTTTGTGTTATAAACCACAACAAAATCCCCTTATATTCAGGCTCGGGGTTCGGAATTAATTTAGTGAAACAAAAATAAAATGTGTCTATCAAGTTTTGAACCCAAGATCTCTTACAAGTACAGTAGTACTTTGTGGTGACTGGCTAACTAGTAAGTCCAAGTGCGATTATTGATTAGGAGTCATATTAATATGATTTTGTTCATACTGTTCTGAAATTGATTATTTTTCACAAAACTCGTTTATCCAAATGGTCCAATCTTTTAGGATACAGAAATAAACTTTCCTTTGACCGAGATTAATTTTAAAATAATAGCCAACAAATTTCAAATTTATTTTAAAATATATATCTCTATTTTTAAATAGTTTTTTCTTTTCATTTTACATATCAATTTGCATTTTCTCAAAACTTGAATTTAAAAATTATATTCATTAAAACTAGTTTCTGTACTCAATTATACTAATTAAAATTTTGTAATAAAAACTAAACATGCCTCTTAATCATCCATAAGAATCTCAAAAAAACTCTTTTATGCAAAAATTTATATTTTCAATATAACATGGCAATATACATAAGTCAACACATTTCAAGGCAACAATTAAATTTGTTTTTCTTTCTTTCTTCTTTATAATTATCATGGCATCAAGGCATATATTTAATATAACATTACTTCTACAAATTTTCATACAAATTATATATCTTCGACATGTACAAATTTACAAGCATACCAATATGATTCGTAGTATTAATTCTTTTGTTAAAATTCTTCTTTCTAATTATCATGATGGCACTTAATCACAACAAGATTACTTTCATTTTTGGCATACTACATTAGCATGTATTATGTCTACATATTTCACATCAAATTCAATTCATACTACTCATTTATAACTTTTAGCATGTATTCTCTACATTAGAAAGAAAGACATCACCCACCTCTTGTGAAGAATTAACACCAAGAATGGAGAGACAACTTCTAGCTCCTAGCTCCAACTAGCACCTCCTTGTCCTTCTCCTCATAGCAAGAGCTCTCCAATGCACAATGATACTCTCTTCTCTCTTTCTTTTCCTCTCTTTATTTTTGTTTAGTTTAGGTGTGGAATGAGAAGAAAATTTGAGTGTATTTATAGGACAAAGTGAGGGTTTAAAGTGCAAAATTATCCACCTAATAAATTACTCAACTTAATTCTCCATCTCTTCATAATCCTAACTCCCATAACTCCCAACTCTTCATGTCTCCACCTCCTCAAAACTCAACCCCCCCCTCTCTTCTCCAAAAACCGGCCACCCCTCTAGCCCTTCACCTCCACACATGCACGTGTTGTGCACTAGTGCACATACATACACAATATTTAATACAATTCCTATAGTTCCAAAATGTGTACTAAAAGTTGTTACATATCATGTGTGAGTCCATGCACAACTTTAAAATAGGATTTAATTAATGGGCTTATCCCATGGGCCTTCTTTTTAATCAATTTAATTAATTAGTCTAGTGAGCTCTCCTAATGGGCTAGAATCTCTCTTTAGGTCCATGGGTTTAATAAAAGACTAAATAAAGATTATGCATGCTCAAATAGTAAATGAGAGTAAGAAATAGAGATGGAAAAATTAACACGTGCATCATACGTGCAAAATTTTTTAAATGTATATTTTTTTAATTAAATAAAAATACAGGGTGTTACAGTTATTTTTTGTGATTTTTGAAAACAGAGTATTGTTTGGTAAACTGTATACTATATATATATATATATATATATATATATATATATATATATATATATATATATATATATATGGGTTTGTATGCATGTATGTACAGTGTATATACTCAGATACATACATACTGATATTTATATACATACATTACATACATATTGTATACAAACTGTATATGTACATAATGTATACACATATACATATACATATACTAGTATAATGTAAGTGCGATACACGTCTAAAAAAAAGTAAAGTCATCAAATTAAATGAATATATATTGAATAAGAAAAAAAAAGTTTATATTTGAATGTTTTGATTTGGGCTACACATGCGGTGCACATTTATATTTGTTGGATATAGTTTGGACGTGTATTATACGTGTTTATATAGTTACAAAGTTAGGATTTGTTTGTTACAAATCCCAACTCTCCCATTATATATATATATATATATATATATATATATATATATATATATATATATATATATATATATATATATATATATATATATATATATGGGTTTGTATACATGTATATACAGTGTATACACTCAGATACGTACATACTGATATTTATATACATACATTTCATACATATTGTATACATATTGTATATGTACATAATGTATACACATATACATATACAATATGTTGGTTGGGAAATGAAAATACTTGTATCAGAAGACATGTTTTTTCTGTTTTCAAAAAACTCATTTTAAACATAGATTTTGAGTGTGAAATATTAAAATGAGTTTTCCAAAAATTTGTATCCAAACAAAATTATCCTATGTTTTTATATTAAAAACTGAAAACTATTTTAAAAATCTGATCCAAACGCAAAAGTGACTCGATGGTTACATATTTTCATGTAAATCCATTTACTTAGGAGGCATTTGGATTTCAACTTTTGGGGCAAATGTATTTTTTTGCTTAATTTTTTTTTTCTTCTTGCTTAAATTACACCTCAAAATTTTCCCTAGGCCTCTGGCATTTTGCAACCCATATCTTCAAATTAATGTGGGTTCCCACCAATCACATCAGATAATTTACTGAAGTAAGCTGTCATAAATTATAGCCTAAAATGGGTCAAAATTACAGTCTGAGAACCCAACCTAGAATGGGCAGTAATTTCTGATAGCCTACTTCTACAAAAAAAATTGATGTGGCTGACAGGGGCGAACATTAATTTGCAGATGTGGGCTGCAAAATACAAGAGGGCCGAGGGGGGAAATTTTGGTGTAATTTTAACAAAAAATTACATTTCCCACAAAAGTTGAAATTTGAATGCCCTCTAAGGAAAAAGTGTATGATGAAAGACATCATATTTGTACAAGTCTCGTCAATATGGTTTTTTTGATTTTTTTGGGAACAAACTGTAAATAAATCCTAAGAGAAACTTAACAATCCCTAAAATTGTGGAGATTTTTTGTGATTAAAAAAGTGAATTGCACATGAAAAGAATTCTTTCAAATCGCATGATAAAGTCACTATGACCCACTATGTCTATAATTTGTAAATTGTAACCTTCTTTACTTTTAACCATTTCTTACTAAAATAATCTCAGTGGATTCCAATTAAAGATTGGGCAGAGTCTCCCCTAAAATATAAGCCATTTTTTAGAAATTCCTTACGGAATTCTGCAAACAATACAATATACCACAACACGGCAATATATATATATCTCCCCCAGGCCATAACAAGCCACATCATACAGACATCATATATATCGGGCTCTGGGGGTAAATATTATCATATAACACAAGATATGAAATAAAGATCAAAATTTGTCTTGTAAACATAATAGATTTTTAGAAAAACCATTTGAAAAACCACACATAGAACCCAATACTCCACAACAAGGCGGGTATGAGTTTTCACATACTTAATCTCATCACTATATATCATCATTCCATATTGATACATACATAATCTTCCAAAATACAAAATATTACACAGATTTTATCATCTACCCACATTAGACACAACTTAGGTAAATAAAAAGTATATAACTGATACATAATTCAGCAACCCTACTACTGAAGAAAGTAAAACTACAAAACTAAGGAATCTAGGGTATCTCAACTCGCCGATACTCAATTCTTGCAAAAAGGGAAGTTGAGGGACATCCACCCTCAAGGAGGGACTCCACTAACCCCCAAAAAACAATAGGGGTCAGCCAATAATGGTGTGAGTATAATCTACTAGGTTAGTTACTAAAAGAAAATCATATAAAAGAAATTTAAAGAACTTACTAACATGATTATAAATGAATATATCCTAAAATTAAGCATGAAAACATAATGAAAGAAAATTTGTTAATACATAAGATGTAATTACTAGTCTGTAACCAATTTACCACATCAACACCACACCCGATCTACTGTGGAGTCATGCCTAGGCAGGTAGTTCCAACCATTTCCAAAGAAATAACGGGCAGAGGTTCCTTGACACGATACCAAGGTAAAGAAACACGCATTACATCCCAACACTTACTCTCACCATATCCTTACCATATACTAACCATTACTTCTAAGTAATATATAAATAACACCACACCCCAAACATAGTTGGGTTAATACAACACTGCACCCCAAACTGAGAACTTGGGTAATATATATATAACACCACACCCGATCTACCATGGAGTCGTGCCTAGGCAGGTAGTTCCCACCATTTCCATAAAAATAGCGGGTGAAAGTTCCTTGACACGATACCAAGGTAAAGATACTTGCATTACATCACTATACTTACTCTCACCATATGCTTACCATATACTAACCATTACTTCAAGGTAATATATAACACCGTACCCCAAACATAGTTTGGGTAATATAACACCGCACTCTAGATAAACAGGGTAATAAATACCACACCCCACATAATTTTATTTACTTTATCTTCACTAAGTTGATATATACATATGCACCAATTCCTTTTTTTTCAAACCATATTATCATTTCCTTTCTTATTATCAATCTTATACTATATCTTGTTTTTACTTAAATAATTTATTATCATCTCATACAACTTACCATTAAAGTTTCCACTTTTCTCACATAAATACTCATTTTATTAATTGATCGATCAATGCCCACATTGTAGCGCCCCGAATTTCCAATATGATATCTCAGAAATACGTGGCACGATTCCCAACATCAACTTCAATTGTAACCCCTGTTTTTTATTTTTTTTTGTATTTTTGGAGTGTATTTTTCATTTGGTGTATTTTCTCTCTTGTGTTTTTTTTTGAACCGTATATTGGAATTGTTTACGATATATATTCGTTTTATTTCATTTCGAGCTCTTTGTGTTGATTGGTTGTCTCTTTTGTTTCGTTCTTCAATATTTTGTTCTTTCTTTCATTTTGTTCTTGTCCCTTGTATTTTTTTTTGTGGGTGTTTGTGGTAGTGGTGATTTGGTTGTCCTATTTATCCCCAATCCTATTTGATATCCTATACATTTGTATCCTATTTGAAGCCCAATTACACAAATCCTATTACTACTCCTAATTACCCACAACCCAAATACCCATTAACCCAACTCATATTTCTTAACCCTAATTTCCCTCATATATATACACACTCTCCCTCACAAACCCTAACCCTAATTCCCCTAACCCTAACACCCGGCCTCCCTCCCCCTCTCTCCCTCTCCCGCTGCTTGCGCTGAGCACCAACCTGCACACAACCCCAGGCCGAAAACCCTCCAGGCCGACCTACTCTTCCCAACCTACTCCACCCCGGCAACACCCCAAACTCGACAACCCACTTATCCCACAACTGAGCCCTCACCTTCCCCCTCCTTGGCCATCCCGACCACCTCACATCACCACCCAGTCCCTCTTTTCTCTCTCATGGTGTTCTCTTGTGGCCGCAAGCTACTATTGTCTTCATCCCTCTTGGATCATCTCGCTTTGTGGAGTTTTTTTCATGTGGAGATTTTCGCTCTAGTTGCTTGGATTCGTTGATTCGTGGATTTTCGTTCGTGGGTTTTGCTCGTTACTCTTGATTTTCGTTGTTCTTCATCTTCGGTTAAAGCAAGTAACTTGTACTCCAATTCATTTGTTTGATACAAGTCAAAAATACCACCTATAGTGTAGTTGAGTCTAGAGACGACTCTTGTTTGTGATATGCTTGATGGGTTTTGTGTCTATTGTGAAAATTTGACCATAGATGACTCACGACACAATATGAACATGAATTAACTTAGAATTTACCCGTTTTTTATTTTGATCATGTATGTGAAACTTTTGTGAGAATTCGTGATTTTGGTTGAGATCCATGCGAAATACTTGGTGTGGACATGCTAGATACCCTAATTTATGATGTTTAGACACTTGATAGACTCGATTTCATGACTGGTTGTGTTTTGAACAAGTTTTGTATGATATATGTTGAGTTGTTGTTCAAGGGAGAAATTTGTATTTCGTCGTTGATCTGTTTTGTTTGCTGTTTTGGACTGTCTTGAAGTCAGTATCTTAATTTCGGTATAAAACACAAGTTTTAGATAATTTCGTTTATTTTCAAACCCCTATGACCTTGCTTGATTTCGTTTTCGTATGAGTGAGTTATGACTGTTTTACTACAGAGGTGTCGATCTTTTCCAGATTTTGTTTTTCCATGTTCTTGATGACTAAATGATTTTATTAACTGTGCTACACATATTATTTTGATCCAAAACTTTGGTCAGTGTTTCTTTATCTAGTTAGGGATTATCCAGAATTTAGGTGAATTTTATTGATTAGTTTTATGTGTTGTTTCATGCTCGTTTATGAAATTTATACTTGCGGTATTTTGCTCGCTGTTTTGTAAAGAACCTTATTTTCACAATGATTCCTTTTACTGTATGAAAAATGTTTGTGAAATATGAAAGTTAGTATATTTTATCTATTTTCATATACCTTTGGCAGAATTGGATTTCGTTTCACTGGTTGCGAGATATCATAGTTTTCGTACAGCAGTGTTGGGAATTCCATATTTGCCAAACTATGGTTTCTTAATGCTTTCTTATTTTTTATGACTGATCTAATTTCATTGGAAAATTATGAAACTTTATATTTACTGGACATATAGGGAAATACCCCAGATTTTTCGTGGATTTATTTAATGTGTTTTTATGTTGTTTTCCTGTTCTTGAATTCGTTTTCCTAATTTCTGGCTGAACCTATTTTCTGTATTCAAATCAGTTTTGAGCTATGTTTTTGTGAATTATTATATGACTTATGTATATTTTCTGGATTCGTTTGAAAGTCTATTTTCCAGATCCTTCAACAGATCCAGATTTGCATGTTTGTAACACTAGGAATCACTGTTTTACTACAGTATGGTCTTGCTGTCCTGAACTTGAGATTTGTTATTTTAGTTCATTTATGAGATATCTTGCATACATATATGTTTATCTTGCAACTTGAACTTGTTACATAATCAAGCCCTGATATACTTCATATATTTTGCACACCTCCATGCTTGTTTGATATTAATAATAAATTAACCAAGCCGGGGTTAAGGGAAAAATCTAGTAGTGGATAGTGCAGAAATATGTACTCGGAAGAACCTAGTGGTTATCGGAGCTTGTTTACATGTGGAGCTTGACACGATATACATGACACATACACACATAACACTGGAGCTTGTTTGGGTTTCGGAGCTTGTTTACATGATACATGATTACATGATACTTGGAGCTTGTCCTCGAGTACACTGCCCTATATGGTCCCCTATGAAATCTAAAGCGAAACTATTTGTTGTAGCAACCATGTAGTAAAAATCGGGATGCATGAAGTGCTACCTAGATAGTAATAAATACATGATACTTGATACATGACACTTGAACATGATACATGCCCACTTGACACTTGAATATGGTACATGCCCACTTGACACTTGACTACATGATACATGAGATTTGATACTTGATACATGTTATATGATTACTTGATTCTTGATACTAGTTACTTGATGCATGACACTTATTTTCTTGACACTCGACACATGCTACTATATTTGCTCATCTTGCCATGCTATGATTTATATCCTGTAATCATGATTATACCTTGCTAGGTTTGTTACATAGATTTACCTATTCCATGTACTTGTATCCTACATTAGATGTGGCCCGAAACTTGCAATTGACGGGTACTTGTTTTTCTTATTCCTTCTCCTACAAACTTTCTAATTGCAGATCAGGATGGTCAGCTACCAGATGGTATTGGCGAGATGATGTACTAGTGCTGGATTTCATGCTTTATGATTTTATTATTATTATTGTTACTTGAACTTGAAAAAGATGTACTTGATTACTTAGATATTATCTTGTATTTGGGTGATGTGACCCAAAATATTTTTACTTGTTCAGAATTTGATTATTTGAGATTATTATATTTAGTTTCAAGTAATTTCCATTGGTATCTTGTTTCAATTGTGCATGCCTGGTTGTATCTTTTGCTTTTGACTCGGATTATCTTGTGAAATATTGTAAAGATTCCTGAACAGCTTATGGATGATGAAAATCATTGGCTGGGCTTTTGTCTCGTATCCGTATTCCGTATTCTTTTTGGGAAGCGGGGCGTGACAGCAATAGTAAACATAGCCACAACACAGATAATTTTTTTTTCAAATTTTATTACAACACTTGTTTACAAAACACAGCGGAATACAGACACCTTGAATTACAAACTTTCTTTTACAACACTTTCTTTTATAATTTTACATAAGCCATAACATCATTCAAGCACAAGCATCCAAATCCCAAGCTATAAGCACCTACCTGTAAAACATTAGGCTAGAGATAACCCTAACCCCCAAAACTAGAGGGGTCAGCCATAACGGTGTGAGTGACATAAAAAGAAAACAATATAAATAAAACTTAAGGCATAGAGTTATCAACAACATGTATTAACAGCAAGAATAAATGAAATAAGAAATAACAATAAGTAAAGCATGAAAACATCAAGGAATATAAGATAGTAAATAGTAGAGCATGAAAACAACAAGTGAAACTAGACTAAGTGTCAAGTGCAAGGAAACAGAAATCATTATGCAAAAAACCAAGTCAAGACAACACAATAGCTATATGTTGACTCTCTAATGCATACTTGTCGGATTCTATGCATTCCATACATAGGTCCGGTGCAAGCCCTTATCGTTCTCCACTTTATAGGGTTAGATCCCTCGTTATGCAACTAATCCTACTATGGTGATGGAAACAAGATCCAGAACACTCCGCGTATAGGCACCACAACCCTCGACGCGCAAGCATCATGTAAGAATAACTCTAAAACTGGAGAATCACCTCCCAACTGTGTACCCTACGAATAGGCTTGTGAGGCCCTCGAGGTGCAGATACACCGAGTACAACCCGTGAATAGGCCCGCCGATCCTCGACACGTGAATGCACCCTACATGCTCCGTGAATAGGCCTGCAGACCCTCGACATGCGAACATACAATTGTCCCCTCGAGATAGGACAACAAATAGCCCTGGAAAGCATCCATTGGACTAACAGACCAAGAGCATATACTTACGTTTCCCAAGTTCCATCACATCTCCACTAGTGTCTGTCCTTAAGTTGGTTATTATTAAAATACAAAAATCCTCATCTCTAGAGTTAGTGTATCCTGCCGGACTTAATTCCACAAAACAAACCCAAGACCCCGCAGGTCTAAATCCACAAATCTCATCTGCCGATTCACATGACTCCCACTCAACTCCTAGAGAAATCACAACTCATCCATCAAGACAACAACTTTCAATAAAACTCCAGTATAAATCTCTGTAAAACATTTTTAATCTGTAGCAAAACATCTTTTAAAATGATATAATATTGAAAGAAAAATCGATCAAAAGTAGCATCAGAAAACTCAAGAAAATATCAATCAGAGCAATAGCAGTCGACTTCATAGGGTAGTCAGTCGACTATCCAGCGTGAAATCCAAACTCAAGAAAATATCAAGCGGTGCAGTGGCAGTCGGCTGCATACGGTAGTTAGTCAGCCGCCTTGCATAAAATCTAAAGCTTTAAGAAAACATAAATCAGAGTAGTGACAGTTGACTGTGTAAAGTGGTCAGTCGACTGTCCCGCATGAAATCCAATACATCATGAAAACACAAATCGAGCAGTGACAGTCGACTGTATAAGGTGGTCAGTCGAATGTCCCACCTAAAAATCCAAAACCTCGAGAAAATATTGCAGCCAGGATCGCGACGGTCGACTGTCGAAACTTACCAGTCGACTGTCGTACCTATAGACTATAGTTTTAGTTTGTGCACATTTCAACCGATACAGAGTTTTACTTTATACAAACGAAATATGTAAAAGTACATTTCTGATATGGTCAAATATGACTTGTAAGGTATATAAGAGTCCACAAAAACAAATCAAAACCACTTCAAATTAATAAAAGTATCAATTTGTTGAATTTCTTCAAAAATAAGACATGAACATATACATCTTCAAAAATAGAGTTTTTAAGAATCAATTATGCATCGAAATAACTCCGTATTATGTTCCCAACCATATCAATGCCAAAATAAGTTAAGATATAATAAAAATCCATAAAACACACAAGGATTCAATTTCTTCAAAACCGCAAAATAGGATATTCATATAAAAATGTTTGTGCATGGTTGTGCACCAAGAAAACTTCGCAAATCCATCAATTAAAAATAACAAAATATTTAGATCAAAACTTAATATTTAAGCAAATTCAATTTCATGTCAAAACTTCCCAAAATCACGAAATCCCCAAATTGATCATAATGCATAGATCCAAAACTAAACCCCCCTTTCTCAAAACTCCAAGACTTAATTCTTAGATCCAATAGCCATCAAACTCATCTACAATCATTCACAATAATTTGTTCATGCATATGAGCAATCATAACAATCACTAATCAAGTTTCTACTCAACGAAAAGCCCCCAAATAGAGTTTATGCATTTATACACAAGTAAAGGTAATCTTTTTATCCACTTTATGCAATATCTTCATACAACACTTCTCAACAAGTCAAAACAACAAATATGTGAGGGAAAACAACCTACTCATGATTTCTATTCAGTTCTTTAACAATCTCAAGTCAACAAATTAGGATTTCAATCATCAATAATATAGTTTCATGAAAGGATTCACTTTTAATTCATCTACTCATCAAAACTTCATATATCATCATACAAACTCCTAGCATGCTTTCTAATAGATAGATCATCACATACAACATACATAAAACAAAACAAAACAAAACGAAATGTGTCACTCACCTTGTTGAAGAGATCAAACGAAGATAATGAAGCAGTACGAAAAATCTCTCCTTCGCAAGAAATCCAAGAACTTTTGCTTTAAAACTCCGAGAAAATAAAATAATGAAATCTCTTGTGTTGTGCAGCGAAAGACGGCTGCACTCCACCCTTAAATAGGTCGGGATCCAAGGTTTTAGGGTTTTGAACACATTTGAAAAATACTCCTTTTAAAACACATCTTTACATATATAGATCCATATACTTGGAAACTTGATAAAACCAATTTATTTGAGATTTAAAAATAAAAACAACCATCATAAAGTCAGCCGGCACTGTTTAAAAGGCCCAGAAAGTCAACCATCCATATACTTGGAAATAAGTCACGCCTTGAATTGCAGGTGCCTTCTGCACTGGCCCATTGAACTTGCCCTGCTTTGCTGGGAACTCTTTCTCACTTTGACTATCTGCTGGCCTCTTGTTCTTGTTCCAGGTCTCCTGCTTCTTCTGGAATTGGTCCATATACTCTTTTGTCATAGCTGCTCTCCTGACCAGCTTATCAAACCTCCTTATGCCCAAGGAATCATCCTCGACCTCAAATTCGGCCTCAAGCCCTGCTCGAACTTCTTAGCCTTCTTTGCTTCATCCACAATCAGCTCCGGTGCATACCTTGACAGCTGAGCAAATTTAGTCTCATATCCGTGCACTGTCATGCTGCCTTACTGCAGGTTCAGAAATTTTGTTGCCTTCTTCTCCTGAATATCCAGAGGAAAAAAACGATCCCTGAATTCATCCAGAAGAGCCACCCAAGTCACTTGCTGATCCCCAAAAGTCCTCTTCACCGACTGCCACCAAACGCCAGCATCCTTCTCTAACTGCATAGCAGTCAATTTCACCTTATTGATTGCTGGATTTTCCGAGACTTCGAAGACCATCTCCATCTGTCTAATCCAATCATCAGCCCTATTTGGATCAGACTGCCCCTCAAACGCAGGCAACTTCATCCGCTTGAAGGACTCAACTTGCTTGATCGGATCAACAATAACAAACACTAGTCCAGTCTCTTGATTCTGATTCTGATTCTGCGCCATATTAGCTGCCATGAATGTGTTCAAGGTCTGATACACCCTGGCAATCTCAGTCTCAAGATCAAGTCCTGCCCCATGAGAACCTTCAGCCCCATCACCATTACCACCATTTCTGGTCCTGGGTCCTGCCATTCTACTGAATACAACAGAATGAGGGTAAAGTTAGAGCATCACGACACAATTCACATCCATATCCATATCCCATGGCAAAACTCCAACCATACCCCAAACCAAAACATCATGTTCTAACTCTATGTGATACTAACACTCTAATGTCCTCGTCAAGGTGCTCACGCTCTTGTGTCCACACCTAGGTTTATTTTTATACTATGCTTATTATTACTATTGAAGCATGCTCTGATACCAATCTCTGTAGCACCCGAATTTTCAATATGATATCTCAGAAATATGCGGCACAATTTCCAACATCGACTTCAATTGCAATAGTAAACATAGCCAAAACATAGATAATTTTTATTTCAACTTTTATTACAACACTTGTTTACAAAACACCTTGAATTACAAACTTTCTTTACAACACTTTCTTTTACAATTTTACATAAGCCATAACATCATTCAAGCACAAGCATCCAAATCCCAAGCTATAAGCACCTACCTGTAAAATATTAGGTTAGAGATAATCCTAACCCCCAAAACTACAGGGGTCAGTCATAACGGTGTGAGTGACATAAAAAGAAAACAACATAAATAAAACATAAGGCATAGAGTCATCAACAATATATATTAACAACAAGAACAAATGAAATGAGAAATAACAATAGGTAAAGCATGAAAACATCAAGGAATATAAGATAGTAAATAGTAGAGCATGAAAATAACAAGTGAAACCAGACTAAGTGTCAAGTATAGGAAAACAGAAATCATTATGCATAAAACAAAGTCAAGAAAACACAATTGCTATATGCTGACTCTCCAATGCATACTTGTCGGATTCTATGCATTCCAGACTACATAGGTCCGGTACAAGCCCTTATCGTTCTCCACTTTATAGGGTTAGATCCCTCGTTATGCAACTAATCCTACTACGGTGATGGAAACGAGATCCAGAATACTCCGCGAATAAGCACTACAGCCCTCGACGCGCAAGCATCATGTAAGAATAGCTCTAAAACTGGATAATCACCTCCCAGCCGTGTACCCCACGAATAGGCTTACGAGGCCCTCGATGTGTAGATACACCGAGTACATCCCGTTACTAGGCCCGCCAACCCTCGACACGCGAATGCACCCTGCATGCTCCGTGAATAGGCCTGTAGATGCTCGACATGCGAACTACAAATTTCCTCTTAAGACAGGACAACAAATAGCCCTGGAACGCATCCGTTGGACTAACAGACCAAGAGCATATACTTACATTTCCCAAGTTTCATCACATTTCCACTAGTGCCTATCCTTAAGTTGGTTATTATTGCAACACAAAAATTCTCATCTCTAGAGTTAGTGTATCCTGCCGGACTTAATTCCACAAAACAAACCCAAGACCCCGCAGGTCTAAATCCACAAATCTCATCTGCCGGTTCACAGGACTCCCACTCAACTCCTAGAGAAATCACAACTCATCCATCAAGACCAAAACTTTCAATAAAACTCCAATATAAATCCATGTAAAACATTTTTAATCCATAGCAAAACATCTTTTAAAATGATATAATATTGAAAGAACAATCGATCAAAAGTAGCATCAGAAAACTCAAGAAAACATCAGTCAGAGCACTAGCAGTCGACTTCATAGGGTAGTCAGTCGACTGTCCTGCGTGAAATCCAAACTCGAGAAAATATCAAGCGGTGCAGTGGCAGTCGGCTGCATACGGTAGCCAGTCAACTGCCTCGCGTAAAATCCAAAGCTTTAAGAAAACATAAATCAGAGCAGTGGCAGTCGACTGCGCAAAGTGGTCAGTCGACTGTCCTGCATGAAAATCCAATACATCAAGAAAACACAAATCTGAGCAGTGATAGTCGACTATATAAGGTGGTCAGACGACTGTCATGCCTAAAAATCTAAAACCTCGAGAACCGATACAAAGTTTTACTTTATAAAAATGAAATATGTAAAAATTACATTTCTGATATGGTTAAATATGACTTGTTGGGTATATAAGAGTTCACAAAAACAAATCAAAACTACTTCAAATTAATAAAAGTGTCAATTTGTTGAATTTCTTCAAAAATAAGACATGAACATATACATCTTCAAAAATAGAGTTTTTAAGAATCAATTATGCATCAAAATAACTTCGTATTATGTTCTTAACCATACCAATGCCAAAATAAGCTAAGATATAATAAAAATCCATAAAACACACAAGGATTCAATTTCTTCAAAACCGCAAAATAGGATATTCATATAAAAATGTTTGTGCATGGTTGTGCACCAAGAAAACTTCGCAAATCGATCAATTAAAAATAACAAAATATTCAGATTAAAACTTAATATTTGAGCAAATTCAATTTCAAGTAAAAACTTTCCAAAATCACGAAATCCCCAAATTGATCATAATGCATCGATCCAAATCTAAACCCCCATTTCTCAAAACTTCAAGACTTAATTCTTAGATCCAATAACCATCAAACTCATTTACAATCATTCACAATAATTTTTCTATGCAAATGAGCAATCATAACAATCACTAATCAAGTTTCTACTCAACGAAAAGCCCCCAAATAGAGTTTATGCATTTATACACAAGTAAAGGTAATCTTTTTATCCACCTTATGCAATATCTTCATACAACACTTCTCAACAAGTCAAAATAGCAAATATGTGAGGGGAAAAAAACCCACTTATGATTTCTATTCAGTTCTTTAATAATCTCAAGTCAACAAATTAGGGTTTCAAATAGCGATAACTAGACACTCATTCTCTAGAAAATTCTAGAGAGAGAAACTAGATCTGAAAAAAAAGAGCCCAACAAACCCTAGATCTGAACAACCCTAGGGGCGCGGCTAGCCCTCTTCGCTGCCCCCCCTCGTCGTCCCCTCCTCCACGACGACGCTTCGTAGTTCCATCGCGAAGCTCCATGATGGGCGAAGCTCCACGACGACGCAAGCGAAGCAGCAAAGTTCCATCGCTCCGGTGCGCCGCCCCTTCCGACGACAGCCCATCGCAGTTGTTCTCCTCAGGTCACGGAGCGCCACGCTCGACGTCGTGAGGAGCACCATGGTCCCAGTCACCCTCTTGCTATGCTCGGCACGCCACGCTCGACATCCCTTCGCCGGTCATCATCCTCGTCCTGTGCTCGCAGCCATCTCAGATCCATCCTCGGAAGCCTCCGTCCCCTTCCCCCCTCCTCCAACTCCTCCAGCGCGCTGCCTCCTTCGCCCAGTCACACCGATGCCGTCAACGTCGTGTCGGGTAAGTTGGGTACTGTTGGTTCTCTGCTTCCAGATCTGAGATCTGGGTTGCTTTTGGAGTTGGAAGTTTGGGGGTGGTTTGATTGGGGTTGGGGTTTGGGTTAGATTGGGGTTGGCTGGCCTTGCTAGGGGTTTGCCTGGATGTTCTCCGTACTTGCCACCATGTCCACACTTTCGAGGCCAATCACGGCAATCTGCGACTATGATTTGGTTGTTGCGAGGGTTGGTAGTGCAGGTGAAGAAGCCGGGTGTGCCTCTCTATCTGCGAGTCGCTATGAGGAGCGGGTTATGATGTTTTGCACAATTATGGAGGTTGGTCCTGAAGATGGGGTCTCTTCATGGCGTGCGCTCACTTGTCTCTACTTTCGAGGTGCTTGCCTCAACTGTCGCGGAGCGACTATGTCGCACCAAAGCATCCTCCCGCGCCCATTATTGCGAATGCCATGGATCTGGGGTTCAAGTGTGATCGGGGCGATGGCGAGGTGCGCCCCCTCCCGTAGTACGCTACCTTACACGATTGTGGAGCTTGGGCCTGAAGATGGGGTCCCTCCATGATGTGCGCGTTTGAGTGTCCTATGATGTCGTCGGTGCAGTCTTCACAGTGCCTACTATCAGGCTATTAAGCTTCCTCCTGCTTAGGCCATTGTCTTGTGATAGTATTGCTTCTCCCCTCGGATTGGGAGTATGAGTCGAGATAAGTCTGTGTGGTGAGAAATTACCAGAGAGAGCTAGAGCATGAGAGAGGTGAAGCTATTCTCTCCACGGTTCTCTCCTGGAGCGTGGTGTCTGGTGGGGTGGGCGAGATAGTTGTTTGGTTAGAAATCGCCTGAGAAAGCGCTATCATGTGAGAGGTAAAGGTATCTTTTCACGGCTATCTCTTTGGTAGCGACTGTGGAAGCTATAAGTGCATTTGTAGAATGAGTGGTGGAGATGGTGGGAGGGTGCGATCGCTGTGGATGCGCCGTGGGGTCAAAATTCGATCTGCGGGGCTTGTGCCCAAAGATGGGGTCCCCCCAGCGAGGTGAATGCATGGATCGGTGGGTGATAAAATCCTGCCAGACTTGTTTTCGGTGAGTGTGCATATGCCATGGTGGCATTGTACGAAGCTAAACTGCGTACTTACAATTTTGCTGGACCGAGCTTGTTTGTCGGACCACCCTCCAGGGTTGTTGGAGGGATCTGTTGTTTGTACGCATCATGTTGCTTCATGTATGTTTTATTTTCTGTCTGTAGTTTGTACTTTGGCCTAGTACTTTGGGTTTGTTTCGTTAAGCTATCTTAATAATGAAACAGGGTTGCCAGATTCCACATTTTCCTTCAAAAAAAAACAAAAAACAAATTAGGGTTTCAATCATCAATAATATAGTTTCATGAAAGGATTCACTTTTAATTCATGTACTCATCAAAACTTCATATATCATCATACAAACTCCTAGAATGCTTTCTAATAGATAGATCATCACAAAAAACATACATAAAGCAAAACAAAACAAAACATGTCACTCACCTTGTTGAAGAGATCAAACGAAGAAAATATAGCAATGCGAAAAATCCCTCCTTCGCAAGAAATCCAAGATCTTTTGCTTTAAAACTCCGAGAAAATAAAATAATGAAATCTCTTGTGTTGTGCAACGAAAGATGGTTGCACTCCACCCTTAAATAGGCCGGGATCCGAGGTTTTAGGGTTTTGAACATGTTGCTGCTAATTTTGGTAAGCAAACAGATGAATTTGTGGATTCTTGGAGAAAACGATAAAGCAAACCTGTTGACCTGTTGAACTTCACCAACTTGTTGACCTGGTTTCTTACCGCTACTGCGAACCTGTAAAAAGTGCGAGACACCGGGATGGATCCCCGGCGGCGCACCCTTCGACGATCTTGTCAGTAATCTGAATGATTAAGAAAGAGTTTTTATTGGAAAATTATTGATTACCTCGCAACAGTGGGGGGAGACGGGTATTTATAGTCGCCTTAGGGATCCGTTTCAAGATATGAACATATCTTTACTTCCCGGTGTGAATGGATAGAAGCGGTTAAGATCACTTCTTAGGGATAATTATGAATGTGAATTCTTCTTTATCCTTCTGAACTGGTTTGTAACAGGTTGGGATCCATACCCAGTAAGACAGATCCGTTTATGGGTTATTGGGCTTTGAATAAAGACCCAGTTCCCATTTCAGACCCGTTTGTAGGTGAAATTACCGTTTTACCCCTGGGCTTTAAGATTCGTGTCCGATTCGAACGGCCCCGATTTAATCCCATTTTTTGCCGTATCACAAGCCCCCCACTCCTGGAGACTGAGTTTTACAGTCTTTAAGGAGTAGTTTTGTTGTTCTAAGGGCGTACGGGATTTTATCGATGTTCTTAAGGGAGTTCGGACCTTGCTCGAGGTGTAACGGTGTTATTCTAGACTTGTAAAATGCCCCAAAATATCCTTAGAATTTTCTGAATTTTTTGTGATTTTTCCAGATTTTTCTGAATTTTTTCTCATTTTTTTGATTTTTTTATTCATTTTCCGAATTAAATAATTAATTATCAAAATACTAATTAATTATTCTAATTTAATAATTATATTTTTCAGAATTTTAAAATAATTTTCCGAATTAATAATTATTTTTAAAATTTTTTAATTATTTTTTATTTTTAATTAATTTTTCGAATTTTTAAAAATAATTAATTCAAATTAATTAATTAATTAATTAATTAAATATTACCTAGATACACGGCGCATTTCTGGACGTCGATCGTGATCAGATGGTGAGCATCGCAAAGCAGATCATGCTCTGGACACGTGGCGCATTTCTGGACGTCGAACGTGATCAGATGGCGCGCATCGCAAAGTGGATCATTTTCTTGACACGTGGCGCGTTTCTAAGCGTCGATCGTGTCGTGGCGTGAATTTTGAGACAATCGAACGGCGCATGTAGGTCGGCAGCATTTTTTCTCCAATTTCAAGCTCGGTGGGTCGGTAGCTCGGCAATGTTTTTTCTCCAATTTCGAGCTCGGTAGGTCGGTAGCTCGGCACCCGTCCTCGGATCTGGCCGACCCTTGGAGGTGAAGCCACGTGGCATCGCCATGTGGCATAAATTTTTTTTTCTTTCTTTCTTTTCCTATTTCCTTCCCGCCTCTGTTTCTTTGCTCTTTCTTTCTTTCTTTCTTCTCCGCTCTGTCTCTTCTCGTCCTCCACTTCTTTTCCTTCGTCTTCGACTCAACCCTGCCTCTCCTTCGGCATCGTCTTCGCAGTGCTCGGCGATGGCGAGGGAGGGAGGTAAGCTCGGCAAGGAGGAGTCGGAGCTTGGCGAAGGGTGGAGTTCGAGCTTCGACTGTGGTGGCTCGACGCAGTGGAGGAGACACGGGAGAGCTCTACGGAGGTTGAAGGAGGTGAGCTCGACGATAATGGAGAGGAGCTCGACTGGAATGGAGCTCGGTAATGGTGGAGGCGTGCTCGCAGTATTGGGTTCGAAGGTGGTTCGAGATCGGAGCTCGACGAGGAAGAGAGCTCGGTGTTCGACTGTGAGGGAGCTCGGCATCGGAGCTCAGAGGTGGAGTAGAGCTCGGATCTCGTCGAGGAAGAAAGCTCGGTGTTCGACTGTAGGGGAGCTCGGCATCGGAGCTCGGAGTTGGAGTAGAGCTCGGAGCTCGTCGAGGTGAGAGGAGTTCGGCTCGGGCTTTTGGAGTCGAGGTCGGGAGCTCGCGGAGCTTGATGAAGGCGAGGCGATGACGGCTTCGATGAAGGAGATGGAGTGGTCGATTTTGGGTTCAGGAGTTTTGAAGAAGAGGTTGTTTTGGCGCCAAAACTATTGAAGAAGAGGAAGGGGAGGAAACAGGTGGTTTTCGGTTTTTGGGTCCAAACGGGTTTGGATCCGACCCGTTAACCCCTTTCCACCTCTCTTTATGTTTTGTTGTGTTGGTTCGGGGAATCCGAGCACAGTTTTTTAGGTAAAATTTTTGCCATTTTGCACTTCGGTAGCTCAGTAGCTCGGATTTCAGATCCGAGCTGCGTGGCTCCATTTGGACGGTTGATCACGATCATGGCACGAATCACAAGGCAAGAGGCCTATATTCTGAGAAAACGTGATCTTGTCGTTTTGTAGAAACGTGGCAAAATTTGAGTCATCCATCAGCCATGGCGCGAATATCTGGACGATCTGACGGTCCAAGGAGCTCGGGGGTGTTTTTTCCCCAATACGGAGGTCGGTGCCCCGGTAGCTCGGCGTTGTAGCTCGGTAGCTCGGCGTGGTTGTGTTGTGATCCACTTTCCTGGTGCTACAGAGGTCCGATCGGGGCGTGCGACCCCTCATTTCAAAGCTAACTCGAAGATCTACAACTTCTCCTTAGGAGTGGGATGAGGACTCACCCTTCTTCATGGTCAAAATAGCCCCGCAACATCCTTGTCTTGATGAAGTTGAGGAGTGTTTTGGTCTTCAAAATCTTCGAAGAGGAGCTCCACTCCTAGGAGCGAAGAAGATGGGCTAGGAAGATCCTCGTAAGAGCCATGGGAAGATCCATTCTTGGGGGTGAGTGTAAGGAGCAACTCTAGGGGAGAGTTTTGAGCTCCGAACTCGCTGAGAAGAGGTCCGCTTTGGAGGCGAGCGGAGTGAAGAGCTTGGCTCTAGGAGAGAGCCATTTGGGAGACGAGTTTGAGGAGCAACTCTAGGAGAGAGTTGTGAGCTCCGAACTCGTTAAGAAGAGGTCCGCTTTGGAGGTGAGCGGAGCGAAGAGCTTGGCTCTAGGAGAGAGCCACTTGGGAGACGAGTTTGAGGAGCAACTCTAGGAGAGAGTTATGAGCTCCGAACTCGTTGAGAAGATGTCCGCTTTGGAGGGGAGCGGAGCGAAGAGCTTGGCTATAGGGGAGAGCCATTTGGGAGACGAGTTTGAGGAGCAACTCTAAGGGAGAGTTGTGAGCTCCGAACTCGTTGAGAAGAGGTTTGCTTTGGAGCGGAGCGGAGCGAAGAGCTTGGCTCTAGGAGAGTGCCATTTAGAAGACGAGTTTGAGGAGCAACTCTAGGGGAGAGTTGTGAGCTCCGAACTCATTGAGAAGAAGTTCGCTTTGGAGAGGAGTGGAGCAAAGAGCTTGGCTCTAGGAGGGAGCCATTTGGGAGACGAGTTTGAGGAGCAACTTTAGGAGAGAGTTGTGAGCTCCGAACTAGTTGAGAAGAGGTCCGCTTTAGAGGTGAGCGGAGCGAAGAGATTGACTATAGGAGAGAGCCATTTGAGAGACGAGTTTGGGGAGCAACTCTAGGGGAAAGTTTTGAGCTCCGAACTCATTGAGAAGAGGTCCGCTTTGGAGAGGAGCGGAGCAAAGAGCTTGGCTCTAGGAGAGAGCCATTTGGGAGACGAGTTTGAGGAGCAACTCTAGGAGAGAGTTGTGAGCTCCGAACTCGTTGAGAAGAGGTCCGCCTTGGAGGTGAGCGGAGCGACGAGCATGGCTCAAGGAGAGAGCCATTTGGGAGCAAGTTTGAGGAGAAACTCTAGGAGAGAGTTGTGAGCTCCGAACTTGTTGTTCAACGGTTGTGGGAGTAGTTCCGAATGGCGAACCACTTCTTACCTGCTTATGAGCGAGTAATTTGAAGCGGAATCGAGCCAAGTGTTGGACTCCAAACTCGTCGTTTAAGAGAGATTCAAAGGTTGTGGGAGCAGTTCCGAATGGCGAACCACTTCTTACCCGTTTATGAGCGAGTAATTTGAAGAGGAATCGAGCCAAATGTTGGACTCCGAACTCGTTGTTAGAGGGGGTTAACGAGGTGTTGGAGCAGTTCCGAATGGCGAACCACTTCTTACTCGCTTATGAGCGAGTAATTTGAAGCGGAATCGAGCCAAGTGTTGGAATCCGAACTCGTCGTTAAAGGGGGTTAATGAGTTGTAGAAGCAACCCTGAATGGTGAGCTGCCCTGCCCTTGCTTGTTTGCAAGCGGCTAAAGCAACGTCGAACCAAGTGTTGGACTCCAAACTCGTTTTGTGAGCTTAGTAAGTTGCGGGAGAATGGAGGTCTGCTCGGGCTGAGGTTTATCGCCCGTTGCTCTTCTTCCCTGTCAATTCGGTTGAGGCACCTCTCCATCTCGTGGAGACGGCGGCAGACTGAGTCTTCTCTTTGATCATATCGTGGCGAGCCCCGGGACTCATCTTCGTACGAGGGTGGATTGGGGCAGCGGCGATGGTAGCTTGGAGATGGACGAGGACTGGGAGTGTGAAGGCGGTGGCTCCTAGCTGGCTCATGAGTAGGTGGCCTCGGGTCATTATTTGGGGCGATAGTGAGGGCCCGTAAGACTGCCGCTTGGAAGTCTTGAAGCTCAGCCCTTGTGACTGGTGCCTCTCCAGCTTGGCGTTCCCTATGTGTGGCTCGGCTTATTGGAGAATGAGTTCTCCGCTGATGACGCTGAGAAGACTCTCTTCGCCTCCTCGGGGGAGGGGTTCTTCTAGTCCTCGGTCGGCAATCACTTGACGAAGATCCCGCTCGGGAGGGCTTTGAGAAGCCATAGGTTCAACTGAAGGATTAGGACCCGCGACATGGTCATGAGGAGGATGTTGCTTCGGGTGACTCTGACGATAGCCCCCCTGGGCAGCCCCCCGAGACCCTGGAGGGGCCTGTTGAGGAGGAGCACCTTGAGCTGGAGGAGGGAGAGGAGTGGTTCTTCGGCTGGAGACTGCTGCCTTCCCCTTCTGTTTTGGATGCATGGCTTGAAACTAGTCTCGCTGATGAAGTTAGGTCGGGTTGCTTCTTCATTTCCCATAGACGGTGCCAATCTGTTGCTGCTAATTTTGGTGTGGAAGCAAACAGATGAATTTGTGGATTCTTGGAGAAAACGATAAAGCAAACCTGTTGACCTGTTGACGTTCACCAACTTGTTGACCTGGTCTCTTGCCGCTACTGCGAACCTACAAAAAGTGCGAGACACCAGGATGGATCCCCGGCGACGCACCCTCCGACGCTCTTGTCAGTAATCTGAATGATTAAGAAAGAGCTTTTATTGGAAAAGTATTGATTACCTCGTAACAGTGGAGGGAGAAGGGTATTTATAGTCGCCTTAGGGACCCGTTTCAAGATATGAACATATCTCTACTTCCCGGTGTGAATGGATAGAAGCGGTTAAGATCACTTCTTAGGGATAATTATGAATCTGAATTCTTCTCTATCCTTCTGAACTGGTTTGTAACGGGTTGGGATCCGTACCCAGTAAGACAGATCTGTTTATGGGTTATTGGGCTTTGAATAAAGACCCAGTTCCCATTTCAGACCCGTTTGTAGGTAAAATTACCGTTTTACCCCTGGGCTTTAAGATTCGTGTCCGATTCGAACGGCCCCGATTTAATCCCATTTTTAGCCATACCATAACACATTTGCAAAAATACTCATTTTAAAACACATCTTTACATATATAGATCCATATACGTGGAAACTTGATAAAACCAATTTATTTGAGATTTAAAAAAAAAACAACCACCATAAAGTCAGCTGGCACTATTTAAAAGGCCCAGAAAACGAATTTGTACTTTTACCCCTCAAAATGACAATTTTGCAAAAAGATCATCTTTTATCGAAACTTGTAAAATAAATCAAATTCATAAAAAAAAGTAAACTTTTTAACCCTGAGTTGACTAGGAATTATATCCAGCCCAAAAATCCGAAAATATGGAGTTTTCACTCCAATTGGTAATTTTGCACAAAATCCCTTCTTTTTGTAATATTTGCAAATAGGTCCAATAATTATCGGAAAAATATAGAAAAATCACAAATAATCTCAAATAATAAATAATGAGTTTCCCCAAAATAAATTTTTACTTTGAACTTTTCAAGAAAACATTTGCACGTGTTTTGCACGTGTAAAAAGGGTAAATCTTCAGAAAAATATTTATTAAATCTCCAAAAAATCATTTTAATTCATTTATAACTCTTAAAAATAATATTTAAAAATACGGGCTACTACACACATCATCATCAAACTGAAGCTGATAACCAAGTAAAATAAACACGTAGATCGATGCTCACACAGAGTCTTACACGTCCGAGGCTACGTCTTCCTTCTGGCCCTATACAAGCAAGGCAATACACCGCACCCCAAGCCGATAACTTGGGTAATATACACCGCACCTCAAGTTGAACAAAAAATATAACACCACACACCAAGCCGATAACTTGGGTAATTACACTGCACCCCAGATAAACAGGGTAATTACACCACACACCAGACATAGTTTGGGTAATATACACCGCACCCAAAGCCGATAACTTGGGTATTATGAGGTCTAGCCAAAACCCATGGATTCTATAGGCACTTATAAATCAAAAATTTACTTTAACCAATCACATGACTATTTCTTTTTATTCAAACACACCCATAAGAGTATAAATAAAATATACATCCCATTAATATCACCAATTAAAGTATATTCATTGCTAAAACACGGTTTCAAAGCACATTATTTATATACCCAATTTATTACGTGCAATACGCACCCACCTAACTAAATATCACCCATCACCTATACCCACATATCATACATACACCATGCCATTAATCCCATTATCTTATCATGTACAAATCAAATTTATCACCAAAAGCACCAAACATTCACAACCATGCATCAACACCACATAACCACAATATTAACTATTGAAATTCCATATTTTCCTTTAATTCGTTCTCTGGCCATATCCATCACCATACAAATTGGATGACCTTAAAATTTTACCACAACATAAAATGTATCTAGTATGATCATACTCACCTGACAAACCAACAGGAATACACCCCACGCTCATCCAGTTGCCAATCACAATTCGTTTACTTTCACCTATTAATAAAATTATAAAATCCATTAGCCATTAACTCAAAACACACTTTATCTACCTCCGAATTCACATCAGATACTATTCACACGTCATAAACAACCCATGTAAGCATGCCTAAATGAAAAATCTCAAATTCTACAACCAAATCAAAATTTTACCTCTTGATCGGAGGAGTTCTAATCAATATTTTATATTTTAAGGATAAAAATACCCTAAATAAATTTCTACATCATAAATTAACTTAAATATACACATCGGAAATGATGTGTATATTTCCCGCAATTTATCATATTATTCTGATGTGAATTCCTTACAATGTGAAATAATTATTAAAATTTGTCAAAAATGCTACTAAACAGTCCCATAATATCCCACACAGTTGAAAACAATTACCAGCATAATAGAAATACATTTCTCTTTTCCTTTCCTAAACTCAAACCCTAGTTTTTATAAAAATTTCTATATTATCACCATTAAAATTGTAGTTATTCACCCTCAGCATGTTCCACATACTCTAAGCATCATCCTACCATAGTTTTTATGAAAAGAAATGAAAAGCATACAATCTAATATAAAATTATACAGTTAGGTATACCTGAATGGAGTTCTCTCTACAAATTAACACCCGCATGCAGAAGAGCACTCAAAACTTTACTAGAATCTGTAAAGAAATCAAAGCTTGAAGTGGAATGGAAGGGTGATTGGCCAAACCCTAGATGTTGGGGTTTGGGATGAATTTCGGCCAAGAAAGAAAAGGGAAAGGGAGAAGAAGTTGAAGAATGGAATTTTTTTAAATAAGAGGGGTTTTAAATAATAAAGGGTTAGGGTTATGGGCTTAAGCCCAAAATCAAATCAAATTAACAATTCAAGGGTTATTTTCAACCACGCACTTCAAAAATTCTAATTTCTTGCTATGACCAAGAAAATCCTTCAAATTATTAATTATCCAACTCTCTATTACATGCGTATGCCTAGGAAAAATATCGGGTTAAATCAGAATCGTCTCCTCTGAAAAAACTGACCCCAAAACTCCTATATCTCAAATTTTCCATTTAACCTCGAACATCCAAATTAATCATTATAAAATAGAATAAAACCAATTAATATAAGAAAATACACTCAAAATCATAGATAAAAAAGAAAAATAATTTAATATCAAATATTAAAGGATTTTTAAAAGACATGTGTTACATAACTCATATGGTTAAAGGGTGGATCAGAGCGACAAAAATGTTTGGAGGTGATTTCTTTATATATAAAAAAGAATTGAGAGGGAAGTTTTGGATGATGACGAAAGTTGAGCTGTGTCTTTTTTCAATATAACCTTACATAAAATAATTTTCTTTTTTGACAGAATATGATATAAACTCTAGCATGTTACTACAATATTAGCAATTTACACGTGTGATGCCCACCATTTTCCCTTCAAACTCCTACTCTTTACAAATTACTCCTAGGGGAATCAATTTATTTTATGAGAAAACGGGAGGCGGACTGGCATCACAGGAAATTTGTGCTGATGTAGCAGGAAAAAACCGGGAGAGATTAGAAGGAGAATGCATTATTTACATTGTGAACCCTCATGCAAACATTTTTCCAAATAAAATCAATTAAGTTTCAAAATATGGATTGACTTAGATTATAATTTCCAAAAGATCAGCATGAGTTTGCATATTTTGCAAATCTAAAAGTTAAAATAATATTCGATTACACCTAGAAATTCCATTTCTCCACGTTCCTTCTTATTCGGTTTCGTTTGGGGGATCTTTCATTGTCGGAGGGGGATTTTCTCGCCCCCGACGTGGCCATGAGAGATCTCTAGCTTTTCCCATTCATAACATTTCCGCTTCCCCTTCGTTAGCTAAAGGCCTTCCCATCCTAGGACTCCACGCTCGGGTTCCCGCTTTCTCCAGAATTTCCGATTCTCTCGCTATTTGGCTGTTTCATTCTGTTGGTATTGACCAATCTGTGGCGCAAGAGACTGAGCGCGTGCGTAAATCCCCTTATGCAGTCATTCGATCGAGCGCCCGCATTCGCGCGCAAAGACCTAATGCTTCTAAGGCGGATTCCCCTGTTTCCCTAGCGGGTCAAATTCGCAAGAAACATATCCCAATTCTCTCCTCTTTTCCCTCAGGGCAGAATCAACTGGGATCCATCTATCGGGTGCATTTCGACTCCCTTTCTACTCTTGATATGCTTCGCCTAGCGAAGGATATGGGGTTTGCGGTCTCTTCGGAGAACCTAGATGCCTTTGACATTATTTGCCATTGTGAATTTTCTAGAGCTTTTGGGACTCGTGCTTATCATGATTAGCATCTCTTGGAATGTCAGGGGCCTCCAATGCCCGTCCAAACAACAAGCCGTTTTTCAACTCATCTCTTCTATCCACTGCGATTTAATCAGGAATCCAAACTTGTTTCCCCGTCCCAGTCCACTATTCGCTCGATAGGTGGGTCTTTAATTACCAAGTGGATATCCCTAGACGCGGTCGAGTCCAGGGGTGGAATCCTCTTTGGGTTTAAAGAATCTACATTTACGCTTATATATATTCGCTGCCTCACTTTCTTTCTGATTGTTCGTCTTCACTGGACTGAATTCAATCGTGAACTCACTGTGGTCTCAGTTTACGGACCATCCACTGTGGATCGCCGCCCCCTGTTTTGGAACGAATTTGTTTCCTTCCAAAATGAAATTCTTGGATTATGCTTTTTTTTGTGGTGATTTCAATGTAACCAGATTCTCATCCAAACGATCGGGATTGGTAGCGCACCAAGCCGACTCCAATCGTTTTAACGATTGTATTCGAGAGCTCCACCTTTCTGAATTACCCCTTAATGGTAGATCTTTCACATGGTCTAACATGAGACAAAATCCTACTATGTCTAAACTCGATCGATTTCTTTTCTCTTTAGATTGGATCAATTTCTTCCAAATTTCCTTTGTTTCAACCTTGCCCAACCTGTCGTCAGATCATGTACCTATCTCCTTCTGCTCGAACTTTAATTTCTCCAAATCTTACAAATTTCATTTTAAAAAATTTTGGTTGTAAGACCAAACCTTCGTGAATCTCATCACAGAGTGTCTTTCCTCTATCTCGGGGTCATTCGGTCTCGGACGCATCCTTCTAAAGCTTCACGCTATCAAGTTTGGTTGTAAAATATGGAATAGAGGGAGATTTGGGCACGCTAGCTTCCTCAAGCAAGTCTTCCTATCCTCCTTAGAGTCTATCGACAAACTTGAGGAAGTTGGCCCTATCTCGGAACAACTTCGTTTTGAACGAGCTTCCTGCAAGAGAGAATATGCTTTCATTATTCACAATGATCACATTAAATGGGCCCAGAGAGCGAAATATCGTTGGATCAAGGAAGGCGAAGGCAATACTGCCTTTTTCCACAACTACGCTTTGCATCGTCAGCGTTTCAATCGCATCACCTCTATTATCGAAAACGATGATGAGTTGACTACCGATTCTCAATTTCATGCCTCTTTTCTTAACTTCTTCAAAAACCTGATTGGCTCGAATAAACCTTGTCCCTTCCTACTAGACTGGCACCAATTGTATGGCCAGCAATTCCATGACTTGTTCGGCCTGGAGGTTCCCTTCACTCTTGATGAGATTAAGCTTGCTGTGTTCTCTTTAAAAAGTGATTCAACCCCAGGTCTGGATGGCTTTCCCGCTTTCTTCTTCCACAAATTCTGGGAGGAGCTTAAAGATGATCTATTCCAAATGTTCTCTGATCTTCACCAAGAGTCGTTCTCCTTTGACCGGATCAATTACGCGTACATTGTGCTCATTCCCAAGATCACAGGAGCCAACTCGGTCTCCAACTTTAGACCTATTAGTCTTATCAATACCTTATTCAAGATAATTATGAAAGTCCTTTCGACTCATCTGAGTGCTATCATTTCTCCTTTAATAGACACGGCTCAATCCGGTTTTATTAAAGATAGGTTCATCTTGGACAGCGTGGCTTCAACCCTAGAAATTATTTTCGATTGTCATAGATCCAACTCCGAAGGCATTCTGCTTAAATTGGATTTTCAAAAGGCCTATGACAGTGTTAGTTGGGAATTTCTTTTTGACATCCTTCTTAACCGAGGTTTTGGTCCTAAATGGATGGCCTGGATCCAATCCAGTCTCTTCGTCGGTACTTCTTCGATTATCATTAATGGCTCGGAAGGTCACAAATTCAAGTGCAAATGTGGCCTCCGTCAAGGCGATCCTTTATCCTCCCTTATTTTCTCCCTCATTGCCGACGTGTTCAGCAAATTACTTCGCAATGCTTGGGACACCGGCGTAATCGAAGGTCTTGGGGGAACGCATAGTTTTCGTGGCGTCCTGAACCTCCAATATGTGGATGACACTATCATCTTTGCAAAACCCGATGGGCGTTCTTTATGTAACTTGAAGTTACTTCTATACATTTTTGAAAAAGCTTTAGGGCTCCCCAAAACTTTCAAAAATCCTCCGTCCTCTGGCTTGGTGGTTCGATCAATCGGCAAGAGGAAATAGCCCATTTCTTCAACTGTGCTTCGGCATCCTTTCCTATTCAATACTTGGGTATTCCCCTGCATTGGGGAAAGCTCCTTAAATCCGATTGGATGCCGATGATTGAAAAAGTGGAATCCGGGCTTAACGTCTGGATCGGAAGACATCTATCTCGTGGAGGTAGACTGGTGCTGGTCAACTCAGTTATGTCCTCTACTCTCTTATATATGATGTTTTTTTTCTACGTCCCCTCTTGGGTTATTAAGAGGATTGACAAAATCAGAAGGAATTTCTTTTGGTCTGGGTCGGGTATCTATAAAGTTGGGTCCCATCTATGTAACTGGAAGGTGACTTGCACTGCTAAGGCTGCAGGCGGCGTAGGGGTTATTAACCTCAGGCAGCAAAATTTAGCCCTGCTAGGTAAATGGTTATGGAGAATCCTAGTTCATGATCAGTTGCCCTGGGCTAGGCTCATTTCTTCTAACTGCTTCTCTCGAAAAAGAATTCTACAATTTTCCCCCTCTTTATCCCGCAACGCTTCACCCTTCTGGAAAGGGGTTTGGAAAGCGGCCTCTCCATTCCGTTGCGGGATTTCCCACGAATGCGCTTCTGGGGTTAAGACCAAGTTCTGGGTCGATCTTTAGTTCGGTAACTTGAAGTTAGCCGTATCGTTCCCTTCTCTTTATCTACTGGCTTCCAACCAATCTGCGACGGTGGCAGATTATGTGATCATCATTGACCACAAAAAGTTATGGTCAATTCCCTTTCTTTGTCCCCTCCCACCGCACCTCGAGGTGGACCTCAATGAGCTTTTTATTCAACTTAACAAGTATTCTTGGCACCTCTCTGATAAGCTATTTTGGCGTTGGACTAGCTCGGGTATCTACCCGGTTAAGTTGTAGAACCCTGTATTTTCAAATATTATTTTTATATTTGAAAATGTATTTAAATTGATTTTTGGAGATTTAATGAATATTTTCAGAAAAATTTATCTTTTGTACACGTGCAAAACACGTGCAAATACTTTTTGAGAAGTTGGAAAATTAAGTTTTCTTTATGGAAAATCATTATTTAATATTTGAGATTTATTTAGTATTTTCCAGATTTTTCTGAAATTAAATTGGGACTATTTGCAATTTTTGAGAAAAGAAGAGTCTTTTTGCAAATTCGACATTTTTAGGGGCTAAAGTGCAAAATGTACATGCTGGACGTTTTGAACAGTATTGATTGAGATTTAGAGTTGATATTTTCTTTTAAATCCTAATTTAAATGAATTTTGATTGAATTTCCAAGGAATGAACTATATATGTAAATTGTATTTTGGAAAGGGTTGTTTTGCAAAGTGTGGGTAAAACCCTAATATTCAATCCGGAATATTTAAGGGACTTTTTCTCCAGCCGTCATTTCAGAAAAATACAGAATTTTTGAGGAGAATTACTTTGGTGGAAAAAGGAGTTTTTGGATCTAGCAAGGGGGAGATTTTCGTGGACTTTTCTCAATTCAAGATGAGAGATATAGAAATTGTTTTGTTGTTTGATTCATGTGAGACATAAAAATTGCTTTGTTGTTTGATTCATGTGAGTGATCTTGTTTGTTTGTTCGACTTTGTGAATATTATAATTCGTCATGTTGTTGATCTATGAGTGCAAGTATCATTGATGTGTTGATTTGATGTTGTGGACAATATAGACCTTGTTTTGTGGTATGAATCATGTGAATAATTGTGGATGAAATAGTAGATCTTTGTTATTGAAATTGTGTTGCTAAAAACATGTTGAAATTTGAGTATGAACATCTGGACATTAGTTTATGAATCAGATTTTATTCAGATTTGTGGAAGAAATTTAGATCTTGTAAAACCCTAATGAAAGAAATTGTAACTTAGAACATGAGAACTTGAATTTTGACATATTTGATGTTTGAGTAATATATGCATATACATGATGAGGAATTGTGGAGATTTATCATTTTTCCGAATACGAACTATTTTCATAAACATTGATCATTAGAAAGCTTCAGATTTTGATTTTGTAATCAGACCTAAATTTTGAAATCTGTAGGCCGACGGTCGACTGGCCTACTGTGCAGTCGACTGGTACGAGCTTGATACTGTATTATTAGAACCTTTGAAATAGTCGTTCTGGACAGTCGACCTAGCCAGTAGGCAGTCGACTGGTCCACTGAGGAATATATTTTTGTAAAATTATTAGTCCTTTCTGGACAGTCGACCTATGATTCCTTTAAGTCGACTCATATACTTAAAATATATTTTGAGAGATTATTGGAATTTACCTCGGGTAAGTCGACTGATTCCTTTTCTTAAGTCGACTGTTATACGACTTAGTTTATTTTTGTAAACTTTTGAAAATTGTCCTCTTGACAGTCGACTTACTAAAGTATAAGTCGACTGGCACTGAAGGATCTTTGTAAACCTTAGTGCTATTTCGAATGATTGGTTTTTCAGATAATTCAGTCTATACTTGACATTTAGTTCAGTATTTGATTTTGAGATATTCAGTTTAGTATTTGATTTAAGATATTCAGTTGAGCCACTTGGTTTAGTGGAACCTTGTTTGGACATTTGAGTTGAGTCTCTAGAGGTGTGTGACCCTAGTATACCGGTGTTGAGTATTTTTGATTGAGGCCCATTGAGGCATTTCAGTTATTGAGATTTGAATTTAGGCCGGTAGGGTATACCACTCTAGGAGATTTGTTAAGTAATTAATTAACCCAAAATGATAAGGACAGGCACTAGTGGTGATATGATGAATGCGAACATGAGTCAAGAACCTCAGTATGGCTTTCGGTGTGGGATTTAATCTCCGGAATTATCACAGTAGATTATTAGTGGTGTGGGATGTCTCCGGAATTATCACAGTTTTGTGGTGTGGGACAATCTCCGGAATTATCACGGTAACTATTTGTGGTGTGGGATTGATCTCCGGAATTATCGGAGTCGAGGTGAAGCCCATGTGGTATATTGTGGTGACGTGTCAATGTTTCGGTGTGGGATGATCTCCGGAATTATTCAAGTGAAATATCTTGGGTGTGGGATCCATCTCTGAAATTATCGGGCATGAGATACTATCCATAGTTTATCTTTATCTCGTAGTAGTCATCGTGTTAGGATTAGTTCATAACGCGGGGATTGAACCCTATGATGAGAAGACGTTAAGGGCTTGCACCGAACCTATGTAGAATGGGATGCATAGACTTCGACAAGTACGCATTAGAGAGTCTGCATCTAGAGTAATTGTTTCTTGGCGTGGTTTTATGCATTTGGTTTTCTTGTTTTCTACACATGACACTTAGCTTAGTATCACTTGATGTTTTATGTTACCTGTCATTTCGTATTTCCTATATTCCTATTTAGTACCTGTTGTTCAAGAATTTATGAGGTATGATCTTTATGTTGTTTGTTTGTTTTCTTTTTATATCTCTCACACCATTTATGGCTGACCCCGTTAGTTTTGGGGGTTAGGGATTCTCTCTAGCCTCACATGTTGCAGGTAGTTGCCTAGTGATGGAGATTTGGATGCTAGAGGCATATTTGAGATAAATTGAATCTTAAGTGTTTGTTTAAAATTGTAATAACAGTTTTGAGATAAATTTGTAGTTGAGATTTTTGAATTCCGCTGTGCAATGTAAGGTTTTGTTGTAATAAATGTTGAAAAATTTTAGTGGTGCTGGTTATGTTTAATATTGTATTGAGGTGGATCGCTGGGAATGTGCCACGTATTTTCTAAGATATCTTATTAGAAATTCGGGGCGCTACATAAGTTCTTCTACAATTTCCTGAACTTTGGCGATATCTACTCCAATTTGGCTAAGCCGTTATGGAGTAGCTGCGCCCCTTTAAAATCTAAAATTCTCACTTGGCTAGCTATTAATAACAAACTTCTCACCATCGACTGTCTTAACAAAATGAACCTTGCGTTAGGACAACTATGTGCGTTCTGTTCGACCGATATCGAGGACGCAGATCATCTGTTCCTTCGGTGCAGCTTTATCCAACCGTTGTGGTCTATTGCATGTTGGGCTTGGCATGTTCTAGCTATCCCGGTAGAGTTTTCGTCCAGCTGGAAGGCGCATTCACTTAGCAAAAAATTCCGCTCTTCGTGGTTCCTCTCCATCATGGCCATGATCTAGGTGATTTTGTCGGAAAGAAATAAATGCATCTTCTTACACTCCGCATCATCGATAGCCACGATGATCAAGGATTTCTTATTCTTCATTAATCTGTGGTCCTCCACTTTGACCCGGGTTAAATTGGAGGATTTACACTTGAGTCGTCTTGAGGAGGCTTTCCAATTCTTTCTTTCTTATCCTACTAATTCTACTTAGCTTTTTGCGGTCTAATTTGCAATTCTTTGCCTTCTCTTCGCAGGTTTGAGAGGTTTTTAACCTCCTTTTGCCTTTTCTTCATCAAGGGAGCAATGGTTCTTTTTTTGGTGGCTGGTGCTGGGCTTTTATGATCCGACTGTTTGCCCCCTCCCCCCCCCCCCCCCCCCCGCCCCTGTTTTGAGCTTCAGCTGAAGCTTAATGTTTTTGTAATTATTTTTTTATGTGGCACTTTATCCCCCATACTAGGTGGCGCTTGTTGTTGTTGGGGCACTGATCGAACTTAACTTATGTTCTGTAAGGTGGCATTTATTTTGTTCTGATTTATGTTCGGCTTGGTTTCTTTAGTGGCTCCTAACTCCCTCCGAAGGGGAAAGCCCAGTACTATGCGGTATTTGTTATTTATTTTGTGTTTGTTTGTGGTGTTTTTAGTCTCCCCTGAGGATCTAGTGGCCTGGAGTATTCCTGGGGGAGGGTGCCGGTCAGCTCCTCTGGCCGGAGATCCCAGCTAGCAGGAGCTGTACTCTTTTCTTTTCTCCTACTAGTTGGGTTTGTTTATTGAGCTGGTCTTCGGTTTCAGTGAGTCTTCGGCCTCCCGGCTACTCTGTTTTCTTTGTCTATCTGGCTATTAGATATTTTAGGTCTGTTTTGGTTGAGTTGGGTGTTCTTGCGAGTGTGCATTCTCCTAAGCACACCGGAACTGGTCCCTATCCAGGTCCAGGCTTTTGTCGAGGCCGCGTTTACCGCTTACCAATTTTCGTAGTGGCCCCCCTACATGTGACTTTGTTTGCTTCTTTTCTTTTGTTTCTGTCGAGTGCATAGATTTTCCGTTAGTCGTTGTCCTCGGCTGGTTTCCCCGTCTCGATGCTATCCTAGTAGTGCTGGCGGGTGTTCTTCTAATCTACTGCAGATGGACTAAGATGAGGTGTGGGTCGAGGGTTTCGTTCGACGGTCGGATCTCGCTTTTTATGGGGTGCCAATGCGTCGCTTGGCGGTCCGCCTTCCCGATGTCTTGCCCATAGAGTTGTTTCCACACTTCGTTTTCTTTGTCGTTGTTTTCTGGCAATTTACTCCATTGCGCACGTCTGTACTTTTGCTTTTTTTTGCTTAGGCTAGTGCTGGTTTTACTGCTTGTTAAATTATCTCTGTTGTAACCTGCTTTGTTTATTAATATATCTTGGGCTGGAACCGTACGATTCTATCTACGTTATCCAAAAAAAAAAGTTAAAATAATATTATATATTCTCATTCCTAACAAGTAAAATAGCTAATTATTAGCCTGACTCACTTTTTGAAAATATTTGTCAAAACGAACTTGTTTAAAAAATATTTTCACTTATGACCCAGTCTGATTTTAAATTTCTATGTTACTTTTCCTATAATTTTTTCTATAGGATGTGTGACCTTTTATTAAATTCTAAAAGTTTTTTGGTTTTAGAATAATTTATACTTTTCAGATAAATCTTTAGTTTCTTATTCTACAAGTTATCAATTAGTATTTAATCTAGAAAATTTATAGAAATTAAGTAAAAATTACTTACTCTGAACTGGCTCTGATACCAACTTGAAGTGAAACATGATTTAGTAGTGCCTGCAACGAAAAACAAAAAGAGTATAAAAAAATTTCAAAGATGATGATCTTCAGTAAAATAATGTTCTTGAAAACAATGTACATTATCAATCTAAAAAATATTAAAGTAATCAAGCATGACTTCAAGATCTCTCATGGCTTGTGATTCTGTTTTGGATACTTCACTATCATATGGGGGTTCTTCAGGTTCTTCTATATATTCATTTTCTTCCTCTGTGTTTTCATTTTCTTCTAGAAATTGTTTATATGTTGTTCTAGGACTCTAGATATTGTAACACCCCGCAAAATTAAGTAATGATAATTTTTTCCTCGTGGGTTACACACGTGTATTTTGTACTGTTACACGTAATATCTGTAACATATTTTAATACGTATTGGACATAAAATTCCGCATTTCTTTTTTTGTTTTCAACTCCCGCTAATATGCCCAGCGTACCTGCTGCAATATGATGAGAAGCGATTCCTGCCAGAACAAAAGGGTCAAAACCTTCCGCGCTCCATGCTAGACTTACAGATTGTACTTTTCCGCCAATGATACGAGGTTGTAAAATAGTTGACGTTGAATCTAAAGGATCTACCGCTCAATAAATGCCTTTGGCATCCAGGGGTCACGGACCGACCATAGACCCACTATTTATACAATTTTCGTCTTCTCAAAATTCATTTTTATCCTAATTGAGCCAACTTAAGTAATAAATTTTCAATCTCTGTGTTTTTACGTGCATTTCACGTGTTTCCGATACACGGGTTGATATTACCGTTACGTATAATATTTTCCTATTTGTTTCAATTATTTATTTTATGAATTTTTCGAATTCGTTTTATAAACGGAAATTCAATTTTTCTCCTATTTTGATTAAAATATGAGGTATTGATTACGTTGTGGAATGTATAAAAGTTAATGAAATATATTTTCTGATGTTGTATTTCGATTATTTATGAACATTTTCCAGTTGATAAAATCGATTTCGTATTTGAATATTGGTTTTACGTGTGACGCACGTGTTTGCGGTGCACGTGTTGGAGTGTATTCTCGCTAAAAATCAAATTTTGACGTATGTGTTTGCTTAATTTATTTGTGCATGAAAAATCTAATTTATAATTAAATCAAACTAATTTTATTTAAATACTTATTATATATATTAACATATATTTTAATTTAAAAATAAAAATAATTAATTATGTGAGGTGTACACAAAGCATGTGCACGTGCACACGTGCAATGTGCACACCCAAAAAAAGGAGTGCCGGCTGTTTCTTGTGAAGGGGGGAGGGGTAGTGGATTAGTGGAAGTGTTAGTGGGGTAATTAGTTGAACTTAAATTAATTAATTAAAAAAAATTCTTTATAATCCCAACCCTCCACTCATTCATCAGCAAAAAGACAAACAAAATCAACTCAAAATACAAAAAAAAAAGGTGAATGGTCCTGTGCTTGGCCGGGAAGCTTGCTGGCTGGGGTTCTTTTCTTTGTGCATGGATTTCGAGGAGGCTTCAAGTTTCTTTTGGAGTTCGATTGGGTGGGTGTTTCTATATGCTTTCTAAATTATAGTTTAATTGTATGTTTAGCAGATTTTAATTACAATTATAGATGTAAATTGCTTAGTTTATTCCCAAATTTTGATGTGATGCATGTGGTAGGAATAATCTAAAATTTTAGTAATTGATGAATAAAATGCATGTTAAATGGAAATTTTAAGAGGTAGATTTTATGTGAAATTAAAATTTGAGTTCTGCAAATTATATGTGATGCCATGCAAATCTTAATTTAGTGTGAGTATATTTTTAGGCAAATTGTGAAGGAAATTGAATTGAGTATGAATTGAACTGATCATAAATTTTTAGGGGGAAATTCCCATCATGTTATTCGACTTTTAAAAGAAAAATGTATGAATGTGATGAGTGAAATGTTCTCAACTTGCTATCTTTCTTTAAATTGTGTAGAATTACCTTCTTACATGAAAACTCAGTAGGAATTGAGTAGGAACAACGAATAATTTTTTTTTAATGAGTCGAAGTTATTTGACTGTTTGTATTTTTAAATGGTGGATTAAACCGTGAGTTCATACTTAAATAATTTAACTTTACATATGTCAGTTAAGTCATTGGCATTGTTGGCTAGTGCGTGCGCGTTGCGCCTGTGTGTGCTACGTGGCGGCCTGAGCCCTGGGGTCGCGGGTTTGAAGCAGGCAGGGCAAAAATTTGATTTAAAGCAATTTTTTTTTTTTTTGGATTTTGAGTATAATTTTTATGGGAAAGTTCACAAAAAAATCACACAACATTAGTAGAATATTTTTAAGCTATTTTTATATTATTCTAGAGATGTTTTAGAATCTAAAGGGCATTTTTATATATTTATTTGATGAGTTGGAGTTCAAACTAAAAATGTATATGAGTTAGAAAATTGGTTGTGGAATATAAATTTAAAGCACTTATTGTGAAATTCCAAATTTATGAGTTGGAAAAATAGTTGAGGTGGTTGATAATTAAATCAAAGCATGAATATGAAAAATTTAAATTGAGGTTCTAGTGAATTAATCGTGAAGGGACTTTTGATTTAAAGAACATTTGTAGTAGGAAATGTACTTGAAATATATTTAGACAACATGAGAAGGTTTTATTAAACAAAAGAATATTGATAATTATTAAAGTGGATGCATTTGTTCGTTAACCAAGGATTTGTCTAAAAGAATTTGATTTGAGTGAATGTTGTGATCGAAGTTGAAGACTTCATGATATAAAAGAAAGTGGATAAAGAAGATAATGAATGAAAAGTTTTATTGAGGTTAGATATAATTTAATTGATCTCCATTGAGATGGTTGTTGGAATCTAGAGTCTAGGCGAGACCCTTGGTAACCGACAATTTATGAATAAAGAAATTTGAGAGGTAGCCAGTGTGGGCTATTGTTTCTCGTATTGTTGATTAAGTCCAGTAGGGTAAGCTAGCTCTAGGTTGTGATGTTTATAACTAAAACTTAAGGACATGAACTAGAAGAAGATATGATAGAAATAACAACGAACATGTCAGGTAAAGAATGTGCAGCTCCTAGAGGTTCGAGATCGAGGAGTACGCACGGCAAATCTACATGTGTGGGCTAAGGGTAGGCCGGTGAGGTCGATGAAATGGCCAGTAAAGGACTGCGGTCCCTATGAATCTTCACGACTGATGATACGCCCGGTAAATCCACGGTGTGGGCTATAGGTATGTCCGTCTATCATCGAAAAAGCCGGAAAAGAAACTGCAGTTTCTATGAATGTTCGGGACGGACAGGATACGCCCGGTAAATCCACTGAGGTGGGCTAGGGGTAGGCCTGGTTCGTAGTTGCGAGAGATCCACTTGCTAGGGTTCGTGGCTGAGGATAAGCCCAGTAAATTCACTGAGGTGGGCTACGGTAGGTCAGTAAGGTCCAATATCCTGGGGGTGCGACTCTTCGGTGACTACGCATTGGAGTATATTCATTGGGTTATGTTACATGATGTGGGATGTAAACCCTATGATGTGGAGTACCTTAAGGGCTTGCCATCATACCTATGTAGTATGGGATGCATTGAATCCGAACAAGTATGCATTAGTGCATCGTAGTGTAAATCTGTATTAGGCATCTAAGGCATATCATACACTGACATGTTTAGGATTGTCACTTTTACACTTTGTAGTGCATTCAAGTTTTTGTTTGCTAGAGTATAAAGAATCGTTATATTACGGCATAGCGAGGATCGCTGTTTTATAATATAGCGTCGGTTGTAAGTAACTGACGTGCCCACAGTCTTCAGTGCAGGATTTGGATTTGCAAGAGAATACAAAAATGATTTGGTGCTAAAGATTGCAGTCAGATTTTAGTTGCTGTCATTCAAGTTGTATTTTTATCGTATTGTAATTATTTATTTTCCATTGCGTTGATGTAAAATGAACAGTGTGGTACAAAGAAAAGTTTTAAATTCCTTGTAAAATTGTAGGAAATGAAGTAAAGATCCTGTTGTGCTACGAATTACCGTATTTTGGAATTCGGGGCGTTATAGATATAACTCCTAATTCTCCATTTTCATAGATCAATAAAGATCTTCGTAAAAAGTTAAATCTTCAATTATTTGAACGCTTATATTACTAATTTCTCTAGGATTAATTTGATTTATTGTAATAATTATTACTCGCTGTATGCTAAAGAAAAATAGTCTAAACTCATAAAAATTATGCATGCTTATTACTCTTTGAGGATAATAAACATTGATGTCGATAAAAATAGATCTAAATCCGGACCATTCAAATCAGGCGCGGATCTTAATTCTCTCAAGGGTAAAATGGTAATTCCCACCACAAACGAGTCCGAAAATGGGAACTAGGTCTTTTCCAAGCCCAATAACCCAAAAACGGGTCTATCTTACTGAGTCAGGGTGAATGCCCATTATAAACAAACCCAGGACATTTAAAGAGTAATTCAAATTCATGATTATCTCTAAAAGATGGTTTAAACCAAATTTCTTATCATGAAACGATTTAAACTCTGTTTCTTATCCAAAAACACCGGAAAGTAGAAATAGATGATTATCTCGAAACTGTTTTCAGAGGTGACTATAAATACCCCTCTACCCCCACCATAAAAAAAGTAATCAATATTATCTCCACAAAATCTCTTTCATAATCTTCTTAATTACTGACTTGAGTGTCGGAGGTTTCGTCGAAGGGAACAATCCCGGCATTTCGAACTTTTTGCAGGTCAACGACAGGATTGAGAAACAGCCAACACCGGCAAGAAGTTAGCAGGTTTGCTTTTATTTTTTCTAGAAGAGTCTACATATCATCTGTTTGCTTCCACACCAAAATTAGCAGCAACAGATTTGCGCCGTCTGTGGGAAACAGAAAAAGCAATTCGACCATATATTTCACCGGTGAAAGTAGTTTCCAGCCATGGCTCCGAAAGGAATAGGGAAGGTGGCGTCATCCAGCCGAAGAGCCACCCCTCTTCCTCCACCTCCTCCACTTAAGGATGTTACCCTTCAACAAGATCAACAAGTTCAGCAGCCTCAACCTGAGCAGCCGCCTCCCTAACAGGCTCACCCTATGCCCAGAGGGGCTGCGCCGGGGGGCTCCCATCGAAGCCGTCAAGAACAACATCCTCTTCATGACCATATCTCGATCCACAATCCTTCCACTGACTTGATGGCTTCACGAGGTCCTCAGGGGTCAGGAGACCTCCGTCAAATCATCGTCAACTGCAAATAAGGGATCGACCTCCGAACCCGCTTGAATTAGAGATGAGCCCGCGACGAAGTCCCCCATCCAGAACACCAAAGAAGTCAGAGGAGTTGTTCTCCCCGAAGGAAGAAATCCAGAAGGTTCGCCTTCCCAAAGGGGCGAAGGGGTCTCCTTCCTGTCGACAACGAAGGAACTACATCGCTATAAGCCGATCACCACCAAGGGTTCACTATGATGGAGGGGCACCAGTCACCCAGGTAGAATTCTGAAACTTCAAAGATGGCATCCTGCAAGCCCTTAACATCGACCCAAATCACGACCGACAAGCGCACAACCCTCGCCATGCCACCACTCAAGAAGGAGACTCTCGAGGGTAGATTAGATCCGACCAGAGGAATAACTCGGTCCACCGTCTCCTGTGAGAGATGGAGAGGCGCCTCAGCAAGATCAATCCCGAAGATGGTCAACAGACTATGAACTTCCTCCCGCGCAGACTTCCCTTCTCCAAGACTATCATGGGAGCCCGTGTCCCCGAAACCTTCAAGTCGCCTCATTTTAAAACCTACAACGGGGTGTCTAACCCGGCTGATCATATTGAGAGTTTTAAAACCCTCATGATGATCCATCAAGCCTCGGACGCGCTCCTCTGCAAGGCCTTCCCAGCAACATTGGGGGGGACCAGCGAGAGAATGGTACTCTCGTTTATCTCCAGCCTCTATCTTCTCATTTGACCAGTTTGAGGAGCTCTTCCTCACCCACTTCGTTAGCAGCCGCCGAGCCGAAAAAACAAGTGCATCTTTGCTAGCCCTCAGCCAAAGAAAAGGTGAACGCCTAAAAGATTATGTTCGGTGCTTTACCGCTGACGCCCGGTCTATTGCCTTTCTCGACCAATCAGTAGCCTCTGCAGCATTCAGACACAATGTCAATAACGCCGACCTCAAGGCATCCCTTTCCAAGAAGCCTCCTCGGGACTTCTCAGAACTCCTACTTAGGAGTGCAAAGTACATCCGAGTGGAAGATGCTCTCAACCCCCCTCAGTCGAGAGGAGCCATCTTCCAGGAGCAAACGGAAGAATACAAATGAAGAAGGGTCCCTGAAATTCCAGAAAGATGACAATGGCCAGCACCGCCCAACTCCTCATTTTGAGAAGTTCACCCCTCTCAATGGCAGTATATCAGCAGTTCTTATGGATAAGGAAGGGCTACTCCGCGTGTTAGGTTTCGATGGTAGTCCCAGATCAAATACACAGCGGAAAAATTTATAAAGAAATATTGAAACCTAGCCATGGATCCATGCGAAAACCATAAATCGTGTTTAGGAGTTATACCTTGAAGATGGATCTGTTGTCTCCAATTAATGTCGATCACAGTACTGCAATATTACTGTGTCTCTACGGTATCCACACGAACGGATGAAATCAAGCTTTCCCTCACGCCGCGGTGCTAGCTACGGGATGGGAATGTTCCTCATGATCTCTCTCTCTCACACAATTTCTGTGACGGCTAGGGTTTTCTCATGTAACCCTTTTCCATATATACGTATCATATATATAGCTGCAGAAAATCAACCCTAAGAGAGTAATGAGGCTGTTGGATTCATAATCTGACCTGGTTCAAATTCGTGTGTGGGCCTTTGAACTTTGGTCAGCCCATTTAATCTAATTAAATGTCCAACCAATGTCAGGAGCCCAAGTCTTACTTGTACCCCAATTAAATTCATCTTATGCATTTAAATCCCAATTTTGATCCATTCTAAGTGTGTGACCCTGTAGATTCCTGTTACGTTGACAGTAATACTAAAACCATATTTTAGTATTAAAAATAGTGAGCGGTATCTATCAATACATCACTGCTACTCAAGTAACGGGAATGTCAGTGATTAGACATAACCTATCCGTGACCAATGTTACCATGTAATCTAGTCCCTTTGTCCAGATATCTTAATTGACCATAAGGCATAGAGCGTGTCACCCTTGTATAGTTCAATCTTTGGTTTCTTGATGTCCGAGTAGACTTACTAAAACAAATAAGCTCAATATCTCATAATGACTCATTTGAGCATGGTCATGCATTTTGCAGTCTCACTTAATCAAGGGGCCCATAGATATTGGTCCTATTATGTAAGAGGGACAAATCCTATCTAAGTCACTCACATCCCTCTGCATGATTTGTAGTATATCCAATAGTGGACTTTATAATCACCTTATTACAGGCAAAGTTTGGCGACATTAAAATATATAACTTCTCATGTAGGGAACCGTAGTGACTTTAAGTCAAAGGACTACATATACCATGGTCACTGTGAGAACTACTTATGACACTCATGTAACGATCCATGCACCGTTTTCATGGTGGGTCAGTCCAGTACATTATTACTCTAATATGTACCCATGTGAAGACTTGATATCTCATATCCATGAACCGTGAGATATGGTCATCAGTTTACGCACATACTAGTCTCTATGCATTATTGTTGTCCTAATTCACCATAATACTTGACTAGGGACATTTAAGAATAGTGTTCTAATTACAACCAATAGGATCTCACAATCAAGTCATGCACTTCATATCCCATGGTATTGAACCTACTATTCTAAAGACTTTATTATGTTCTTTTAATCACAATAAATAACACAATAAATGAAATGCCTCATATATGAAATAAATATAATGATACAATGTAAACTAGTAATGTCAATACACAACTGGCCTCCAGGGCATACACCAACACCGCGCTCCCCCTAGAATGAATACCCTAGCGAAGAGGAGGAACATAGAAAAGTGGTGCCGCTTTCATAGGGAGCACAACCACAACATGGATAATTGTCGGGCTCTCAAGGAGGAGATCAAAGAACTCATACAGTAGGGATACCTGGCCAAGTTCGTCAGGAAGGACGAGGTCGATCCTCCACCCCAAGGAGCCAACAAGCGAACTGAAAGGCCCGCCGAGTTTGAAGACTCCGAACTTGGGGCCATCCTCCAACTTATCACGGATGTCCAATGGGGGCAGAATCAAACTCCTTCCGAAAGGCCTTCATTTGAGAGGTGATTTCGGTCGAGAACTTTCCCCCCGCCAAGAACCCTGGGTTCTCGGTGACATTCTCAGACAAAGACCTAGAAGGCGTCCGAACGCCCCACTGTGATGCGCTCATAATTTGTCTCCATATGGCCAACCATGAGGCGCGTCGAATCCTAGTCGACAATGGCAGCTCCAACAATATCCTCTTTCTAGAAGCCTTCCAAGGCCTCAAACTTTCTCAATATCGTCTTAAGCCTGCCGAGTACACACTCCACGGGTTCTCTGGGGTGTCAGTCCCAATTGAAAGAATAGTCACTTTTGATGTGACCGCAGGAAAAACCCCGAATACTGAGACAAAGACAATGGACTTAATGGTCGTCAATGTGAAGGCTGTTTACAATGTTATCCTAGGCTGACCAGGACTAGAAGTACTTCATGCCGTACCGTAAGCCTTTCACATGAAAATGAAGTGTTCAACCTCTCCAGGGGTAGAAGAAGTCAAAGGAAACCAAGAGATAGCTCGGAGGTGCTACACAACCACAATAGGGGGCTCGGTCACTTGAAGCAATAGAGTTCCCTCAACGGAATAGTCAAGTCCTTCCCGAATTAGTTAATGAACTCAAGGAGATCCCCCTCTTCAGGAAAGGCAGACTTGGAATACAGAACATCGAATAAAATACCACGAGGGTGCCTAACACCCTCTCGTAGAAGTAGGTTTTCAGTTTCCAATAAGGCTGCCACTTGTGATACGGCCAAAGCATGTAATAACGGCTCGTCCCCCTCGAGATATCCACTTAGTTTGTTTCAATAAAATTTAGCTTATTTCTTTTAAAAATTATTGCATTGGCCTTATGTCTATATCTCTAAGTCACATCTACGACTCATTAAATGGTAAGTTCGGAGTCCAGCTTGTCCCACAGGGCTGCTCCCACAACTTGCTAGGCTCAAAAGACGAGTTTGGAGTCCAACACTTGGTTCGATGTTGCTTTAGCTGCTTGCAAACAAGTAAGTGCGGAGCAGCTCACCATTCGGAATTGTTCCTACAACTCGTTGAAACCCCCAAACAACAAGTTTGGAGTCCAACACTTGATTCAACGTCGCTTTAGCCACTTGCAAATAAGTAAGTGTAAAGCAGCTTACCATTTGGAATTGATCCTACAACTCGTTGATAACTCCGAAACAACTAGTTCGAAGTTCACAATCATTGTTCGAAATTGCCCTCACAGCTTGCAAGTATGCGATTTTGGGCTCGAAACGACCATTCATACTACTCCCACTACTGGTTAAATTTTGCAATAAGCAAGTTCAAAGATCAGCTCTTTCTCAGAGCTATCTCCAAAATTTTACTCGAACATACTGAATCTAGGACTAGCTCGCCCTTGGAGCTGCACCCTTGGCTCGACAACTCTCATCAATGAGTTCCTTGCTTAGATCCTCTTTCGAGCCACACCAGCAACTCTCTAACTCCATGCGAGGGTGCTAGAGCCCAGCTCTTCCGATGAGCTTCTCCTGCAACCAGTTCAGCATCAAGCATTGGATATAACATCCAACCCACTCCTCGAGTTGCCTCTACTAGCCTGCCGAGTCCAAATGGCAAGGTCGGCGTCAACCCCCCCCTCGGGTTTCTTTACAAATTTGCTGGGCTCAAACGTCAAGTTCGAACCTCAACTCTCCCCTAGAGTCGCTCCTCAGGCTCGCCTCCTGAATGGCTCTCTCCTAGAGCCTGGAGATGCTCTTCCCCCGCTCACCTTCCGAGTGGCTTTCTTCCCAATGAGTTCAGAGCTCAACTCTCCTATAGAGTTTCTCCTAAAATTTGCCTCCCGAACGGCTCTCTCCTAAGCCTGGTGATGTTCTTCGTCCCACTCGCCTCCCGAGTGGCCTTCTTCCAAATGAGTTCGAAGCTCAACTCTTTCCTAGAGTTGCTTCTCAAGCTCGCCTCCCGAACGGCTCTCTCCTAGAGACTGGTGATGTTCTTTGTCCCATTCGCCTCCCAAGTGGCCTTCTTCCAAATGAGTTCAGAGCTCAACTCTCCCCTAGAGTTGCTTCTCAAACTCGCCTCCCGAGCAGCTCTCTCTTAGAGACTGGTGATGCTCTTTGCTCCGCTCACTTTCTGAGTGTCCTTCTTCCTAATGAGTTCGGAGCTCAACTCTCCCATAGAGTTGCTTCTCAAACTCACCTCCCGAACGGCTCTCGCCTAGAGCTTGGTGAAGCTCTTTGTCTCGCTCGCCTCCCGAGCAACCTTCTTCCAAACAAGTTCGGAGCTCAACTCTCCTCTAGAGTTGCTCTTCAAACTTGCCTCCCGAATGGCTCTCTCCTAGAGCCTGTAGATGTCGTTCATCTCGCTCACCTCCCGAACGGCTCTCTTCCAGAGCTCGGTGATACTCTTCATTACGCTCAAAACCATGCCAATCTGCACCACCATGCTTCACATCGCCGAGCTCCAAGCAAGAACTTCATCGAGCTCAAGATCATTCGCTGCAAACTTCCTCCTTTGCAACCGAGCTCCTCTTGCCAAGCTCTGACTCCTCCTCACCGAGCTCAAAACCGTTCGCCGAAGCCACAAAATTGTTTGCCCATGTTTGCCAAATTCGTTTGACATTCGCCATCGCTCGCTGAGAAAACAAAGAACTGAACGTAATAAGGCCAAAATAGTTTGCCAATGCTCGCATATTTGTTCGCCAACGCTTGCCAATCCGTTCGCCGAAACACATCGAGCAAACAAAGAACCGATCAAAAATAAGGAAAAATAATATCCACCCAATCCGTGCCCAATCATGATCAACGGTTGAGATTCAAAAAAAAATCAACGGTCAACGCTGACCGAGTCAACGGTCAGACGTTGACCGCAATGTGTCGACTGGGCGAACGATTTCAGCGTTTGCAACTTGAGCTGAACAGATGCAATTACGAACAGAGAATGGAAGAAAAGCTCCGCATCCCGATGCGCGCTCGATCATGATTAGCGGCCGAGATTTTTCCATGTCACATGCTTCCCCTCTCTCCTCAACGCATCATGGTGTGAGCTCATTCTTGATCGACGGCTGAGAATAAAAAAAAGCCAAAAGTAAATGGTTAATGTTAACCAAGTCAATGGTCATACGTTGACCGCCACGTGTCGATGGGGTGAACGATCTTAGCGATCGTTCGGCGCGTGCCGAGTAGAAGCAAAACCGAATGAAAAATGAGAGAAGTGGCCCTCCTCCCGATTTGTGCTCGATGGTGATTAGCGGCTCAGATCGAGCCACGTGCCCCCCTCTCTTCTCAGGTGCATCAGCGCACGAGCCTGATGGTGATCAGCGATTCAGGTCAAGCCACGTCACCCCCTCTCTTCTCAGGCGCATCAGCGCACGTGCTTGATCAAGAACGACGATCCAGATCTCGCCACGTCGCCCCTTTTCTTCTCAGGTGCATCAGCGCGCGAGCATGATGGTGATCACTGACTCAGATCGAGCCACGTCACATCCTCATCAGATCATCTCATCATGGCCGGTCAATCTCATCAATGCGCGAGCCAACCCGTGATCAGCGACTCCGATCGTGCTAAAAAGCATGTCGGGGGTTTGATTATTCATAAAAAATCCCATAAATTCATTTAAAATTCAAAATTAATTAAAAATGTCCAAACATAATTATTTAAATTCGAAAAATTCATTAAATTTTTTTGAAAAATAATTTAAATTGGATTTATTAATTATAAATTTCAAAAAAGTGGCTTTAAAATTGTGGAAAATTCGAAAAATAATGAAAAATATGGAAAATTCACAAAAAAAATCCAGAAAATTCTAAAAAATAATTCTGAGTATTTTTCAAACTCAGGAAAGCATCATTACACTCCCAGTGAAATCTAAATGTCCCTGAGAACACCGATAATTCTATGAGCCACTAAAAACGGGCGAACTACTCCTCAAGACTATGAAACTCAGTCTTCGGGAGCGGGGGAATTGTGATATGGCTAAAAATAGAACTAAATTGGGACCATTCAAATTAGGCACGAATCTCAATGCTCTCAGAGGTAAAACGGTAAATCCCACTACAAACGGGTCCGAAAATGGGAACTGAGTCTTTTCCAATCCTAATATCCCAAAAATGAGTCTGTCTTTCTGGGTCAGGGAACAAACTCAGGTTATTTAAAGAGTAATTCAGATTCATGATTATCTTCAAGAGACGGTTTAAACCAAATCTCTTATCATGAAATGATTTAAACTCTGTTTCTTATCCAAAAACACCAAGAAGTAGAGATAAATGATTATCTCAAAACTGTTTCCAGAGGCGACTATAAATACCCCTCTACCCCCACCATAAAAAATGTAATCAAAATTTTCTCCACAAAAGCTATTTTATAATCTTCTTGATTACTAATTTGAGTGTCGAAGGGTTCGTCGACGGGAACAATCTCGGTGTTTCAAACTTTTTGTAGGTCAGTGGCAGCATCAAGAAACGATCAACACCGGCAAGGAGTCACCAGCTTTGCTTTTATTGTTTCTAGAAGAATCTATGTATCATCTGTTTGCTCTCACACCGAAATTAGCAGCAACAAACATCAAATACCCACATCCTATCATCTTCTTGATAGTTAGTCATTAATTCATAAATTTTTGAGGCAAGACCCAAACTATTATGGTCCATTCTTCTTTTTAGTAATTTTGTGATTTAATGAAATCAAGAGTAGGAAAAGATTTCTAAGGATACCATAAAAATCAAAACAAAATGGCCCATCATGCTTCCGACATAGTTAAGCTTCTTTGAGCTGCTTTGTACCAGTTACTACTAGTGGATAAAATACCTTTGGTATGTACCCCGATTTTAGTACTCCTTTTATGTTCCTCCCATCTCAGGACTATTATGCTCCTCAAGAGAGCTTCATCCAAGAGATACGTCAGGAACAACTAGTAACACTTTGGTACATGCAACCACAACCTAGCTCGTTTCCTGTTACTAGGTGTACAACCTAACTATAGAAGGTTACAAATTAGTCATTTTGTAAGATTATTCAGGCAGAGCCTTACAAAACTCTCCCTAAGGAAAAGAGGTTTAGTAATTCATACCTTATTTTCAACAAAAACCAGTAGATGCAAGAACTCATGAAAGATAATCTTTTATTATCTTCAAACCTTTTACAGACAGAGACTCTGCTTACAATATTTTATGGAATTTTCTCTCTCCGGGATCGTCTGCCCTTTTCTCAACTCAGCCTACCCTTTTATAGACCAAGGGATCAACTTACAACAAATTTACATGCGTCACTGCTTACGTCATATATCCAATAATTGCTATGTATACGCCACTGCTTACATCATTGCTCTGATTAAATTATTGACTATTCTAGAAAAATAAATTTCTCTTGACCGATATCTTCACATGCTCCACATTTGTGTTGATCTTCCGTCTTCATCAAGCTACAGTAGTATCCAGCTGTCTGTTGTGCCATTGGCATTGCTCCTGTAGATAATATCTGGTATTTGCTGTCAAACAGTGCACGTTCATCTTGTGGCTGTTTTATTTTTGCTATAATATACATTATTATCTTCTCTGGGTCTGGACTATCAGAGATCTATTTGTTGCTATCTCTTGTCTTTATATCTTTTAATTCACAATACATGTTTTTGAATCTCATTGCCCGTCTTTCTGGAATTAGTTTCTCAAATTGCTCAACTTTGTATGGTATGATGTTATATGCTTTATAAATCACTTGGGTAGTCATCCCAATTTTTATAACATGTTCTGCTGGATGTTCTTCATTTTCTTCAAGATACACAAGAATTGCTGAATACATTCTGACATATATTTTTGAGGCCTTTGTGAGGCCAAAATAGCTCTTGGCTGCTTTATAAATTTATCTTGGCAAGTGAATAAGTTCTTCACATTCCTTTGATGAATAATTGCAATGAATAAGTCCGCTTTCGAACTATGTCCTGGTTGTTCTTGGATTAGCTCCTGGCAGGATGATGACCTTGTTCATATGTTGCTGTGATATAGTTTTAATGAACTGGTTCACCTTGGTTACTTGGCATATTTTTTTCAATATATTGTAAAAATAATATTTTCTTTATTACTTTGGTAGGAAATTTCTCAGTAAAAAGTATTTCTTTGTATGTAGTCTTATTTGAGGATGTAATTGCATCTTCTTTTAATGAATGAGTAGGTTCGCACATCGCACACATTTTTTCGCTAGTATTGTCCATTATATTTCTTATAGTTACATGCTGACTTACATGCTGGTAGAACAGACTTTGGAGTCCGAATATTTGCAACTGTAATTGATTAAATGCTCCTTTTATTTACTCCATGGTTCCCTTGAGGCCAAATTATATCATGTTCTATTTGTTGGACTCTAGTTTTCATTATGCAACAAATAAAATAGTTAATTTCTTGATAGAAAATCAGCTAAAATGTTATCATTTCCTTTCATGTTTTCTATTGTAAATTCATAATTTGCTAGTTCCATTTGCCATCTTATCAATCTTTAATTTGCTATAGTTGGGTCTATTATTTTGTTAATCTAACCCTTTGCTTGTGTATTATTTATCTTTACTGTGAATTTTGTATGTATTATGAATAATTCAAACTTTTTTATAGCTTTTAGTACTGTTAATAGTTCTTTTTCATTTATGTGGTAATTTTGTTGGGTCCGTGTGAATGATCCCTAAGTATATCTGGGTAGTCTTTTCTCTTTTTCACCTATTTCAAAGAATTTTAATATTGCTCCTAAATTATCTTCGCGTGCATCTGTTTCTATTATCCATGAACATTCTTTAACAGGTAATCTTAGTTTATTTAATCCCGAAGTTTGTTTTTTTAATAATTTAAGTTTTTCTTTATCCTCTGGGGTCTATTCTCATTTCTTAAACTGTAACTCCCTGTTCCAGTTGTACATATTTTATCATGTGAATTTTTGTACTTCAATTTTTGGATCAGTTTTATTTTTCTCTTTGGACTCTTTATCTAGAGCCAGAATATTTTTCTGGTCAATTCCATAATTTTGTGATTTTTTGATCGGAGTTTAAATACAAACTTTAACCCTGATTAATCCTAATCCTAATCCTAATTCTTAATCCAACAGCTAACCTAACTCTCCTACACCTTATTTTCTTCCTTCCTATGCTTCTTTTTCTCTCTCCCTACTTCTCCATTTCTGCATACAACCAATCTCTCCATCTGATTTTTCTCCTACTCTACTCTGCCTCCACCACCGTACTACTCCTAATCCTCTCTAATCCGTCAACCCCCTCTTCTGTCTTCTTTTACATTTTTCTACAGCCAGCCACATTTTTCCTAATCCTCCTACTCCTAATCCTACTCATTTTCCCACATCCAACCACATTTTTCTACCCCTCCTCCTAACCTATACTATATATTATATTATATATATAATATACACCATGCATGCATTAGCATGTTGTTTATCGCACTTTCTTCTATATATACACACACACACAAAACTCATCTCTACGTCCCTTCTTCTTCTCTTCCTCTGTCTTCTTCTTTTTCTCTGCCTTCTTCACACCCGAGAGCCCAAGCCAACACCCGAGCTCCACTTTAACTTCCTCCTTCGAGCCAACGACTCCGCTTTTACGGTCCCGTGAACCCCGAAAAACAACCCGATGCCGCGCCTTCTCCTCGTTGTTGTTATCGCTCATCACCATCGCTCACCGTTGCTACCATTATTCGCTCGCTGCCGTCTTGCCACCATTCTTACTGCAGTTGTGCCCCCGTCTGTTACCGACGTCGCTTCTTCTTTTTGTGGTTAACACCACCACCGTAATCGTCACGTTATAAGGCAAGTACATTGTATACTCTTTTTGTTCTCGTACAAGCATTTTTCGTGGACTCGTGGTAAGTAGTCTAGTTATTATTATATTTTATTGTCAAATTCCGTTCTAGTCACTTGTTCCATGCTATATCAACTCAAGAGTGAACCGTTAACACATTTTGAATCGTGTTATCGAATATCGAATATTCAACCTTACTATCTCTAAATTTATTGACCTTGCACTAAGAATTCGACCATGTTCTCGATACTGGATTAAAGATTTTCTACGTGAAAATCGTATCCCATCGAGTCCCAAATCCAGAACATCTTATGGTTTCTCAATCCGATGTACAGATTGTGAGATATCGCGATTTTAGTACTGTCATACCGTAAATTTCTGAACCTGCACGGGATCACTAACCGGTCTCTTGTACTAAGAATTTAACAATGTTCCCAATACTGGATCGAAAAACTTTCTACATGAAAATCGTATCCCTTCGAGTCTAGATATCAAAAACATCTTACGGTTTCTCAATCCGATGTATAGATTGTTAGATATCGCAATTTTAGTATTGTGACTCTGAATTTCCAGAATGCGCGCGAAACATCAAAACCAACGAAGAATGGATTTGTACACATAGCTACTGTTTCTAGATTGTATCGTGTGAATATGCGTTGGAACCGGAAGAGAGTCTACTTTCTAGAATCTCTGACGGAATCGGATTTGCTTTTCTGTAACAACGGAAAAGTAAATTTGAATGCAAATATGTCAAGTTGTCTAAAAATTCATCTCTACGTTTTTGCATATAAATCTGTTATTTTTCATATTTAATGAACTGAGTGTATTATTGTTCTTGTAATAATAACTTGCATAGATATAATAGGTTGATAGCATGCATTTTATACTACTTTATAATTTATAATAACTACTCTCGATACATGTACTCGTTTTACGTCTCATATCCATGATTACTGCCATTGATATTTTCCTTGATTAAACTGTCTTAATTACACCGTTCTACTAGTCATACCAACTGCATGTTCATAATTAATTATAAAAGAATAACAAGCCGGGGTTATAAGGGTACGACTTAGTAATGGACAAAGGGAGTATATTCGGAAGAGGGCCCGTGTGTCCCGAAATAGTGATTCTTGATTCTTGATTCTTGATTACACAATTCTTGATTACAAAATTCTCGATTACATGATTCTTGATTACATGTCTTGATACTATCACTGGAAGACCCGAGTACATAATCCTATAGAATTTACTACTTAAGTCTAAACGTCACATGATTGATATGCACTGAACTTGTGGTATGAGACACAGAATTGCGTGCATTAGATAAGTTAATAAAACAGATAAAATTAAGATTTCCACTAAGCATGATTCTTGATTACATGACTCTTGATTCTTGATTTCATGATTCTCGATTACATAACTCTTCATTACATGACTCTCGATTCTTGATTACATGACTCTTCATTACATGACTCCCGATTCTTGATTACATGATTATTGATTAACTGCGACTTGGTTATCAATTGATTATACTTTGAAGTCTTGATTATACTAGTTTACGGTTATTAGTTACATGATCATATTGTCCCAGTTCCTTGCTTACTTCCATATTGTATTTGTACTTCTACTTCTTGTTTCTTCCATATTGTATCTTGTTATATTATCCTTTTACAGTTTGTTGCTACTTGCTACCCGATTCTTGCTCTAACGGGTACTTTTCTATTTTTCTTTGAGTTAATAATTTACAGGTACTGATGGACCCGCGGAACAGACTTTCTAGATGATCTTTGCTGCTTTATTACTACTTCATGTTGTTTTTCTTTCAGTCGCTATTTTATCTAGTTGTTATAGTGAACTGCTTATCGTACTATTTTAATTATGGCACCTTGTATTCCCGGACAACTTGGCCCGATGTTGATGTATTATCTGGATGATGGTTATTTTATTTTCAGCTCATGTGATCATTATATTTGTCTGCGTAAATGTGTTATAAATATCTTGTTGAGCTTATAATTGTACAGCTTATGGATGATGTATATCATTCGCTGGACCTCAGTTGCGTGTCTATATTTCCGTATAGTCGGAAGCTGGGCGTGACATAAACTTTTTCTGTTTTTGTTGTAACCAATTTATTTTTGCTGATAAATTCTGTATGTCTCATCTTGTTTGATTTAGTAGTCCACTTATGACTTGTACTTCTCTTTTTTCTTTTAGGGCATTAGGAAATGTCTTTTTTTTTGCTATATTTGGTTGTAGTTCTATTCATTCATGTGATAATTTTGTTCCTAAGAATTCTATCTTAGTTTTGAACAATTCCATTTTCTTTTTTGATAGTATAATACATGCATTTTTACTATTTCTATGAACTTTAGTAAATGCTCTTTATGTTGTTCTTCATTTTTGGATCCTATTAGAATATCATCTACATATACTAGTATGAAATTGTTGTATTTTTCAAATATCTTATCCATATATTCGTGAAATACTCCTGGAGTGATTTTTTATCCGAATGGTAATACATTCCATTCATGGATACCTTGTGGTGTATTAAATGTTGTTAACTATTTTGAGTCTTCTGTTAGTTTTATGTGCTAAAATTCTGATTTACAATCGAATTTTGAATATATTTTTCTTGTTCTTACTGTGTTAAGTAGTATCTGCATATCTGGTAGTGGATATCCAAATCTCTTAGTATTTTATTTAATTCCTTATAATTTACTACCATTCGAGATTTACCTCTTTTTTTCTCTGAATGTTTTCTTACTATAAATGCTGGTGATGAATGTGAACTTTGTGATTTTCTTATGTAGTTGTTTTCTATTAGTTCTTTTATATGTATTTTGAATTCTTCTAAATCTGTTGGAGTGTGTCTTATGTGTTTATTTTTTTTAAATTTTATTCTTATATATTAACTCTATATGTGTTCTGGGTTTACTTAAGTTTCATTTTGTTAAAGGGTCCTCTCCGCACAGATCTTCTAATTGTTTTTGTAAAATTTCTTCTGTAGTTGTTTCTTGGACTTGTTGTATTATAGTTTTGTTTGGTAAATATTGATATTCACCACGCTGGTTGAAGAAGCCCTGATATGCTGCAAGTCGGTTCTAGAATAAGCCTGTGTTATTTTAATTAGTATTGCTTGGTGTTGACAATGTGTTGTAAATATAACAGATTTATGTAATATCGTTATAGGATAGTATTGTTAGAAAAGTCATTTCCTAATAGTACATCATTATTCATATCTTCAAACTGGTATATTATCTGTAATTTTAGTACGTAATTTCCTATTTGTATAGTAACATTTTTTTGATACCTATCAAGTATGACGATTTTTCCAGTTAATCCAGTTATCACATTTTGATTATATCCATTTTGTTTCCATCTTGGTAGTATATTTTTCACGGCATATGTTAGTGTCTGCTCTAGTGTCTATTATACTATGATAGTTCTTGATTTGTATCCTTCGTAGACAAAATATGTTAGTATGTATAATGCATTTTTGTTGCTCTTAAAGATTTATTTACACAATATTCTATTTATTACTATACTTTCATTGTTTACTATTATTGTGATTTTTTCTTCTTGAATTGAGTAAGGTTGTACTGATGTAAGGAAGTAAGTTCCTAATAACATTTTATTATCATTGTGTTCTAGATCTACATGTAAATGTAATAGAATTTCACGTCTACCATTTATCCTCAGTGGTAGTATTATTTTATGCACAATTGGATGTCTATTTTTGTAATAGTCTAAGTAGAAATATAGATTTTCTAATGGTATTAATTATGTTGTTATTATAATCGTTTGTTTAAAATGTGAATTAGTAGCTCCTGTATCTACCAGTGCTACTTGTTTATTCCATTTTTCAGTGTCATAATATTCTATTCCTATTTAAAATTGGTTATTATTTTGATTGTCTAATGTATTTATTATTGGTATTCCAATGCTTGTTGTTTGTTTCTTATTGATAATGATCTCTTTCCAAACATTATTTGTGGTACGTTCCTTTTGCAATTTCATTTGCTTTATTAAAGTCAAATTCTATATAATTTGGTATAGTCATTTTAGGATTTTCCCAAGCTGGTTTGTATCTTATAAATTCTCTGAATAGCAAATCTATCTTAAAATTATATGTACTTATATTTTTTTTCATGCTTATTAGTTAAAGTTATAGCGCCCTGAATTTCCAAAATAATATCTTAGAAATACGTGGCACAATTCCCAGCATCTACCTCAATTCTAATAGTAAACATAGCCAAAACAAAAATAATAATTTCTTTTTTCCAACTTTTATTACATCAATTTTTTACAAAAACGCAACAGAAAAACAAACACCTTGAATTACAATCTTTTCTTTTACAACACTTCTTTTACAATTTACATAAGCCACAATATTATTCTAGCACATGCATCTAAATCCCAATGCCATAGGTACCTACCTGTAAAACATGAGGCTAGAGATAACCCTAACTCCCAAAACTACAGAGGACAGCCATAACGGTACGAGTGACATCAAAAGAAATGCAACATAAATAAAGCATAAAGGATAAATTCATAAACAACATATATCAACAATAATAACAATGGAATATGAAGTAACAATAAATAAAGGGTAAAAGGGATATGAGCAACTTGCTCATTTAATAAATGAGCAATTGTTGAGGTGGCATGCATGTGATACATTGAGTATCTAATCACTTTTATGATTTTCCAATCACATGCATGCCACATCATCACTTGCTCATTTACTAAATGAGCAAGTTGCTCATACCCCTTTTTCCCATAAATAAAATATGAAAACATCAGGTGAAATTAGAGTATGTCAAGTGTAGAAGAAAAAAAACAGAAAACAACATGCATAAAACCAAGCCAAGAAAACACAATATTATATGCTGACTCTCTAATGCACAATTGTCGGATTCTATGCATTCCATACTACACAGGTCCAGTGCAAGCCCTTAACGTTCTCCACTTTATAGGGTTAGATCCTCCATTATTCAACTAATCCTACTACGGTGATGGAAATAAGATCCAGAATACTCTGCGAATAGGCATCACAACCCTCGACGCGCAAGCATCATGTAAGAATAGCTACAAAAAAACCCCGGAGAATCACCTCCCTACCGTGTACCCTACGAACAGGCTTGCGAGGCCCTCGACGTGTAGATACACCAGGTACATTCCGTGAATAGGCCCGCCGACCCTCGACATGAGAATTCACCCTGCATGCTCTGTGAATAGGCCTGCAGACCCTTGACACGCGAACATACAAATGTCCACTCGAGACAGAACAACACACAAGTCCTGGAACGCATCCGTTGGACCTAAACCCATGAGCATATACTTACGTTTCCTAAGTTCCATCACATCTCCACTAGTGCTTGTCTTTAAGTTGGTTATTATTAAAAACACAAAAATTTCCCCTCTCTAGAGTTAGTGTATCCTGCCGGACTTAATTCCACAAAACAACCCCAATGACCCCAACTGGTCAAAATCCAAAAAATCTCATCTGCCGGTTCACAGGACTCCCACTCAACTCCTAGAGATTCACAAAATGAATATCAACACCAAAACTCCCAATAGAACTCTTAATATCATCATTAAAATGTTTATATCAAAAAAACTTCTTTAATCAATCAAAAATCCAAATTAGTTTAATATACTCATAAAATTCCGGAATTGAAATAAAATATTAAATCTATTAAATAACAGAATACCATATTTTGAAGTCGTGGAATATCACAAAACATCATTTCCTTTGAAAACTACGAATATCTCTGTTTATAAAGTCATCGGAATGCAATTTAAATTCCATTATAAACAAAATATAAATTTCTGTAAAATACTGAAATTTGTAGTAAAACATCATCTAAAATAATAGATCAATAATCCATAATATCGAGAAAATAACCGTTTAAAGAAATGAAGAAAAACTCAATAAAACAACTCAAAAATAGCAGGTGCGGTCGACTGCCAAAACAGTGGAAAATAACGGTGGTCGACTGCCCCTTTGGAAATTCTAAAAAAAACAACATGTCGGTCGATCGTGCGGTCGACCGCTGGCTGCTATACAGCCAGGTTAAAATCTTGTGCATGTTTCGACTGATATTTCGATTCCACTTTGTAAAATCACAAATTTGACAAAATAATTTCCTGAGATGAGTTAATACAACTTGTATAACATATAAGAGTTTATAAAACAAATCAAAACCACTTCAAATTAATAAAATATCAGTTTTGACAAATTTCTTCAAAAAAACAGCAAGGTATATATGTTTATGTTCATATGAGTGTTTCAAGCATCAGTTATGCATCAAAATAACATCGTATATAGGTTATATATTGTTCAAAACTATCTCAATACTCAAATAATCAAGATTCAAATCCAAACTCCACAAAACACACAAAAACCCAATTTCTTCAAAACAGTGTAATAAAGTATATATATAAGTGTATGTGTGTATGTCTAAGCATCACGAAACCATTGTAAATACACAATATATAGTTCTAATCAATCTCAGTATTCATCAACTCAGATCCAATCAAAAACTTCACCCAAAAAACCCACAAAACCAAATTTCGGCTGTGTGTATCACAGACCCGAAAATTAACAACCCCTTGTTCACTTAAAAAAATTGTCTTTTTGATCTAACATCCCTTCTTGTAACTCATCAACACATATACAACCCTAGACATCTATTTACCCATGAATAAAAGCAATCACAACATGTTTTTAATCAAGTTCTTATTCATCAAAAAAACCCAAACAGTGTGTGTATGCATACTCAACATTAAAGAACTCATCTTTATCCAAATTTGTGCATCTCTTCAAATAATCTCAATACAATCAATTAAAACAACAAGTATGTGATAGAAAATAACATACCCATGATTTCTATTTGGTTCTTTAGCAATCTCAAATTATCTATTAGGGTTTTAATTCATTAGTGGCATAGTTTCATGAAAAGATTCAATTTTTTGTTCATCTACTCATCAAAATTTCATATTATCATCATACAATCCTTAATCATGATTCTAATACACAATCATCACATACAACATGCTTGGAACAATAAGAAAACAAATATATGTCACTCACCTTATTGAAGAATCAACCGAAGAAAAATAAAGAGAATAAGAAAATCCTTCATTTCGCAAGAAAACCAAGATCCTCGCTTTGAAACTCCAAGAAAATAATAATAATGAAAACCCTTTGTGTTGTGCAGCAAAGAGACAGCTGCATCTCACCTTTAATAGGTCGGAAATCAGGGTATCTAGGGTTTTTGAATAGATTTGCAAAATATCTCTTTTAAATATATCTTTACATATATAAATCAATATACTTGGAAATTAGATAAACAAACTTAATTGAGATTTAAAAAGAAAAACAACTATCCTAATATTGGCCGGCACTGTTTTAAAAACCCAGAATACGAAATGTTTGCCCTCTAAGTGGTAATTTTGCAAAAAGACCATTCTTTATCAAAACTTGCAAAATAAACCAAATTTATTAAAAGCAAAAAGTGAACTCTTTACCTCTGAGTTGACTAGGCATCATGCCCAGCCCAAAAATCTGAAAATATGAAGTTTTCACTCCTAGTGGTAATTTTGCACAAAAGTTCATCTTTGTGTAATATTTGCAAATAGGTCAAACAATTATCAGAAAAATCCAGAAAATTCAAAAATAGTATCTTATAATAATTAATGGGTTTCCCCAAATAATCTCTGACTTTGAACTCCCCAAGAAAATATTTTCACGTGTTTTGCACGTGTAAAAAGGTAAATTTCAGAAAAAAAAAATGTTTATTAAATCACCAAAAATTATTTTAATTCATTTATTAATCTTAAAAGCATTATTTAAAAATCTGGGGTATTACATCACTCCCTCCTTAGAATAGTTCTGTCCTCAGAACTACCACTAATAGAAACCAACCAATATAAGCAAAAGAAAATGAAATCTCATAGATGGAAACATAGTTTAAGAACTACAATCATACAAAAGGAACATAATCATACAAAAAGTTCAGGAAAATCCTTCCGCATGCGATCCTCCGGCTCCCAAGTAGCTTCTGCTGCGTAACTCTGATAACTTGCCTTTGGAAACCCGCTGCAACATCCTCTGAATCTCTGCATCTAATTTCTGACCTTCCACAATCTGCTTTCTCAAGGAAGGCTGCAGCCTTGACTGAGCCAAAGACGCTCTCCAAACTCTGCAGTACAACTTCGATACCTGTCTGATCAAACTCTGCTGCCAACTTCGAATCATGCGTCGGATAATTCTTCTCATGCGGACGAAAATGCCTCGAACCATATGCAACAACCTTGCCTTCCTGCATCAAGACAAACCCCAAACCTCTGAGAGATGTATAGTTGAAGATATCATAATCCTTCCCAGCTTGTGGCAAAGCTAAGATAGGCGTAGTCGTCAACCTCTCCTTTAGCTCAAGGAAACTCGCCTCACACTTATCAGTCTATGTGAATGCCACATTCTTCTGAGTTAACCCTGTAAAAGGAACTGCAACTTGTGCACAACCCTGAATGAATCTCCTGTAGTACCCAGCCAAATCCAAGAAACTCCTGACTTCCTTCACTGTCGTTAGCCTGGGCCAATCCTTCACTGCTTCAACCTTCTGAGGATCCGTGGTCACTCCCTCCTTAGAAAGGATATGACCAAAAAAAGCTACCTCGAACTTCCAAAACTCACATTTCGATAGCTTGGCATACAAGTTATGCTCTTGTAACTTCTTCAATACCTCTACCAAGTGCATAGAATGCTCATCCTCGGACTTCGAGTACACCAAAATATCATCAATAAAATCCACCATGAAGGGATCAATAAATGGTTGCAATATTCGATTCATCATATCCATGAATACTGCCGGTGCATTCGTCACTCCGAATGGCATTGCCAAAACTCATAGAGTCCCTGACAAGTTCTGAAAGCTGTTTTACTCACATCTTCCTCCTTGACTCGAACTTGATGATACCCTGATCTCAAATCAATCTTCAAAAACACAACTGCTCCCCGAAGCCTATCGAATAGATCATCAATCCGTGGAAGCGGATACTTGTTCTGAATAGTTACCCTATTCAATTACCGATAGTCAATGCACATCCTCATTGACCCATCATTCTTCTTGACCAACAACACTGGTGCACCCCACGATGAAGAACTTGGCCTGATAAAATCCTTACTCAGCAATTCCTCAATCTGCTTCTTAAGTTCATCTTGAATCATCAACTTAGATACCATAGCAGTCACTTTCGGGTCCTTCTTCTTCTCCCGAAAAGTCGCTGCGGAACCACCTAGTGCTTTCATTAACACCTCTTCTTCTTGCATTCAATTGTGGCATCAAATATTGCCATTCAATCAATGCCCACAATCACATCCCAACCAAGAACTTGCAGCTCAATGAGATCAACGCCAAATAATCTCCCACCAATCTCGATATCACAGCCCTCGTAATATCGATCAGCAATCAATTCTTCCCCTGACGGCGTTGCCACCGACAAGACTCCGCATGGAAACAACTTAGGTTTCACACCTAAGACTTTAACAAAAATTCGGCGACAAAAATGTATGTGAAGAACCAGTATCAAATAAAACTTTTGCTTTATTCCATTAACCAAAACAAATTCTGTTACATGGAGAATGATACTAAAATCTCCAATTTATTCTTAAACAAAATTTTACTTAATACATAAATGAATGAATTCAAAATTCTTGCACACCCTGGATCACATCCACTGAGTTACCCACATCCTCCTCAGTCAATGTGAACACTCGCCCTTACCTCTGAAATTTGCCTCCGCCTGCACCATTCTTCTTCAGCTACGGACAGTTTGGTCTGAGATGCCCTTCACGACCACATTGATAACAAACTTGCGCCTTCCGAGGCTTGGTGCTTGCTGTTTGATAGTGACCTGCCACTCCACAGTTGAAACAAGTCACACCTTGAATTGCGGGTGCCTTTTGCACTGGCTTACTGAACTTGCCCTGCTTCACTGGGAACTTCTCACTCTGACTAACTGCTGGCCTCTTGTTCCTGTTCTAGGTCTCTTGCTTCTTCTGGAACTGATCCATATCTTCTTCTATCATAGCTGCTCTCCTGACCAGCTTATCATACCTCCTGATGCCCAATGGAATCATCCTCGATCTCAAATTCGGCCTCAAGCCCTGCTTGAATTTCTTGTAGTTCTTCGCTTCATCCACAATTAGTTCTGGTGCATACCTTGACAGCTGGGCAAACTTAGTCACATATTCGCGCATTGTCATACTGCCTTGCTACAGATTCAAGAATTCTGTTGCCTTCTTCTCCTGAATATCCAGAGGAAAGAAACGATCACTGAACTCATCCAGAAAAGCCTCCTAAGTCACTTGCTGATCCTTAAAAGTCCTCTGCACTGACTGCCACCAAACGCCAGCATCCTTTCCTAACTACATCGTAACCAATTTCACCTTATTGACTGCTGGGGTTTCCAGAACTTCGAAGACCATCTCTATCTGTCTAATCCAATCATCAGCCTTATCTGGATTAGACTGCCCCTCAAAAATAGACGGCTTCATCCACTTGAAGGACTCAACCTGCTTGATCGAATCAGCATTAATAAATATTAGTCCAGCCCCTTGATTCTGATTCTGATTCTGTGCCATGTTAGCTGCCATGAATGTGTTCAAGGTCTGATACACCCTGGCAATCTCAGTCTCAAGATCAGGTCCTGCTCCATGAGAACTTCTAGCCCCATCACTATTACCACCATTCCTGGTCCTAGGTCCAGCCATTATACTGAATACTGCAAAATGAGGGTAAAGTTAGAGCATCACAACACAATTCATATTCATATCCATACCCCATGGCAAAACCTCGGTCATACCCCAAGCCAAAACATCATGTTTTAACTCTATGTGATACTCACACTCTAATGTCCATGCCTAGTTACTCACGCTCTAATGTCCACACCTAGGTTTATGTTTATACCATGTTTATTATTACCATTGAAGCATGCTCTGATACCAATCTCTGTAGCGCCCTAAATTTTCAATATAATATCTTAGAAATATGTGGCACAATTCCTAACATCTACCTCAATTGTAATAGTAAATATACCAAAACACAAATAATAATTTTTTTTCAACTTTTATTACATCAATTCTTTACAAAAATACAGTGGAAAAACAAACACCTTGAATTACAATCTTTTCATTTACAACACTTCTTTTACAACTTACATAAGCCAAAACATTATTCTAGCATATGGGAGTGATCCTTCTTGGCCTTATTCACGGGAGAAGGCTCCTCGACTACCGGGGCTGGTCCCTTGCCGAACCCCCCAGCTTGGGCAGCCAGCTTCTCTTGCTCCGCCTTCTTCCTCTTCTCCGCTCTCGCCTTCTCGGCGACGGCTAGCAAGGCACGCCTGTCATCCACCTGCTTGGAAGTCATCCCTGCAAAAATAAAAGAAGAGGGGCTAAACGTTAACACGAAGGCAGAAAGATGCAAAAATTCAGAACGAAACATACTAGGGTTGGCTGGGCTCAGTCCGGCCCGAGCCAGGTGTAGCTCCGTTACTCGAGGCCACGCTATACTGTGCCCCCCAACAATCTTCTCAACCCTCTTCCACTCCTTTTTCGTCAAGTCACTGCGCTTCGGAGGTTTGTGGTTCGGCTTGAAGAAATTCCACGGGGTCGGAATCCCCCAAGACTTCTCGCTCCGGACCACAAAATATTTCTCTTTCCACCCTTTGATGGAATCCGGATGGTCGTGCATCACCTTTTTGTGCGACCTAGGCGAGAAGTAAAATATCCCCTCCGCGTCGCCAAGTGAGCTAATCCCCAAGATGGCTCAGAAGTAGGTTAACCTTGGTGTCACACCCTTCTCTTGGCACTTCAGAATGAAACAAATCAGGTGCTTCCAAGAGTTTGGGCCAGACTGCATCGGGCATAGCTTTGCCCAATTTAAAACCCTCTTGACGAAGGGATGCAACGGCAGCCTCAGTCCCGAGACAAAGGCGTCCTCAGGAAAGATACAATAGCCCGGCGCAAGAGTTGTGGTGGGTCGAATACCGGGGCTCGGAATGAAGACTTTAAACTCCCGAGGAATGAAGTCGATAGCCCTCAGGATATGAAGATAGTCCGCCCTCAAGATACACGGAATGCCGTCCATCCGAATCTTCATGTGGCTCTCCTCGCCCGGTACGGGAAGAACAGGGTCGATGTCCTTAATATCGTCGGGGTACATCCTGATCGACCCCGAATTTTTAAAGGAGACCAGGGGAAACTCCAACCCCGGTCTAGGGGCATATTCATCCGGAGGAGGGGGACTGTCCGGAAGGCTCAACTCCTCTTCTTCCGACGAGGGCGAGCCTTCCTCTCGGGAGACGGCATCGACAAAGGTGGTAGAAGCAGAAGGTCATCTCCGACCTCGACTGCCCCCTCTGCTGAGCCTTTGCCAGCACCTTCTTGAGCGCTCTCCCCTTCTCCCTAATCCTCCTCATCACCCTCGACATCCTCGGCATCCTGATCCTCTTCATCACCCTCGACATCCCGCTCATCCTCGTCCTCCTCGTCCTCGTCATCCTCGACAACCCCCTCTTCCTCTTCCACCTCCTCGCCCTCATCCACGGGCTCCTTCCCCGGTCTTCGGGATCTCAGCGGCGACACTACGAAGACTACATCGTCACCACCGTCTGACCCAGGGTCTGTCAAGACTTCCTCCTTAACCTTATATTTGCTAAGTGACGAAGACGTCTCTGACTCTGATTCCTCAGCAGAGCGGCCCGACGAACTGACCTCGGATCCGGACTGAGAGCGCAACATTACTAAGCAAGAATACTAACCTGAGATGTGTACCACGCGATCACCGGAAAATCTCGCTGACGGCAAGTGAGACCCTGTTCTTACAAAATTGGAAAGCAAGAGTAAAGAAATGAAGAAAAGAAAAGTGGGGGGGGGGGGGGAGATTTATATTGGAGAAAGTGACTCCTCGATTTTCGCAATCAGATCTGGCCATTGGATCTTAATTATCAAGATCTAACGGCCACTAAGATCTACAGTCGCTTCGATTCTTGCGCACATGACGTCAGCACCTGGCACTAAATTACCCTAATGCCCCCAGGCCTTATTCCAACAAACTTTATTTCGACAAGTCAGAAAGCTCGGAGCTCGGGTGGCACCACGAGCCCCAATATCTTCCCCTATCTCACAGGACGCTCGTAGCTCGGATGGCACAACGAGCCCCAATATTTTCCCCTATTTTCATAGGACGCTCGGAGCTCAGATGGCACCGCAAGCCCCAAAATCTTCTTCTATTTTCATAGGACGCTTGGAGCTCGGATGGCACCGCGAGTCCCAATATCTTCCCCCTATTTTCATAGGATGCTTGGAGCTCGGATGGCACCGCGAGCCCCAATATCTTCACCTATCTCACAGGAGGCTCGGAGCTCGGATGGCACAGCGAGCCCCAATATCTTCCCCTATTTTCATAGGACGCTCGAAGCTCGGATGGCACCGCGAGCCCCAGTATCTTCCCCTATTTTCGACGCTCGGAGCTCGGATGGCACCACGAGCCCCAATATCTTCCCTTATCTCACGGGAGGCTCGGAGCTCGGATGGCACAGCGAGCCCCAATATCTTCTCCTATTTTCATAGGACGCTCGGAGCTCGGATGGCACCGCGAGCCCCAGTATCTTCCCCTATTTTCATAGGACGCTCGGAGCTCGGATGGCACTGCGAGCCCCAATATCTCCCCCTATCTCACGGGAGGCTCGGAGCTCGGATGGCACAACGAGCCCCAATATCTTCCCCTATTTTCATAGGACGCTCGGAGCTCGGATGGTACCGCAAGCCCCAGTATCTTCCCCTATCTCACGGGAGGCTCGGAGCTCGGATGGCACCGTGAGCCCCAATATCTTCCCCTATTTTCATAGGACGCTCGAAGCTTGGATGGCACCGTGAGCCCCAATATCTTTCCCTCTCTCACGGGAGGCTCGGAGCTCGGATGGCACAGCAAGCCCCAATATCTTCCCCTATTTTCATAGGACGCTCAGAGCTCGGATGGCACCGTGAGCCCCAATATCTTCCCTTATCTCATGGAAGGCTCGGAGCTCGGATGACACCACGAACCCCGGAGGCTCGGAGCTCGGATGGCACCGCGAGCCCCAATATCGTCCCCTATTTTCATAGGATGCTCGGAGTTCGGATGGCACCGCGAGCCCCAATATCGTCCCCTCTCTCACGGGAGGCTCGGAGCTCGGATGGCACCGCGAGCCCCAATATCTTCTCCTCTCTCACGGGTGGCTCGGAGCTCGGATGGCACCACAAGCCCCAAGACCCCCCTCAATCCAACAAACGAGGGGTTCGTCTGCCGACCCCCATGCTCGGCAAGAAGACCCCTGCCAGACAGACTTTGACATCCCCTTGCTCAACCAACTGGCAAGTGGATCGTCCGCTGACCTTCAATACTTGCCTACCGACCCTCGATGCTCGGTGAGCCGAGTTCCAACTCAACAGGCGTTGGCATCCCCTTGCTCTTCCAACTAGCGAGGGGATCGTCTGCCGATCCTCAACACTCGCCTACTGACCCTCCACGCTCGGCGAGCCGACCTCCAACTCAACAGAGCTTGGCCTCCCCTCGCTCTTCCAACTAGCAAGGGGATCGTCTGCCGATTCTCGAAGCTCGACTACCGACCCTCGACGCTCGGCGAGCCGAGCTCCAACTCAACAGACCTTGGCCTCCCCTCGCTCTTCCAACTAGCAAGGGGATCGTCTGCCGACCCCCGAAGCTCGACTCCCGACCCTCAACGCTCGTCTGCCAACCCTAGGGGCTCGGCAAGCATTGCTCTGACTATCCTGTGCCCAGCACCTTGCATGACTCCAATAAGGGATCCTTTCATCCTACCCCCTGCCTCTTCTGGACGGAACAGATCCTGTTCCTCGCCGCACACATCACCTCGCTTTTTCTACAGAGGCAAAGAACCACTCCTACACGGCTGGATCACCCAGCCCTCCAGGAGTGGGGGGCTTCTGATATGGGTCGGATGATGTGGCTCCTCCTGGGCCACAGGATCCCCTCATGAAGCGTGCACCGCCGGATCATTCGAATCCGCCACGTCAGCACCAAAACTGTCCAGACCTCTGCCACGTCATTCGAATTCAAATTTGCCTGGAAACCGCCCAGGCCTATGCCACGAAACTGCCCAGGCCTACGCCACGTCAGCCCTATAACACGTGGGCTTCTACCATGTCAGGCCCACGGGCAACCGGGTCCAGACCCGGTCCCAAATGGGTCTAGACCCGGTTGGCTTCTCCTATAAATACCAGACCCCTACCCTTTATCAAGGTAATGAATCTTTCCCACTCAGAACCCTAGTTATTGTTACTTTCTCTCAATAGCTAACTAGATCGTCGGAGGGTCTGCCACCGGGACCAACCCCGGTGTTTCTAGACCGTCTGCAGGTACACGAGACCTCGGATCCGAGCCTCCTGTTCCGAACCGAGCATCTAGCCTCCACCTCACTCCCACTTATTTCCGTACCGTTCGCCCGGCTGAGGGTCGTCCGCACCGGAGCTTCCTCCACCAATACAAATCTAGTAAGAACTCACACCTGGTGCATCCACACGCCTCCCAAAAACAAACCGCATCAGTTGTAAAGATTTCTTGAACAGCTCATGGATGATGAAAATCATTCGCTGGGCTTTTGTTATGTATCCATATTCCGTATTTTTTTTGGGAAGCGGGACATGATAATAGGATAGCTCCACCATGTCGAGCTCTCCCACCTTATGAAGAGCCAGACTCTCTTGAGGACCTCCCTATATAAATATAATGATATTTATAGCTCCATCATGGAAAGTGTACCTGTTCTTTTGTCAATTTAAATTACTGGACAGAACCAAATCCCTAATTTCTAGCAATTGAATTAATATGGTCAATATCTTCTTATCGCAGAAGATATATAAACTGTTTGTATTTTCAATCCTAATGTGGATTAGATGTTAATTTAAACTCGTGCCCAATGTTTTTATCAAAATTTTGTAATGCTGAGTACTTTTTAAGGACTCTTGTATAGAGGTGAAACAGAAGAAGATTTGAAGCCGAAAGAGAGAAAGCCATTATGCAATCTCTCCAACCCCGAGAGCCAGTATATGTGACATGGATGGTGATGTCAGAGTCCATGGGAAGTCATCTTCTGTAGTGTTCGTCATTTCCTCTGAAACTGACAGTTTCCATAGGAATGAATCGTGGCAAATCAGACCTTATGCACGAGAAATGGACCCCACTGCAATGGCCAAAGTCAGAAATTTTACAGTTGAACCGTCAAAAATCTATGAAGATCCTCAACGTAATTGTACTGTTAATCACAGTGTCCCTGGAATAGTTTTCTCACAGTGTCCCTGGAATAATTTTCTCGACTGCAGGATACCTCGGGAACTTCTACTATGATTTCTCAGATGTCTTGGTTCCACTCTTCCTCACTTGCTACCAATTTAATGGGGAAGTTCAATTCGATCCTCGTAACAAACTTCCAGTTTTGGTGGATTGATAAATACATACAGATCATAAACAACCTCTCTAGGTACAAAATCATCGATGTTGACAATGATGATAATGTCCATTGCTTCCCACATGCAATCATTGGCCTTTACAGTCATGCTGACTTGATTATTGATCCATCCCAACCACGGAGTGGGTATTCAATGTTGGACTTCACCAAATTTCTGAAGGCAACTTACCCACTTCCACGAGGACGTCCATTTTGCAATCGAGGAAAACACATTAAAGAAAGCCCAGACTTCTTATTGTGGCGAGGGGGAGGACAAGAAGGTTCACTAATCTGGATGAGATAACTATGATGGCCGAGAATTTGGGATACGAGGTGGTGGTCAGTGAAGCTGATACAAATGTGACACATTTTGCACACGTAGTCAACTCGTGCGATGTGATGGTGGGGGTACACGGAGCGGGGCTAACCAATTTTGTGTTCCTGCCCACGAATGCAATCTTGATCCAGATTGCCCCTTTCGGGAATTTGGATGGGGATTGTGAGGACTTGCTTTGATGGGACATCAAAAGGTGTGAATCTGACTTACCTGCAATACGATATATGTAAGTGTAGATGAAAGTACACTTACAGAGTTGTATCCTAGAGATGATCATGTGTTGAAGGACCCAGCTTCAATCCACAAGCTTGGGTGGTGGACGGCTATGGGAGAAATATACCTAATTAAACAAAATGTTAAGCTCAATGTTACAAGATTTAGGCCCGTTTTGTCGAAGGCCTTCAACCTCCTTCATACTAAGTAGGACAATTTATTTCCATACAAAATTGATCGATCGATGTATTCACATTGTAAAGGTATATCTACCTCTGTCGCAAATGTTACTTAATTAGCATGAATTTTCTTTTGCAATAACTGTCATATAACTATTAAATATAAATTCCTATGCTCCCAGAGATACCCCCAACTTTAATCTTAAGAAACCTAATTACAGTCAGAAACCAAATTTGTGATGAGAGAGTGTGTTGTCGACGTGTTCGTGTGTGTGCCTATGGCTTTGTTAAAAAATATTTTTTTTTAAAAAAATTACCACGTTCTATAAAGAGAGATTAAATCTCTAATCTCTAATACTATATTGGGAGAGTTGGGGTTGTCATTTGTCAATTTGTCAACATATAAATCCGTGTATTACACGTGCAACTTTAACTCTCTCATTTATTACAACAAAAATAAACAAATAAAAAAAAATTTCTACATATTTAAAGCATGCAACGCACGTTCATAACAATTTTATAATATGTTTTTAACACTAAACATAAACATACGTTACAATCTCTACTTATAAACACGTGTATTGCACGTACAAATTGTAGCTTTCCTTCAAAATATTATTTCCAATTATATGCAACGCACACCCAACTTCAAACCTATTTCTGAACACCGTATATTGCACACAGAAATTCTCTAACTCTTATCAATAAAAAATACTAGTCATATCTAATTCACTTGTGATATTCAATTTGTTGACAAGGGTTGACAATAAACGGTACGAATTATGAAAGAACCACAAAAGCAAGACTCGGTCACCTCAGCACCAGCAAGGTGAAAATCGCTTACACACTATACTCAGAACTCAAGAGAGGATGTAAATTGACGGAACTAAAGATGGAACTAAAGAGAACTTTATGTAAATTGACGGAACTAAAGATGGAACTAAAGAGAACTTTATGTAAATTGACGGAACTAAAGATGGAACTAAAGAGAACTTTATGAGTAAAATTGGTACCTTCCCATTCTTTCTTTCAGTTGTGGACTCTGGAACAGCTAACATAAACATGATGCATCAAATAAATCAGAAATTTCCCCCAAACTATCCCACTTTTTGAAATTTTTCCCCAAACTGTCCTACTCTTTTTTTATTCCCAAACCGCTATGGTGCTATACTCACTTTCTGAAAAAACGAGTTTGGGTAAATCTCCATCGTTTTTTTAGAAAGCGAGTGTTAGGCTGAGTTTTGCTCTTGCCCACTCGCTTTCTCAACAAGCAAAGGGATTTATCCTACAAAAGCAAGTGTCGATTGGATCTTTTTAGCCCTCACGCTCTAAATCAGATCTCACTTTTTCTTTCACTCTCTATCTTCCTCCTCCTCTTCTTCCTCCTCCTTTCACGCTCTCACTTTCTCTTTCACTCTCTATTTTCTTCCTCCTTCTCTTTCACGCTCGAAATCAGATCTCACTAGACTCGCTTTCTGAGTAGATTGTTTTCTCAGAAAGCGAGTGCGGAGTAGATTGTTTTCCAGAGATCAGCTTGATCTCTGGAAAACATTCTACTCAACAGTCACTTTCTGAGAAAGCAATGTCGTTTCACCAAGATTCGCTTTCTCAGAAAGCGAGTCTTAGGTCTGCACACTCAGGCTCAACACTCACTTTCTCAGAAAGCGAGAAGTTCTATATTAGATTCGCTTTCTGAAAAAGCGAGTGTAGGCTTAAAAAAATGACATCTTCATTTTTTGCTTACAATACTCTTCAACCAAATCACACATAACCAATTCTTAACACGTAAAAATCACGGTCATACATAACAAATGGAGATTAACGCTTCTTCAAAATTAAACTCATACGAATTAGTACAAAGTCCAAATTACATAGTACAATTACAAAATAGTACAATTAAATGTTTTGAGATCCTCTATTAATACATCGCCGCTTATTGTGTCCATGCAACCCACATTTCGAACATTTCATTCATGTACCTCTGCTAGTCGCAAACTAGCATCAAGTACGAGTCGTGGTCCATCAATAGTAGGCCAATATGCTGGATCTAGAGTTCGATGAAAGTGGGGAGCCCATATTTGTGCTAATGAAGTAATAAGATAAAATTTATCAACATAAGACTTGTGATCGATTGCATGATATGTACAAGCTGCCATTACATGAGAACATGGAATATGATATAGTTGAAATTTAACAGTTGCTCGTAAGAGGAGAAGGAAGATAGAGAGTGAAAGAGAAAGTGAGATCTGATTTCGAGTGTGAGGGCTAAAAAGACCCAATCAACACTCGCTTTTTCAAAAAGTGAGTTTGGGATAAATTCCCTCGCTTTTTGAGAAAGCGAGTGTGGGAAAGAGAAAAACTCAGCTTAACACTTGCTTTCTGAAAAAGCGATGGGGATTTACCTAAACTCACTTTTTCAGAAAGCGAGTAGGGCGGTTTGCGAGTAGGGCGGTTTGGGAATTTTTTAAAAAGTAGGGCAGTTTGGATTTTTTTTTTCAAAAAGTGGGATAGTTTGGAAAAAAATTCAGTAAATCATCAAAGCTCGGATACATTAATTTTCACTTGCAGGAAAAGCGAACTCCATTTCCTCCTTGCATATCAATTGAGGGTCAACTTGGGCAACAGAAGCAGCATTATAAATATCACAGAGTTCTGGTAATTTCTCCCTATTTTGATGAATGTTGTAACACCCCGCAAAATTAGAAATTACAATTTTGCCCCTGGGTGTTACGCACGTATATTTTGTAATGTATTTCATTACATATTTTGGATTCGTACTATTTATACATTTTCCGTATTGATTTCAGTCAACTAAAATATAATATTTCAATCCCTGGGATTTACGTGCTTTTAACGTGTTTTGATGCACGTGTTTCCACCACTACGTATAATATTTTCTATTGGTTTAAATTATTTATTTTTATGTATTTAAATCTGTTTTATAAAATGAAAATTTATTTTCCCCTTGTTTTGATTAAAATGCATTTTTATTTTTTTGCACGTATGATGCACGTGCAAATTTTATTCTCATTTGTTATTCTCAATTACAAATTTTTAGCATGCATAAGTTTTAATTAAGCCTTCTTTTGATTCATGAACCTATAGAATAAAATGAGCCCATGTAGCAAGCCCACTAGATAATCAAATTAATTAATTAGAAATGAGCCCATGTAGCAAGCCCACTAGATAATCAAATTAATTAGGAATGAGCCCATGTAGCAAGCCCACTATTAAAATCACATTTTTAGTTAAACATGTACTAATACATGACAAGTTACACATATTAGTACACATTTAGAGTTATAGAAATGTGTTCATATTTGTTTATGCATGTGTGCATGCATACACAAATGTGTTTGGACCATTTTTTGGGCAAGGGGAGGAGAAGAGTTGGTAGGTTGAGTTAGTGGAGAGTGGGGAGATGAAGAGATGGGAGTTTTAGGAGTTGAGAAATGAAAAGATGGATAATTAAAAAGAGAATTAAAATGAGAAGTTATTAGGTGGGAGATTTTGCAATATAGTCCCTAGCATTGTCCTATAAATAGCAACCCATTTCTCATTCTTTTTCACACCAAAAATAAAATAAATAAGAGAAAGAGAAGAATAAAAGAAAGAGAGTGAGGGTCCTTTTGGAGGAATTGCTAGAGGAAGCCATTGCTAGGGGAAGGGAGCTTGCTAGGAGGAAGAGCCATTGCTAGGAGTTGTCTTGGAGCTAGAAGAAGTGTCACATCTTTCCTTCAATTGTTCAAGCTTCAATAAGGTGGGTGACCCCATACTTTCTAATTTAGAATAATGCATGCTAAGTAATAAATAATGAGTAGTATGGAATTTTTTATATGATTTATGCTATGGTATGAGTTGAGAATGATAAGAAGTTCATGTATGATTAATAAATTAAATCATGTTAGGGATTAATGAGAAAAAAAGAATTGATTGATTATTTATCATACATTAGCATGCTATTTAATGAATAGTATAAGTTTAATATGATAATTAGAAAATAAATTCATGCTTTTGTGTATGTTAAATTGTAGAAATATTATTGTTGATTAAGAAACAAAATATTGTCATGTTGCTTAGAAATGAGAACAAAAAGTAAGGAGAAACTTTCATTAGCTTGTTAATGTGCAAATGTAGAAACTAGTAATTATGAGATTATTGGAAGAGATTTCATTATGGTTAAAAAGAAATTTTTCTTTTAGTAAAGTAGATGGTTTCTTACTTTCTAGTTGTAGAAATACCATGCTAGAAATTATAAATTAGTTTTGTGAAAATTCATATAGAATTTTGGAAAGAATTATTGTATTGGTAATAATTATCCATAACAAATGTTTTTAATAAATTTATTAGCATAAGGACTAATATTATAATTATATTAAACATGGTACATCATTTACGATATGGAATAATTTAGTTTAAATTCCGGGATGTTCATTTTTATTTAGTACTTTGCAATATGGTTCATAATTATTTTAACATATGGGTACATATACATTATTTCAAACCAATTGATACCTTTAGGAATGTTATATTATAAGCATGTATATGATTATAATAACTAGTATCATACACGTGCACACATGCACGGGGATAATGGAAGGGATAATGAAAAGGGTAAAAAGAAAATAATTTCCGAAACTGATCCACCGTGAAAAATATTTACCCGACTGGTCCACTTTTGAAAATATTTACCAAAGTTAGTCCACAACTGGTCCACTTTCGAAAATATTTGGCCTATGTACCCAAGCAAACTGTAGCAAACTAGTTGTTCGGCTACTTGTGCATTGTATAATGTAGTCTTCATATTTACTACAAGGTTTATATGTTTTAAGAAGAAATGTAAAGTATTACTTTTGTGAAGTGATTTTCTTGAAGAGAATTTTACTCTTATTTGTTCGAAGAATATTCTAAGTAAAGTGAGACATTATAATGGCTTGATTTTATTATGAAATCTCATGTGATAGAATTGTGTTCTTAAAAGAAATTATTCCTTTGCTTATAAAGAATGTGAACGGATGACTAGATAATGAATAATGATGAGACTATGATTACTTGTGATTAAGTTGAAAGAAGAAATTATATAAGTTTAAGACATGATTACTAAAGGGTATGTGTACCCATGTTTCTTGTACATAAAAGATTTATGATTTAGGATTAGTAAGACCTCGGTTACCGGTAATTTGAAAGAAAGATTTTGAGACTTGATTTTGAGTTAATGCCGTCGGCCGAACTTGTATTTTGTGAATAAATCCGGTATGAGGTAAAACTAATTCTATGAGTGGAAATTATTCATGTCTTGAACGTAAGAATAATTAGGCACTTAAGTGAAGATGTAATAGACTTGTGCAAACGTAAATGGGTGCTTCTATATAGTCGGCAGTGGATCTCCGTGGCTATAGACCCAGTTGGTGGACTGTGGTTGCCCCATAGGAGATGGACTGTATTTTATCCGGGACTTAGGGTAGTCGACGGATGTTTACCATACTCCAAAGATTATGTACATACTGGGGCTAGAAGGGCATTTACGGAATTATCATCACGATATAATAGCCAGGGAGGCTGGGATCTGTTAATATAAGCTAGGGAGGCTAGCCAGGGAGACTGAGATCCATATCTGTGAAATAACTCCAAAACTTGTTTTATTACTGGGTAGTCTCATGGCGAGGGATCGAACCCTTCAATATGGAGTACGTAGGCACTTGCCCTCAGACCTATGTAGTATGGGATGCATAGAATCTGAACAAGTGTGCATTAGTGTCATCCTAGTGTAGAGCTGTGTGCATTAGGCATTAAGACATGACATACACTTATGCTTAGAACAATCACTTTTGACACTTTACTTGTTCATTCAATCTTTTGTGTGATTTGTTAAAGTATGAGATCGTTATACTATTCCCGGCATAGAGAGGATAGCCGTGTATAACATTTCGTCAGTTGTAAGTAACTGACGAGCCCACAGATTAACATGCAGGTAAAGGACCATACATGAAGCTATGAAGTGGATATGCTGATGCTGCTTTTATTTTAAAGATGTTGTAAATGATTTATTGTAAATTTCATTATTCCGCCGTGTAAAGTTAAGATGTAATGGAACTCTGATGTACTATTGAAAAAGTTTTAAATTTTCCTTGTAAAATTGTACGAAGTGAAGTAAAGATCCTGTGAAATCTCGAATTTATCCTTATTTGAAATTCAGGGCGTTACAAATGTTCCGTTAGTGGAGAGAGATGGAGAAAAAAGATGAATAATTGTTATTGGGGATTAAGGCCAGTATATATAAGGTCCAAGTACAATCTCAGCAATATATATAATATACATCTAACACCTCATCTCAAATCCACGACGGATCAATAAGTTCGAGTTTGCCCACTAAGATTGGAATCTCTTGATAGTGTGGAATTTCGTTAAGAAGTCAATTGTCTGCTCTAAAAAGTCACTAAATAAATTGAAATGGTCACTACCTTAAAACACTCACGTACGAAGTGACAATCAGTCTATGTGATTTTTTTCCTCATGAAAGACCGGATTGCTTGTAATATGCATAACACTCTGGCTGTCACAATGAAGAAGAGTAGCTTCTGTAAGGGTGATACTCATATATGATAATAGCATCCGAACATGAACAATCTCTTTAGTAGTGGCTTTCATCACTCTGTACTCGACCTCTGTAGAAAAACATGCAACAAATGCATGTTTCTTGCTTTGCCATGAGATCAACGAATCATCAAGAAAGAGACGAAAAAATGTGGCAGACCATCAGGTAGTAAGATCCCCTACCTAATCTGAATTAGAATATACACTAAGATCCAGTCTAGATGTAGAGGGCATGAATAATGAGATAATGATAGTGCCCCGAAGATATGTGAGGATCCGAAGAAGAGCACTGTAGTGAACTGATTGAGAAGCTGAAATAAACTAGTTGCATGAATGATATTGGATCTGGTCATGCATAAATAAACAACTTGTCCAACAATCTTCTTGTATCTAATGTGATCGGGGAGGAGCTCATCATCTATGGGACGAAGTTTCACATGAAGCTCTAAGGGAGTATCAGCTGATCGACTGTCAGATAGAGCTACAACGAAAATAATGTATGATGTATATTTCTACTGAGAAATGAGTATCCCCTGAGTGGCATGGGCAATCTTTAAACCAAGAAAATAATGTAGCCTATGAAGATCCTTTATATGAAACTGTTGATGAAGGTATCTCTGAGTGGATGCAATGTCGGCTGAGTCATCTCCTGTAATAATTATATCATCAACATACAACAATAGAAACACGCTCCCTTGCGGTGATGACCACATAAATATAGAGTGATCTTGTCAGATCTGACTACAACATGTTTATGTGATGACATGTTGAAAGCACTCAAACCAGGCTCGAGGAGCCTAGTTCAGACTATAAATAGCTCGACATAGACAGAAATATGAAAAGGATGTGTGCTGAGGCTAAGAGGAGGCTGCATGTATACAACCTCAGATAAGGTACCATGAAGAAAATCGTTCTCCACGTCCATATGATATAACGGCCAATGACAGATGGCGGCAACGACAAGAAGATCGAAGCAGCTGGAGCAAATATCTTATCATAATCAATGACATGTTCCTGAAAAAAATCTCTGATAACTAGACAAGCCTTGTGTCGCTCAATGGAGCCATCATGCCGATATTTGACCTTGAAAATCTACTTGCAACTAACAAGAGTGACTCCCTCTGGTAGTGGAATAACATCCCAAGTGTCAGTCTGATCAAATGCATGGAATTCCTCTGCGATAGCTTCCCGCCACTCTGAATGTTGAATAGCTTCCTGATAAGATCTAGGCTCACGAGTGCAGTGTGTGGTGGTGAAGTATGCATGAAACTGTGGTGAGTAAGATGCTAGTGCGGTAAAGCCAAACTTATCAGGAGGAACAATGGCATCGGGTGTAAAATGTGCCGATGAGATACCCATAGTAGAACGGGTAAAGTGGCGGAACGCTTGTGGAGGTACATGCTGTGGAGGTGGTGATGTAGGAGGTGATGGAGGTGGTGTAGGTGCCTGTGGAGGTGGTTATTCAGGTGGTGCGAGAGGAACCTCTATCGGAAGGACATGAATCATAGTATCTGTGTGAGGTGTGAGTGGAACTAGAGGGGTGGGGTTGAAGGGAACTCGTGACGATGTATCCAATGAGGTAGTTGAATAAGTTGGGAAATCGAGAAAGCAAACATCCTGAGTGATGACATCTATGAAGCTAACATAATAGAGATAGTCAAAACAAGAAGGTACAGAAAATGGTCCCCATATGTCAGAATGAACAAGATGAAAAGCATGAGTGGACTGAGAAATGTTGTTATTATTAAAAGGAAGAGCTAAGTGTTTTGCCAACTTACAACCCTGATAAACGGACAAATATGTAAAAGAATGATGGCCAAGAGCATCACTCCGAGCTAAAGACTTTAGGCGAGACTCACTATCATGACCTAAACGTATGTGCCATAGATCGACATCAGATGATACAACATCAGCAAAACTAGAATGAGAACCATGTGCTTGAAGAAAATTTAGGTGATATAGACGACCACATCGGTTAGCACGCCCAATTGCCTGTCCAGTCTGCAGATCTTGTATAGAACACCTGAAAGAATTGAAGAACGGTAAGGTTACTATCGCATAGAGTACTAATGAAAATAAGGTTCATGGGTAAATTAGGTGCATAAAGAACAAAAGGTAATGTGAGTGGGCGAGCTAATAGATCCTGAGTATGTAGTGAGAAGTAGTGATCCATCGACTGTGTATAGTGATGGGAAGTGAGTGGGAAGTGCGGTGCTGGTGGTGAGCAGTGTAGAATCACTAATAAGATGGTGTGATGCACCAGAATCTAAAAGCTAGGAATAATTCATTCCAGGAATTATCGAGAAAATAGGGGCAAAAGAGACAGCATTGGCAGACTGACCCTAGGTTAGATGTTCAAGCTGAGCGAGGTGATGCTGAAGACTGGCATAATCAGCAGGAGATGACAATGCTAGAGTAACATCCATGACAGGGGGTGTACGGAAAGGTGTACGAAGATGAGGTAAACCTTTTTTCTTCCTTTACTAATGGTCTGAACTAGAAGCTCTGGATGTTGGACAAAGCAATCACTATCAGAATGATCAGCCTTCTGAAAATAGCTACAAAATCGAAGATGACAAGCGCACACTAAGTGGTCAGTTTGTTTGCAAATAGTGCAAAGGTGAATGAGGCGATTAGTGAGAGGGATGCTGCGACGGTCAGGAGGAGAAGGCATGGGATTGTTGCAGAGCCCATAGGAGGAGGTGGCACCAAAGGTGAGTGAAAAGTCGGTGGAGACGGGAAAATATGGTAAAAACTGTAGCTCCATGGTGATGTAGAAACAGTTTATCTGTTTACAAAATAAAGATTTTTTTTTGTTTTGTTTTTTAAAGCTCAGGTTCAGGTGGGGATGTGGTTCGGGTTTGGAAGTAGTGGGTTAGGTTTGGGATTTGGAAGTAGAGTTGGGATAGTTCGGGATTTTAGGAGATTTGTGGTCGGGTTGTTGGAGTTGGATCAGATTGGGATTGGATTTGGAGTTTCGGAGATTTGGGATCCGATCGAGACTGGATTTGGAGGAGGTAGGATTCGATCAAGATTGGATTTGGCATTCGGGATTTGAGGTTGAGAGAGTTCAGGTTTTTGGAGATTTGTGGTTGGATTATTGGAGTTGGATCAGAACGGGATTTCTTTTTTTTTTTTTTTTGGGATCAGGGTGGGCTCAGGTTTGGGTTTGGATATAGAGGTGGGTTAGGGTTGGGATGTGGAAGTAAGGTCTGGATCCAAAGCGAGAGGGGAGCGGGAGGGCAAGGAGGTGAGAAGGGACGGCGACGGTTTGGAGCGGGAGTGGGAGGGGAGGGGAGAGGGAATTCGGGAGGTGGGGCGGAACGGTGACGGTCTGGAGCGGGGGAGGGAGCAGGAGGGGAGGGGAGCCGGAGTTCAGGAGGCTGTCGAGAGCGGGAGCAATTGTGGCAGTGCAGCGGCGACGACGAAAGGAAAGCTTGGAGGTGGAGAGCTTGGGGTTAGAGTTTTGGTATTGGGTATTGGAAGATGGCAGAGGAGGAAGAAGAGGATTAAGGTAGGGTGGTTAGAGATTAGAGTTATGGATTTGGGTTTTGGGTATGTTCTGATACCATGTTAATATAACTGAGAGACATGGAGAGAAAATATGAATAATTATTATCGGACACTAAGACCAGTATATATAAGGTACAAGTAAAAACTCAGTCGTACATCTAATATACATCTAACAATGAATAAATTATTCAATAAACCCGCTCTATGCAATGCACATGAAGTTATAAAGATTCATCTTTCCTAACAAATTACGAGATGTTAAGATGTTTTTTTTACGTGAAGCCGAGGCGTAAGACTCTTCTCCAAACTAAACATTAAAAAGCAACAGGTGCAGAGCAATGTATGACTGCTTACAACCAGCTCTTGCTACCAAGAACCCCATCTTCCCTTCGCATCAAACACACAAACAATTTCAGGAGCCTTTTGAAATGCACCTAGAAGCTCACTTTCCGAAAGCCATAACTCTTGTAAACTTCCTTTTGGCCTAAAAAGTACTAAGACCAGTACACGAGAGCCGTAACAAACAACGCAGAAACACAAGAGACCCACAACGCAATCTTATTTCCTCAACATCATCCCCATTTAGTCAATGCTCTTACAAAAGAACCCAACACCTCTAACTAAAACAAGTCCTATATCGGTCTACGAGAAGCCATATTCGTTTAGAAGAGCTATCTTCTGATCAACATTACCATTATCAATGCCGTGACATAGCATAATAACTAAATAACTTTATGATGATCACCTTATAATCAACCTCTCCTTCACTTCATCACCTTATGATGATCTTCCCAAACTAATAGATTTCCACCTTGAGTTGTGTACATGTAGCCCTGTACTTCAAGAGTTTCCAACGATATTAGATTCCGTTTCAACAAAGGCATATGCATGACGTTCTCCAATGTGAACCGCTTTCCATCTAGCATCTTCAACTCAACTATTTCCTCACCCATTACATCATAAATCCCAAGAGCAATTGATTGCACCTGCAAGTCGAGCCTCTGACCTGATGTTGCAGTTGGCTGTCAACTTGCTAACAACCAGAAACAAAAATTCTTTTCTGTTCCAATATCTGCTTCGAACATCTTCTCGGTTTACTGTCTTCTCTTTACATCGAACATAATATGTAAGACATAAACCCAACACCTACAATGTGAGGTTCACGACAAGGCAATCCCAATGTTGCTTACCGTTCAATTGAAATAATATTACATGATATCGAGTATGGAATAACAGTCTCCTTGTAGTAGTTGTACAAGAAGAAAATTTCGAAGTCCTTACCATGCACTTCGATCGTCATTTATATTAATGAGGTAAACTTTCGTTTGTAAGGATGACATACACCGACAACATAATTGATGCGGTTTGTTTTTGGATAGAGTGTGGATGCACCAGGTGTGAGTTCGGACTCAATTTGTAAGAGGGGAAGGGTTCGGTAGCGGACGGTGAGCTGTAGGCTCACCTCGGCACTGGAGGAGTGGCTCGGATTGCCTCGCCTCGTATACCTGCAGACGGTCTAGAAACACCAGGGTTTATCCCAGTGGCAGACCCTCCGACGATCTAGTTAGTCTCTGTGAGAGAGTAGCAGTAACTAGGGTTTTGTGGGAGAAAGATTGATTACCTTTGAAGGTGGGTGGGTCTGGTATTTATAGATAACCCAACCGGGTTTGGATCCGCTTGGGGGCCGGGTCTGGACCCGAAAGCCCATGGGCCTGACGTGGCAAGAGGCCCAGGTGGTTTAGGGCACACGTGGCAGAGCCCAGAGCGGTTTAGGGCTGACATGGGAAGAGCCCTAAGTGGCTTTGGAGCTGACATGGCAGATCGTAGGGGCCCTGTGTCTTTGGGAGGATCGGAGGGCCTAGGTTGCGCCAGGTCATCCCCCTCCCTTACCCGGCTGAGTGGACGGCCCGTGAGACCGCCGAGGATCGGAGACCGAGGGTCTTGGAGGGTCGTCGGAACGGGGGGGGGGATGGTTTCGTGGTGGTGAACTTACGGATCGGCACCGACCCTGTGGTGGTCCGGGGCTGAGCCGGCTTGGCTTGGAGCGAGAGCCATCCTGGGCCCCAGGCCATTTTTATCCTACCTCAATAATTAGATTCCTAAATCATTCTTTTCTGTTCGATTCAAAAAAGTTGAGCTATAATTTTCTTTTCCTTTCTTTTGCCCAAAACAATAAGGTTTGGAGCGGCGAATATCCAAATGCCGCATGATTCGCTTCAGATGTGTATGTCGTGAAGGCGGTGCACGAAGCTTACGTGACGTACATACAATTAGTTGGTCATTGCTTTATGACTGGGCCCAAGATGGAGTCCAGTACATTATTGGTGAAGGTCGGGGGCAAGCTGTGGCCGATTCGACCTAGTTTTAGTTTTAGTTTAGTTTTTGTGGCACACCCTCTAATGGTGGTAGAGTGAGCTCTGATTGTATGTACTGGTTATATTACTTCATGTTCTATTTTTCTGTCTGTAGTTTGTAATTTAGCCCAATACTCTTGGTTTGTTTGGTTATTATTTTATTAATGAAACATGGTGGTCATATTTCACATTTTTCTTCTTAAAAAAAAAGTTTGAGAAGGTATTTTTACAACAAAAAAAAATAAAATAAAATAAAATAAAATTGTTGATGGGTGATTTCAGCATATAGTTCAGTCTTTTTCTGAAAATTCGACAAATTATGATTTGTTCCCTAAAAATTATTAATAAATATTTTAAAACACCCTCCAGATATATGTATTACTTCCACATGGATCTATATAGATTCGCAACTTGAAGTTGTATTATAATGTTAGACTAAACTAATAAAGTTTGGCACAATAAATTATTTTTTACCAGAGAATGTAGGGCAACCTCTCAGGGCCGGCCCTGAGTTTTCAGGCCGAGGCGAACTCCCGAAATGAGGCCCTTTATACATTTATAAAAATAAAATAAAAGTATGTATACAAAAAATTTACACATTGTTCAAAGCAAAATATGTAAAATATATATCATCAAATAACTGAGAAGAAAGAGCCAAGAAGAGTTTGTTTTAAATGTGGGTTTCGGGTCGAGGGTAGGAGTTTCGGGTTTGAATTTGAATGTCAGTTTCGGGTTTGAGTTTGTAATGATTTAAATGTGGATTTGTTTTTAAATCATCCAAATTTAAAGTCTCAAATTCAATTAAGTCCAAACCCACATTATTTAAGCAAATAAGACCCAAATATTTATTTTTGGGGCTGCTAATAACAATATTTTATTTTTACATGCAAAATATGTTCTAATATTTACAATGGTAGTACAAATTTGGGATCCCTAAAATTAAAAATTATTCAGAGGTCTGAGGTGGCCGCCTCACCGGCCTCAAGGGTGGGGCCGGCCCAACAACCTCTATCCCAACATCAATATATTAGTAGATTAGCATAATAGTTAGTTAACTACACAAACAAATTTCTAGTGGCTCAAAGTATTAGACCAGGAGGAGGTTCATCTAGAATTAGGGATGGCAACTGGGCCGGGTCAACCGGCGACCCACCCGCGACCCGGACCGCGAACCCGGCCCGGTTAAGAAGTTGGTGGGTTCGGGTCGAACCCGTGTACAGTAACGGGTCGACCCGGATCGAAGAAAACACGAATTCAACCGTGTAACCCAGCCCGTGAACCGTTAAAAACGCTCCAACCCGTTGCCAACCCGCGGGTCGACCCGCGGGTTACGACCCGTTGGACCCGTACGGGTCAAACGTTCGACCCGTTACGGGTCGACCGTTGACTTGCGGGTCGAACGGTCCGTTGGACTTGGACAGAGCCGTTGTTAACGGCTCTTTTAGCCGTTTTTTGGGTTTTTTTTTTGTTTTTTTGGTTTTTTTTCACATTTTGAGCCTATAAATACCCCCAAAAATCTCCTAAAAAAATCACACCTTACTCTCTTACTCTCTCTACTATTATACATCATTTCTAAAGAATTTTTCAACAATTGCAGTATTCAACAAGCAAGTCTACAACGAGGCATATACACGATCAAATTTCGATCGTATCGAAATCAAAATTCAACATCTTCAACGTCTTCAACTTTCTTCAACCCTCGTCAAATCTCCTTCAAGCTCTCCTCAACTCTTCAATTGCAGAATCGGCAAAACGCTTCTTTCTAGTTCTATTCTATTCTTATTTTCACGGTTTTTTTAACATACGCGTATTCCACGGTGAACGGTATCACAATTTCATACCTCTCTCGTTATATTTTTTTTTTGCGTTATAGTTAAAATTATTGTTGGTTTTTTTATCTTCTCTATCTTAACCCTCTTGTTTTTTAGATTTTTTTTTATAATTCACCGTTCCTACATTGTATATTTTTTTTTTACATACTTTAACACATTACTACATTATGTCTAGATCACGCGGTAGCGGTCGTAGCGGACAAGATTCCTCCTCCTCTTTCTGTAGGCCACCAATTGTCCCAACTAGTAAGCCTGCCCAAGAATACCATAATCCTCCTACCCAATAATGGGGTACACACGACGAGGTTGTAGGTGACATACAATTGGAAGAAGAAGAAGAAGAACAACCAACCGAAACCACACAACCCCGTAGTAGTAGGAAAAGTAGAGGAGAAACTAGTGATTGGCATAAGTTTTATGATTATATTCCGGACGAACATACTCCATGTATAGGTTTGAAAGTTTGTAAAATATGTGGTAAAACATACAAATTCAAGAGGGGTGACGGCATCGGTACAATTAGTAGGCACATCCAACATAACCATAAAGACCTTCTTGCTGAACTACAAGGCTAATAAAAATTAACTCTAGGACCGGTCTAGTTGATAGCCACCCTTATGATCCCGATCTTGTTCGTCGGGAAATGGCCCGATTAGTCATTAAGGAAGAGTTACCATTTTCCTATCCCGAGAGTAGGGATTTGGAAAATTTTAATCAAACGGCCTTAAACCCTCATTTTAGAAGAATTCCGAGAAATACTTGCAAATCGGATTGTTTTAAAATATACATCGAAATGAAGGACGCTTTGATTGCAATTTTATGGAGTTTAACTTGTAGGGTTAGTTTAACTTCGGATTGTTGGACGAGTGTCAAAAATATTTCATCGATGGGAATAACCTGTCATTGGATCGACAATGATTGGATTCTTCAAAAAAGAATCATATCACTTGCGGAGTTGCCGTATCCCACAGTGGCACTGAAATAACAAATCGTATTACAGAAATTTGTGATGTTTTCCATATTCGCGATAAAATTATGTGTATTAGTGTTGATAATGCATCTAACAACAATGTAGCAATTACTACTTTAAAATCCGTATTAAATCCTTCATCTGACAATATTCTTCATGTTAGATGTGTATGTCATATTATAAATTTATGTGTTCAAGATGCATTAAAAATAGCCGATCCATATATAGTTAAAATTAGAAATTGTGTACATTTCATTGCATTAAGTCCAAGCATTTTACAAGAATGGAAAGCTTGGTGTAGGGTTAGAAATGTTCCTTTTAGAAGATTTTCAAAGGATGTTAGACACCGATGGATTCTACTTTTGATTTACTAAATGTTGTTACAGAATATAAAGCAGTTGTAAATGATTTTTTTATTGCAAAAAATATGCACAGTTTTGAAATGACTCCGCTCGATTGGTTTTTTGCCGAATCTTTGTTGAAATTTTTAGAACCTTTTAAAACCGCAACTTTAAAATTTTCAAAAACATATGAATCTACTTTTAGTAGCATCTTATTGAATTAGTTAGCATGATGCAAACATTTAACGAAATGTTAAATGATACTTTTGTTGGTGAGATTGTAAAACCTGCATTCAAAAAAAATTTGAAGTATTATTTTCCTCCTCCTATGTTGATTTGTGTTGCTACCGTTATGGATCCTCGTATCAAAATTAGAAGGTACGAAGAGTTTGATTGAAATATTTTTTGCATTACTTGGGGAAAATGTAGAATTAGTAGAAGATTGTGCTACTTTTTTAGTTCAGTTTGAATCTACGCTAAATAACTTGTATGATTATTATGATAGACGTTTTGCTTCTAGTAGTTTAACTTCTGTAGTTAGTTCTTCTTCTGGTACTTTTAAAGGTAAGGGTAAAAGTAGATTTGGTGATAGAACATTTAATTTACTTGAACAAATTCAATCAAAAAAATCTAGGACTAATCAACCAAATGAATTAAATTGGTTTAACCAATAAGATTCTGAGCCTTCTACTTCTCCACTAGATATTTTATAATAGTGGAAAGACCATGAACACACTTTTAGTATGCTGTCAATTATGGCTAAAGATTTACTAACTCCTCCTGTCTCTACAGTTGCTTCTGAGAGTGCATTTTCTTCAAGTGGCAGGGTTCTAACTGATTACAGGAATTGCATGAAGCCCGACACATTTGAGATGCTCGTTTGCACAGAAGACTGGCTGAAGGCTGAAGATAGGACACAAGGGAAAGCACTATCAATGTCCACAAGTGGGAGCAACTCGCCGGAACAACAACAACAACAACAATAGCTTTGCTTGTTATGTTAAATTAGAAAAATTGTAGTCAATTAAAATTGTATATAAGAAATATGTTATTTTATAAAACTTATTTGTGAATTGAATTCTTCATTTCATTAGAAATTGTGAAAATTGTATAACTTAAATTCATATGAATAATATTTCAAAATTTGTTGCCAATTTCACTCTTTCAATCTTATTATTATTATTATGATTTTTAATGTTTATTAGTATTATTACTTACTATTATTATTATTATTATTATTTTAAGCTACAAAATAAACAAAAAAAAAATCTAACTATATAAACGGGCCAACCCGCGGGTCAACCCTACCCAACCCGGGTTGAACCCTAAAGGGTTCACGGGTTGGGCGGGCCACCCAAATCAAGTTTGGGCTCGGCCCGGCCCGGCCCGGATAAGTGGCCAAACCGGCCCGAGCCCGCCTAATATACGTGCCAACCCGTACGGGTTAGGCCCGGCCCAGCCCGTTCGACCCGTTCGCCATCCCTATCTAGAATGCCCCAGCCCGAAATAAACACACTAGCATGATTACGTTATTAATATCCATCAAATCAAATAAAATGAACAAAGCAACTAAATCAAATATATTATAGATACCAATTAATTGTACAACGGAAGCAATTTAATATCAAATTTCTATTTACAAATAAGTCCAGAAATTAAAAACAACCTTCAAATAATTAACATTCGATCATCTCGAATCATATTGCAAAGCCCTCCAAATTATATCACTTCCCACATCTGCAAAAATATCGAGTTAGTGAAAGGTCAACAAACCACACGCTCGTGAGTTTTGATACTGCACAAATAGTGGATCATACAAGTTTATCAACATGCAAAATATATATTTTTAGCTTGCATAAAACATAATTAGACATCTTATTCATATTTTTTGAATACCAGATCGAAAGTAACCCCCAGAAAATTAGAGGTGAGCCCTGCACACTTACGTGATCACACTCATTCCCGATGTGACACTTACCTCTATATGACACTTAGTTTTGCGTGCAGGAACTTAGTTCTTTTATCCACATCACAATAGTCACATAAATCTACATAAATCTACAAAAATTTCATCATGATATTCTTATCATTTAGTTTATCAACTCAAATGATCCATATATATTATCATTTAGTTTATCAACTCAAATGATCCATATATATGGATGCAAAATATATCGTTTAACTTACTATAAAAGAGCATGTATTAATATTACTACTAGCACATAAAAAGAATAAAAATTCACAATTACTTGACGAAGCAACTGCTTTAAATTCCATGCACCACAATCTCCATCACCACCATCATCTTCTCCGCTGAAGCCTCAACTTGTTAGGAATTCGTTATTGAGTTTGCGACAACTGATCACTACTAACAAGCCACCAAGCAATAGTAGATCAAACCAAACACACAAAGCATACAATTTTGTCCCGATTTGGGCGAACTCTTATCCGGAGGAGAAATGACTAAGATATTATTCAACTATAGAAGATAAAAGAGTTACAAATACTCTCACTGATAACCAATCTATCTCTCAAACCTCACTGTAAGATAATATGTTGTTTACAATGGAGAACTCTCAATGAAATATTTTCTGTCTTTTTTCCCTTTACACGCTCTTGCCTCTATCAATGGAGGCTATTACAATATATAGAATTCTAGAGAAACCCTATGTTGTGGTCTTGATACAATAACTGTTCGATATACCTTGAAGAGAAAAGTACACGATAAGAACCATACGATCTAACATAGCCATGAAGATTGGCTCAAAATAGATCACCCAGACCCAGTCCGTTTGCAGCTATAGTCATCGTTAGTGTTGGTTCAAAATAGATACCTAGACAAAGCCCATTGCAGCTACAGTCATCGTTAGTCAACTGCCTTAAGTGCAGTCGACTACAATGCCCCAACACTAAGTATCAAGACAATAGGAGTCGACTGACCTTATTGGTAGTCGACTGCACTGCTGCTTCCTTTCACTGATGTTGTTATGCCTGCCTACTGCTGTTGTTTCACCTTCCACCTACGACATGTCAAACATCTTTTCGCTTCATCGTCTTCTCTTCACATCAAACCATAGTTCGCAAGAAATAAACCCAATAATCTCTACCTTGGATTGCATACTCATGCTTCCAACACTGTGTGCCTAATCGCCTCTAAACTCTTTCATTCTCCTCTTGTAAACGAACCTGGTCCAGTGGCTTATTCTGCTTGTCGAATCTATCTTCATCTTTACTTCTCCAATCGTATACCCCCTCAAGGGCAAACCTCAGTAGGCGTGAACACAGAGGCATCGCCCTCCACATGAAATCCACTTACCATGAGACACTTTTCACCTCTCAACGATATTCGAACATCGCGATCTTGCTTCAGTGATTCTTGTGATGAAATACTAGATAATGTTTTAGGAACGAAATGCTTCAAAAACCTCAGCCGAGTTTTCTCGTTCCTTCAAAGCTCGTAGAGGTTGTGCTAAACACCCCTCCTTCCCTTCATCATCTTACGACGACCTTCCTAAACTGATAGAAGTCTACCTTGAGCAGTGTACTAGCAGCCCCGTGCTCCCAGAGTTACCAAGGATATAAGGTTTTGCTTGAACAAAGGAATGTGCGTGATGTTCTGCAGTGTGCACCTCCTTCCTTCTTACTTCTCCAAGTCAATTGTTCTTTCACCCATTACTTCAAAAATGTTACCAACCACCGTTCTCACACAACGATCTCCAGTGGACTTGTAAGTAAAAAATATCTTTCTCTAAGAGCAAATATGAGAAGAACTACCCAAATCAAGAAACCAGCTAGAATACACATGTATAGAACTTGATACAAGAGTATATTCTAAGTTATTACCTGATTTAGCAATTATAGTAATTTTGGCACTCTTTTGGTTCAACCACTTGAGACAATTCCTTTTGTAATGTCCAATCCATCTTCAGTGGTGGTAACAAATTGTACCATTACATGCACTTTTCCTTCCACTTGAAGTACCATCCACTCGAGTGTTGTTGCTCTGTCTTCTTCTACCAACGACACCTCGAACCTCTTCTTTCTTCATCTTCTTCTCTTCACATTGAACCATAGTATGAAAGACATAAACCCAACTCAACTCTCAGTCACTCTCATTGTCTCAACCTAGAACTCCTCAGTCTCTCTTTCTCTCCTTGACTTAATCTATCACTTATAGTCAATATATCATCTTCTAATACCCTCAGATCCTTGGCTAAGTTTCAATACAACCTCTTCAACCAACTTATACATACAACATAGTACTCATCTTCCCTTCTCAAATCATATACATAATAAGATAACAAAAGAAAACTCAAGATTATTTGATCTAATTCCAACCATAAGTCCACTGAACAATAAGGGAAAATGAAAAATAGGTCATCGAAGAATTAAGAAGTACTTACAGCTCCAAACTCAGTATCATCTATTTTCCATTCCTTTTAGCATCTTACTTTAAGATACATGCTCCTCACCAATCTCTTCTCATGTAAAAACTCCCACAACCCTAACCCTCTCTTTCTTTTGCATCTTCTAAACATAAGAGCTAAGCCTCCTAGTATCTCCTTAATTTCAATACTTAATCCGAATACACCTCACTTTCATGTAAAACTGCCATCACCAGCTAGGTATATTAATATAATAAGAAAATTTATGACAAAACCCTCCATCACCCAAAATTGTAAATATCAACCCTACAAATTTTCATATCTTCTTACAAGTCCTTCTAAAATTTTGGGCATTACATAATCCATTGAAGGGAGGAGATGTGCTCATCCTTATGGTGAAAAGAGGGTAGAGAACTGCTATTGTAACACCTCAATTTACCCTAAAAATGAGCTCATACAAATTTCCCCCATCTACATAACCCCCCCCCCCCCAAAGTGGTCATCTCAAGAACCAACTAAAAACAATATAGGGAGTTCAATGTTAATTGGCACAATAAATTTACAATACAAAAATTTTTATTCAATCAAATAAATGGGTCAATATCATATAAATTACACTAAATAGTCCTCTTAAAATCTTAAAGGAAAATACATTTGTTAGAATATGATATAACAAAAGCTCCTGCAAAGGTAGCAGCAAAATTAATTTTCCGTTTGCAAAAAATGTAGCAAAAACATGCCCAATCTATATACCAGAAACAATATTCACCAATGAACCGCTTCATCATCCCCTCCCTCGCTATCCTTCTAAATTTTGGGGTATTACATGATCAGTTGAGGGAAGGAGATATGCTCAATCTTAGAATGAAGAGAGGATAGAGAACTACTGTCGTAACACCTCAACCTATCCTTAAAACGAGCTCATATCCCCCCCCCCCCCCCCCAACACACACACAAACAAACAATAAAGAAGAAGAAGAAGAAGAAGAAGAAGAAGAAGAAGAAGAAAAGACACCCACCCATCCACACAAATGGTCATCTCAAGAACCAACTAAAACAATATAAGTAGTTCACATTTAATTGGCACAATAAATTTACAATACAAACAAATTTATTCAATCAAATGAATTGGTCAGTATCATATAAAATTACACTAAGTAGACCTCTTAACAATCTTTAAGTATATTTATTAGAATATGATATAACATAGCTCCAGAAAAGGTAACTGCAAAATTAATTTTAAATTTACAAAAAAATTTAACATAAAAAATGTTGCAAAAACATATACCAGAAACAATATTCACTAGTGAACCTCTTCATCATCCCCTCCCTCATCATCTTCTCCTTTATCCATCTCTCCCTTCCCACTACCACCATCGAAGACGCATGAACGTTGATCTCTCATGGTGACTCTTCAATTCCCTACAACTTCTATGTGACCAACCTCGAATCTGTGCAGGAAGACGAGTTTGTTAACCTTCCATTTGACCTTGATACCCTTGCTAGAATTTCTATATAAAGAGCGGAGTTCGATGCAAACAGTATCTATGTTGCTGCTATTTTCTATGTGGAAGCAAATAGATGATGTGAATTCTTTAATGAAAAGTGATCAAGATCTAATCTTTACTTTGATCGAAATAATCACCATTAACCACTCTTTAATCTGATTTTCTGACTATTGTGCATGCTTGGATCTGATTTGGACGATCAGATCGCTCTAACAAACCTGCAAGAAGTCTAAGCACCAGGGTGTTCTCCGGTGTAAGACCCTTCGACTCTCAAGTCATAACTTAAAAAAATAGTGTAGTTTTTTGTGGCAAAATAATAATTACTTGATTCTTAAATGGGGGGGGGGGGGGGGGGGGGGCTATGAGTTAGTTACAAAATATCAGCTTGGAAAAGCATCTTTTATTTTTAATTTGCTTATTTCCATGGTTAGAAGCTAGTGTTAGTTGATAACTCTCTTTTGGATAGAGGATTTGGTCAAAAGTTTTTAACTAACCAGGATTCCTTTTCTTGGGCTGCAGTTGACTCCTTACCTGTAAGCCTGTTTTGAGTTGATGGAACTAGAAACAGCCCATGTTCTCCATACAGGCCTGTATTAGCTATGAATTTACCGTTCTACCCCTAAAAGCTTCGAGATTCGTGACCCAATCGTGTCGCGCCCCGCTTCCCGAAAAAATAGAATACAAGTACATGACAAAGCCCAACGAATGATTTTCATCATTCATAAGCTGTAAGGATCAACTCAACAGTAAACAGAAAGATACAACCACACATGCATGAAACAAATCTCATAATCAAATACATAATTATCAAATAAAACAAGGTCTGGAAAAACAATAAAACTTCGGGTCAAACACGCCCAATTACAGAGTATCAAGTAAAACAAACTAATAAACTTGATGCAGAAATAAGCAAATGCACAAAAGATCACAGTGAAGATTTAGAACACTTGATCGCTTACTCCTACAGGTAACTGGTTTCCAAAACCTGTACATTTATCATTTGAAAGAAACAGAGAAGTAGAAAATTAATATGTTTGTTAGTGCAAGTTACGGACTGCAAGTAGTACACGCAAAAATGGTACAGGAATAAGGTAAATAGAATACAGAACAGGAAACAAGAATCAAGAGTACAGAACATAGTATGAAAGGGAAGCAACAGGAAAATGTAGTCAAATAATCGGGAAGCAAGTAAACAGGGTCAGATAAACATGTAAACAGGTAACAGGTAACAGGTAACATGTGACAGGTAACAGGTAACATGCAACAAGTAACAGGTAACAGGTAACAGGAATGTGTAGGTGAAACATATTATTCTTAAGTCTTTTATTTAATCCTATCTAATGCACCACTCATGCGTCTAATTCCACATGGTTGCTGCATACAAACAAGTTGCGTTTAGTTTTCTGGATGGATTTTATAGGGCCATGTACTCAGGCATCATGTAAACAGGTAAACAAACTCATGAACCATGTAATCATGTATTCATGCAACAGGTGGAAAATACGGGCTCCCTTCTGAGTACACCTTCCTATTAGGAAGAATACAGTTAGTTAATCATATAAAAAGGGAAACCGACTCATGAATCATGTAATCACGTATTCATGCAACAGGTGGGAAACACGGGCTCCTTTCCGAGTACACCTTCCTAGAGAGAAGAATGCAATCAGGTAATCATATAAACAAGTAAACAGACTCATGAATCATGTAATCATGTATTCATGCAACTGGTGGAAAACACGGGCCCCCTTCCGATTACACTTTCCTATATTATCCACTACTAGATCTTTCCCTTAACCCCAACTTGATTACTTATTATTTTTACCAATACATACAGGAATGTGCACAATCAGGGACTTGTGAACATGACAGTGATGGAAAACAGGTTCAGACTGGGCGAAGAGCATGCTCGGGTGTCATAAACAACTTATAAATATTGAAACAACAAGAACTCCAATTCTAGACAGTAGGATGTTGCTGCACAAAAATGGAATTTCCACTGCTACAGGAAGGCAAATCTAGTCTGTCAGAAGTTCTAGAAACTAGACTCTCTGCCTATTCCAGCGCATATGCACACGATATATAAAAATCAAAGAAACTAGGTTCAAATTCGTATTCTTTACAGATTACATGTTCAGGCAGCAGGTAAGAGTTAAATACTTATAAACAAAAGTAATTTGCAAAATCATTTAAAAATTTCATAAAAATCATATTTAAACTCCTAAAAGTGTTAAATATCAGTATAATTAATCTCATATTTTAATACTTAAATTAATCTACTGTTTTAGCTAATTAAGCAGGGTGATGTATATTTTAGACTGCATTTTGAAATTCAGACGTCACTATACAAAAATCTGAATATCTTGCAATTCGTAAATTGAATTGCAAAACCATCAGATATTCTGGATTCCAGACACACAGAGCTACGATTCTCATTGAATAAATTTTAATCCACGACAAATAGAATCAGATCAAAACTGAGATTCTTTACTGAACAGGCATGCAGGCAGCAAATCTATAATCATGTTTGTGTAGATATATTAAGTCAGAAAAATTATCAAATAATTCTACAAAAATTTAGGGTGAATCCTAAACCTGTCTAGTCATATCTAGATTAATATCAAGTCTAAATCTTACTTTTGCATCTATTTTAATCTATAATTCATGTCAATAATCTTGTAATCAGAAATTTAGAAATTTGCAACACAACAGTATTAAAAATGAGATATCTTACACATCACATATCAGATTTCAGATCCGTCAGATATTCTGGAAACTAGAAATAGGGACCTACATTTTATGTTCACAAACATTATTCTGACATTAACAGGTTTTAATTTTTCATGCCAAATTAGGACAACAGTAAATGAGATTCCTTTTGCATGAATTATAACATAATTAGTAACTACGATGAATCTAAGTTGATGTATAGTGCAAATCAGAATTTAATAGGTGTTCAAATCAACACACCACGTCTATTTTCAAATTCGTTAAGAGGGAAACATTATTAACATGTTAAACATACAAACAAAATATCTATAACTCATAGTGATTCATGGACATGCTTCATATCGACAAATATCTAAATCTAATTCATGTTTGTGTAATGGGTGTAATAACGAAATATTTGTGATCCTTTACAATTATGGAATTGATAGTGACAAATCAAACGGGTAGGGCCAAGATCATCAATGGGTAAAACATGAAGAATGAGTCACAACGAAGATCTACTTGCGGTATTTCAAAAAAGTGTTTGTACGGGAAAACAAAAAGATTTGTACAAGATACTTGCTTTACGAGATGGTGAACAGAAGTGAGACGAGCGATGGCGAAACCACGTGCAACCTATGTGCAACCACAACATGTGCGACACGGGCAACACACGACGAAAGCACGTACAACCGATCGCAACAACAAGGACACCGGCTTTGACTTTGAGATGCGGCTACTGTTGTTGTTAGTGGGGTGGCAGGGGCTACAGCAGTGTCGGGGGTCAAGGGGATCAGGGGTTGCAGGTCGGAGGCAGGGCTATGGGCGATCGGAGGTGGTCTATAGTGGAGTTCGAGGGTGCATTCGAGGACAAGGTAGGAGGTGATAGGGTCGGGGAGAGGGTGGCGAGGTTGGCTATCGACTGTCGCTGCGAGGTGAAGTCAAGGAGGCGACTAGGGCGGCACTTGGGATCGAGACGGTGGCGGTAAGATGATGATGATGAGGGCAACGGGATGGGGTGCAGTTGATGGTGGAGGAAGACGATGAGGCAGGGGATATCGATGGGTTCTGGATGGCGATGAGCAGGAGGAAGGAGATGCGGGGTAGGGGTGATTAGGCGGCTGGGAGTATTAGGTTAAAACAGGATTAGGGTTAAGTGATCATTAGGGGTTAATATAGTATATATAGGATTAGAATTAGGGTTAAGATGTGGGTTTGGGTAGTGGGTTAGCGGGTTGAGATCCAAATTCAATAGGGATGGATTTCGGGTTTAGATCCAAAAGGGAAAAGAATAATTAAATAAAATAGGATTTATAATTAGATTAATTGGAGATAACAATATGCAAAGAATTTGAATAAGATGAACAACAAATTTTAGGCTCAACAGAAAAATACAAATTAAATAAATTGGGAAACAAAAATTGTGCCAAAGGAAATAATGAATTCCATTAAGAGAAAATCAAATTACATGGGTTCAGAAGAGACGACGAAAAGTTCAATAAATAATAAATCCAAAAAAAGATACAATAATGAAAATAAGGTTTACCAATCGTGTGGCCATGATTTGCCGTGATTTTTACCCTCGTCATCCCCCAATCTTGAAGGTTGGGTTTTTCAGCCTTCTAGGAGTATTTCAACTTGTTTCAGGTAATTTAAACATCTTTTTGGGCTTTTAGGGATGATTAGAGATGCTAGAAACCTCTTTTGGAGCTTCTAGAAGCAGTAGTAGCTTTTTAGGATTTTCAGGAATTTCCCCTACTTTCCCACATTTTCCTAGAATTTTCCCAATTTTTTGGATCATTTTCGGAATTTTTAATCGTTACTCCTATTTTACAATTAAATTTTGATTTTATTAATTAAAATTTCTAAATTAATAATTACTTCTAGGATTTTTTTTGTAAATTTTTGAAATAATAATTATTCTTTTTAAAATTTTAATAAAATTTCCAAAATTTTAACTATTTTCCTGAAATTTTAATTAGTTTTCCAAATTCTTTTGATAAAATTGCGCTAAAGTGCGATTTTCGAGGAGATCGGGTTACCCAAATTTGTTCCAAATGTCGACCTACCTGGTGCGCCTCCTACTTCGATCCAACAACATGGAATTGCCTTTCTCACCATCTTACTTGGTGCAGTTTTGTCGGTTAGCGGTTCGATGTTGACGTGCGTGCCATGTGGTGCTGAGTTGGCATTGACGTGGCTTGCCATGTAGCATTGAGTTGGCTGCCACATGGCACCATTGTGGCCGCCTCTTTGATACTAACACGGCTTATCAAGTGGCACTGAGTTGGCCACCACGTGGAGCCGACGTGGCTTGTTTGTAAGTCTCAGCTATCTAAATAAACAGATAAACTAGACACAAATTAAAATCTCGCAAGTGTACGAATCGTTTATAGAAGCGTAGTGAAAAGCAAGGGTCGATCCCACAGAGATTGTAGTATTTAACTCACTAATCAATAAAATAGAAATAAAAATCATAAAGTTTTGTTCTAAAAGACTATTTGAAAGGAAATGAAAAGACTAAAATGTAGATCAAGTAGAATCACAATTTGAATCACAAATATATGTTAAAGTAGTTGGGCATGATCTCCACCTATGGTTAAGAATGCTAAATTACCTTCTACACTGCTCTGATCACTCATGTTTGTTCCTTTAAGGACATGGTATCTACTCCTTAAAGTTAAGATTTTCCTAGGCCAAGAATTAGGCATGGTATCTACTCTAATTCGTTTCTTTCCTTAAGTATTTGGCATGGTATCTACTAAGTTGCACTTGAAGAAAGCATAGGAACGATGGAAATAACAAACACTCAAAGTTCTAGAAGTTGGTATCAAATCTAGATCCTTCAAGTTGATTAAACCAAGAACCCCTAAAGATTCATGCGTTACAAGTATGAGCATGAGATATGGGTCATCTCTATACTCATATAATGGAGTCAATTTGATAATAAGCTAACTTTGGTAATATCAGGTTCTTCAGATCAGTCGACTGTTGCTAGCTCACAGTCGACTGCTCCCAAGAACTTTCTAACGATTGTTGATTCATATTATAATTTTGATAAAGACAACCAGGTTTAATCAATAAGTGAATAAAGTAGTGTTTTAGAAGATTATAAACATTACATGACTACGGTTTCGATCAGCCCAACAATGAAATTAGTTACACATAATACAACTTTTATTAAATAAACATTTAGAGTTCATGATTTTAACAATAAAAACAAAAACTAGAAAGAAGAAGAAGTAACACTGATTATTATGATATTCAGCCTTGAAGTCGACTTGAACTGCCTCTCAGTCGACTTGATCTTGTCCTTCAGTGCACTTGATCTCGTCCTTCAGTGCACTTGATCTCCTTCCTTCGTTTGATTGTACTTGATCTTCTTTCGTTGATTCCTTCTCTTCTTTCTCTCTCGATCTGATTGTCACGATCAGATATCCAGTGATTGAGAGATTCTGAGATTTTTAGAGAGATCCCCCAAACTTGTGTTTTCCAGCCTTTTTATAGTCTCTTTTGCCCACATCTGCAGATCTCAAGTTCCAAAGTTCCTATCTCTTCACGCATCGGATATGGATTGAGTCGATCTTCTTACTTGCCAAACTCGAGTCTCTGACTTGATTGTTGGGAAGTTGTTATTTGCAGTTATCCCATATCTATTTCCTGGATTTTACCAACTCACTTTGATTCGGATTTGGATGAGGATGAATCTTCAACTATCTTTATCCTTTAACTCCCGCTGAATCGACCGGTTTTGGAATCAGTCGACTGTGTCATGAATTTTGTAGATTCATAATTAGTCAGTCAAGTCGACTGTCTTTGGAGTAAGTCGATTGTACTGCGTAGCTTCGGAATCTCAACCTCCTCTGTTCAGTCGACTGTCATTGAAGGACCAGTCGACTTGTGTTCTGCAGCTTCCTGTGTATCATCCTCACAGTTTGGAGTAAATCTTGAATCTGCTTCGTTTAGCTGCTTTTAGGCTGTTTCCTATAGAAAAGAGAAAAGAAGAGTAAATTACCACATATAGAGAATTTAAATGTCTAATTGTATTCAGATTATTGCTCCTAAATGTGGATATTATTGAATTTATCAAATACCCCCAAACTTAGCTTTTGCTTGACCTCAAGCAAAATAAAACTACAAGCATTGCTTGAACATCTTGACCCTCCCAACATTTACCTCAGAGAACTTGCTACTTTTGGTGTTAGGGTTAGAACAAGCATTAAGATAGGTCTAAACAAGTTTTAATTTAAATGTTAATCACTTATTCACAAGAATACTCAACTTGAATATCAAATAGTAGTGTGGCCAATGCCTATGCAACATACTCATGATTAAGGTTAGCAAGCTCAACTATATTTCAACTCCAAAATCTCACCATGGCATACACTCCCAAAAAATATAGCTCTCATTAACATGGGAATTTCAAATTAGAACTCGTGACAAATTTCATTACTTGGATGAAACCATATGCTTGATCTTGCTACTACCTCTTCACACCATTGATTTTGCACACTACTTGGATCAAAAGGTCTTATATAGGTTGTAATGGGGCCATGGGTGCGGGTTTAACAATTGAAGGGAAAAGGAATACCAAATTTCTAAAGAATTAGTAGAGCAACTTGCATTGTTCTAAGAGGTTTTTTTTTAGTTGCAAGTATGAGGCCATATATCGCAGGCCTATACTTTATTTCTACCAACACCTTTCACCCATCCACAACTCAGCAATTTTCAACTTTTTATTTATTTATTTTTTTATTATGACAAATCCTCCAACTTTACTTTATATTTCAACCCCTCAACTTGACATGCCACATCTCTTTTACAATTTTTTTTTTTTTTTTTTTTTTTGTTGCTCTACTAACTCAATAGATATAGGTAAGGTACCCTATTCATCTAGGCATGGTTAAGGATGATGTGTCTTACAAAAAGAAGGCTTTTATAGGCTTCAAAGGGACAACTAGTGATTAATTAATGTTGGGTAGGCGGCTATTTGTCTTTGGTGATAGATTCTTAAGGTGCCTTAATCATTTCCAAGTTTTCATGCAAAACTCCAAAAAAAGTTTCGAAAAGTAGCAAAAACAAGTTCTAGTTCACCTCAAAAATGCAGTCAACTGAGATCTTCAAGTGTATGACTCAAAAAAAAATTAAATAAGGCTCAAAACTCACAACTTGTGTATTTAAGTTTACTCACAGTCGAACTTGCTATTCTCTTTCAAAATTCGTCGAATTGACATGACCATATGAATAAAAGTTTCCAGTATGATTCATATGATGAGTTACTAACATTTCTAAAGATAAAGACCACAATTAATACTTGTTCTCCACTCTCTTCCTATAGTAACTGAGCTCAAATCATTAAATGTTGGACTGGTCAAAATCAAAGACTCCAAATGTGAATAAATACCCCCAAACTTAGATGGAATATTGTCCTCAATGTTTGCACAAAAACTTAAAATAGGCATGTGTCCATCCAGTTTGAAGGAAAGAAAATGAAATAAAGAAATGAATAAAGAAAAATAAAGAGAAATAAAGAGAGTGTGTAAGTACTCCCCTGAAAATTGGGTTGCCTCCCAATAAGCGCTGCGTTTCTTGTCTTCAGCTAGACTTGATGAGTTTATGCAATGTATTGAATGGCTCGCAGCTCAAAACTCATCTTATTATAAGGTTTCCCCTATGCCCATTCACCTTGAACGTTTGATTTTTCTTTTTGCTATGAACCTCCAACGCTCCATGTGGGGAAACCTTTGTAACAACGTACGGACCGTACCATCTTGACATAAGCCTATCCACAATGGTCCACCTTAATGCACCCTTGTGTTCTTGCCATATTCTCAATTGCTTCTTTTCTTCCTGCATCCTCAAGTTTGCAGCAACTATCACAGGGAACGTCTGGTTTTCACCCACATATGCATACTTCAAGTGTTCAGGTAGCGGCTTTAGTTCCACGTCTGGTGTCTTGGTAACAGAAGAAACAAAAGTATTATTAGACACAAGATTTTCAAACAGTGTAAACTTACCTGAATATGATTTTGGATTTCCAAGGGTATGTACTGTCTCTGCAATCCTCCAATCATCATATTCCTGTTCAACTTGAGATAGTGTTAGAGAGTGTGTAATTGTGGCTTGTAATGGATCGACACTATGTTCCTGAAATGTTTGGTCACAAATTTCCTGAACCATATTAACATTATAACATTCATGATCATCGTGTGGTAATTTTGGTGCATCAAACATTTCAAACTCAATCTTGTCCTCTAGGGTTGTCACCGATTGGAGCTGTTCTTGTCCTCTAGGGTTTGGTATGGATTGTGATGGGAGTTCTCCTGCCTTTCTTTCACTTAACTCCTTAGCAATTTGACCAATTTGAGTATCCAATTTCTGAATGGCCTGTCCTTGTTGGTTGCTTGTTTGCTGTTGCTGTTGGAGTAATTGAAGAATGGTGGATTCGAAATCCAACTTCTTTTGTTCTTGAATTGGCCGATCAAACTCATTCCCACTCTGGAATTACTGCGCATGCCCTTGTGCGAATTGATTGCCTTGATGGTTTTGATAATTGCTCCAGGAGAAATTTGGATGGTTTTGCCACCCTGGGTTGTACGTGTTTGAAAAAGGGTTGTTCTTGGGCTGGTACATTTCCTGTCCTACGTAGTTTGCGTGCTCCTGATCTGTGAAAGAAGACATGGGACATGTATTAGTTGTATGATCCGAATGAGAACAAATTGCACAGATTTTTTTTGTTTGGTTTTTTACGCCACCCAACGTCGAAATTGCATTAACAAGCATATCAATTTTTTTGTTCATGTTTACCATTTCTAATTGCATGTTATTATTACTAGAAATTTCGTAAACTCCCTGTTTTTTCGAAAGGCCCCTTCCCCTTGTTGAGAATTGTTGTGAGTTCTCACTGAGTTCTTCGAATAGCTCGATGGCCTCCTCACCACTCTTCCTCATCAAGATTCCGTTGCAAGCTAAATCCACAATTACTTTGTTAGTGTCATTTAAACCCTCATAAAATGCTTGAACCTGATCATCCTTAGGCATGTTGTGCGTTGGACACTTGAGAAGCTTGTTCTTAAAGTCCTTCCATGCCTCGAAGAACAAATCGCCATCTTTTTGTTGGAAGAGTTGAATTTCTCTTTTTAGTTGTTTGGTTTTCTGAGCTGAAAAGAATTCCTTCAAGAACTTTGTGGCCAATTGCTCCCATGACTGAATTAATCCTGGTTCCAAAGAATTATACCACAATTTAGCAATAAGTTTTAATGAAAATGAAAACAAAATTAACCTGATTTGTTCAGGGGTAAGCCCTTGGACGCTTTGCATTCTGCAAAGATCAAAGAAATCTTGCAAATGGAGGTGCGGATCCTCATCTAGTCTGCCACTGAAGTGGGGAACCATGCTGAGTAATTGAGGTGATAGATGCATATTTCCTGTGACATTAGGTTGATAAGCTATGCAAGAGGGTTGCTCAATATTCTTCGGAGTGAATTTGTCTTGCATTGGTACTCGATTTGGTACTTCCTCACCCATTTTTGCTTTTGGAATAATTCGCTGTACAGTCAACTGATCCTTAGAGACAGTCGACTGATCTGAATCTGTCTGTGCAGAGTGTAACCTAAAAGAAAATATAATAAAAGAAAAGAAAAAAAAGAAAAAGATTTTTATTGATTTGTAAGTTAAAATACTAAATAATCCCCGGCAACGGCGCCAAAAACTTGTTTGTAAGTCACAGCTATCTAAATAAACAGATAAACTAGACACAAATTAAAACCTCGCAAGTGTACGAATCGTTTATAGAAGCGTAGTGAAAAGCAAGGGTCGATCCCACAGAGATTGTAGTATTTAACTCACTAATCAATAAAATAGAAATAAAAATCATAAAGTTTTGTTCTAAAAGACTATTTGAAAGGAAATGAAAAGACTAAAATGTAGATCAAGTAGAATCACAATTTGAATCACAAATATCTGTTAAAGTAGTTGGGCATGATCTCCACCTATGGTCAAGAATGCTAAATTACCTTCTACACTGCTCTGATCACTCATGTTTGTTCCTTTAAGGGCATGGTATCTACTCCTTAAAGTTAAGATTTCCCTAGGCGAAGAATTATGCATGGTATCTACTCTAATTCGTTTCTTTCCTTAAGTATTTAGCATGATATCTACTAAGTTGCACTTGAAGAAAGCATAGGAACGATGGAAATAACAAACACTCAAAAGTTCTAGAAGTTGGTATCAAATCTAGATCCTTCAAGTTGATTAAACCAAGAACCCCTAAAGATTCCTGCGTTACAAGTATGAGCACGAGATATGGGTCATCTCTATACTCATATAATAGAGTCAATTTTATAATAAGCTAACTTTGGTAATATAAGGTTCTTCAGATCAGTCGACTGTTGCTAGCTCACAGTCGACTGCTCCCAAGAACTTTCTAACGATTGTTGATTCATATTATAATTTTGATCAAGACAACCAGGTTTAATCAATAAGTGAATAAAGTAGTGTTTTAGAAGATTATAAACATTACATGACTACGGTTTCGATCAGCCCAACAATGAAATTAGTTGCACATAATACAACTTTTATTAAATAAACATTTAGAGTTCATGATTTTAACAATAAAAACAAAAACTAGAAAGAAGAAGAAGTAACACTGATTATTATGATATTCAGCCTTGAAGTCTACTTGAACTGCCTCTCAGTCGACTTGATCTTGTCCTTCAGTGCACTTGATCTCCTTCCTTCGTTTGATTGTACTTGATCTTCTTTCGTTGATTCCTTCTCTTCTTTCTCTCTCGATCTGATTGTCACGATCAGATATCCAGTGATTGAGAGATTCTGAGATTTTTAGAGAGATCCCCCAAACTTGTGTTTTCCAGCCTTTTTATAGTCTCTTTTGCCCACATCTGCAGATCTCAAGTTCCAACGTTCCTATCTCTTCACGCATCGGATATGGATTGAGTCGATCTTCTTACTTGCCAAACCCGAGTCTCTGACTTGATTGTTGGGAAGTTGTTATTTGCAGTTATCCCAAATCTATTTCCTGGATTTTACCAGCTCACTTTGATTCGGATTTGGATGAGGATGAATCTTCAACTATCTTTATCCTTTTACTCCCGCTGAATGCCAGTCGACTGGTTTTGGAATCAGTCGACTGTGTCGTGAATTTTGTAGATTCATAATTAGTCAGTCAAGTCGACTGTCTTTGGAGTAAGTCGACTGTACTGCGCAGCTTCGGAATCTCAACCTCCTCTGTTCAGTCGACTGTCGTTGAAGGACCAGTCGACTTGTGTTCTGCAGCTTCCTGTGTATCATCCTCACAGTCTGGAGTAAATCTTGAATCTGCTTCGTTTAGCTGCTTTTAGGCTGTTTCCTATAGAAAAGAAAAAAGAAGAGTAAATTACCACATATAGAGAATTTAAATGTCTAATTGTATTCAGATTATTGCTCCTAAATGTGGATATTATTGGATTTATCATGGCTCTCCCGTTGATGCTGACGTGGCTGGCTATGTGGCACCGACTATATATATATATATATATTATTTTTTGAATTTTGTATTTTGGGTCGTTGCGATTCTTTCGACCGTTGGGGGCCCCACGGTCGAGAGCCGAATGGTTAGGAACCCTACCACCACTCCCTCTCTATATATCTTTGTCCTCCCCATCTCTACTTCTTCTCACTATACTTCATTTCACTACACTTCATTTTCACAATCTCTTAGACTCCAGTGACTTTTTCTTTGACTTCGACAACTTTTTCTTTGGCGAAGCTTCTTCGTCTGACCTTGGTAGTCCAATCAAACTTTTCTCCAATGAGCTCCATCACTCGACCATTTCTAGTGAAGTCAGTAATATATATATTACTTTTTAAAATGTCTAGAGTCTTATCGGGCGACGACTCCTCTTCTTCAAACCGATCAATAGATGAAGTATATATTCTCCATCATTCGAGAAAGGAGAAGGGGAAGGAGGCAATCAGGTTTTCTTCGATCAAAGTGGAGAAGAATCATAGAGGATGATAGGAGACCAGGTGAGTTTGGGAGATACTCCAACGTTCTTTCGAGTCGTACACGCATTCGGCAATATCCTAAAGATTTTGGGGATCTTGTGGAGCATGGTCTTCGGTATGAAGAGCCCGAGTATCTTGAGGACACCAAGGCCACCTCTATCTCGAGTATCTTGACCGGGGAGGATCTTCCGCAAATTAGAACCACATTTGGGATCCCTTCCCAGTATGAGCATCTTCTACCCAGTTCATGAACCAGGTATGCTCGGCACTTCTCAACGATTACTGCTTCGTTACTTTTGATGCTTTCCAAGCTGGGCATTGTATTCCTCTGCACCTTTTTGTTAGAGAAGTCTTAAAGTGGTATACTCTTAGTTTCATGTCGAATGTGTGGAAACAGGTGAACGCCATTGTCTTACATTGTCGGCAGGGTGGAGTAAAGCCAAGTTTGAGCGTGCTTAGAGTGCTTTACAAGCTTCATCAGAAAAACAAGTCGTAGCACTGCTTCCACGTTACCCCTCATGCGGGAGTGAAGCAGATCGATGTTCCGAAATTGATCAAGTTTTGGAAAGATAAGTTTTTTACCGTGCGTAGCTGTAACACTCCGAATTCCAAATAAGACTGAATTCGAAATTCCACAGGATCTTTACACTTCTCTTCGTACAATTTTATAAGGAATTTAAAACTTTATTACATCAGAGTTATATTTTTAAATAGAGGAAGCAAAATTACAACAATTACATGTATGAAATAAAATAACACTTGAATAGTTCTTTAAGCATCAATTCCTCCTTAATCTTTTTCATTCACTTTATCCTGCATAGAAACTGTGGGCACATCAGTTCATTCAATTGACGCAAGGATATAATATATCAATTTCTCTTACTTAGAAAGCAAACACTTGTCACAAACAAAGCTACAGGGACTATCCTATTGATGTCGTGTGTGAATATGCACTTAGTCCTTGATGGAATTATTTATGTTACATGATACTGATGTGCACTTGTTCGGATTCTATGCATCCCATACTACATAGGTCCGAGGGTAAGCCCTTAATCGTTCTTCATCTTGTAGGGTTCAATCCCTCGCTATGACTTAAACAACTACGGTAACTACGGTAAGTATCCTAGATACTCTATGAGTTACGAGCTCATGTTCAGACAACCTGGAGGAGAATCCCACGTTATGACACGACGTATCGTGTAGAACCTATGGACAATTCAGTCTCCGTTATGGGACATTACGCCACCCGCAGTCACCAAACACCCCACAAGCTTCGCCTGCGATACGGACTCCTGGAGACATATCCATGTCATGACACGACGCATCGTGTAGACAGCCTATGAATACTCTCACGCCGTAGCTCCGAGGCCCTCATACTCGTATTTTTCTCTTACTTTCATCACATCTTCACTATGTATCTAATCCTTAGTTATTGAATCATGAATAAAATCAATACCCTAGAGTCAGCATTCCCTCTATATCAGTCTTATTCATCAATTCAACAATACGACCCAAACTTGGTCTTTTCTTTTCAATATCTCATCTCAAAAGTATTAATTCAATGCCGGTATAAGGCTTAGCTACCCTCTAGCTTTTAATTCTATTTCATGTTCATAGCATTTGAGTATTCATATTCATAAGATCTTTCACAATTCATCATGACATTTTATTCCACTTTTATATCCAATTTCATGCATACAATAAATTCATTTTCCAACTTGTCACATTCATAATTTATTTTTTTTCACATAATTCTCTTATTCTCATTTTATCAATTTTAAGTCAAAAATTTACACTTTCAATTTTCCATTACCCAATCTCATTTCAAAAATTCTTTTAAACAAAATATTTATTTTTCTTTATCTAATTTAATAATTTATAACAAGTTCTTTCTTGCAAAATAGTATCAAATTCTCATTTATACTAAGCCAAAAGTTATGGAAAGTTCTCTATGAAGTCTAGACATTATTAGAGATTTTTCTAATATTTTTCTCAATTTTTATTTGACTTTAAATCTCTTAAAGTATAAAAAAAACCAAAAAATATATATTTTCTCTACCAAACCCGAAGGCCAGGTTTCGAACCCACACACAACAGCCATGTCGGCACTACAGTGACCGCACTGTGGCGCCACCGAAGACCATAGAGTCCAAGGCGCCAAGACGAAATGGAATGGGGTATTAGCCATATAGTTCAAGTCCAGTGCTATTCGGATTTTTTTAAAAAAGAAAATAAGAAGGGCTCTGCCTAGTTTCGAACCCGCAACCCAAGACCATACCAGAGCTACAGTAGCGCTCTGTGGTGCACCCGAAGACCAATAAGTCCAAGTGACTAACCCGTCTTTAAAAAGAATTGGGTTGTTTTTTATCCAGTTCTCTGTTTATTACTAATTTTTCATAATTCAAAAACGTTTTTAGTTCCTTTTCTTCTCTTTTTGAATCAAAACTTTCCAGATTATAAACTATATAAATTTACAGTAAAACGGTATCTTTATAATCATTATTTGACTTATAAAACATGCATTCTTGGTCCTATTTTATGTTCTATGTCCATAATTTCGACATTGAGAATGAATCACATTTTCACATAATTTATAATCAAGATTTCCACAATAACGACTTTCTCTCTTTATTTTTACTTCTTGTTATCCTACAATATTTTTAGAACACAAATTTTCATCTTTCTACATTAGTGTTGCCTTAATTTAGACAATTAAAACTCCATGATGCATTTAATCAATCAATCGTCTCGTAAGCACAAATTTCTCAACAAAGCATAATTCAAAGACATATTTCATGGCAACATGATAGATTCTAGCACATTAATCACAATTTTATCAACTAGCAATCAATTTACCAAGCATTCTCTTTAGCTACAATTTTTCTCTATATAAACAAACATGAGGCTAAATTACTTAGTTTTTCTTAGCAATTTTATCAATCCAAACCCTAGCATGATGTCTAAAGTAGAAGAATGGGAAATCACCCACCTATTTGGAGAAAAACGAATAAAAAGCTCCTAGAAATCTCCTAGAATGCGCGAATGGATCCTTCTCCTAGATTGTGCCACAAAGGTGTCTCATCTTCCTTGTACTAGCAAACTTGAGCTCCCCCTCCTTGGTGTAGTCCGGCCTCTCCTTCGATGAGCACATTCACACAAAACTCCTCAATCTTTTACTCACCAAAAACTATCAATCTTTTCTCACTCTAATCTTTTCTTAATCAATTTTCTAGTGTACTAAATGAGAAGAACTATGGGGTATTTATACATTTTTTGAGTAAGAATAGATGGCTAGGATTAAATCAAATGGTTAGAGATCAAAGGCTAGGATGAGTTAGGGAGTTGTAGCAACTACCCATGATGAGATAACTACCTCTCCACTACCTCCATCTCTCTCTCTCTCTTGTCTACCATCCGGCCACACCCCCTAGGCCACTAGACACGTGCTAGTGGAATGCACGTGTCTCATCTAGTACCCCTTATTAACAAGTTATACATGATTAGTTAATTTATTATCTACTAATTTAGTCTACATTACATGTTATGACAATTAAAAGGTAATTTAATTAGTGGGATTCAAATTAGTGGGCCTTAGACCCATGGGTTATTAATAAAACACTTAATTAATTAGGATGAGCTAAATTAGAAAAATAGGCCTTAGGCTTTTTAAAATAGGCTTTTAGAAATTAAAAAGAAGGATTTAAAATGATCATTTGTTCATGATATAAAAGAGATAATTTTTAAGGGAAATGTACAAGAATTTGTATGTGCAAATCACATAAAATCAATAATTTCTCAATTAATTATAAATAAAAATTTAGGATGTTACAGTAGCCCAAAGCTATGGGGGATCTCGACTAAGTAGCAGACCGGTGTTCTGAAGAGGCTGAGAACAGAGCTAGAGTTGAGCGAGAATAAGAATAAAGTGTGTGACGTCCCGCTTCCCAAAAATATAGAATACGAGCGCGTGACGAAGCCCAGCGGATGATTTTAACATCATCCATAAGCTGTAGGATCGACTCAGCATCACAACAAGAATATAACAATATATATATACAACCAAGCATGCATGAATAATTCATTAAGTAACAGAAAACAATTGAAAACAAATAATAATGTCCACATAGTTTTCAAGTCTGGATCAAATGTAAACTCAGGAATGTAAGCCCGTTACAAGTCATAAGTAACATCAAATGAAATAACTCAAATACAAAATGAAATGATTAAAGAAAGCTTTTTCCAAGCAAGGCCTAGAACGTTTGCTCACCGATTCCAGCAGATAGCACGTCTCCAAAGTCTTCTTAATAAATATAAAAAGGGAAAAGTAGAGAAAACAAGAGAAAACACCCTTAGTGCAAGTTAGGGCCACAAGTAGTAAAAACGAGTACAAGTAATAGGGAACAAGAATTGGAATCAAGAATGTAACAGGGATACAACAAGTAGTGAAAATCCAGGACTAGCTAGCAAGGAGGACAACTCAAGTGAACAGGCTGGATAACAACTACTACATATAGGGGTATCTAACCTCAAGTGACCAGCATCAAGTACAAGTGTCAGGTAATAAGTCTCAAGTCTAGTGTCAAGTTGTCAAGTACAAGTATCAAGTTATAAATGTCAAGTGTTATTATTCAAGTATCAAGTCTCATGTAACAAGTCATCAAGCTTCAAGTAAAGCATGTATCAAGTTCGAGTTTCATGTATCAGGTTTCATGTATCAAGTTTCATGTATCATGTAATAAAGTATCGAGTAAGCAGGTATCATGTTCAAGTCTTGTAGTTATATCTAGGTAGCACTTCATGCATCCATCTTTTTACTACATGGTTGCTACAGACAATGCAATTTTATTTAGGCCTAGTAATGGAGTCTATAGGGCGGCGTACTCAGGTATCAAGTATCAAGTATCAAGTATCAAGCAGGCACGGTTTATGAATACGAAAATAAATAACAGGTTCACGAAGCAAGTTCGTGAATACTAACAGGTTCAAGACCCATACAGTGAGTTCATGAATACAACAGGTTCATGAGCCAAGTAACTGGCTCCATGAATACAACAAGGTGCAACAGGTTCATGAACCGAGTACTGGGAAACACGGGCCCCCTTTTGAGTACACTTATCTATATTGTCCACTACTATGGTCTTTCTCTTAAACCCCGGCTTGTTGCATTTATTAATTTTTATCAAGCAAGCATGCAAGTGTGTGAAACAAGTCAAGAAATCATAAACATGAACATGGGAAAAGTTTAAGATAATTATATGGCATATTCGAGGGTCGACATGAATAAAAGTAACACGAACAACGAAAATCCCAAATCTGGACAACACAACGTTGTTGTACCAAAACTGTGATTCCCATTGCTACGAAATAGAAAAAGTGGATCCGTCAGGAAATTTAGAAACTAGACTCCTGCCCGGTTCCAACGCATATAATTAAGGTACGAGAAAGTGGTGGTAACATGTGTCAAAACAGCGAACTACACTGCTAATGTGTTCAGGCAGAATTTGTGTATTTGAATTTATACATGTGAAACAGTATTGAAATAATGTTAATTAATTCTAAGAAAAATCAGGGATTTCTTATATGGTGTCCAGCAATCGCATATAAAATTTCAAGTCAAACGCTAAAGGGGTCAAAACAGCATAGTAAGATCCAGGACATCAACATGTGGAAGTCTTACGTGTATAGGTTATAAGAAAATTTGTTATTAGGCGTCTAGGTTAATGTGTGATATAAATACGGGATAATGGTTATCAAAACAGCAAGAAATATTTATTTCTCAACTCTAGTGGGTGCAAGTTCATCACATACAAGATATAACATACGTCTACAAATCTAGGGTTCCTTAATTTCATGTGTCCATGTGTTTAGGAGATAAAATGAGTCCAAGTAGTTGTAATATATTACAATAAAATTATTGTGACTCTTAAGATTATAAAATTGATGAGGGTTAATATTCGATCAACAACGACGCGTCAAGGATAAGTCACAATTTCTAACTATTTGCAGTATTTTCAAATAAATGCTTGTACTATAACAAAAATGTGTACAAGAGAATCCCGAGAGACGAGGCACTAGCACGGACACGTGCACGTACGAGACACGTACAAACACCCACACAAGATCAGATCCGGAGCGGATCTTGATGGAAGATCAAGATCAAGGCGATCGGGCGGTTGGATCTGCTTAGATCTGAGCTGAGGATCACGATCGGATGGATGGCCGAGATCTGATCTGGCTGAAAAGATCAGATCTGATCAAGATCAGGTCTTGATCAAATCCAACGGTTGAGATTCAATCTCTCACTCTCTTGTCTTCTTCCTTCCACTGTACAGAGAGTGAGAGAGAGAGAGGGAAGGCGACCGGCAGCGGCAAGCAGCGAGGTGGCTGCGGAAGCCTCGACTGCCGACGTGATGACTAGGAAGGTCGATGGCGGTGACTGGTGGTGAGCGGCGAAGCTAGCGACGAAAATGGCGTGTGCTCTGTTTCTAGGTTCAAAACAGAGTGGCGATGAACGGGGGACTGATCTGTGGTGGTTCGGGGGTGTTAGCGATGCGACAGAGGTGGATAGGAGGAGGCAACGGCGAGGCGATGGGTGGATGGAGGTGCTGAGGATGGTAATGGTGAATGGGTGCGAGGTTGAAGAAGACGGTGGATGGGTTCGGGGATGCTCGGGGGTCTGGTCGCCGAGGAATCGTGACACCGGAGAGGAGCTCGGGAGAGGGAAGGTAACGGGGATAGGGCGGTGAGAGCGGGATGGTGAGGGAGCACGGGCGCAAATGGGTGCAGGGGAAGGGGATCGAAGGAGAGGATGAAGAAGGAGGGTTGGCGGCGGGTCTCAACAGTAGGGGTTAGGGTTAGGGGCTAGGGTTAGGGTATAGGGTTTATATAGTAGGGTTATGGGTATTGGGTTATAATATAATGGGTTATTGGGTTTTATTAAATAGAATAAGGTTTAAAATCCAATAGGATAAATAATAGGATTTGGGGTTAAATTAAAAGATCCAATAGGAGAACAAAAATAATTAGCATTATAGGGTTTTTAAAATGTACATATAAACATACATCAAATCACCCAATAAAAATACAATTAAATAAGCATATTCGGGCTTTACAAAAATAATACTAATAATAATAATAATAATAAGATTTCTATAACAAAATATACATTTATCAAAATAACACAACAACAACACAGTTAAATTCAAATTGAGTAAAAACACAAATAATCGATCAAATAGAAATAGAAATTATAACATGCCGTTATTCGAACAAAACATAGTTTTCGATTAGAAAACTCTTTAATAAAATATCCGAAACAATTTCAAAACAAGTGAATTTATAATTAGTTAAAATACAGAAAATATTCAGAAAATATGCATTTAGGAAAACAGGGCTTACAGTGTGTGAAGACCGTCTCAAGTGTGAGCCACAGAAGTGGAGATAGGTTACAGAGGAGATTCTCTTCTAGAGGGGTTTGAGCCCGATAGATCCTAGTACAGATTTAGCTTTTTACTGCTTTCCTTTGCTTAATTACTCAGTATCTCATTTCCTCTTGCTAATTATCTTGTTATCATATTTTCCCTTATTTTCTTTTCACAGAGGCAGAGGATATGGACTTTGCTATAATTAGGGTAAAGCGTGTCGGGCTCAGCTCTAAAGCGCCCGAGGGCAAGAAGAGGAAAAAGACGTTGACGAGACCCTGGACTGCAAAGGCAGTAAAGAGTACCTCGACCTCTACCCCTGCGACAGGTCTGGGCTCACCCCAGACTACCTACAGGGTTTCACCCTAGAGGTCTCACCCTAGCATATGTGCTTGAGAGAGAATGTCTGCTATTGACTGCCACGGCCGACACGATTCTCCCCGACATGCTTAAGTTGATCTAGGCCCTGGATTGCAACATGAAGTTGAACGACGACTTTCATGGGGATGGGGATAGCCGTATGGAAGCTATTCGGCATCTCCCGACCCCAAAAGACAGGGTTAGGATAGCTGCAGAGGGAACTGGCTCGTCTCCCATGGAACTTCCTGTGCGAATATGTCAGTTAGTGTAGTGGCTTCTTGCAATGTTTATTTCTTCCTTATATATTTTTTCTAAGTCCTGAGGCTCTTGTTTTCTCTTGTATATCACCTGCCATCTTAGCAACCTGTTTAATCAGGTAGAGGAGAATGAGAAGCACTAGGGGTTGTTGGTCGACAAGGCCAACTCGGAGAAGGCGAAGCCCGTCAAGGCCTGGGAGGCAGCCGAGCTTCGGGTGGAAGCACTTGCAGAGCGGGTTGCTCAGCTCGAGGTGGAGCTGAAGTGTAAGGAGGAGGAGCCGATCAAGGTGAAGGATGATGCAACCACTCAGGTGAGAGCAATGCAGATGGCCATATGTTTTTCAACATGAAGAAGTCATACCACATGGCTATTCAAGATGTTGTCGAGCGCATCCCCCACTTCGATGGGAAGGAGTACCACCTGAGGCTGCAGTCAGGAAAGGAGCCGGTTCCGAGCACCTTAGATTATGAGGTGGAAGAGGAGGATGATGAGCGAGATGAGATGGCTCAAAAGGAGCCTGTAGTCAGGGAGGCGAAGATCCCTGAGTAAGATACAAAAGCAAAGAGGAAGGAGGTCATCCACACTCTACTCCCGCGGCTCCCTCTATAGAGGTGGTCCCCTGAATCTTCTCTTTTGTTCTAGTCAACACTTTTATTTTTAGTTTTTGTTATATGCCTAATAGCGAACTGGACACTTGATGTATCTCTCATTTGGATTGAATGAAAATCTTCTAGTAATCAGCACAAGTGTTTTTCTTAGTTGACAATCAATTTTGATTTGTTGTGTTGGAACTCTTCGGTCTTCTTATGCTTGTAGTTGTGATTAATATTACCATAGTGACCCCCTACTCTTTCCTATTGGCAAATAATCATATACAGCAGGGGAGACCCTCGAGACACCGAGATTACTCACCTCCATACACCGAGATTACTCACCTCCGTACTAGGTTGGGTGTGGCAGAGGTGGAGCTTACTCATTTGCAGGAGAATTTACACAGGGCGGAAGCGGAGCTCTCATATGTGAATGTAGTGTAGACCAAAAGGAACATTGAGGTCAAGCATGAGATGCATCCCCTTGAGGTGGAGGGAAGTTTGTACGGTGCTGAGGTCCCTCTCATGAGGGCGACCGTCAAAAGGGACATAGAGATTAATTCCCTTCGTCGCTTATTGTTCGCGGCTACAATCGAGGGAGATGATTTGAAAAATGTAGTTCTTTAGAAAAGCTTGAAGTTTGCCCATCTGAAGGAGACTGTCCCCGAACACTCGGGAGAAGCTCATCCTAACTGCTTGGCTCACACTTGTACGGTCAGTAGGATGATTAAGGTCATGGATGCACAACTCAAGAAGAGGCTTGTCAAGTAAGAGGTAGAGATCCATCGACTGAAGTTACTACTTGAGGAGACTCAGACCTGGAGCACCTCTTGATCTCGCGATGAGATAAATCAAGGGAAGTCATTCTACGAATTGGCCTTACGTCCACGAGGAATCTTGAGGAATTCGGGGGATGCCCAGAGTGGGGTAGCCGGTTTGTCAAGCGTGGCTTCTATTAAGGGGACGGGATGTGTTCATAGTCGCGCATCACAGGCTCAATTTGCACAACTAGTACTTTCCTCGGGCCATTTAAGAGACCGAGGCGGTTCTTCTGTGGCAAGGGGGATCCATAAGGGATGCGTGTCCCTCAACTGGAACATCCCCTTGCATTCGAGAGAGTAAAGATGACTCTGAAGGAGACTAGTAAACTTGTTGATATTCTTTGTCGATGTATCTTTTTGGACTTGTAATGAAATGTTGATGTGAAATGAAAATTTTTCTAAGTGTTCAAGCACTATCTCTTGTCTCCTTTGAGCTGTAGCTCTTTATCTTAGAGTCATTGTGTCATAAGGGTATCTCTGATAGACAGCTTGACCTCTCATGTCCTTGTCTTGGCAAGTTGCGGGAGTAGGCTAGACTCCATACTTGCTGATTAAGGTAGTCAATGAGTTGTGAGAGTCATTTCGAATGACGAGTTGAACTCTGAACTTACTTGTTTGCAAGTTGCTATAGCAACTTCGAGACACGAGTATGGACTCCGAACAAGTTGTTATAGAGATCAACGAGTTGTGGAAGCAATTCGAGTGACGAGTTGAGCTCTGAACTTGCTTATTTGCAAGTTGTTAGAGCAACTATGAGCCACACCTATGGACTCTTAACTTGTTGTTTTTAGATTTTAATGAATTGTAGGAGACGCTCGAGTGATGAGTTGAGCTCTGAACTTGCTTGTTCGCAAGTTGCTAGAGCAACTCCGAACCACGGGTATGAACTCCGAACTTTTTGTTTTGAGAGTTTAACAAGTCTTTGGTGTCACTTGGGAGAAGGCTAGGCACCGGACGCATTGTTTGCCTCTAGAGTGTTGTATAAGAATTTTGCAAAAGAAAATACTAAGTTTTTATTGAAAATAAACCTAAGTGGTTGCTTTGATTGCCATGCTTTATTACATACTCTGGCCATTATAGTTGTCTACCTTATTACAAATTGAAAACCTACAATTAGAGGAGGGCGTTATGCGCCCTTGTTCTACCTCATCAGCTACTCGGCATTCCAAGTCATTGGTATCTTTTTCCCTCAGGTGTTCAAGTTGGTAAGCTCCTGGGCAGACCACTTGTGAGACCTTGTATGGTCCTTCCCTGTTTATGACGAGCTTTCCTTTCTTGCGTGGTTGGAAATTTTGAGCTTTCGGAGGAAGAGGTCGCCCTCATTAGGCTGGCTGTGCAGACCTTCTTACTGTAGATCTTTTCTACCCTCTGCTAATAGATATGTCTCTGTAGGACAGACTTCTCCCATACTTCTTCAATAAGATTAAGATTGCCCTGGAGGTCATTTGAGTTCTGCTCTTCGTTTGAGGAGAGAAGATGAGGGGAAGGTAATCTGACCTATAGACGATGAGTGCTTCTGTGCCGAAGACTGGAATTTTTTTCATGTATCTGTAGGACCAGAACACGTTTGAGAGTTCTTCAACCCACAGTCCCTTCGGAATTTCATCATGTCTCTTCTTGAGGCCATCAAAGAATTTTTTTTATTGGCATTCTTAGCTTGGCCATTGGGAGTGTGAGATAGAGGAGAAGCACTGTTCAAACCCCAAATCAATGTAACTCTTGTGCAATTCCTTGCTAACAAATTGTGTTCCATTATTGGTGACTAGCGTTTGGGGGATCCCGAACCTACAAGCTATGTTCTTTTAGAAAAATTACTGAACCTTATGCTCTGTAATGGAAACTAGTAGTTCTACCTTGACCCACTTTGTGAAGTAATCGATGACTACCACTAGGAAGTTCTGTTGCCCAGTAGTGGGGGAAAACAGTGCGAGTAAGTCCATTCCTCACATGGTGAAGGTGATGGGTTTGACATGAGCTGAGATTGGCTTGGGGAACACGCTTAATGGAGGAGTACTTATGGCAAAAGATGCATTTGCGGACATATGCTTGGGCATCGTTGAGGAGTGTGAGCCAATAGTATCTGTGATTAAGATTTTTTTGTGCTAGGGACCTTGCACCTAGGCGGCTGTCACCTATTCCCTTATCTACCTCTCTGAGAGCATAATGTTCCCCTTACAGAAAGAGGCATCGCAAGTACGGTTAGCCATCAACCTGGGTGTAGGAACACTTGTAGAGAATCCATTCTACATGTGTATCCTTCAGCCCTTACCCGGATCTTTCTTGCTTCTTTGGGATCCGTATGGAGGGTTTCCTTGTCGAAGAAGTCGATCAAGGGTTTCATCCAACAATATATGGGTGCTTAGGGGGTGACGAACATGAACTCTAATGCTTCCTCTTTCATGCTTGGCTTGGGTAGGACCTCGATGAGCACAGTGTGGTCGAGTCCATCAAAGGAGGAGGATGTTAACATAAAGAGGACGTCTACCTACCCGTTTTCCTCACAAGGGATGCTAGTGACTTCATCTTCCTTGAACTTCTTTAGGAGCTACTCCACATAGGCCAAGTATTTGACCATACAATAATCTCTGGCTTTATAGTTGCCTCATATTTGATTCGCTACTAGATGGGAGTCGCTAAACATCCCGACCCTTCATGCCCCTACTTTCTGTGCTAGGAGGAGTTCGACAATGAGTGCTTTATATCCTGCCTCATTGTTGGAGCTGAAAAGTTGTGGCATAATGAATACTAAAGAGTGAACTCATCAAGACCAAGCAAGAAGACTCTGGCCCCACTCCCTTTGAGGCAAGAGGACCCATCACCGTAGATGTTCCGGAGTGGGGGGGGGGGGGTTTCTCCTTCTCCGGGGGGGCCAGAGATTGTGCTTTCAGGTTTGAATTCGTCCAAGGCTTGGGCTTTGATTCCATCAGTGGTCGATTGCTAATGTCATGCTAGCTTAACACAATAGACCACTTCACGAGTCACCCAGAGCTTTTCATCTTATGGATTACTTGTTTAAGCAGCTGCTCGATGAGGACCAAGATGGAGTGTACTTGGAAATATGGGCGGAGATTTCGAGTGACTGTGACCAATGCGTAAGCCATCTTCTCCATTTTAGAGTATCGAAGCTCGGCATCATGAAGTACTTTGCTTACATAATTGATTGTCTTATGAACTCTATCTTCCCTTACCAAGATGACACTAAGGTTCTAATCCAAAGTGGCCAAGTAGAGGTAGAGAACTTCTTCCTGCTTGGCCTTGCTCAGGAGTGGGAGATTGAAGAAGTGTGCCTTAATACGCTCAAATGCTACTTGTTGTTCTTCTTCCCACTCAAAATTCTTTCCTTCTTGGAGATCTTGGAGGAACAAGAGGCACTATTCCCCAGACTTGGAAAGGAAACGGCCAATAGTAGCAAGGCATCTCATGAGCTTTCAGACTTCTTTGATGGTGGATGGGGGAGACATGTCAAGTATGGCTCGGATCTTTTCATGGTTGGCTTCGATTTCTCTCTGGCTGACCATGATACCTAAGAACTTTCCCGAGGAGACCACGAAAGCACATTTTGAGAGATTCAGCCTCATGTTATGTCTCCGCAGTACATCAAATGCTTCTTAGAGATTAGGTATATTCTTCCTTCTTGAGGCTCTTGAAAAGCATGTCATCTATGGAGACTTCCATATTTTTTCCAATTTTCTCCTTGAAGATTTGGTTCACCAAGCGCTAGTATGTGGTTCTAGCATTCTTTAAGACAAAAGGCATCACCCGGTAGTAGTAGAGTCCTTGGTCGATAATGAAGGACGACTTCGGGATGTACAGTGGAAACATTCAGATCTTGTTGTATCCCAAGAAGGCATTCATGAAGCGTAAGAGTTCACGACCGGAGGTGGCGTCGATCAAGGCATCTATGCTGGGTAGAGGGAAGGGGTCTTTTAGACACGCCTTGTTGAGGTCATTGAAGTTTATACAAATTCTTTATTTACCATTGGATTTCTTTACAATTACCACATTCACTAATCACTTGGGATATCTAACTTCTTGAATGAAGTGGGCAGCTAGAAGCTTCTCGAGTTCCTCCTTGACTCTTTAATGTCTGTTCGGGGCAAACTTACTGCACTTTTTTTGGACATGCTTGACATCTCGGTTCACGCTTAAACAGTGCATGATTAGATCTTTGGAGATGCCCGACATGTCAGAGGTGGTCCAAATGAACAAGTCTTGGTTCCCCCTTATGCAAGTAACAAGTTGCTCGCTCTTTGACTTGGTGGGGGAGAGCCTTACTTTAATAGGTCTGTGCTGCTTCTTAGCTCCCTTTAACTTCTCCTGCCCATGTTGTTGTAGAAAATTTTATCTTCATGTGGAAGGCTGAGACAACCATGTAAAGGTTTGCTTGCCCGAAACGGACATAGATGGCATTATAGGCAGCCTTCACGTTGACAACAATGAAGTCGAGTGTTTCCGTTCGAGTGGCTGGAGCTTTCCCAACATTTACATCAAAGGTGACTATTCATTCCAATTTGAACTAGGACACTGGAGAATCCTTGAAGGGTGTACTTGACGGGTTTGAGTTGGTCTCCTAAGAGCTTAAGAGACCACCAAATGCATCCAGGAAGATAATGTTCACAGAACTGCCATTATCTACCAGGGTGTGATGCACCTCATGATTTGCCATGTAGATGTTGATTATGAGCACGTTGCAATGAGGTGTTCAAACACCTTCGAGATCCTTGTCTGAGAAGTTTATTGGAATCCCAAAACTCGTAGGAGGGGGGATGTTGTGCATCAATTTTACTTCTCAGAGAAATGCTTTCCTGGAGGAGTTAGACTCTCCCCCCATTGGTCCTTCGTAGATGGAGTGGAAGACTACCGTATATCTCGATTCTTGGAACTCGGAAGGCTTTTCTGGGCATTTGTTAGCTCCTTAGACTTCGGGAGGCCTAATGTCATTCCTTTAGGTAAATTAGAGAGGTAGCCCCATCGATCAGTGCTTCAAGCTCCTCCTTCAGGGCTCGGCAATCATTAGTGAGGTGTTCGTGGTCCTTGTGAAATGAACACCATTTGTTCCTATAGGTGCTCATTTTAAGAGGAGGGCGAAGGAGCTCTTCCTTCTTAACTTCCATCAGGATTGCAGAGATGCTGGTATTGAGGTAAGTGAACTTGTCAAAGCGAGATGTTGAAGGAGGGCAATGCTGACCCGAGACATCCTTTTGGGATTTCCTGGGTCCTTCTTCATTAGTATCCCTCCATTTGTTCTCGGAGGAGGACCCATTTTGCTCTTGTGGATGAATGGTGTCTTCCACTCTAATGTACTTTTCAAACCTTTGTAGGAGGCCTGAAAAGTCTTGATGATGTCTCTTGATGAGAGATGTTTTGAGGTAGACGTGGCTGACATTGTGCTTGAAGACAGCAGTGGCTACCGCCGAGTCAAGTGAGAGGTTCGGCTGTGAAGCTCCGGGCATAATCCTTTTGGGATTCCCCATCCCTATGCTTTAAGTCAAGTAGGGAGACGCTTGTCTTCTCAGTCTTGAGACTTGTGATAAAGTGAGTGGGGAAGAGCTTCTCAAGCTGATCGAAGGAGAAGAGATTCCTTAGAGAGACGAGAGAACCATTCTCATGTTGATCCCTTCATGGTTGCTGAAAATTTCTTGCAGATCAGGGAGTTGGAGGCTTGATGGATCATCATGAGAGTTTTGAAATTCTAAAGGTGATCTATCGAGTATGACTCGCCATTATATGATTAGAAAGCTAGGATCTTGAAGTTTGTTGAGACAGGGGTTTCAAGGATTGTCCAAGAGAAGGGGGATCAGAGAGGGTGATATGTTCTTTTCTGTTGTCCATATTCTTGATTTATCAATGGTAGTGGTTCTCCATATCTTAGAGGTGCTAATGGACTACATTATCTTGTTCCCTGGATCCTAGTAGACTCGTGGGACTCTCCTGTTGAGAAAGAGTAGGGCGGTGACTGCTGGTTCGTCGGTCCTTGCCAAGGGTGCCACGGAGGGCTTGAATGATCCCAATCTTGAAGTCTCAGAAGGGGCTTCCCTGGCGATGGGGCCTTTTTCTTCCCAATTATTCATGGGGACTGATCGGCTTATGGGAGTTAGACTTATTCGCCCCCTACGAGAGGGGGTTCTTCTAGACCTTTGCCTTCAAGAAAAAGGCTCCTTTTGCTTTCCTAATGCTCTGGACGGGTAACCTCGTCTTAGACTTGCCTTTCATTTAGGATATCTCGGAGGTCAGACATCTTCTGCCATGTGTAATACCCTGCAAAATTGAAAATGACAATTTTGTCCCTCGCGTGTTACGCACTTATATTTTGTACCGTTACTAGTGATATCCGGAACGTATTTCACTACGTATTTTGGATTCTGACTATTTATGCATTTTCCGTATTCTCAAAATTTATTTTATCTTATTTGAGTCAACTCAAATATAAAATTTCAATCTCTGTATTTTTACATGCTTTATACGTATTACCGATGCACGTATCGATTACGTATTTTCCACCGCTACGTGTGATATTTTCTATGTGTTTCAATTATTCATTTTATGTATTCGAATTCGTTTTACAAACGGAAGTTTATTTTTCTCCTATTTTGATTAAAATATTTTATACGTGTAATGCACGTGTTTTCAATATGCGTATTGATTTCATTATCGAGTGTGAATATTAAATGTGTTTTTCTTATTGTGTATTTTTGTTATCTTTAATATTTTCCAGATTGATAAATTCGATTTCGTATTTTAATATTTTTACGTGTGACACACTTGTATTTTCGGTGCACGTATTTAAGCGTATTCTTTTCAAAATGAATGAAGTGTGTGTGTTTATTTTATTTGTACATAAAAAATCTAATTTATTATTTAATTAAACTAATTTTACTTAAACATTTCATATATATTATGAAGCTATATTTTAATATAAAAATATATATATATGTGTGTATGAATGAAGTGTGTACAAGTGCAATGCACGTGCACGTGTTTTGGGCATGAACAAAAAGGTGGCCGGCATGTTTTGGAGTGGAGGGGGAAATGAGTGATTTTGAATTTGTGAGTGGTGTTAGTGTTGTTAGTGGGGAGGTGGTTTTAATAACTATCTCCATAGCTTCTTATCTAATACCCCCCTAAATTCACACTTCTCCTCATCCTCCCTTTCTTCCCTCTCTGCCGAAATCAAAACCAACCCCCTTCCTCCTTTCCCTATTGCTCTGCCGAAATCAACCCAACCAACCATCCAGCATCTCACCTTGCTTTTTCCACTCACACCGAATACATATATATGTATATATGTACCTACATTTCCCTGTGCTTCATGTCTCTACCGAACTCCATGCAGCAAAACTCCCATTTCGTTTCTCCATTCAGTCACCAAGTATGAGTGTGTGTGTGTGTGTATATATATACTCAAACCCCTTCATATTTCTCCCCCCCCCCCCCCCCCCCCCCCCCTCCCCCCTCTGTTCACTTCCGAAACCCCCCAGACCAGCAAGTCTGTGCTACTCCACCTACTCACATACAAATCTATCCTATACCATCTTTATTATATATGTACTAGGTTTGCCCGTTGACACGTGCCTACGGCACGTCTTCGGAACGGTGCACTTTATTTGATCGTATAAAATAGTTTTGGAGTTCAAGCAAATTAATTGAAGTAGTAAACATATTATATGAAAAAATTTTGGGGTCCAGCAAAAAACATATTATATGATTTTTTTATTTATTTTTTTGAACTATTTTTAAAGCTTTTAATTTTTTAATTTTTTTAGTTTTTAAATTTTTTATTTTAAAAAAAATTTAAGAATTTTTATTTTCATAATTTTTTGGATAGAAGACGGAGGGAGAGAGAGAGAGAGGGAGAGAGAAAAATTAAATAAATATAGGAGTTGTTTTGGATGGGGATTTAAATTTGAGTTTTGGAGGGAACTTTTGGGGGGAAAATATGTTTTGTGAGGTTAAATCTGAGCCTTTAATTTTTTAGGGGATTGAAGGAGAACCACTTGATAGCTTTCTTTGTGTTTTATTATATAGATATATACATAATCATATAGATATATATATATATGCATATATGAGGTGAGATGAGTTGGAGTGGCCTCACTGTTGCATGCCGAAAGTGGAGATGTTGTTTCTTTGTTGTTGGCCGAAAATGAAGATGAAGGAAGAGCTTACTATTGCATTGGCCGAAGTTGGAGGTTGGAGTCTTTGTGCACGGATTTCGAGGAGGACAAAATTGGAGCTTCTCTTCGAGTTTAATTCTAGGGATTTTTGCTTCTACTACTCTTTATTGGGTGGGTGGTTCTAAAATTCTTTCCAATTTAGGAGTAAAATTGCATGCTAGTTAATGTAGAATTTAACTGCTAAATTTTGATTGGTATGGTAAAAGTAGATTGCATGATCTCATTTTAATTGTGTCATGATATGTTGAATTGATATTATGATTTACATAAATGGCTAGAACTTGTATTGAAGTAGAAATATTTATTGTGGAAATGAGAATTTATGCATGTTAGAATAATAGTCAAAATAATGCAACATATATGAAAAATGATTTTTTATACTAATGTGATAAAGAAATGTGGGATTAATCTCACTAGTATATGTTTTATGAGTTTAGGAATTCTTATAAAGGAGTTTTTGACGAAAAACAACATTTTTAATTTGAAAAATTGTAATATGAGTTCTTTAATGCATTTTGAAAGAAAAATTTTATTACATTGCGAAAAATGAGAAATTTATGAATTTGAAAACATGTATGATACTATAATTTGGAAATAAAATATTTTGGAAAAGAATTAAATTTTTGAATGGTACAAATTAGTTGAGTAATCAAATTTTGTAAAGGAAAATTTAATACAGTACGGTATATACAAAAAGTACTTAACCATTTTCATATCGGTTATTCACTCAAGATCAAGTGGTCTTCGGGTGGGTTTTGGGTGCGTTACTGTAGCCGAGCGGAGCTTTCGGTCTGGGTTCGAGTCTTGTTAAAGACTCTGTTTTTTATGAATATCGATTTAATTCGAATTACCGAAAGTATATATATATATATATATATATATATATATATATATATATATATATATATATATATATATATATATATATATATATATCAATCTTATAGCTTAACAGTTAGTCACTTTGGACCAATTGGTCTTCGGGTGGACTTTAAGTCCGTTACTGTTCACTGGCGGGGTTTGGGGTTCGGTTCTGGGTTTGAATCCGACCTTGCCCACTTTATTTTTCTTTTGTGATTTTTTGGTTATTTTGGTTTTTAATTGAAATAAAAATTGGGGAAAAAATTCTATTATTCTTCTAAAATTGTTCAGACTATATGAAAATTACTTCTACAATATTTTGATATATTTGTGAGTATTGAAAGAGGATTTTACATTAAATAATGTTGAAGAACTCGATTTTTATCGATTAAAAAGTGACTATTGTTTAATTTAAGAGAAATGAAAGTTTGGAATGCACATAGATTCTTCTTATTGAGATTTTATGATTATTAATACTTGATTAAGATTATTTGAATTATACACAATGTTATAAGTGATTAATTTGATAAAAGACGTTGAATTGAATCATTTCATGTTGCGAGTTTTAAAGAAAATGTTTCTCTTTGAGACAGAGTTTATGAATAAAGAAATTGAAATATTATTTTGAGATTGAATATAAAATATTGTGGATCTCTAGAAAAAGATAGTTATTGAAATCTAGAGACTAGGCGAGACCTTAGTGACCGTCAGTTTTATTAATGAATTTGAGAGCCAATCAGTGTGGGTTGAGCATCTCTTGAGAAGTAGCCAGTTGGGCTGACTGTCTCTTTTGTTTGATTTAAGTCCGGTAGCATAAGCTAGCTCTAGGTTGTGATGATTTTCTTCTAAACAAATTAAAACTTAAGGACTACACTATAATGAAGATGTGATAAAAGTAAGAGAAAAACATAAGTATGAGTGCATCGGATCTACGGTGTGAGAGTGTTCATGGGATGTCCACATGATGCGTTATGTCAGGACGTGGATACTTCTCCAGGATATCGTACCGTTGGCGATGCTTGTGGGATGCTCGGTGACTACGTAGTGCCATCGTTCCATGACGGAGGCAAATTGTCCATAGGATGCCTACATGATGTGTCATGTCAGTGCGTGGGATTCTCTCCAGGATGTCTGGACATGGGCTCGTAACTCATTAAACACCTAGGATACTTATCGTACTTGCTGTAGTAGTTTAACTCATGGCGAGGGAATCAACCCGACAAAATGAAGTACGATTAAAGGCTTGCCCTCGGAGCTATGTAGTATGGGATGCATAGAATCCGAACAAGTACGCATTAGTGTCATCTAATATAAATAACTGCATTAAGGATTAAGTGTACAACACCCACGACATCAACAGGATAGTCCCTCTTTCGCTTTATTTGTGATCAAGTTTGTGTTTGTTAAAGTATTTAAGAATCGTTATACTTTTGGCATAGCGAGGATGGCCGTGTATAATATTTCGTCGGTTGTAAGCAACTGACGTGCCTACAGTTTCATATGCAGGACTTGGAATTTACATGAAGATATAAAGATGAATTTGTTGTTGATGATTACTTAAATGCTAAAGTTGATACAATTGCGTATTTATCATTGTTGTATTTTATTTATTCCGCTGTGTGTTGATGTAAAAGACTCTGTTGTAATAAAAGTTTTAAATTTCTTGTAAAATTGTATGAAGTGAAGTGTAAAGATCCTGTGGAACTTCGAATTCAGGCTTATTTGGAATTCGGGGTGTTACACCATGAGAGAATGATCTGATGGAGGTCTTGCTATGCCTGAGGTGCCACAGAAGGCACCATAGAAGGGGTCGAGAAGTAGACTAAACTCATGCGCCGTATGGGGCGTATTCAGGATGATTACGTCTAGAACCGCCCGGTGCAGTCCCTTTGGAGGGTGGTTGAGCAAACTATTTAGGGGCTTCCCCGGCAGATGAAGGGGTTGATCCGGTTGAGGAAGTTGATCATGTTGAGGAACTGGAAGGGGGTACTCCATATGAGGAGGAAGTGGAGGAAGAGGGTTTGCTTGTCGGCTAGCAACTGCCTCCTTCTCTTTTCCCTTTAAAGTCAGGGTTGGCAAAAGTAATTTTTTGCCAGCAAAATCTGATCGGTTAGTTAGATCTGTAATTTTTCACAGATGACGTCAATCTGTTTCTTTTTTTGTGTGGGAGCAAACAGATGATGTGAATTCTCTAATAAAAAATTATCAAAATCTAATATTTACTTTGATCGGAATTAATCACCGTTAACCACTCCTTAATATGATTTTTTTACTGTTGTTGACTCTTGGATTTTATTTGGATGGCCAAGACCGCTCCCCTGCAAGAAGTCTAAACACCAGGGTATTCTCCAGCAAAAGACCCTTCGATGCTCATATTCGAGCTCATAAAAATAGTGAAGTTTTTATGAAAAAATAATGTTACCTGATTCTGAAAGAGGTGAGGGATATTTATAGGCCTAGGAGTTAGTTACAAAAGATCAGCTTCAAAGAGCTTCTTTTATGTTTAAACTGCTTATTTCCATGGTTAGAAGATAGCGTTAGTTGATAACTCTCTTTTGGATAGAATATTTGGTCAAGAGTTTTAAACTAATCATGACTCCTCTTCTTGGGCTTCTAGGGCTATAGGACTCTCCTTGCTTGTAGGCCTGAAAATGGCCCATATTCTCCATACATGCTTATATTCATTATGAAATTACCGTTCTACCCCTAGAAGCTTCGAGATTCGTGCCTCAATTGTGTGGCCCCAATTTGCCACGATTTTTATCCTCACCAATCTATGAGATGCTCAGCAAACTCATTGAAACCTTAGCGCATGACTGGATAACGAAAGAAGAACCACCTACTATTTCGAATGAGGAGCAGGAAATGGATTATATATAGGTACAGACAGTGGGAAAAAATATATCTTGACGCGAGAATGGAACTGCAGGATGCGGAGGTGAGGATTGTTAAGAGAAGGTATAGCAAAGCCAAGACGTTAGTTAGGGCAGCATCAAGTGCGTACGGGAAGTGCTTGAGTTTGTATAGGGGAACCGGGCATCTGATCAGTTCGATGCCCATGCCAAGAACTGAAACAGAAAATTTTGATAAGGATTTAAAAATAGCAGAGGCAAATTTTTTTTTTTAGTTAAAAGGTGGAATAAAGCCACCCTGTTTCATTAATAAGAAGTTAATAAAACAACCCCGGTGAACCGGGGGAGAAACAAAAGTACAAAGCAGGAAACAAAATACGGTGCGGAAAATAAAACATAAGCCCCTAGCAAAGCCCTGGGGGGTGGGTCAAATCCTCCATACATCAACCCAATCAAAAGTATAGTAGGCCAGGAACAAGCTCGTAGAGGCTGTAGCGATTAGGGATAATGCCGTCTCTCAATCCAGCGTCGGCCCAAAGTCTACCTCCTCATCATCAAACTCCTCAACCTGGAAGACTCTGGCGATCCTCCCTCTTGCTCCCGTGGCGGTAGCTGCAGTCCAAAAAGAGATAAGATGCATGATATGAGTAAGGTTACCAGAAATAGTACTACATGAAGCACGAAAATAAAAGTTATTTCTGTCTAGCCATAACACACATGTAGTTGCCGCGATTGCAATGTACCTCACATCCTTCATTTCGTGGCGGGTCGAAGCGAATTTGGGACCGATCCACAAATCCTGATACTCATTGGGGTAGTCCCTTGTACCTAGGGCTGTTAACACCTCAACCATGGTCGCCTTGCTCCTTGGGCATTGGATAAAAAGGTGGTTTAGCGTCTCCGTTTGCATGTTACAGAACCCACAGGCAGTTGCAATCTGGGGTTGCCTTTTTTCAAGGTTTTCTCTCATGAGGATAGCATTATTGAGCACTAACCAGAGGAATACTCTGACCTTCAGTGGTGTTTTTGCCTTCCAAAGCACCTGTGCCCAACTGGGCCGGCATCCCCGGAAGTGGATACGATGGTAAAGGGATCTGACCGAGAAAGAGCCCTTGGGCTCTAGTTCCCAGTGCAGTTGGTCTGGTCCTTGGGTGCACATCGACCCGGAACGTGCGACGTGAGTTTGCAGTTCTAGCAGTTGCTGTTGTAGTCCTGGGGTAAGAGGCCCTTGGAACGCCGGTTTCCAATTTCCCCTCTTCCAGGTATCTGCCACAGAAATATTAGGGCGATTGGTTTTGGCAAACAGCTCCGGGAAAGTTTCTTTCAGTGTGTGAGCACCACACCACTTATCCCACCAAAATCTGGTGGACCGTCCATTTCCTATATTCGATGTCACTGCAGAATTGAATGGACCACTAGCTTTGGAAATTCCTTTCCAAAAACAGGAGACCTTAGCTCCTACTCGAAAGCCCAAGCTTCTCGTACCTTTTCCCCGTAGGTACGGTTGAATGAAATCCTGCCAGCCTTCCCCCCCGTGGTGGAAAACCTTCCACCACCATTTCCCTAAGAGGGCAAGGTTCATATCTCTAAGGTTGATGATTCCTAGTCCTCCGTGCTTCTTCTTCATGCAGGCAATACCCCATTTGATCAGGTGGTAGCCTCCCCTATTTGACTCTGCCCCTTTCCAAAGGAATCTTTTACGGATTCGGTCAATCCTTTGGATGACCCACTTTGGGAGCTCAAAAAAGGACATGTAGTAAATCGGTAGGTTGGACAGTACTGAGTTAATGAGTATCACTCTGCCTCCCAGTGTGAGCGATTTTCCTTTCCAACCAGATAATCTGTCCTCCACTCTATCTATTATAGGCAACCAGTCCGACTTAGTGAATTTTCCCGGTCTAAGTGGGAGCCCTAAATATTTTATTGGGAACTCATTCATCATACAGTTTAGAATGGTGGCATGTGCCCGGGCTTCTTCATCTGATAGAGTAATGGGGATCAGTGCACTCTTGTGAAAGTTTATCCCAAGCCCTGACCATGCTTCAAAGCAGTAAAGGGTTCCTTTAAAGCAGATTGTTTCTGATCTGGTCCCGTTCCCAAAAAGTAGAGTGTCATCATCATATTGTAGAATCGTGCACCCTTGATTGGAGCTGCGAATGGCCACCGGCTTAATCCAACCTTGTCTTCGACAATTTTCTAGCATTCCCCTTAGCACATCTGCTACAATAGTGAATAAAAGTGGGGATAACGGATCCCCTTGCCGGAGTCCCTTCTTGCAGGGAAACGATGGTCCTGTCCTCCCATTTACCGAAATTGCCGTTTTATTCGTTTCCAGGCATTGTTTGACCCATCTAACCCATCTGTCCCCAAATCCTTTCCCTCTCCTTTCCCTCTGAGCGCTTCCAGCACACACTCCCAGTCGACGGAGTTGTATGCTTTTTCAAAATCCAACTTTAGCAGGAAATTCTCCGAGTTGCTCGTGTGACAGTGGTGTATAACTTGTTATAGCAGAGGCAATTTTGAGCGTGAAGCACTGATAAAGCAGAAATATATATATATATATATATATATATATATATATATATATATATATATATATATATATCGATCTGATAACACTTGGAGAACCTCGAGTAAATCTGAATTTTGTTGTTGTTGCTTTCTTATGTACGGTGTTCCCTTTCTTTTCTTTGCAAAGATATTATCCTGTTCTTAGAGAAAATATAGATGGATGTATTTTAACACCAAAACAAAAAAAACAAAAAAAAAAAAAAAAAAAAAAAATCAAATCAAATCAAATATATTGACGTGCAAATCAAATATGCGAGCAGGTAAATCATATATAGCTGTCAAACATCACATAATAAAATAATCATAGGAGAATCCAGCACGAGCACGATGAGATCCTAGTATAGGGTATGACGATCCAAATGATCATAATGATTTACGTGTGCTAGCTAGTACTAGAAAAATAAACTACTGATTTATCACCCTATTTTGGTATACATCAAATGAAGTAAAAGAAAGAAAAAAAAAAGTTGGGCATATCCACAAGATAAAAAATTACCAATGAATTTCAGAATAGCCATGAGTTACTTGACCATTTCTCCTTTTTCTTTCATTAAACTCCTTTTACTGAAACACGAAACTTTTTTCACCATTTTGATTTTCTTTTTAAAAATACTCGCCCATGAGGGAGAAGTTTGAGTGCTTCTAACAAGGTGATCCTATAAAAAGCCTTCCTAACTGAGGCTTATCAAGGTACACATCCTTCAATGCATCTCACCCTTGCTTTTGAATTGAGAATGGATCTCTAAGCACTGGGTACATATCTATGAGACTACTCTCCTCCTCTCTTATCACATACTCCAAGTACTGAACACCCATATCAATTGTTGGCTGCTTGTATGCATCCCTTGCCAACCACTCCAACCTCCCAAAAGGGATCACTTGAATGACCACTGCCCCATTTAGTAAGCCTACAACATGGGCCCAGCCAGGTCCATGGACCCCAATCATTACGTCAGCCGAGTTCACCAACCTCCCAAATTTTTGCCACGTCGGTGCTGATGTCAGGCCGGCCCACCCTTACATCGAATCCCAGAGTCATTGCCATCGCCAGTAAGATCAATAGCCTAGGTTTAGTATTTGGGCCAGGCCCTCTCAAGCCCAAATGCCTTCCTTAGCATCTCTCTAAAATCACTCATTGAGGAATTGTTAGGGGATCTCATTATGTCAACTAGTAATCTGCACGTGCAATGCACGCTTTATGGGTTAGAATGTGCAATTTGTACTGGGGATATGCACGTGCAATGCACGGATTCGATGGAGGAAGAGGAAGAGAAGGTTTCGATTTTTTAGGGAACAAAATTTTATAGAGACTTTAAATGTGAAGTGAAAATTACAGAATTAACCATATATATTTTTTTAGCTTTTTATGTATACGAGGGCATGATAGTAAAAAGCCGCCAAAATAAGGCTTTGCTTAATAATAGTATAGATATACATAGTTCTTTATGAAATGTAGGTCCCCTATAATGACTTTGGGGTAGCATCTAATGGTACCAACTTCATCATTGCCATCCATGTCAAGACCTCGTAGTTGGAGAGTTGTTTGAGGATCCCTTGAACCTCTCAATCCAACAAGTTTTCGTATCGGATACAAGGAAGTGGACTTCCCCCCAGAATTGGTGGGAAGTGATGAAGAGGGGGACTAGAACTTCGGAGTAGTCATGGAAGAGGTCACCGTGAAGCCTCCTATGGAGAAGATTACGGCAGGGGCCGTGTAATTATTGGTGCACTGGCGAGGGGGTTTATGGTGATTTTGCATAAATAGTTGGGTTGACCAGGTTTGTACATTGGCTAGTGCTACTGGATCAGACAACCGAGCGTAAGGCTTGATATTTTTCTTCTCCCAATAGTGATGAGTTGGATCCGAGATTCCGAGGCCATTAATTAATATGGTTTTTGAGCTCCCATGAACTCTTATGTCACCTTCGACTTCACAGGTCGAAGGTCTCTGATCGGGAACTTGAGTTATAGCAGAACAGTCTCGGTCCTTCGACTGTAGCTTCATAATGGAAAAACCAATAATCAGTGAAGATTATTATCAACCCTGATACATAACAAATAAGGGTTTAAAACAGAGAGGGAGAGAGAGAGAGAGAGAGAGAGAGAGAGAGAGCGCAATACCATAAGGAAATGGGAAGTAAGTAGCCTCTAACAAGAGAGAGGAAGCAAAGGGCAAGGATGGTGCATGCTATGATGAGAAAATTCCGAAACTTCATCTGATCTTGCCTTCTCTGCTCTTGCTTTTCAAAACTCCTCACAGACTTCATATTTGTTTACTCTTAATTTTTATCATAATCACTTCAGCTGTTTACTTACAAACCTCCTCTTCTTTCTCCCCCTTTCTTTCCCTCTCTGCCTATTATATAAGTCTTAATTCGTTGCTTTCTCTAGCACGTTTATTCTGCTATATATATAGTCCCTATCAGCCACCATTTTATTAAGCATGTAGGCCAAGATCTGGTAGGTCTCTTACTGAACACAAATTCATGTCATGTTACTCATATATATATATATATATATATATATCTAAGCAATGCTCCATTGCAAATCAATGAAGCCGTTGTTCGGAACAACGGCTTCATTTATTTTAAACCTAAGTCATTATTCTGAACAACGGCTTTAGTGGTTTGCATACTCGTTTGCAATAGATATATATATATATATATATATATATATATAGGGAGCCCTTCCGTTACGAACCCTTTCATGCGAACTGCTTGTGCGAACCGCTCCGCTGGCCGTCCGATTAAAAAACAAATCAGGATTTTCATCGAGCGGCTGTGATTGTTCACTCTCTCTTCTCAGTTATCTTTGGGGTAATTTGGTAATCGACCCCACTCCCCCCTTCCTCTTCTCCCTTCTCAGATCGATTCCGCCTCTTCTCTCTCTTTGCGAACCCTAGCTCCTTCACCATCGAAATCCCACGTGCGCTCCTTCTTCCAAATCACGATTGCGAACCTCCCCCCCTCATCTTCTCCCCTCTCTGAGCGAAACCATCTCTTCTCTCTCTATTTGCGAACCCTAGCTCCTTCACCATCGAGATCGCCACAAAAAATTAGCTCCGTTGAAACCCCTCATCCTCTCGTCACGGTCTTTCTCTAGTCCGCTTGAAGCCACGATGAAACCCTACCTCCGACTGCCCCCTACTTTCTCTAATCGTCTTTGCCCATATGAAAACCTTAGGGTTTTGATCAGGTATAAATTTTTTTTCTTTTTTTTAATCTATTTGAATTCTTAAATTAATAGAAAACTATTGTTTTGTTTGAATTTGTAGGTTGCATTTGAGCTTCATTCAATCTGCATGTTGGTATAGGCAGTGATGACAATCTATAATTTACAAGCATTTGTATGAAGTTTTAGCTGGTTCTTCTGTTTGTGTACTTCAATTGGTGAACTGCCTAAGCATACTTTTTCGGATCCAAACTTCTTTATTCTTTCTAAGTCTTCTTCTTGCATAGAAGAACGCAACTCTTGCAAAAACCGGGATTTGAGTAGTAGGCGGCACCCCCTCCGAGTTACTTTTCCATGTTTCCACCATGAGTACAATGAGTGTTGGCCTGGTTGTTCGATCACTATTTTCTGATCACTACCAACTCATATTATTTTCAACATATATATATATATATATATATATATATATATATATATATATCTTAACACGGGGTGTTACAAACACCCCCCTTCAGAAATCAGCGTCCTCGCTGAGCACGGGCATGCACAATCTAGTGCAAGATCTCCTTTCTAGTCATTGTGGAGCATCTGCTAGCTCTTCTATCCGTCCGATTATTCATGATCCCGGAATTCACCGCCCGATCAATCATAATCCCGGACTTAATTGAGATGCCCTCTTATCCGCCCGACTATTATGATCCCAGAATCCACCGCCCGATCAATAACAGTCCCGGATTTAATTGAGGACACACCACAGTCCTGGAGTACACCACCCGACTGGGTCTATAGTCCTGGAATCCTCCGCCCGACTATATAGACGTGCCCCACACCCGGTGTCGAAAGTCAGCTCTGATACCATTTGTAACGTCACTACCCCTAGCTCAGAAAATTTATACAATTTATAAGACAAATTAGATACTATGTAACAATGTTCTAAAAGTCACTAGGCGGTAGTCGGGCGGCCGATGGGTGCCTAGCGCCTAGGCCTTGTAAGCGGAGCTTAAACGGCTAGGCGCTAGGCGGTTTTATTTATATATTATATATTTATTTATGTATGTATATATTTTATTTATATATTTTATCATTTTGTTTTGTTTTGTTGTTACCAATTCTTACTCTTGATGTTTCTCCTTGCAATTGTAGGATGAGATTTACAAAATCGAATCGGTGTATTATTATTAGTCTTTTTCTTTTTTTGGTGTAGTCCTATACTCATCTATTAGACTAGTATTAATCTATGACGAAGATTAGTAGTGGAGATTACATGTTCGGCTGTTCCAGTCCAAGGAGCAAACAGTGTGGGGGAAGCGGGAGGCTTGAGTCGGGGGATGGGGGAGGGTTGCCTCAAGAGAAGTTTGAGAGGAAAGAGGAGGACGTAGTGTTGACGTCGGAGGTGAAGCAAGGCGGGAGGCAGTGTGTGGTTGTGTTGATGACTTGACTTTGAAGCTGAAGAGAGGAGAGAGAGGTTGTGGTGTGGTGACGTCGGTTGAAGTTGAAGTGAGCTGCGACTGCAAGGAGGGAGGTGGAGGAGGAGGTTTTGACGAATGAGTGATAGAGTGAGTGAGAGTTGCGACTGCGAAGAGGGAGGCGGAGGAGGTTGTGTTGACGACTGCGAGCAACGACTGCAAGGAGGGAGGCGGAGGAGGTGATTTGGGGGTTTTAGAGAAGAGGAATTAGGAATTTAGAGAATATAATTCATTTGAGGTTTTTTTACGGGGAATTTAGAGGAGAGAAGTTTTAGAGGTTTGAGTGTATTAGAGCGGGTCGGGTTGGAATAAGTCGGACCCTTTTTTTAATAAAAAAAATTAAGTCCTAAGCGAGTCTAGCCCACCTAGACCCGCTTATACCGATTATGCGCCGTCTAGACCCGCTTTCAACTGCCTAGAACCATTAACTGATTTTCTTAAACGCCTAGCCCCTAGGCGAGGTGTTGGAGGGCCGCCTAGCGCCTAGGCACCGCCTAAGCGGCCGCCTAGGCCGCTTTTTAGAACACTGCTATGTAATACAACTGCCCACCATAGGCTGCCTCTCAAAAGGTGGTTAACCAAATTGGTGACTCTTGATCATAGGCTATTATATTTATATATTATTATATTCATATAACCTCCTGATGTGGGATTAAATCCACTTACCTATTCCTCTGGTCAACTCAGAGAGAAGCACAGCCAACGTGCGTCATCAGGAAGCCAGTGAAGCAAAGCCTCACTGTTTCCATAACCGTGGGCCCCCTGGAGATGACGTCACCCATCAAATGCCAAGCTGTTTCAACTCACGTGGGGCCCTCTTCCACCCATTATTTCATATATTATCCCCTCCATAGGAAGTCCTATGGGGGATAACAGCCAAACAACCAACTTATATTATTTTCAACATATATATATATATTATATTTTAACACGGGGTGTTACAAGAATATTATTGTGTATGATGTTCTATGGGGGCAACATAGCGTTGGCAACCAGGCTGGGCTGACCCGCAACCCACCCGCGACCCACTCGCCAAAACCCGGCTGGTTAAGATATGGTTCGGGTCCGAGTCGAACCCGCGAGTCTAAACGGGTCGACCCGGGTCATCTAATTTGGGTTCCAACCCATCGAACCCGGCCCATCAACTCGGTGAACAGTGCACAACCCGCCCACCAACCCGCGAGTCGACCCACGGGTTTCGAAACGTTCGACCCGCACGGGTCCAACGTTCGACCCGTGGGTCCAACGACGACAAAAATAGCCAACGGCTATTTTAGCATTTTTTTTTGTTTTTTGTTTTTTTTTTTTTCTTCTTTTTTCCCTACAAATACCCATTAAACCACTCTAAAAATTTCACACTGTATTCTCTTACTCTCTCTACTACTACTACTCAATTCATTCTCAATTCTTTGAAATTTTGTCAACAAAGAAGCTAGCAACATAGAAGCGACAAATTACAATCGTATCGAATTCAACATTCAACTACGTCTACTTAAGTCTTCAACTCCTCCAAGGCTCCAACAAAGAAGCTTTCTTTCTTTCTATCACTACAAGAAAATAGTTTTACACCAGTGTTTCTACTCCGGCATTTTGGTAGAAACGCCACTGTAGAGAGCAGGTAATCTGGCAGGGGAAAAAATTACAGCTCTACACCGGCGTATGTGAAAAATGCCGGTGTATGTATGTATACACCGGCGTTTTAGAGTTAAAACGCCGGTGAATGTGAAGGATAAGAGAACAACTCCTATCGATCTCATTTTCATTTTATTTTCCCTCCCCTTCCCCCAATATTTCCCGCTCTCTCTCCATCTCCCTCCTCCCCAATCGAAAACCCCCATCCCATTGCCGCTCCACTACCCCGCCGTCGACCCTTCCCCCATCGCCGCCCCGTCCTCCGTCGTCGCCCCTTCCCCCCATCGCCGCCCCGTCCTCCATCGTCGCCCCTTCCCCCCATCGCCGCCCCGTCCTCCGTCGTCACCACTTATAGGGTTTTACCTTCTCCTTCGTCGTAGGGTTAGGGTTTCTTCTCTCGCCATGGGGGAAACCGGTCAAGGCCGGCGGTTCTGGCTCATCTTCCCGCTCTCGCTGAAGCTCCGGTTTAGAGTTACACTCGCGCTCCCGATCGCGCTCCAAGTCGTTCACTTCGTCATCTTCGCCTTTTCGAAGCGGCAGCTCTCTTAGCCGCTCCCCCCCCCCTAGCGTCGAAGGTGATCTTCAAATTCTTACAAATTTTGAAATTTTTGGTTTGGTAGATTGTCACAGCTTCGAGGTGTAAAAATTTTAATTGGTTTGGAACCCTAGATGTTGACAGTGAATTGGTGAGCGATTGTTACATGTGAGAATTGGGGAGATATCGGATTTGGACCTGTGTTTTTTGTTTGGTTAAGGTTGGATGCGAGTATAGAGGTATTGAAGCTTAGATTTTAGTATGATTTAGCGAAGGGGGAGATTGGATAATTGTTTTATTTAAGAAAGGTGAGATGTTGGATGTGAACTTGTTGGTAGATTTAGCGAAGAAAGGTAAGATTTTAGTTAAATTAGCTATTAGTTTGAAATTAGCTATTAGTTTGATTTTGGAGTTGATTTTGGTGGTTTTGTTTATTTGGTGATTAGAGTGAAAGCTGTGAAGTTTCTTTTGAAATGTTAATTTCAGTTTAGTTGTCTATGGTTAAGCCTTATCAAGCTTTTTCGGGATCGTAGTGTTCAAACTCGAGAAAGGTTTGTAAAAGAATTGATCAAGAGTTCACAATCAAACACTTCTGGGCTTATCTCATATTTCATGATATGGACTGACCCTCAGATGTTCACAATCTAAGCTGCTATGATTTATGTCATGGTGCCGACAGTTTTTATTCTGCGTATTTCTATAGCGATGCTAGCCTTGATGATGATGTTTCTAAATTTTGAGTTGATTATTACTATTCAATACAAGTTTGATGTGTGCTAAACTGAGAACTTTGTGTGTTTGCTGGTTTATTTTGTATGTAACTCATGTTTTAAGTGATATCCTTGCTTATATATAATCTAGATTTGCCTGTGGTTAAAACTTAAAACTTAAAACTACTTTATTTCATATGTCATACTCAGTCGAAGATGCAACTCCAAATCTCTATGGATTGCATATTTTATAACGATGGAACTCCGTGTGCATTTTTTTCTTATGTTGTATAAATGATTCTTATGGATTCTAACCAAATCTGCTGATGAAGTTTACAGTGCCTAATCTAGGGATGGAAAAGCCAAAATTCTATCTAGTTATAAGGTCAATTTGTCTTCTTTCTGGTACAGTGATACTGATTAATTTTTATATCATGAATATTTCTTGATTTGTGGGCATTTATTATAATTGAATAATACTTCAAGGTATAGTTGTTGCCTGATCTTATAGGGGCTTGGAAGTTGTTCTGTAAGATGTTTCCTGATTATTATGGTTTGCACAACCTATCCTTTTATGTGTATGAGTTGGATACAAGGCTGTGGAAAATACAAAGCTTTGAGCTTTACCTCAAACATCTTCTTAATGTTTTCACTGCCTTTTAGGTTAACTTCATATTATCAACGTATCAGTTACTAGCCAGAATCTAGTTTATGGACAAACAAGTACCAACCAGAAAAATTCCTTAGAGGTCAGTTATTACTCTACTATTTTCCTCATACAGCACGAGACATATTATCTTGCCTGTTGATTAACACATTTCTTCCTTTCTGCCAACAAATTAATTATGTGTGATTTTGGATGCAGTATATCTTGAAATTTAGTACTATCTGTTTGGTTATACAGGTATGTGGAAATAGTGAATCTGTTAGGTCTCTTGTTGAATGGCTCAAGTCATGGCATGAAAGAGTTCCTCAAAACAGTAAAAGGAAGGATTTTTTGGGGCAAAACATTGCTGAAGATAGTGAAGATAGTACATACGAAATTGAATCTGACATGGATGATGAAGCAACTCTAAAAAATGTGCTTCTGATAACTGGACCTGTGGGGGTACGTTTTATATCTGAGGAATAATATTCCCTTTATGTTTGCTCACATCTCATCATCAATTCTGATCCCCCTTTATGAAGAGAAAAAATGAATACTCTTGGTTCATGTTGTAGTTTAATTTATTTGGACTGCCATACTTCCTAAATAAACACCTATTGCATTTTAGTTCATTGTTAAGAGTGAAATCACATGTTTCATGCAATTTCCGAATTTTTCAAGTGCTAAATAAAATCGAGTCTTAGGATTCTTCTTCTTCTTCTTCTTCTTCTTCTTCTTCTTCTTCTTCTTCTTTGAGCTTTTTATGACTTTGTTGCAGCTGTGATTCTTTTTCTTCCTTTGAGCTTTTTATGACTTTGTTGCATATGTGACTGGGGAATATGCTCCTCATCTATTTTGCTCTATTTTGAGCCTGAGCCTGCTTTGTAATTCATGCAGAGCTTCGGATTGATTTGAGTTTGCCCCCATAATTGAGTCATTTATTTATTTCTTCGGATTGATTTGAAGGGGTAGCACTTGATGCTATTAACTCTTGTGGTGGTATCTAATTTTGTTTCAAAGCTTCTTTTTTCCACTTAGTGTCCACCCAGAAATGGAGATGAGATAAGATGGATAATGTATCTGAAGTTGCACACTATGATTTTTTTATATAGGAGTGACTAGTGATGGAAATTTTTTTATCTAAACTTTATATACAATTATATCATTATGTCTAGATAAGTATCAGTTTCTAAGATAATGTTCATGCTTGTTGCTTGGGTTTGAAAATGAGATTGTTCTTTCTCATTGGTTTTAAGTGATGATGAGATGGATTATGTAACTGAAGTTGCATACTATGATTTACAGATGAGTGACTAGTGATGAAATAATCCTGTTTGAACTTATGTTGTGGTTTCAATTGACAGTTATCTCATGAGTATTATAAAAGTATAAGTTTCATCTCAGTTAGTATCTTGACAGTGAAAATAATCTTTTTCACTCTTTGTAACTCAATATTTTGAACTCCATATTTTGGTTATGAATGTGGTGAGATCACATTATTATGTTTATGAGATTACAATTTGATGATATTATACTATTATGCTTCATTCATATATATTATAATGGGTCTCTTTTAGTTTTGCAATTGGTTTTGATTAGTAAAGAGTGCTGAAGGTTTTTTTTTCCTTTTTTTTTTAAATTTTTTTTAAAAAAAAATATAGCTACACCGGCGTTTTTAAAAGCACCGGTATAGCTTTCAGCAAAAAACTGGCGGTATATACCGGCGTTTTAAAAATGCCAGTGTAGGTGATGGCCGAAAACAGTACTTCCAAACGAAACCATACATTCCCCGGCATTTTTACGACCGCCGGTGTAGTTTTAACCTACACTAGCAGCCGTAAAAAACGCCGGTGAATGTCCCTAAGCTACAGTGACACACGATTCAGCGACACTTGCACCGACGATTTATAAAACGCCGGTGGTATCTATAGCGGAGTTTATAAATGCCGGTAAATGTGCAAAAAAATGCTGGTAAAGACTATTAGTCTTGTAGTGTATATACGAGTCCGGATTTCTACTTCTACTTCTACTTCTTTTTTCGCTCTCATTCTATATACGAGTATCCGCGAAGTACGGTATCAAAATTTCACAACCCTTTTATTGTTTTGATATTTTTTTGTAGTGTAAATTTACTATATCTTATTTGTTTATTGGTTTTTTGATCTTCTCTCTCACAACCCTCCTATTGTTTTCTAGATTTTTTTTTAAACTTATCTCGCCGATATTGTATTTAATTTTTTCATATACACTACTATATCAACATGTCTAGATCACGAAGTAATGGCCTTAACCAAAGTGGACAAGATTTCACCAGCACTTCTCGTAGGCCTCCTATTGTCCCACAAAATGAGCCCGCCGAAGAGTACCCTACGATCGGATACATTGGTACACACGATGTGTTTGTGGGAGACATAGACATAAAAGAAGAAAAACAAACACAAGAAACTGAAACAACACAACCTGGTAGTAGTAGGAAAACTAGAGGGGAAACTAGTGATTAGCACAAATATGATTATGTTCCAGATGAAGAAAATCCGGGTGTAGGTATAAAAAATTGTAAAACTTGTTCGAAAGCATACAAATGGAAGAAAGGTGAGGGGACGGGTATAATACAACGACACATCCAAAATGTACACAAGGAACTACTTGTAGACTTACCCGGCCAACAAAAAATCCACCATAGGGCCAGTCTAGTTGATAGCCATGCTTATGATCCCGAACTTGTTCATCGGAAAATGGCCCGACTAGTAATTAAGGAAGAGTTACCATTTTTCTATTCCGAGAGTAGGGACTTAGAAACTTTTAATCAAACCGCATTAAACCCGCATTTTAAAAGAATCCCTAGGAACACTTTGAAGTCTGATTGTTTAAAATATACACTGAAATAAGAGAAGCTTTGATTGTCATTTTATGGAGTTTAACTTGTAGAGTTTCTTTAATTTTCGATTGTTGGACGGGTTGCAACAATATTTCAATGATGGGAATAACTTGTCATTGATAGTGATTGGATTATTCAAAAAAGGATCATATCACTTGCCGCGTTTTCCTATTCTCATAGTGGTAATGAAATTGCAAATTGTATTTTAGAAATTTGTGATGTTTTTCATATTCGTGATAAAATTATGTGTATATTTTGATAATGCATCTAACAATAATGCATCAATTAGTATATTAAAAACCGCATTAAATCCTCCATCTGATAATATTTTTCATGTTAGATGTGCATGTCATACTTTAAATTTATGTGTTCAAGATGCATTAAAAATAGCCGAACCATATATAGTTAACATTAGAAATTGTGTACATTTTATTGCATTAAGTTGCCCTGTATTTCAAGAATAAAAAGCTTGGTGTAGGCTTAAAAATGTACATTTTATAAAATTTCAAAGGATGTTAAACACCGATGGAACTCTACTTTTAATTTGCTACATGTTGTTACTGAATATAAAGAATGTATAAATAATTTTTGTATAACAAAAAATATGCCAAATTTTGAAATGACTCCCCAAGCTTGGTTTTATGCCGAATCTTTGTTAAAATTTTTAGAACCTTTTAAAACCGCAACTTTCATATTTTCAAAATCTTATGAATCTACTTCTAGTAGCATTTTTATTTCAGTAGTTACTATGATGCAAACTTTTAAAGAAATGATTGATGATGCTTTTATTGGTCATATTGTGAAATCTGCATACACCAAAATTTTGAAGTATTTTAATCCTCCTCCTGTGTTGTATTGTATTGCTACTGTGATGGATCCTCGTATCAAATTAGAAGGTACGAAGAGTTTGATTGAAATGTTTTCTTAATTTACTTGGGGAAGATGATTCTGAAATTGATTTGGAAACATTTTAAGCTAAATTTGAAGCGACATTAAATAACTTGTATAATTTTTATGATAGAAGTTTTTCATCTTGTAGTACTACTACTTTAGTTAGCTCTTCTTCTGCTACTTCTAGAGGTAAGGGTAAGAATAAATTAGATGATGCCACATTTAATTTACTTGCATAACTTCAATCAAAAAAACCTATGACTAATCAATCAAATGAATTACATTGGTATAATCAACAAGATTATGAAAGTTTTACTTCTACACTTGATATTTTACATTGATGGAAAGACCATGAACACACTTATAGTATTCTTAAATCTATGGCTAAAGATCTACTAACTCCTCATGTCTCTACAGTTGCTTCAGAAAGTGCATTTTCTACAAGTGGCAGAGTTCTAACCGATTACAGGAATCGCTTGAAGCCCCAATCGTTGGAGATGCTCGTCTGCACGAAAAACTGGATGAAGGCCAAAGATAGGGCTCAAGGAAAAGGGTTCGACACGTCTACAAGTAGAAGCAACTCGCCGGAAGAACAATAACTACAACAATAGCAATCAACATGAAGAAATGAAGACAAAAAAAACTAGGGTTTCTTTCTCAAGAATTCTAGAGAGAGAAACTCCCCCAAAAAAATCCCAAACTAGAGAAAAACCATAGATCTCTGTGTGTGTTTGGGGGGGGGGGGGGGGGGGGGGGGGGGGGGGCGGCTAGGGTTCGTCGCCGCCGCCCCGGTGCTCCTTTCCCGCCGCTCCTCCTTCCCTTCTTCTTCCCAGCGCTCTGCACCTCCGCCAGATCGTCGACCCAGTGCGCGGCAGCCAGTGCGCGGCAGCAACGGCCTCGAGCGCCGCCTCTGATCATCTCGCCTCAGCCCACGGAGCGTCGCCGCCCTCCTCATCGCCTGCAACGTCGCGCCTCCTCAGTTCGTGGCGCTTTGCCATCGATGCCGCCTTCCGCATCTTGCCGCCATACCGTCACGCTGTACCACCGCATCATTCCCTACGATGCCTTCCTTCCCCGTCAGTTTCCCCTTCCGTCGAATGGTCGGTGGTCTTCATGTGAACTACCCAGATCTCATTCCCTATGAAGCCTTCACCTCTGGTTGGGGGGACCCAGATCTTTGAGAAGATGTATTAGAAAATCTGGTTGGTTGGTTGGTTGGGGTTTCTGCTCATGATCAGTTGGCTCTTTACTTCCAGATCTGAGATCTGGGTTGCTTTTGGAGTTGGGGGTTTGGGGTGGTTTGTTTGGGGTTGGGGGTTTGGGTTAGATTGGGGTTGGTGGGCCTTGCTAGATGTTTGCCTGGTTGTTCTTCGTACTTACCACCATGTCCACACTCTCAGGGCCAATCACGACGATCTGCGGCTATGATTTGGTTTTTGCGAGGTTGGTAGTGCGTGTGAAGAAACCGGTGTGCTTCTCTATCTGCGAGTCGCTATGATGAGCGGGTTATGATGTTTTGTACGATTGTGGAGCTTGGGCCTAAAGATGGAGTCCCTCCGTGATGTGTGCTCACTTGTCTCAACTTCTGGGGTGCTTGTCTCAACTGTCGCAGAGCGACTATGTCGCCCCAGCCCGTGCACTCAACGCCAACCGTGATGATCTGTAGCTGCGATTTGGATATTGAGTTGCTGGTTGTGTATGCGAAGAAGATAGAGTAAGTGTGATGGTAGTACCGGAGTTAGAGACGACAGCGGGTTGATCTGGTTATTGTTTGTGTGGGGGGAGTGGTGGAGGTGCCAGGGATCGGTGTGGCACAGTTACGGGGTTAGGGCCCGAAGACGGGGTCCCCCCATAGGTACGCACCTTTACAGCACTAGGTGGGGCTTGGGCCCGCAGACGGGGTCCCCCCATGAGATGTCCTGTAGAAATTGTTGAGGTAGAGATGTATCTATTTTTGATCGGTAGTGGGGTAGTCGCACCCTGAATTCGACACCCGTTAATCAACAGCCACAGGTTTCGCAACAGCGCCGCCACTACGCCCTCATCAATAAACCTACAATCTACAACGTCCACCGCCCGTAAGGGCGAGAGGGGAAGGTGATGCTTCTGTTAGTTGTGATTGTTTTGGATTTTGCGTGTGAGAGAGAGTGAGAGAGTGAGAGAGTAAAGATGTTGCCTCTCTCTATTCTGTGCTGGTGTCTGTTAGTGTTTGTGAGAAATCACTAGAGAGAGTAGATGCGTGTGAGAGGTGAAGGTATCCTCTTCACGGCTTTCTCCTTGTCGGTGTTCGTGGTTAGGATGACTGAGTATTTTGTTTAGTGAGAAATTGCTGATGAGAGCTATAGCGTGACAGAGGTGAGTACCCTCTCCATGGCTCTCCTTTTGGGTGCGACTCCGATTGGGCCATGTGTGAAGTTGCTTTGGTGAAGTAGAAGGATGGGAGCGGCAAATTTTCAAATCCCGCTTAATTCGCTTCAGGTGAGTGTGCGCGTGCCGTGGAGGTGGGTGCTCGAAGCTTGCTTGACGGACATACAATTAGTTGGTTCTCGTAGTTTAGAGTGAGAGCTGATTATATATACTGGTCATGTCGCTTCATGTCTTTTTTTCTGTCTGTAGGCTGTAACTTGTCCCAGTATACTGGGGTTGTTTTGTTAATTTCTTATTAATGAAACAGGGTGGCCTTATTCCACCTTTTCCTTCAAAAAAAAAAAAGAATTGAAGACCAACAATAACAACAACAATAAATTGAAGACCAACAATTGAAGAAAATTGTAAATGTATAAAAAATTGTATAAAATCTTTGTTTGTTATAAAAAATTAAGATAATTGAAGAAAATTGAAATTGTATCGAAAAAACTTGTTATTGTATAAAACAAATTTGTAGAAAATCTTTGTTTCTTAACACAAATTGGGAAACTTGTATAAGTTGAAATCATATTAATAATATATACATTCTTTTGGCAATTTCACTCTTTGATTCTTATTATTATTATTTTATTATTATTAAAATTATATTTTTTTAAGTTTAAAAAAAAGGACGGGCCAACCCGCGACCCGACCCAACCCGGCCTGACCCGGGTTGGACCCGAATGGGTTCGCGGGTTGGGCGGGTCGAGTTTTTGCAATTCCAACCCGGCCTGGCCCAGCCCGGTTGCCACTCAGACCCGACCCGAACCTGCCCTAATTAGGTTCCAACCCGGACCGGTTCAACCCGACCCGGTCCGGTCGACCCGTTTGCCAACCCTACAGCAACACGTGCCTTGCACGTGTTATATGCTAATTGTTGGACCAAGTTGACTGGTATGAAGCCCAGTACCCTAAACTCAGTTTCATCTCATATATACTGGTCAATAGGTAGTGCTTGTGATATTCTAATTTATGATGAGCATGGTATAATATCTTAAGCAGTAGGGATATTAACCCTAACCCTAATTTTTCTTATGATTATCTCTCATAATCTCTAACATTTCAGACTCATTTCGCCCTCCTCCTTCTTCTTCTTCTTCTTCTTCTCAATTTTTGGCTAGCAAGGAGTGTTAGGACGTCAAGTGAGAATAGATTGTTCGCTCAGAAATTGACTAATATGTCAATGCTTGGTATATAGGAAACAGAAGTTGGTACAAATGTTGTGCCGTGCTCATCTTTAACTGTTCCAAGTTCATATGCAAGTTCTTGAAGGATCAGAGAACATTCTTAACATGTATAAACAATTTGATGAACGAGAGCATCAGGTGGATGGAGCCTCAGCTTCGTATCTCCTAAAGTATCACTTGCGTATTAGGTTGGCGGCACATCATACGTTCTGCAACTTCTGGTTAATTTATTGATTAACCCCAATCGCAATGCTGATGTCAGGCTGTTTTGAAGTATTTTCTAGGGATTCAGTTACTTCTCACAAACACATAAAAGTCATTTGGTAGTTACAAATAATCCTGTGTGTTTCCATATTTTGATGGAGGAAACTTTGTCAAGAGTACCTTCATCGATATAGCCAAGAACTGTAACCCAATCACACATTGTTTAATTTTGTATTCATATTTACATATACTTGTATCCATCTGAAGGTTTTCCTTTAAATCATATATCACAAAGAGAACAAAAGTGGACTATAATCGGGGACCAAATATTATATTATATTATATCATAAGCTAATAGGACGATCCCTTCCTCTTTTCTCTATTTTGAAATAGAGAAATGAGAGCAAAGGTATCTTACCATGTGCAAACTATACCTTTAACTTAATTAAAAAAAATTTAAAAAAATACAAAACACAAAAAACAAAAAACTCTTCCTCTCCCCAAATCCCCCAACCCATTCTCGCCCAAAACCCACCCGTCACTATTCGCCGTTCACAAATCCACCCCAATCCAAATCGTTGCTGTTCGCCGTCCACCAGTCCACCCAAATACAAGTCGTCCCCGTTCACTTATCTTCGCCGTTGTCCCTAGCCCAAAACTCAATCGTAATCGTTTGCCGTTTGCAAGTCAACCCAAATCCAAGCGGCATCCGTACGCCATACCCCTAATCCTCGCTGAAATTAAGGTATTCAGAAAGTTGTAAGATCATCTCTTGTTTTGGATTATATATTTATTATTTTTTTAGAATATTGAGAATATGAGATTAAGGTATTGATCAAGTTGTAACATCGTCTCTTATTTTGGATTGTATATATAGTATAATTATTTGCTAAAGAGATGAAAATATTTGATGAAACTAAGAGTAATGTCTAAAGATCCTGTGGTTTATTATGTGAGGCTTCGCTTCCCATGTTAAATTCTTCAATCTTATCTCTATTTACTATATGCGCTCATCATGTTTGATAAAATGCATGAATGAGCTGAAATATGTTAGTTGTAGGAGCCTGCTGTGTGGTGGGGGCATATGGAAACTCAAGTGGATGGATTTTAATTTTGAATTTGATTAGGGATTTATACACCCATCTTTGAAATATAGGGTTCAGTAAGATGCTTATAGATGTGGGAATGTTCAAATTTGGGTTCAGGATTATCTATAAGCATCTTACTGAACCCAAATTTGATTACACGAGGTGTTTGTGAAAATACTAAAAAGACCTTTATAATTATTTGGCATTATTTTGATTCAATTTAGTCATTCAAATTACCTTCTTTCAGGTGCTGTCTTACCGACGGATTTTGGATGGTTGACGAATGTGGATATAGAAGGTAAAAGATTACACGAGATTAAGGTATTCAAGAAGTTATAAGATCCTCTCTTATTTTGGATTATATATTTATTATTGGGCAGAAAACAAAGTGCCCCCAAACGTTTGGGCTTAATACAATATGCCCTTATAACGTTTGAAAAATACATTTAATCAATTCCACTGTTAACTTAACTACATCCGTTAAGTTAGAATTACTGAATTACCTTTTTACTCTTACCCTTTTATAATCGAATCTCTTCTTCTTTTTCCTCTTTCTTCATTCTTTTTCAGATTATACAATTCATTTCAGATTATGCAAATAACTTATATCTCATTCATATATCTGAAATTCAGTCAAGTTGCAATTTTTTTTCTTGATGGATAACCCAAGAAAATTTGGTAGATTCTGTACATTCTGCGTAATTTCTTGTTCCTTGTGGATTCAAGTTCCTATTCTTGCCATGTTCATTGAGTACAAGCACTTTGTTTGTATATTACATAACTTGAAATAATAAAATTCCACGAACTTCATTTTCAGTTCATACTTGTCTAATGTATAGTACTATAATTTGATTCGTCTGCCTGTTATAGTGCTGATTTTCTTCTTTGTAAGTTTCATAATCATTGTTTGTGGAGCTCTTACAGTATGCATTGGGTTCAAAACTCTTATATGCAGTAACGATGAAAAATACAAAAGATAAACGATGAGCATTTGATCATATCAAACCAAGAGCTTCTGGATGTGGTATGTATGTTCTTGTACTACTGAGAGTCCAAACAAATAAAACTAAGATGTAGTTAAGATTCTAGTTCATGTGCAAGATGATCCAACATTCAAGGTTTCAAAAATACAGGATTTGCAATGGGAAATTTGTTGCTCGAATTGACAAGGCACTGAAAGCAAATACAGTAAATAGTTGCAAATAGCCAAATACTGATTATTATTAGTGAGGTTATGCACGTATGCTATGCATCACAATTTCTTACTGTTTAATGAAGAAAGGAAAGAAAGAAAAAAGAGAATGAGATATGAAAGGATAAGGGTAGAAATGTAATTTAATAATTCAAAGTTAAGAATGAGTTAAGTTAACGGATGAATGTGTATAATATATTTTTCAAACGTTGTATGGGCATTTTGTACTCGGTCCAAACGTTGGGGGGGGTACTTTGGATTTGGCCCTTTATTATTTTTTAGAATATTGAGAATATGATATTAAGTTATTGATCAAGTTGTAAGAGCATCTGTAGTCGTTTATGCTAAAATTATCCATATATGAATAAATAGAAATAGGAATTTCGATTACGCTGCACTCGTCGAAAGCTATTTTTTAGCAATCAATAATATAATATTAAGCGACGGCACATGAAGTACCGTCGGAGTGGACGAAGCTGTCATTCGCGAGAAAGAAAAAAAAAAAAATCACACCACTGGGACGGACGGCACATCATATGCCGTCCAAGCCCATGTGGGTTGAAAGCCTTTTAAAAGCAATTCATTAATTACAAAAACAATTCATTAATTACAAAAAACTTTTAAAAAATTACGAAAACATTTCGGAAATTGCAAAAAAAATAAAAAATTGAAAAAAAAATTTAAAAAATACAAAAACCTTCGGACGGCACTTCAAGTGCCGTCCGAGGATTTCGGATGGCCAATTCACTTTTTTCAAACGGACGGCACTTCAAGTGCCGTCCGACGATTATAATATTAATTTTTTCCGTGGGACGGCGCTTCGAACACCGTCCCTCACTTATCGATAAATGCTATATCGATTCTCATTTATAGCAATCTACTGTAGCGATTTATCGATAATATCGATATATAGCAAATGACTGCAGCTGCTTTTTAAACAAAATATCGATATTATCGATATATAGCAAACGACTACAGATGCTCTAACATCCTCTCTTATTTTGAATTGTATATATGGTATAATTATTTGCTAAAGAGATGAAAATATTTGATGAATCTAAGAGTAATGTCTAATCCTTGGGTTTATTATGTGCGGCTTCGTATTCCCATATTAAATTCTTCAATCTTATCTCTATTTACTATATGCTCATCCTATTTGATAAAATGTATGAATGAATTGAAATATGTTAGTTGTAGGAGCCTGTTGTGTGGTGGGGACATATGGAACTCAAGTGGATGGGTTTTAATTTTGAATTTGATTAGGAATTTATACACTAATCTTTGAAATATAGATTTCAGTAAGATGCTTATAGATGTGTGAAGGTTCAAATTTGGGTTCGGGATTATCTATAAGCATCTTACTGAACCCAAATTTGATTACACGAGGTGTTTGTGAAAATACTCAAAAGACCTTTATAATTATTTGGCATTATTTTGATTCAATTTAGTCATTCAAATTACCTTCATCAGGTGCTATTTTGCCGACGGATTTTGGATGGCTTATGAATGTGGATATAGAAGGTAAAAGTCTACTACTTAGCAATTACGTTTTTCGTGTTCGATGGTTTCCTCTGTAGTGGTTTCCCAATGCTGATGAACTTTGTCTATACTATATCTTTTGATCCATGCTCCATTTTTATGGCGAGCATCTGTTGCCATTATGTAGGCATGCAGAAAGGGGCTGCTTCATCATGCACAATGTATTAAAAGGATTGATGTAAGTCTCTTAAGCTCAAAACAATACATATGTTTATACTTTTTCGGACTAGCATTAGCACATTACCAAAGTTTATTGAAGGTGTTTCTGAAAAGGAAACATATATCTTGATTAAAGTTGCTTTACTGGTTTACTTCAATTTTGATTAAAGTTGCTTTCTTTTGGTGCAATCTCTGTGATTTTTCTACCCAACAGTGATCTATGGTATAATTACTGTATTGGATTCTTACTTGATAAACTATAAAGATATATATAATCATCCGATCAAATATTGTTAAAATTAATTATTTTTTAAAACAAGGAGTCCAAGAAGAGTCACATCCCCACCTTTTATTGCATTGTAAGCTCAACTTTGATAATTATTCGACTTTTTTCCTCTTTGCTTTAGAAATATAAAATGATATTGATTGGTTTGAATATGTAAATTTGTTAATTTATAAATTTGTCATCTTTTAATTATATTGTGATCGAAATAGTTAAGAAACATCTAAATATAGGAATCTATGGTTTAACTATGTCTTAGTGTTGTGCCTGTATTGAATAGGGTCACCTCTATCCTTTAAGGACTTTTATGTTTTTATTTAAGAACTAAAGTTAATGTGCATGTACATGATAATAAAAGAATATGAACTAATGAAATCTATCTTAGTGGTTTCAAAGAATATGACCAAAATAGATAAAAATATCTTTATTTGGGTTTTTCAGACAAGAGTAGCACATGTTATTAATTAAGATAAACTGGAAAAAAAACAGTGTATATCATCATTGTATTGTTTAAGTTCCATATAATTTTATGAGTCTGTTAAAAGTATTTTAGGTTTGCACGTAACACTAGCTTGTCTAAAGAAACAAAAACACATGCTGACGCAGACAAAACATAAGGGAGGTCAAACGATTTTTCGTAAATTATCATCTCTAGTTCAAAATAAACCAACAATTTGACAACTTTTTTATTGGAAGATCGTCAAAAGAAAGGAGAGAAAAAAATCTAGCAATTAAACCTAACGCCAAGAAATTTGATGTTATAAACAAATACCTCTTAAAGGGAGACTGATTCTAGCCTGATCAACCGCTTAAAGCATATTGAGAACTAAAAGGTCATGCATATGTATAGATAGGTGTATGTATCCAATTACAAAGAAAAGGTTGAATATAAGATAAAAGAATATTAATTTTAATTATTCCCTCTTTCTCTGTAGAGTTCGATGAATTTTCCATGACCAAATTATCAGAAAAAATATAACAGCTAGCGCCACGGATGTCCAAAAGACTATCAACCTCGAAGGCATTGGATCCGGAAACAAACCTGCATATAGAAACATAAGTTTAGACTTAACCAAGAATAACTCCCCCAACAGTTGGTAGGAGAATATTTATTAAGTTAAAATACATGAAAACTGTAAATTCATGTACATGTAAGTTTATTGGATTTTGACAAAATGGATTCTCCTCTGTAAATGATTATATCAGGTATTTGCTCATAATTAGATCCATCATATGTTATTTTCACTATTTTAACTACAAATTATTATGTTATACTCAACTATCATCAGTACATCAGGACAGGCCTACGAGCCATGTGTTAATTTGCTCCATATGTCTTTGCTTCATTTTCTTGCATAAGTAATGAACATTATTGTACGTTATAAGTGAATATATGAGACTCACAGTTGGCAGTGTAGAGTAGAAATTATAAGAGCATCCACAGTCGTATTTCTCATTTGTTAAAAAATGGCAGCTACAGTAATAGCAAATGGCGATGTTTGCTGCAGTGGTCGTTTGCTATATCTTTCTCATTTTTTTAGAAATAAGCGAGGGACGGTATATGATATACCGTCTCATCGTTTAAAATAAATTAAAAAAAAATTAATTACTAATTAACTATTAAACTATATTAATTAACTAAATTAAATAATATAATAAAACTAAACCTAATTAATCAACTAATTAAACTACATTTACTACTCCTAAAACTACCAATCAGTCACTTTAAGCCCAATCAGCATTAAATGCTGTTAGTGGAGGGACGGGGTATGATACCCCGGCCGGGGTATCATTCCCCGTTTGAGCCCTTTAAAAAAATATATATATTTTTTAATGGGAGAGACGGGGTATCATACCCCGTCCGACCTATTTTAAAAATTAAAAAAAAATGAAAATTATTGAGACGGGATATAATCGTCCGTCTGAATTGATTAAAAAATTATTAAATCGGAGAGACGGGGTATCATACCCCGTCCTTTATAATTTGAGAAAGTTCATTTCGTTTCTCATATTTGAGAAATGAGAATAGAATGTTTGCCAAAAAATGGCAAAATGAGAAACGATTGCAGCGCTCGTTTGCTATTCGTTTTCTATAATATGGGAAAATGGGATTGCCAAAAAATGGCAAAACGACTGTGGATGCTCTAACTGTTCCTTTTCTATCCAAGCCATCAACATGTGAGTTCTTATCCACGGTCAATGAGCCTCCGCTTTATTTTTGACAAAGTAGAGGATTTGAATACCGGTTTATGAACTATGCTTTATTTGAGGATTTTTCAAACTGATAAATATACCAGTAAATGAAAGGTAACAAAGGTTGGTGTTTCTTAACCATGCTCTAGAGTCTGAACACATGTCAAGCCTCTTAGTTCCTATCCAACCAACAGGGCCGGCCCTAGTTCCCGGAGACCCAAGGCGAAAGACCCAAAAAATTATTTTGGGGGGCCCCTAATTACAATATATTATTTACGCGCAAAATATGTGCCTATATTTACAAGGGGAATACAAATTTGGGGCCCCTAAAAGTGCAAAAAAAATCGGGGCCTGAGGCGGCCGCCTCACCGGCCTCAAGGTGGGGCGGGTCCTGCCAACCAACCAAGCTATTGGTAGTATTTTTGACTTACTCTCTGATACATCTTTGGTATTACATTGGGGGTGAGTAATAAATACTAGCATATGTCAAAAGTATTCAACATATGTTCACCAAGTACAGAAGTATACAAGTATCACACATGGCAAGTATCGAAGTATGCCAAGTATCACATGTATCCAAAATGGGGCAGATATTCTCTATCAACCAATCAAAAAGCATACTAAGTATGAAAAATATATCTCACTTGCAAGCCCTAGTCCAGTGTCACTAGGATGTGAATAGAGGTAACTGGGTGTGAAATTAGAATGAAATTAGTACTGTTCATAAGAACAATCAATTCTGCTATTGACAGATTCTATAAAAGCAGGGGAAAATTAACATACAGAACTCACCATGGCCAAACTTGATACATATTAGTAGCTCCACTATGCATATGGCTAATGAAAGCCAACAGAATGCTCCCACCTTCTTCACTGGTTTTCTGAAATCATACACCACACAAGATTTTAATCATTACTCAAAAGAAATGCTTTTTTACTTGCATATTTCTATGGAAAGGGAGACAAACCTGTCTTGTAGGTATGTATTGTACTCTCTGATGGTTGGTATTGCAGTTAGCCACCACAAAACTAGTCTATAGATGACGAGAGGATTTCTAGGAGGAATCCAAAGACAGAACTTGAGGAGGAAGGTATTGAGCTCGACGGTCATAAATACCACGCAAAGACTCAAAATTTGGAGGAACCTCCAAGGACCAAGAAGTGGGTGCCACTCATCTTTATCCCACCGTGCAGGTGTGAACTGCCCCAACGTTCTTTTCACCTTGGAAGTAGCAAAATAAGTCACATATGTATAAAATTATGGGCCACATATTTTATTACTTATTTTGGCATATAACCATTCCAAAATTCATATTCACACAAAATCTCAATTTATTTCTCATACTAAACTAAAATTAAGTGTAACAAAAGATAATTATCAATAATTAGATGAGGTGAAACATAACAAAAATCTGGTGGAGAGATGTGAGTGACAAAGATTTGAAGGAAACATGCAAATACTTCTTTGGATGAGGTGAAACATAACAAATCCTGCATATATCAGCTATGTAAAATGTTTGAAGTATCAATATCCATTAGTTGTTAATTATGGTTCAGAAAATCAAATATTGGATCTGTTTGTTACTCGGCGGAGTATCTCAGCAGTTATATCAAACTATGTTGTTAATATATTTCTTGTCTGCTGTGTAAACAACAAAAACTCATAGGAGGTCAATCAAAGTAATCTTACCTACTAACAAAATAGTCCATTGAAACAATAGCACATTACCAAGAAAAAGGAATTTTTCCTAGTGCTAACTGCTAAGCATGAAAAATCATGTAAAAAGTCAAAATCTTGTAATAGAACATACCTTACCAAGGATATTTGTCTGGCGGCTTAAACCAACCCATTCATATGTTTTCCCGTCAAAGTACCTGACAGTATGCATTCCAGCCCATATACCTATCCCATGGAAAAATGGAAGAAAAAAAAGTAATAAATAACAAGCTAATCCAGCTAATAAATTTAAAAAAGAGGAATATTAGAAATAAAGGATGAAGACTGAAAATAGATGAGAAACTATTGTGTTGCACTAAAAATAAACACAAGTAGGGCCAAATCCATAAATTTTTACAACATGACACTTTGCCAACCTACATCAAAACATCGCTTTGCAAGATCCGTTGGCCACAACAATAATAACTGATCTATTTTTGGTGATCCACACCCAAGAAGATGAACATGGATTGGATTGTCAAGTTGGCAGATACAATTGCCACCGCAGGCAACGACCGTGAACTCTACCTCAGTAGTGTTTACTGTCTTTGCATCCAGGAATATTTTCCATAGAATTTGCCAACAGGATGCAAAGACACCACATACTACGAAGGAAAGTTCTATGGAAAATATTTCAGGATGAAAAATCTATGGAGGAATTTATCAAAATATTTAATTCTAAAAATATTCAAATTGGAATATCTAATTATATATTTTTTAGATGGTCTAATTAGAACCCTAGCAACCTTAGCTAGGGAGACATCCTCAAATATTTAAATATTTTTTACCTGGAACCTTACCAAGAAAGATACACCACTTTGGTGTGCACTCACGGAGTAGAGTGCCCAAGAAAAATTTGAACCGCTCATCTTGTTCTACATGGCAAAGATTGCATAACAACAAGAAATCAAGTACTTTGAAGTTCTATACGCCATGGGTTCGGAATATATACATAGTCCTCTTCCGTTGTGCACCACTTTGGTGCGCACTCACGGAGTAGAGCCCCCATGAAAATTCCGAACTGCTCATTTTGTTCGACACGCCTAAGATTATATATATACAAGGGGGTTAGTGTACCACACTAGCAGCCTTAGCTAGGGAAACATCTCAAAAGCCATACCTCGAACCTCTAAAATGAAAATCCAAACCGTTGATATGATCTATATCGTAAAGAGTATTTGTGTGCAAAATTTACTGGAATTAGCCGAGTTTTAACCACTCCTCATGCGGCCTAAAAGTCAACGTTATACAAAAGGTCTAGGTACTCAATTTTTAGGTCTCATGATAAGTGGTTAAAATTCATTGAATTCATAAGAAATTTTGTATATAAATAGTTCTTGTGATGTAGATAATATTTATTATTTAATGGTTTGGATTTTCATTTTAGGAGGTCGGTATATGAAATTTGATGTTGCCCTAGCTAAGGTTGCTAAGGTGACACACTAGCCCCCTCCTTATTCTCCTCTCTCTCCCTATCCCCCCCCCCCCCCCTCTATATATATATCTATAAATATCCCCCCCTTCTCTCTCTCTCTCTCTCTCTCTCTCTCTATATATATATATATATATATATATATAGGCGATCCGGTAAAGACCGTTCTTACAATAAGCTTCATGGGATGTAAAATTAACCCTAAATAGAGAATTTCCAAGATTCTTAATGGATTAATTTTACCAATACGTAGTGCGGATCAAAGTTAAAAATTTTAACAGTTAACGGGTTTGGTGGATTTTCAAGAATTGAATCACGTTTAACAATCTCAATTAATAATTCAACTCTAACAATCAATAATTAAATCCCAAAGTGTTCTTAGCAAGTAATAGATTCAATATTGATTCGTACTCTAATCAAGCATGTAGAACACTCAATCTCAATATTTGTAGTCGAATGTTAAACTAGATAATATGATAGAGATAACATAGCAGTATGACACAAATATTTAAAAGTGAAAAAAGTATAGAACACAGCAATCGAAGAGATAGCAATGGCAGCAACACCTTCACGAGCAATGACAACGGGGGGAGGGGAGGTCGACAGCGTCACTGACTGACGTCGACGACGGCAGTGGACGTGACGACGTGGCAACGGCGGTGGCGCGGCAGCGGAGCGACGGAACAGGGAAAGGCATCGGATTTGGTGGGTTTCGATTGGGCAGTGTAGTCGCGGGCTGAGGAGGAGGTCGGGGGTGGGGTTCTGGGCTTTGGAGAAAGAAGGAGAGGAAAAAGGGGACTACGATTACGATCGAATGAGGGGATGGGTTCGAGGATGAAGTCAATGGCGAAGGGGGTGGTGGTTGTTGATTTGGTCGTAGTGGTGGTCGGCGAAGGCAAGGAGGACGAGATTGGTCAAGGATTGAAGGTGGTGATTTGGGGTGGTGTCAGGAGAGACATGGGGAAGAAGAAACGAAGGAGAGAGAAAGGGGTTAGGGTTTGGATGATTTTATTTAGGAATTTTTAATTTGGGGTATATTTTAGAGTTAATCACTAACCCTAAAATTGTATTAAGATTTATCACAAACCCTAATAATTTGGATCTCAATTGTATCACACAAGGAGAGAGAAGAAGAGTAAAACCCAACACAATAAATTTTTTAATCAACAATGGCATTTCTTTTCTCATTAATCTCAAGGCCTATATGTAGGCTTAAAGCTAATCAAGATACAAATCTCAAAATATTCTCAAAATCTAAAAAATACAAAAAAGATCACATATAGCTATAATTGCCAGAAACAAATATGGTACTGAAATAAAATCCTAAACTAAATAAGCAGCTGTCCTAGACGATGCCTGCGCTGATAGAAACGTCCGAATCGTCTTGAACCGATGTCCTCATCATTCTTCCCAGGTGGGAGAGGGCTCGACCCAGTCGAATCAAAACCAGTCCTCCTGTCAAAGTGCTCCAAAAGGTCTGGATCCAAGCGCTGGAGCTCTCCACGATCTATCCAAGTGTTCTCCGACTCCGGCTTGTTTTTCCATCTTACCAAATACCTATGAATACCGTCATCTCTAATAGAGATTATCTGATCATCTAAAATATTATCAAATTCTTCTGTCGATGGGTAAATAGTATCTGGTAATGGGGGTAATGGAGGAATCTCACTATTAGGCTGTAGGGTAGGCTCATCCATAAGAGGATTTGTAGGGTTAAATTCTGGACCTTCATAGGGTACTAGATCCTCAACATTAAAAATTTTACTGATGCCAAAGCCTTCGGGAAGGTCAACGACATAGGCATTATCATTGATTTTATGAGGAATTTTAAATAATCCTACAGCACGTGCAATCAACTTCCTAACGGATCCAGCTGGAAACCATTCCGGACGAATCCGAACCATCACTTCGTCACCCACATTAAATGTTTTTAATTTCCTTCTAATATCAGCTCTTAACTTGTAGTTAAAATTATTCTCATTAATCTTCTTGAAAATTTCTCTATGCAAGTCATGAATGCGGGATGCAAATAAAGATGCAGACTCTGAGACTCGGTAATTTTCTAACATGGGGACAAGATTTATGGGCTGCTTAGGACGATAATCATGTACAACTTCATGTGGACTCATGCCAGTGGTTCTATTCCTAGATGTGTTATAAGCAAATTCAGCAACTGTTAATTTTAAATCCCATGTTCCCAAGTTCTCTCCCACAAGAGGACGTAAGAGATTGCCAGGACTCCAATTGACAACCTCAGTCTGTCCATCTGTCTGTGGGTGGAAGGCTGAAGAAAACTTCAATTTTGTACCCAACTTGTACCATAGGGTCTTCCAAAAATAACTCGTGAATTTCATATCTCTATTAGACACAATAGTTTTTGGCAACCCATGTAGTTTCACAATATTATCAAAGAACATCTGAGCCACACGAGATGCATCGAAAGTTTTCGAGCACGGGAGGAAGTGTGCCATTTTAGAAAAACGGTCCACGACGACAAGAATGGAGTCGTGTTTCTTTTGTGTTTTCGGTAAGCCTAACACGAAATCCATACTCACATCTTTCCAAGGGTGAACCGGAACAGGTAATGGAGTATACAGACCCGTGTTCTGTTTTTGTTGCTTGGCAAGTCGACAGGTGTGACATCTGTTAACAAGTCTCACAATGTCTCTCTTTAGCTTCGGTCAGTAAAACCTACGTTCCACAGCATCAATGGTCTTGTTATGCCCAAAATGTCCAGCAAGGCCACCAGCGTACAATTCCCAAATAAGATACTCTTGCAATGATGTACTAGGAACACACAGTTTTGAGCAATAGAAGAGATAATCATCTTTCAAGAAATAATCATCTATTACTCGAGTGATGTCATCCTTCAAAGAGGTGTAGGTCTCGTGAAAATCTGGGCAGGAGGCATACTCATCTTTCAATCTCTCAAAACCAATAATTTCGGTGCGCAATGTAGATAAGATCATGTGACAACGACTTAGCGCTTCTGCGGCCTTATTATCAATCCCTTTTGTGTGCCTAATGGTATATGAATATTCTTGTAAGAACTCTACCCATCTAGCATGTCTTGGATTCAACTTTTGTTGAGAATTAAGGAATCTTAAGGCCTCATGGTTTGAGAAGATAACGAATTCTTGCGGCAGAAGATAATATCGCCAATAGTGAAGTGATTGAATGACTGCATAGAACTCTTTGTCATAAGTGGAGTATTTTTGTTTTGTTTCGTTTAGCTTTTCACTGAAATAAGCAATAGGATGACTCTCTTGACTGAGGACTCCACCTATACCAATACCAGAAGCATCACACGTTACTTCCAAGACTTTAGTGAAATCAGGCAACCTCATGATAGGTGTCTGAGTCATTCTTTTCTTGATCTCTTTAAAGACTTTCGTGGCTTCTTTCGACCAGACAAACTTACCTTTCTTCAAATAGTCGGTTATCGGAGCCATGATCGTGCTAAATCCTTGCACAAACCGACGATAAAAGGTGGCAAGACCATGAAAACTTCGCACGTCACGAATATTGCGGGGCTCAAGCCACTCTGTAATAGCTCGTACCTTTTCTGGATCCGCAGATACTTCTCTGACAGAAACAATAAATCCCAGAAAGATAGTCTGATCGGGGAGGAAGGTACATTTGGTAGGATTAGCGTAAAGCTGTTCCTTCCTCAAAATACCGCAGACCTGTCTCAAATGGTCAAGATGTTACCCAATGGATCGGCTGTAAATGAGAATATCATCAAAGTACACCACAAGGAACTTACCCATAAAGGGATGGAGTACTTGCATCATGATTCTCATAAACGTGCTTGGGGCATTTGTCATTCTATTCCAAATGGCATGACCATCCATTCGTACAACCATCTTTCGTCTTGAAGGTGGTCTTCCATTCATCACCAAGACGAACATGTATTTGGTGGTAGCTACTTTTAAGATCAATCTTGGAAAAGATTGAGGCACCAGACATCATGTTCAACATGTCATCCAAATGAGGAATGGGAAAATGGTATTTCACCGTGATCTTGTTTATGGCACGGCTATCCACATACATACGCCAAGTTCCATCTTTCTTTGGCGTCAATAGAGCAAAAACAGTGCAAAGACTTAAGCTTTCTCTGATGAAGCCCTTTACCAATAACTCATCAACTTGCCTTTTCAACTTAGCATGCTCTGTCGGATTCATCTGATAATGTAGCAAGTTAGGAAGACTCGCTCCGGAACCAGATCAATAGCGTGTTGAATGTCACGCAATAGGGGCAACTAGTTGGGGAGGTCAGCATGAAACACATCTGCAAATTCCTGTAGGACAGAAGTAACTTGGGGCGGGATGAGTGATTTAGGATTTTTAGGGACTTCTCTCGCTATGAGTAAAAGAATGATAGCCCCTTTGTCAATTTCTTTCGTGAGTTCCTTTTCACCCATATACGTTACCTCCTTGCCCTTTCTCGAGGTAGCCGGTGTTGTTTCAGCTAGACTGGTTCGTGGTCTCACGAGTATGAGCTTTATTTTTAATCCATTGTGCTGGAACACATATTGGTTGGATCGACCATATATGGTCACATCGTGATCGTATAACCAAGGTCTCCCTAAAATGACTTGACCCACATCCATTTTGAGCACATCACACCAAGTTTCCTCTTTGTAAGCTTTGAAGTCCACAGGGACCAAGCATCGATGTGTTACGAGTGCTGTTGCATCAAACCAAGATATTTTGTATGGGCGTGGATGAGGTTCAGCCTTAAGTCCAGTTAGGGGTGTAAACTGAACAGGACGGTCCGTCGTCCGTCCGAGTCCGGCTCGAGAAATAGTCCGACCGTGGACCGTCCGAACTGTTATACGAACCAAACATGAACAAGTTTTTATGTCCGAAACTTTACCGAGCTCGTGCTCGGTCACTAACCAGTCCGGCTCAATTTGTCCGTGAATAGCGCTGCAGCATGCATGTAGACGTGTAGTACAAGTGTACTGTGTACAACAATGAATTAATTCATTAATTCACTGTCAGTGTACTGTGTAAAACTGACTCTTGACTCTTACCCTTCAAGAATTTGTTTTTAGGCTTAGCCTTCTGTCTAGTGTACTGTGTAGAACTGACTCTTGACTCTTAGCCTTCTCTCTGACTCTCTGTCTAGGACCCTTGAACTCAACTTGATTTCAACATTAAAACTCTGATTATCAAATTCCAACTTGATTTCAACTTCATTAAATTTCCAAGTGTCAAGAGTCAAGTCTGTCTAGGCTCTAGCTTCTCAGTTCTCACTTGAAAGCATGGGTATGGGCACTTCTCAGTTCTCTCTGTCTCTTTGGCTTCTCTCCCAGCTTTCCAAATTCCGATTATTCCCCAATTTCTAAAATCAATTACTCTACCAATTTGATTTCCAAAGCCAGTTAGCCCCTTGAGTTCAAATGTTCAATCTCTCATTAAATTAGGCCCTAAACCATGGGAAATATTGATTGGTTTTTCCATCCATATCAATATCAACATCTATATAAATACCCACCACAAGAAAACCTAATTCATACTACCATTTTGATCCATCACCATCAGACCACCTGTAGACAGTCTCGTCGGCGCCTCAGTTTTTTCCTATGTTCATTTCTCCAACTGCAGTATGGATCCAGCAGATTCGAGTAAGTGAATGAATTAAATTTTTTCCATTATTTTTGCAAATGAATTTTTACCCAATTTAGAATATATCATGTACAACAGAATATATCAGATAAAATTTTTCCATAGTGAGTGTTGATCAATGATAAGAGTGCTCACAATTGCTCTTAAGAGGATCTGTAAGCTTTGGGTCGTAAACAGCCAGCTTGTGGGACCGTATAATGCAATTACTTTCTAGCATCTAATTGCCAGTCACAACAATAAGACTTGATACTCTATACTAAAATCTGTCTTTTTTCCTATATATATCTATAGAACAGCACAAGTGAATCAACAATATGAACATTAAAATTCATAAGCTTATTATTTTTCTCTTTACTTGCATGCATCAAGAATTTGTTTGCCACTAAAATGTTTGAAGACTATATGATTGTTGCGTCTGTCATTCACTTTTCAATCAATTATTTTCATAGAATGTTATGCTATAGCTTTAATCTTTCTTTGTTTTTAGCAGACTTATAATTGTAGCTTTCAAAATTCGAAAGGCTTGAAAAAGCAAGAGACTAGCTAGTTAGCACCCATAGAAAGCTCACTCAATCCCATTCAATCATGTAAACAAATGATCTTGAACACAGGTTTAAGCTTTGATTATAAAAATTAAAAAAACACAAATTTGTTTGGCTTGATTACCATTTACCTTACCAGCCTTAGGTCAATAAAGAATGGATTACATTCTTAGCACCAAAGATCCATTGTTCTGAGCACTAGGAGCAGAACAACGTCCCTGTTAATAATGATGCAGTTGGTTGAATGCCAAAACTATACTGAACTATTATAAGTTATCTTCATCCTTCACTCCTCACATTGTAATGCCCATCAGTTAAGTAGATAAGGACTATGGAAAATCAAATTAAAACATATTAAATAACTAAGTTTTCATTCCCATTTGCTGTATTTTGAAGCATTTGCAAAATGCTTTTGGTTCTTCCTGTCGATGAAAGTATCCAACTCAAAATCTGTTATATTTGCTGTTTTCCCTCTCAAGTGACAAGTTGCAAAATATGGAGCACACGGAGAATGTAGAAGCAGAAATAATTATAGAGGTAAATTCATTGAAAATTCAGAAATAAGGTAATTCCGTAATTGTAATTTTGAATGTTACTTATTAACTTAATATGGGGTTATATGTTTACTTTATACTTTATGAGGTAAATTTTCAATTTATACTCATTTTATGTTACTTTCAATATGGCTGCATTTTGTAGGTTTGGTAAAATGCAAGTGGAACATCCAAGTGGAGGTGGAGCATCATCAACCAAAGTTCAAACCATCAAGTTGAATTTAATAATTGTTTTGGCATAACTTTTGTTATAGTTATTTCTAGGATGAAACTTTAAAACTTTGTTGGTGCAAAATTGTTGTTTTGAGTTGTGTTTCCTTTTGATAATTTTGTTTTGGATATTTTTGTTGAAGGGATTTTTGTTATGATTGTATGTTTAAATTTTGATGCATGTTGAAATGAAGTCTACTAATGTAAGAAATGAACATCTTAGATCCTTGACTGTCCAACTCCACGATCTTTGGAGAACTTCTTTAAAGATTTATTAATTGCAATGACTATCAAACTTTTTGTTGTGCACTGTAAATTTCTTCTTGAAATAAGTTATTATAGATAGTATCATTTGCAAAACAATGGCCAGTCCGGTCCGAGTCCGATTCGTACGAACAAGCATAACGGGCCGGACGCGGGCTTTTTGCTTTTATAACGAACCGAGTCCGGACTATAAAAATTTTGACCGATCTGGACCGAACCGGATATAAGCCCGTCCAAAAAAAAAATCGGTCCGAGCTTGAACATATGGTTGTCCGATCCCGTCCGGTCCAATTTACAGCCCTAAGTCCAGTCTTAGCTAAGACCGCAGAAGAGACAGCATTGATGCAGCTCCCACTGTCAACAATCACCTTGCAGTTTTTGCCACCTATAGTCATGAAGGTGTGGAATATAGCAGTGCGCTTCCAATCATCTTCTTTTGATTGGGACAAAGCACATCTGACTACATTCAAGTGAGGTGATTGGATAGACCGAATACAGTGGAGATACCGGTCATCCTCTTCTCACCGAAGTCATCGCCTTCAATAGGCTCATAAGAAAACCCATTATTAGAGTCGTCAGCAATGACAGCGGTACCCTCTACTATATTGATCCTACTAGGGCTGGGACAGTTGCTAGCAATATGACCATATCCCTTACATTTATAGCACTTAGTGAGATGGTTAACCTTAGTGTAATCTCTTTCGGTGTTCTTACCCTTATGTTCATCTCTATGTGAATTGAAATTTGAATTAGATTTGCTGGTGTAAAATTTGTTGGGGTTCTGAGAGGGAGACTTAGGTCTAGATGGGTCAGTAGAGGTCATTCTAGAGGAATGATCTCTCGAGTCGCTGGACCTAGAATGAGAACTAGCTTTAAGGAAATCCATATCGAGAACTATAAGGTGTAGGCTGCCGCTAGCGAGTCCACATTTCTATGAATTAGCTCGTACCTAAGGTCAACTCGTAGTCCATCTCTGAACCTAGAGAGAGTTTTTTCTTCACTCTCTTTACCTAAAGCATTGCACCGAATAAGGAAGTCATCAAATTTGTCAACATATTCTTGTGTGGATTTAATGCCTTGATAAAGTTGGTTCCACGAATCTAGCAATCGGGTGTGAAACAATAACGGTACATATCTCTCAGTGAGCTTTTTCATGGCTTTCCAAGTGGCTATAGGTGTCAGGCCTCAGCCTCTGCGGGCATGTTCAAGATTGGTCCAGTGTTGTTGAGTTTTACCCGTCAATTTCATAGTGGCAAATTTAACATTCAGGGCTTCGCTCATGTCAAACCACACAAAGTAGTCCATGGCACGGATCCAATCGAGGTAAGCTTGGGGTTCCATGTGGCCTTCAAAATGGGGAATGTCAACCTTAATGTTCTTCTTATATTGTTCGTCAGGGTCATGTTCTTGACGTCGATCGTCACGAACATTCCCTTCAGGGATCTAACGATTGGCATGAAGCTCAGGGACAATAGTTTGATTTAACTCCACTTTCTCAAGCATCTGATTGATATTGGCAAGAGTTGCTTGAATGGCAGCTAGGGTAGCGGAGATATCAAAGTTGTCCATTTCAGGTCGGAAAAGTCTAGGATTCCTAATTGGGTGATTTGGAAGGGATAAAAAAGGCTCTTAGAATCTGTGATGGTGCTGCGAAGACGCATTCACCAAAAGTGGAAACTAGGGGTCATGTGTATCCTAAATTGTTTTTTTTTAAATGAATCTGAAATGACCTAAAATAAAGAAAGAAAAATAAAAGACTACACAATCCTAAATGAATGCAAAATTGATGCCTACGATGCAAGAACTAGGGTTTTAAGAACCTTCACTCTGATACCAAAATGATGTAAAACTAACCCTAAATAGAGAATTTCCAAGATTCTTAATGGATTAATTTTACCAACACGTGATGCGGATCAAAGTTAGAAATTTTAACAATTAACCAGTTTGATGGATTTTCAAGAATTGAATCACGTTTAACAATCCCAATTAATAATTCAACTCTAACAATCAATAATTAAATCCCTAAGTGTTCTTAGCAAGTAATAGATTCAATATTGATTCGTACTCTAATCAAGCATGTAGAACACTCAATCTCAATATTTGTGGTCGACAGTTAAACTAGATAATATGATAGAGATAACAGAGCAGTATGACACAAATATTTTAAAGTGGAACAAGTATACCGAGGGTTCGAAGAACAATTGCGTAGATCACTGGTAGAACACAGCAATCGAAAAGATAGCAATGGCAGCAACACCTTCACGAGCAATGACAGAGAGGGGGGTCGACGGCGTCACTGACTGACGTCAACGATGGCAGTGGGAGTGACGATGTGGCAATGGCGGCATCGCGGCGGTGGCGCGACGGAACAGGGAAAGGCGTCAGATTTGTTGGGTTTCGATTGGGCAGTGCAGTCGCGGGCTGAGGAGGTCGGGGGTGGGGTTCTGGACTTTGGAGGAAGGTGAGGAAAAAGGGGACTAGGGTTACGATTGAAGGAGGGGATGGGTTCGGGGATGAAGTCGATGGCGAAGGGGGTGGGGTTGTTGATTTGGTCGTAGTGGTGGTCGGTGAAGGCGAGAAGGACATGATTGGTCGGGGATTGAAGGTGGTGATTTGGGGTGGTGTCGGGAGAGATATGGGGAAGAAGAAACGAAGGAGAGATAAAGGGGTTAGGGTTTGGTTCATTTTATCTAGGGATTTTTAATTTGGGGTAAATTTTAGAGTTAATCACTAACCCTAAAATTGTATTAGGATTTATCACAAACCCTAATAATTTGGATCTCAATTGTATCACACAAAGAGAGAGAAGAAGAGTAAAACCCAACACAATAAATTTTTTAATCAACAATGGCATCTCTTTTCTCATTAATCTCACGGTCTATATATAGGCTCAAAACAAATCAAGATACAAATCTCAAAATATTCTCAAAATCTAAAAAATACAAAAAAGAATACATATGGCTATAATTGCAAGAAACAAATATGGTACTGAAATAAAATTCTAAACTAAATAAGCAGTTGTCCTAGACGATGCCTGCGCTGATAGAAATGCCCGAATCGTCTTGAACTGATGTCCTCATCAGAACTTCTTGCGTAACTACCACATAGATGATCTGAACCGTCCACATTAATTAGAATGACTTAATATAGTATGGAAATGTGAATTCAAGTCATTTTACATTCATTTGTCCATCCATCATATCATTATAAAAAATAATGATATTCAACCATACCATTTGTAACACTTCAACGCATGGACAAACAAATTTTAAAAAACTTGATATCCCATTCTTAGACTAATTTAGACATGTATATCAAAATCAACAGTTCGAATTTATGCTCCAAAAACGAAGTTCTCGAGTGGTTCTTACCAACGGAGTTTTCACTGAATCATAGCCCTGTACACACACACACAAATAGATATACAAACATATAAAAAATATATAGGGTTTAAAATAAAAACAAACATGAATTTTAAATATTTGTATTATTATTTTAAGTGGACGTACAATTTTATATATATATTATTTTTGGCGTTCAGCTGTAGCCTCACATCGGAGACAGGGATTTTTCAATATCCCTAATTAATTTCGTCCAAGATGGAATCAAATCTGTGACCTTTCACTTGAGAGAAATGTTATAAAAAGCGAACCGGCCATCCAACCAGAGAGATGACCGATCCGGTTTTTAGACAGTTCAACCGGGTTCGACAATGGTTGAATTGAGTTTACTAGAAGGGAGGGTTTGATTTAAGTGAATACTTAGTTCATATATGGAGTTTATGTTACTGTTACATAGTAACAAAGTGGCAAATTGGTTAGTGAGAACAAATCGATTTTAGTAGAATTAGGGTTCGAAACCCACCATCTTCATTTATTTTTTGGAAGAAAAGACTAACAATTCGGAACCGGCCGGTTCAATAAGAACCTTGTTTGGATAGTTCGGTGGAAAAATGGTCGTTTCATTCAGGTTTGCACGGGTTTAGAAAGTTCACAGTTTAGTTTAAAACTAGACCGGTTTATGGCCCAATTCTAGTCGTTCCCGGTCAGACGTCGGTCTGGTCCTGTTTTTACAACACTGCTTGAGAGTGAGAAGCCTTGGCAACTGCACTGCAAGTGGTTGTGAATGGATAGTTCGTCAGGTCAAATACAATCTAAATCTAACTAGATTCAACTCTTAAATCAATTTGTCTAGTAGGGTCGAGTAAAATTTGATGAGGAACCCACTCGTTCTAGTTAAGTTGTAAACCCTAGCTTTCCTTTTTTCCTAGTGTGATCACCACACAAAGAATTTTTTTGCAATATTTCCTCCAGATATATTCTATTACGGCAATTCAAGGAGGGAGGAGAGAAAGAAAAAGGGAAAAAAAGGGCGAGTAAAAGAAGGCTGAACAATTGAAAAACTAATATTTGTTTTTTCAGACATGGTAACCTCTTACCGCCTCTTCCTCCTAGTATCATCTGCAACCCTCAAATTCCTTCTTTCATTTTTAAACCCTTTCATTGAGGTTCCGAAAAAAATCGAGTTTCTCCTCTTGTTTCAGATCGGAACCCTTCGAAACCGATCGGAAACAGTCGAAACTGAAACTGGTCTGGCAGAACGTCAAACCTTGGTGCAATTATTTCTTAGAAATGACAAGTTTATTTTTGGATCATAGAAAGTGTGGTGTGTGCACTCGGTATAGAAATCAAATTCAACCTTCTAATTTTGTATTCGTTCGACATTCTCAGGAATAACTAGCGTACTAGCACATTCCATAGAATTTTTTTTGTATCAACTTCTTCAAGTGTACACGCATTAACAAAAATTTAAAAACTAGTTAAACTATTTAAATCTTAAAGCGAATATTCAATGTATAGTTTTGTCAAATAAGATCAATACAAAATAATAATTGTGCCTACATTTATTTTCATTTTCACAAACAATATATAGTTTTGTCAAATAAGATCAATACAAAAATAAGATCAATATTTAGTTCAATGTATAATTTTGTCAAATAAGATCAATACAAAATAATAATTGTGCTTATATTTATTTTCATTTTCACAAACAATATATATGAATTTGAGATAGCATAACATTCCATTACAAAAATATGTATGTCCTTTGATGTATAAGTACGATATAAACATATATTAAAACATATCTTTCTACTATGCTCACTCGATTGTGTTGTCATCCTCTTACAGTGTCTCATTAAAGTTGACCTATTCATCGATGGCGCCAGTAGACAAGCCAAACTCACTACCACGCCTTACAAAATTCGGCACAAACATCTACCTCACTTTAATGACTTAAGAACTTGAGGTTGTATCGCATATGTTAAAATTCCTTACCTTAGAATGCATAAAGTAGGAATAAGAATTGTAACATGCATATATTTAGGTCCAGTTGAAGATAGTGCTGTCGACAAATTTTTAGATCTATCAAATAACTCTTTGATGGTACCTAAGGATGTCGTTTATTTTAAAATTTTCTTTTTTTTAAAGGACAAATGCATGATCTTATCTGGATCTGTAGAGCCTGTACAAATTCTCAATTAGAGAATGAACTTGTTAATTCCAACATGAACATAGACCCTAGTCCAACCATAGAAAGTCGAGAAGAAAGTAGAACGTCCACAAGACATAAAATACGTAAAGAGTATAGAAGTGACTTTGTCACCTATCACTTAGAGAATGATCAAACCTCTTATGATGAGGCAATGCAATCTAATGATTCATGTTAGTGGGGAGAGATGATAGATGATGAGATGGATTCAGTATCGTAAAATGGCACTTGGACATTGGTAGACTTACCAAAAGGAGAAAAGGCTATAGGCAGTAATAGGTGTTTAAGAAGAAGTTAAATCCTGATAATACAATTAATAAATTTAAAGCTCGTCTAGTGGCTTTACCTTTTAACGTCTATTCACCTATTTGTCATCAAGCCACCATTAGGATCATTCTAGCCCTTGCATCTATTGAAAACTTTGTTATTCATCAAATGGATGTAAAAACAACATTTTTAAATAGAGACCTTAATGAAGAAATATATATGAAACAACTTGATGGTTTTATCACGCTCAACAAGAACATAAAGTGTGTAAACTAACTAAATCTGTGTATGGTCTAAAACAAGAACCTAAATTCTGGTATGAGAAGTTTGATATGACCATTAGAAAGCTATAATTTATTGCTAGTTTGTCAGATAAATGTCTATACATTCTAAAGAAATCTGATAAAGTTGCTCTAATTTGTTTGTATGTCGATGATATGTTGATCTGTGGTAGTGACATTCATATAGTGAAAGATGACTTTATCAAATGCATTCCGCATGAAGGATCTTCACACAATTTTGGGGATGAAAGTTGACATTAACAAGAAATGTATTTTTCTCAGTCGATACAAAGATAGAAAGATCTTAGCAACTCCATATAGTAATACTTCACGATTGGTGCCTAATCTAAGCAATCCAGTCTGTCAACTAGAATCCTCTAAGCTTATTAGTAGTCTAATGTATGATATGACGTGCACACTGTTTTAAATTTCGGCCGATATTTCGTTTCAGCTACTTTGCCAATACAAAATCACAGGTTTTATACTCCATATCGTTTTGGACCGAGATGTGTAGATTTTGGCTGAAATTGCCGAAAGTTCAGTCGAAATAGACACTAATATTATTGTGAATGTATAACCTTTTTGTATACAAGTATTTCAATATAGGACCTTAAGCTAAGATAATGTGAGAATCTCTCTCTATTGTTTGTGTATATGCAAAATCAAGCAAATCCATTAACTAGTACATTTTTTTCTAATCAATGCAAATTCAATTTAGTTATATACTTATATTACATTCTCTTTTATATTATTGTTAAATTCTGTGAAAATTTACCATGATTGATTCATATTATTAGTTATATTATACAATATTTCATATGATAAATGACATGTATAACATATAATATCTTGTTTAGTAACAAAAAAAAATATGTTTATTGAGAGTCTAAAATGAACATTCGAGATGATCACATTTTCCCAAGATCTCCGATATCTCCGATCCGAGACAAAATACCCCTCGCCGAGACGAGTTCAAAATCCAAGATTTAAAATCTTGGACATGCACAAGACCAGACATCGCATTTGCAGTAAGTATGTTGAGTCGCTTTACTAGCAATCCAAGTAGTGAGTATAGATATGCTCTTGATAGGCTAATGTGCTATCTTGTTGGTACACAAGACTATACTCCACACTACTGTGGATATCCACCTGAACTTGAAGGCTATTCAAATGCCTCTTGGGATCAGATCTAGGGGATGCATGGTCAACCACAGAGAATGTTTTAATGATGGGCGGTGGCACAATTGCATGAAAATACAAAAAGGCAATCTGCTATTGCTGAATCATCAATGGACTCCGAATTATTAGCCCTTTCTTCTGCAGTGATGGATGGATCTACTATTTGAAATTCTTTGCGAGAACTTTTCTATAAGTTCAGTACCTATTTATAACAATAATCGGTTTGCTATGGCAGTAGCAACAAATTCTATCTTTAACACGAAAAAGATGAATATACGACTTAGACACGCCAACTTAAATTTTCTTCACAAAAGGGGGTATATTCAATTACTTGATGTATACTCTAGATAATGTATGTCCTCACTAAAGGACTAACTAAATAACTAACACTCAAAACAAGTGGAGATATGGGAATGATGGTTCATCAAACTTGTAATATAAAAGAATAACACTAAACACTACACACACTTACATGATTTGGAAGTGATGTCCCATCAACTTATGCGTTTTGAGTTTTAGTATGTTGATTGTTTAGTGACCTTTAGATATGTAGAAAAGCATCAATATAAAAGAAAGATTTACACTATCAAGCATCATTAATGATCGAAAGTGCTTAGATAGTCTAGTGGAGTTATGCAAATATATTTAACGATGTATAATTCCAAACTTTATGATATTATTGATTTGTATGAGAGGTTTGGTCATTAGCTGTTTCAAAATAGGTATGAATGGTTGCGGTAGATATTTTTCGCGATAATTGATTTGTCATAATGTTATTCCAAACTTTGATAACATGTTCATTTGAAGGTGTTGTAGAATAAAATATTGGAGTAAAGAGAGAAAATAGTATTGTTCTTAAGATATATAATGAGAAATAATAGGCCTTTATATAGGCTTACAAAACTTGGGCATAAAGAAAGTATTCTAACCTAATATAATCAAATATGGATATAAATATAAATCAACCACATATCAAATATATAGATCAACTAATGTGACATCTCATATATAATAATTTATTACTAATAATGGAAGATATGGTAAATACTCCAACACTCCCCCTCAAGTTGGAGAGTAGATGAAGTTGAAGTCCAACGTGAACTGATCAGAAAAGAGAAGAATTATGACAAAACCGAGATCTAAACCAGGAAAAGAAAGCTTAAGGGAATTCAACTATATGGGTCAACACTCCCACAAACTTCATGGAGGAAATCTTGCATGTTGCGGATGAAAACGGATAGTGCGGAGAAAATCTTGCGCCTGCGGATGAAACCTGACAGCACATAAAAAATCTGAATTTAGATGAGATCAGATATGGAAATCTGAATATGAAAGAAGATCGGATATAAAAATCAGAATCTAAAGGAGGACCGAATCTGAAAATTTGTATCTTGTGGGTGACTGGATCTAGAAATCAACATCTGGAAGAGTGGTCTGTAAATCCGAATAAGGAGGAGTACCGAATCTTAAAATTCATATCTTGAGGAGTGTGGCAACTAAAGAAGAAGGAAATTTTTTTTAAGAGAGATGACTCTTCTTGCTACTCAAGAAAGAGAGTACTTGAGGATCAAAACGCTCTGATACCATGCTGTAGAATAAAATATTGGAGTAAGAGAAAATATTATTAATCTTCTTGAGATACATAATGAAAAATAAAGAGGCATTTATTGTAGCACTCCGAATTTTCAACACTGGAAATTCGTGACACAATCCAGAATCTTACTTCAAATAGTACATAACACAGGAAGGTATAGGAAATTAAAAACTTTTATTAGATATATGTTATAACAATGTCCAAAAGGTAAAAAAATTATTACAATAATACATTACAATGAACTTAGACAACGTCTTTCCACTTGGATGCTTCACCCGGTTTGAGTGTCTTCCGCTCCCACGATCTGGTAGTCCTGTACTAACCAACTTTGGGTACGTCAGTTGAATGCAACTGACGCAATACTAATAAAACCAGTGACTCCCCAACTCAACAACCAAGATATTGATGCAAGAGAAAAATGTGCAGTTAGAACACAAGCGTGAGTATATGTCATGATCTAGAATCTAATACACAATTATAAGAATGCACACGATACTCCTACTCTAATGCACACTTGATCTGGAAGTGTATGCATCCCATACTACATACTTCTAAATCAAGCTCGCTTCCTCCTGATTGTAGGGTTCGATCCCTCACCATGCATTCTACTCTTGTACTCTTTCTCGTTCCTGACATTCATGTAGTGACTGATGAGGTTGCAGTTGTTCGGTTCAATTCCGCTTCTGCAGTCAGTAGTGGTGTCCCCGTTTTCCACTATGCCCCGTCCCCGCAGTCCCACTGCTCCGGACCTCACCCAAAAGTTGCTACGAGCATAAGGTGGCCCCACAAAACCCCCGATCACCGAGATGCATAGAGTCTTACTCACACATTGGAGTCTTACTCTAGCTCCCTGCTCGTAGTAAACAACATAGAACTTGACGAATTCGTAGGATCCATTCCTTACTTCCGACAGGAACACCACTCGTTCTTATCACTAGACCCTAAGAATTAACAGACGAGACCACGCAATCCGTGCTTCCAACCAGTGGGAAGGCACTGCACGTGTCCCTTTGACAGGTGAGTACAACTACCCGACTAGTATCTGTCCTATCAAATAAATGACATGATTGGTCATAGGTTACTACAATAAACCTACCGACCCTAGCTTAGAACTCATGCTGGACTTTATTAAGGCAATTAATTATCTTTTATTAGTGAGATGATTAGTGAAATATCGGACGACTACTTGCTAGTTAACTACCTAGTCTTTTAATCAACTTAATTGCCTAGGGCTAAACCCAATCCGGTCTTTAACTGAGACCAAGGAAGGATTGTCCTGACCTGATCTCAACTTGATCTAGTGACGACAGCGAGCGACCTCGTCGATCGCCGTCCGCCCTCTTGCTTGGATCTCGCCCCGATCTCCGTCCCGCTATCCACCCTCCTTGGTTAGCGATTAGCCGGCGTACGAAGACTGTCCTCATCCAAGGCACTAGAGGTGACAAGGCCACAAGCTGCCTTAAATATCATGCAATATGTCAAAACTCAAAAGAGTACGGCTCACTAACTAGGTCACTAGCAAACTAAGATGAACAATGAACAAGTGTACCAAGGCAAAAATGAGCCAAGAGTTGCTCAAATATAAAAAAAACACATTAGGTGCAACTACCACAGCTCTAACATGATCAAACACGACCCAACAGTCAGAACGAACACTATTTTAAGTCAATTTCAAAGACCCGGTATGATCACGCATATATTCAATCAAAATGGTAAGCTACTATTCAACCTGCGATTTATGCAATTTTGGAAAAATCACCATAAATCACAAACATAGTGAAATTCTAAGTTCTTAGGTTCTTCATAAAGATCTTTAAGTCTATTTTAACATCTCAGTTGAAAACTCTATCAAAATACTTCATTTCATAGAAGAAAAATAGCCATAACTGATGAGCATGTAAAACTTCCTGATCTGATGAAATTATCAACCAGTTGCACCAATAAACTCATTTAAAATATCAAATGAACTAAAAAATTGATAAAATTTTACAGGATGTTCTAAACACATAGGAACAATACATATCCGAATTTTAGCTAAAAACTCCAAATATAGAGGAAGACATGGTATTTTGAATTAGATGCAAATTGCCATACAACAACAGTACTGCTTCTTAACCACAGCGAAAAGTTGCATTTTTAAAATATAACAATTCTCATTCAATTATTACGAAACTTGATGGAAATGTTCCACGTTGACTTAGGAAGCTACTGTAAAAATTTCAGGTTCGATTTTCATCAAGACACAAAGTTGTGATTTTTATAAGTCAAACATGTTAAACTCACAGAGCAGAAATTTTATCCCCGAACTATCAACAAGATTGAATTTTATTAAGATAGCAACCCATATCCAAAAATTACGAAATTTGGTAGAGTTATAATAGACATGCATGATAAGCCATAGTAAAATTTTCATCTATAAACTCATATTAACCATGGAGATAAATTTTATAAGTCAAGCATGATCATTCTACCCAGAAGAGCAAAATGATTCAACAACAGCAACAACATGGATTTATTAAAAATATCAAACATCATCCAAAATTCACTAAATTTGGTGTGAGTTATTAGGGGCACAATCATGATGCTACTATAAAAATTCCAAATCTAAATTCCAACATACCACTGTGAGGCGCGCCTTTGACATCATTGTGGGTGAGACTGATACATATTGCCCAATACCTAAAAGGTTGCCTAAACTGTTCTAGAGCAACTAGAAAGATATTCTTTGAGCACAAAGAGTTCAGTTCAGATGTAGGTTACCTACGTAGAAGTGAGTTGCCTATGTAGAAGTGAGTTTGGCTATGAGACAAGCGATCGCATCTCTTGCATTCTCCATTTCTCCTCATTACACTTTAGTTCAATCATCATGTTATCTCCGCCCATAGCATAGACATGGCAATCCCAACAACATCACTAACTCTTCTGATTATCTTTCATGTACATATCTCTCAACTATTACTACATCTACTCTAATTATGAGTGATTTCTCTTAAATTATAAACCTCCTCATAACATTCTCTTTATGGTAGGAAATTCTCTTTTCTTTACCTCTCATACCCTAATCAACAATCTCTCACATCACATCAAACTCAACCCTCTCATTCGAGGTGTGTGCTCTTTTCCACCTCAAAGAGTTTTCACAACCAACTAGTTCCTCGAGGAAGAAACCACTTGAATTCCTTCCTATCAGCATCATAAACTGATCTTTTGGGTATTGGTGGTGGTGGGTGGGTAGGTGTTTGTGTTTGTGCATGCCAAAATTTTGATTATCTGATGTATGATTAACATGGATTACAGTTGAATTTTATTCTGAAATGCATTTTTTTATCTTTCCTTCTTTCTTAATGATGATAACCACTTGAATTCCTATCAGCATCATAAACTGATCTTTTGGGTATTGGTGGTGGTGGGTGGTAGGTGTTTGTGTGTTTGCGCATGCCAAAATTTTGATTATCTGATGTATGATTAACATGGATTACAGTTGAATTATTATTCTGAAATGCATTTTTTATCTTTCCTTCTTTCTTAATGATGATAATAGTAGTCCATAGATAGTAACTAAAATAACTTGAAAATATCCTAGTATAGCGTTATTTTTCACTATTGTAGCAATAATAATTCATATGTTATAGATTAAGTATATCTATGTGGGAGTGCATATCAATGCCCTCCTAAATGTCGTAGGATGTTTCTCCTTTTCCTTTATTCTGTTTTGCATCTATTCAGCCTTTAGTTTTCCATCTTCAAGATCCTAACTTCCTCATCCCTAATCATGCAAGCTCCTCTTGGTTGGGTAGGCATGAATACAGATGAAAAATGAACATGTACATTTAATCATTGATGGGCTAGCTAATTAAACTAATTAAATATTTGCCGTATCAGTATTAATCAAAATTCAAATAGTAATCTTACCGAACCAGTTGCAGATCAAAATATCCAGAATAATACTATCCCACCAGCACTCATTAAAGTTTGGTAACATATGGCGGAAGGTGAACTGCAAGACAATAAGACAATCAAAGTATTCGAATATTGTTTAGAGTTAGCACAAAAGAATGGGAAGAAAACTGGTAGGTTGGATAAATACCTCCATCGATTCAAATCCTATTGAAAGCACCCAGAGAAGTGGCTGATTCCGAATCATAATAGCCTTGCCCCACCATCCCAAAATATGAGCAAGAACAAATTCATCAAATAACGTGTTCTAGACAAAACTAAAAAACAAAATCAGTATCTTGAAGCTTTACACTTGTATATACTAAGATATTACAAAGAGGAAGTAAAGTAAGAAGATGAAAGAAGAAATCATACGTAAACATTGATGAACCTGCTTTTGGGATTCTCAGACACATAGATACGGCAATCAGTTCCATAAGATCGTTCAGGCAGTTCTGCATAAAGATATATAATGGACTTAAATATCACCAATTCAGCCACAATAACTATTTTTCGATCATTAAACTGAATTACCAATTCCAAGATCAGGATGGAGAAATTTCATGAATTGTCGAGCATCATCACGGTTCTGAGACAAGGACAAGTTACAGAATTTTGAAATCTACAAACATTTCTCATAAAAAGGTAGCACCTAGTAGAAAATCTAGTTATTGTATTTTCGAATGTATCGTAGACCATAAACATGAGAGGGGGAAATGCATAAACGATCAAATGTGAAGATATATTCAATGCAGCATGAAAACAACTTGTTGTCAAGAAGTCAAAGTTAGATTATGCAATTTTAAAATCAAAAGCTATATAATAAATTCTGACAAAAGATGTGTTACAAAAGTAAATAAAATTTAATACTCAATTTCACTTTAGAAGTCACTCTTTTAATATTCCTATATTTATATACAAATTATGTCAGATAATATAAGTCAAATGCAAGAGATAAGCGGAAGATAAATTTTCCACAATACTTGATCAATTAAAGATTAGTTGGCAATAAAAAGTATACTTTTCAATAACTGGGCTTAAAGATCAGGGACAAACCTGGAAAAGCAAAAAAGTAAGGGCAACAAGGTAGACAACAGCCAGCCCATGAACCAAGCGCCATATGGCAGGATGTGGTCGAATGAGTACTCTGCAACAAAATTATTCAAACTATGTAAATCTAAAACAGTGAGAAATTTTACTTATATAATACCCATTTTAATATCATAAATAATTTACCATGTACTGAAACTGTTTCAGATAAATTCAGATACTTTTACGTGATCCACAATGTATGAAACACTTCACCAACAGAAAGAAAAAAAAAAAACATCTAAGGAGCACAAACCTCAAAGTGGATGACACAGACATAAGCACAAGTAAAAATGATGAAAATGATGCAAAACAGTAGGGCCAACACACAAGAAAGCTAAAATTTGTAGAGGAAATCAAATTAGCATCAAATACTAGAATCCAAATCTTGGAAAGTTTCAACTCACGTTGAAGGTGCTTGAAGTAAAGAATATGCCAAAAAGACTGCAATCATCGCCAAAACACCCCTAAATAGAACAAGAAGAAGATGTAACTGTGTGTAATTTATCAAGGCAAAAAGAAGGGAAGGCATCTCTTATCATGATAAATGGAAGCAGAATAAATCTGAGAAAGAATAGATGCTCAGTAGCATTAAAAAGTAAAGCAATTAATCACAAAATTTTGGTAATTGACGATAAGCAACTAAATCAAACTAAAGAAGAGAAGCCAGCTTACCTCTTTACCGATGTCACAAGGTCATTAGATGCTGTGCTCTCTGGATTTAGAGCTCCACTTGCCCATCTGTTGTAAAAAAAGATTTAGGCTGAGTTTTAACCATTTCTTGGCTATACCACAAAGAAAATCATAATAGATAACATCAAAAATATGACACACACACACACACACACACACATACGCATTACCTAACTAATAACAATACCAATGGTCCAAATTAATCACTGTAGCAAAATGATGATAAGATTCATTTATTTTATAACGGACTACTAAGAAAATCCATTGCAAACCAACATCGTTGCTGTGTAACAAACTGAATAAAGCTTGCGGAGCACTATATTTTGTTGGAGTTATCCAACTTAGTCCATTATTCTTTTCACCATAGCAGTTTTTACTACTACACCGAGATTCAATGCCTTATTTTTTCCAAACTGGATGAGAAATTGATGCCAATTATTGCCTCAGAGTTCCATCATTGCAGAGAGACAGCATCTCGGCAAGCCTTTACTCCCTCACCAAGGTGCCTTAACTCAAGAACTTTTCTTTTGAGGATGCAACTTTTACAAAGTTAGGTAATTGATGATACATGTTACATAAAGGGTTGACATTGTACTTTCACCTTCAAGTGATATTCATTATATAGATGGAAGTTCAGTTTTCCTGTGTAACTTCTCCAATAAATAATATACATAGGATATTTTTATATTAAAAAAAAACACCAAAATTTGAAAGATTATAGTTTTCAGGTACCATGTTTGTTCTTCTGGAGGAAGAGCAGGCTAGCCTATCTGTCACTTCCTAACTCCACTTTCACTAGGAAATGCTTCAGTAAACTAATCAGATACAATCCTTATTGTCTATCTATGACTGTATCAGATCAAAAGTAAATGTGTCGGCAATGTGAAGTAGAGTGTTGCCAAAGACCGAACCAGCATCAATTAGCAAAAGCTTAGCAAACTACTTATTCTAATCGTATTGGCTTTTTTTTGGCTTTGAGGTAAATATATTCCCAATATTACAATATCAGATTTTTTATTTAAATAATGCAACTCTGATTAGTTCAACCTATAATCCTACCCTTTTGATTACAGAAAAATCATAACCGTAAACAGAACTATAAATTGTGTAACCAAAATGCAACACGATTTAATCATGTACAGAATTTTGATAATCTTTCCTTAAGAAAATGATAATCAATGGAATTTGAAAATTATAAATTACACTCACATCAAAAGGCAAGTTCCTATAAGAAGCAACGAAATTGTTCGAGGCTTGTATGCCCATGCTGTCCATGGATCACAGTCACCAAAATCATTATGTAATCTGACACCATTAACCTCCTGAGATATCTTATGCCTTCTAGATTCCACTAAGACACCAATCTCCTTCATCGCATCTCTAAAATTGTAGAAAAAGAAAGTAACATCACTGTTTTGAAGAAAATTCAAATAATTATTCATAAAGAAACTAAAACTGGTGACGAAGAAAACAAAACAAATTTATATTTTATAAATATATGAAGAATTTGAGTATTTACATTTCTGATCTGATCACCACATAAGGAACACATAATCAAATCCAATCAGACTATATAACAAAACTTGGTTGAAAATAGAAGAATTATAAAATTGTAAACTCTACAAGATTCAGCTATGTCTATAATGCATAAAAAGAAAAATATACTCCAACGAAATTGTCGAAAACTAAACACATGCAAGCTTTGGTATACATACAGAAGAAATTAACTAGATGTTTGCTAACAAATCACAAAGAGGACAGCACATTCTACTGGTGTACAACAAGTACCATATGTGCTGGTAGTTCAAAATTCTAAACACAATTTTGAAACATCTAAGCACAAATTTACCTTAACAATAATATCACAGTGAAATGCCAGTTCTAGTGGGAACATGCATGGGAAAACTAGTATCTCAATAGCAATAAGTAATCAAATTACCAATAACAATCATAACCTAACTATCACCCCTCTGATCTCAAGGTCCAAATACAACAGAAGTGAATTTTTTAAAAAAAAACAAAAATTAGTTCAAATCAAACAAACACTGACATGGTACCCAAATCCAAAACCCACAAATTTACACCCATCATTTAAACTAAAAATTCAAAAACAAAAAAAAGTGGTCTTTTAAATATAAAAAAAAGTCTTAAAAAAATAATAATAACATATCACTCAACAAAATCCCATCCCATTTTTCAACTAAATCAGCACTAATAACACTCTGAGTTTCCATACATTGAATTAGAAATTTAAAAAACAAAGAATTAAATACATGGAGAAAAAAAAAGAGAGAAACAATGGGAGAAAAGAGCATACAGAAGCTCATGAAAGCAAAATCCAAGGATGACCCAGAAGAGATAGAGGGGTTTTAACACGGAATTTCAGAGAAAGGCGGTCCCTTTCCTTCCTTTGTTGTTTCTTTATTATTGTTGTTCATAAATGAGTTATATAAAATGGAACTTACTTACTTAAGAAGCAGTATCAGCCGTACGATCAAGGGGGGCTGTGGGATCTCAGCCGCCCAATAAAGGGTTTAAATTTGCTCAGATAAAGTTTGCAGATCGTCTCTTAATTTGCTACTCTTTTGGAGGAATGACTCAGCGAGAAAGAGCGAGAGTACGATGGTCAAAGAAGGAGAGGTTTTGAGATATGGGCTTAGAGAACGAGGATTTGACCTTGGAAGAGAATAGAATTACAGGAATGCCATCAGAGGGTACAAATGGGAATAGAGGATGATTTTGTTTGGGTATCTGCCTTTAAATGCACCTGAATATAGGCATCTAGAAGAAAAGAGATAGAGAGAGAGAGAATCAAGTACAGGCTGATTCGAATCGAGAGAGCGAAATAGAGAATCAAGTACAGGCTGATTCAATAAAGGGACTTTATATTTCCAAGTGTGTGGTGGTAAAATGGACTAGCTATTATAAAGCACATGTAATGCACATGGATAATATTTTTGATTAAGCTAATGTATGATTAAAATTTAATTAGATGTTGTAGATAGTTCATATAACTCTGATTTTAATAGTTGTGGTTGGAGTTGAGTGGGTTGATTGTCTTCACTAGTTATAAAAGCAGAGATGTTATAATTGGTATAATCTTTTAACCCTTTGTTGTGTTAGAGATTATGAAGACAATAACAATGAAATTAGGGTTAGGTTTAATATTCCTCTGACTTAAGATATTATACTCTGCTTATCATAATTGAAATATCACAAAGGCACAACCTCTAAACCAGTATATATGGGATCAAATTGGGTTTAGGATACTGGGCTTCATGTCAGTCAACCTGGTCCAACTATTAGCATACAACACGTGCAAAGCACGTGTTGCCCCATAGAACATTATACACAATAATATTATATTATATTGAGAATATACCTATGTATCCAATAATCTTCTCCTATATTCTCAATATATTCGGCAATGCCATGTTATATCATTGGATCACAAAATAATATAGTTCATAGACTAAATCAATTATAACTCGAATAGTTCAAATGAGACTAAACCAAAATAATCTAATAGTTTAGACCATATCAAAACAGAATTGTTTACCATAACTAAACCAACTAGAGAAATTTGTCGTAGTTTCAAAACCAACCAAAGCAAATAATCTTCAAGTACAAAATAGGAGTTTTAAGCTCGTGAACACAAAAGTCTTAAACTCAACAGAAGTTTTACCAAGTAAGTGACAAATTCATTCTCAAGAGATATAAACTGATACTCTATCCTTGCAAACTACTTTATATTTACTCCTCCATTTTGAGCAAATTATTATTTTGAAATCTATAAAGACATACTCAACTCCTCCATCTTTGCTAGCTTATTAAAAACAAAAATATCAAAAGGCATATCTCTAAGAATTCTAACGAATTTCACAAAGTATATAGTTCCACAAAAGAACTTAGTATAATTCATAATTAGCTTAGTAAAAATATAACGCAAGCATCACAATCAAGTTTCTTTAAAAAAATAAAAAACAAGAACCATTATATTTTCTATACAAGAACTACTAGTATACCCCTGTGCAAATTGCACAGACTTTACCAAAAGATAAATTAAAACATCAATAACATTTATTTTAAAAAAATCGGTAGAACCTCCACATATTTACAACCATTTCCCTGTATAATTATAATCCAACATATTAACATTCAACAATTATGTAGTAAAGCTTTGCACAGAAAACACAATATTCAAACGCAAATATTTTATGACAATAAGGCACATCCAAACTCAATCACAATAATCTTTCATACTTAAATCACAATTATATATACAACACAATAGATGGCTTAAATAAATTGTTCACGATAATAAAAGAGTCCAATCCAAACAGTTAAAATGTAAAATTTATTTTCTAAACAACTATTGTTTATAGCTACGTATATACAAAACCCAAAAAAAAAAAAAAAAAAGGTGTATTAATTTCAACATTATAGTATCAAAATATTTTAGTAATTTCAACATGGAATCACATTATCAAGCGATGGAATTCTCTACACATGAACATCATATGTCGGCTTACATAAAAAGAAAACATGAAATGAAAATTTAGTTAGGTACATCACATTAAAAAATAATTATTTATATAGCGGCATGAACCAATTTGAATTGATATAAGATGATACTTAAAAGAAAAAAAAGAATAAATAAGGCTATGGATAGCTCAGACTGTCATCGAGCCTATTTACCTTGCTCAGGTATAAGCAAGTTCAACCTTTTGCTCTGGTCATTGATGAACCTGCATCAGATAAGCATACAAATGTTTCTAATAAATGGAGGAATAAGCATATAAATTTCTCAGTGTTTATACTTATCACCAACATTCACTATGCACGTGCATTCCAACTTCGTATCAATTAATGCAAACACAACCTAACAATTGTTATTTATAACATTTAAGTATTATCTAATGTCGTAAGAAACACAACCTAACAATAGTATGTGCAATTTGTAACATTTAAGCACTATCTTAAGGCCTGGAGAGCTCAGGCAGTCCTCAAGCCTATTTACCTTGCTCAGGTATAAGCAAGTTCAGCCTTTTACTCTAGTCATTGATGAACCTGCGTCAGATAGGCATACAAATGTTTCTAATAAATGGAAGAATAAGCATAGCACTTATCAAGAGGTAACACAACTACTGTAAAATCATACTCTAGTAACTCTACCTCATTTAAATTTTCATAATTTTAATTAAAACATCTGAAATTTTTAAAATTATTCCAAATATCCTAGAATACTTTAAACCCTACAGAAATTTTATAAATGATTCTAATATTTTCATCTAAGTCAGCAACCCCACTGGATTCTTACTCTGGACCATTTTAACCATGCTGAGAAGATAGTGTGAGCAAGTGCCAGGCCGTGCAAAGGAATATACCAATAAAAATACCAGTTTAACACCATGCCATGAAGTTTAACCAAGGAAATGGAGTATGATAAGGAAAATAGTTGAGGTGACCCTCAAATTATTAATAATCCATGAGTAGCCTAAAAGCTGAGAACTTCTCCCTCTGCCTCTCTCCGATCTGAAAACTCCTCCCTAACTCTTCTCCCTCTCTTCCAAAAAATCATAAGCACACTCAACCTTTAAGATCTTCTCTTACCCATTCATTAACTCTGATAACATTTAACCAATTCTAATGTCGTAAATAATCGAAATGCCAAAATATTGATTCATATGTATGTCAACTCTGAAATAATCGAAATTAATAGTAATTCATGTAGCCCTTATGCACGCTATACCTAGGCGAGGTGCGGGGGCAGTGAGAGGCGGCGACGATGGAGGGTAGAGTCGGGCGGGGACGGCGGCGGGAGGCGACGGCGAACCGATAAGCAGCGGGGGGGGGGGGGACTAAAGCTTATGAATGGATGGGCGGCAACGATGGATGGTAAAGACGGGTGGGGTCGGGGCAGGGTCGGCGACGGGTGGTGACGGCAAACCGATGGGCAGCGAGTGGCGGCAGGTAGCGACAGACGGGTGAGGAGATGTGGGTGGATTTTGGGGTAAGGAGAGTTAGGGTTTGTGGGTTTGGGAGAGATGTGGTAGAAGAAAGGTTTTTTTTTATTTTAATTAATTCTGTTTTGGCAATTGGTATTGGTGCGGGCTGCACGAGTTAATTTCTACTTTTGCTCTCCTTAATCTATTTCAAAATAGAGAAAGGAGAAATGGGGTAGGTCTATTAGCTTAAGATATATATATATATATAAATAAATACTATGATTCATATTGGAATGATAGAACAATCAATTCAATAATGGTTAATTCTGAATAATCAAAATTGGAATGAAACATGAATCCATAAAAGAGATATATCATCAAAATTGGAATGATATAATGACAATTCTGAACATCGAAAACACATCGACAAGTTTTCATGCTTTTTTTTGGAATAATGAGATGATTCAAAATAAATTATGAGATTATATAGCATCATCAAAATTGGAATGAAATTATATATTAACAAAATTTAAATAGAACTTTTCAAATTATCTAAAACATGCCAACTACCTAAAATTGAACCCTTCGATTTTGAACTTCTCTTTGGCTCCAATTGGATTCTAATTCATCAAAATAACTAGGATGATAAAACTTTTGGCTCAATAACTTTTAACTCCATATCCCCTACAATTTTGATAATTGGATCACTTTCAAGTTTCTTAGCAAGAGCATTACCTATATTTTGTCTCAATTGCACTTTATTTATGAGAAAGTTTAACTAGACTTCTTTCAGCCTTAATATACTCCTCCGACTATTATAGAGTGAGTTATGTGCTACAGTGCATTGTAGCTTGATAGTCGACGAATAGAATTAGAGAGTTACTTAAACTTCTTAATGGATGACTAGCAACAATTTATTCAATCCACTCAGCCTCTTTCCCTGCAGAAGATAACACATAGAGGTCTGATTTCATGGATGATAGCACAGTGCCTGTTTGCTTTTTAATTTCCATAATATTTCTATTTCTCCTAGTGTAAACACATATCCACTAGTTATGGACTTTCACTAAATTCTGAGCATTATAATGCATCAGATCATCCATTCATTCCTGAAGGATGACTAGAGTAGCACAAAACAAACTCTTGAGTACCTCTTAAGTATCTCATTAGCCTCTTAGGGCTCTCTAATGTGTATTAATAGGACTAGTTTTGAATCTGCAGATCATACCTACCTCAAAGGCTATGTTTGTTAGTACAGATTTTTGTATATATGAGACTTTCAATAAGTTTAGAATGATCTAACTGTCTCATAGTTGCACCATCATTAGGTGTCAATCTTTATCATAATTATAAGGTGTTTCAAAATACATTTTCAGTCACTATATCCTCACTTTTGGAACACATTATTGATTTAATCAGTTTGACTAATGATTATCCCTTGCCAACCCAAACTCACTATTATACCTAATATGGTGTCCACAACACCTAGGTGTTTCATGCTGAAATCTTTGGAGAACACAGTTTTAACTTCATTTGTAATAGAGATGTCACTTCTAATCAACAAGCATGTCAACAATATACAAATAAATAAGGACAATTATATTTAACTCACCACAGAATTAAAGATATTTATCTGAATTACTTGATTCAAACCTAAGCTCTTTAAAAGTTTGTCAATTTATTTGTGCCTCAAGATTAACACACGTTTTAAAAACATACAATGGTTTTACCAAATTGTAAATGTAGTTCACTAAACATATTAGTGCAAACTTTTCAGTACAAAACTGTTTAGTGCAAACTTTTCAATACAAAATATCAAGTACAAAACTTTTAGTACAAAACTGTTTAAACATCTTTCATGAATAACAAAATTTTAAATATAAGTAAGAGCAAGAAGAATACTTATTATAGCAATATGACGAGCATGTGAGTATATGACAAACAAATCTTTCCCTATTGTCTCAATCAATCATGCCGCTACTAAAATTGCATTAAAATTGCTACTGGTCATTTCAAAATTAAGTTTCTTCTACAAAACCCAACTTACTTACGGTAGTTTTAGCCCATTTCGGCAAATCAGCTAAATTAATGGATTATAATATAACAACAAATTCATTTCATTATCTAAGTCTTCTTAGCTCATTTGCCATTGAAATTTTAAGTGTCAGTAAGGGTGGTTCTTGATTTCAATGGTGAATCATTTACCGTGGCAGTAGGACTAGATAATTTCATAAATTTATCTTTGATGAATACATCCTCAAAAAACTCTGCAAGTCTATATTCTTCTAACACAAATTAGATAGATCCAATATCTGTCCATAGAACTACATTCTGCACTTTCTAAGCACATAAATATTTGTTATAGGCTCTACTTTAGGCCTTCTAGGGTCATGTACTCTAATAAATGTACCACACCCCATGTTTTCACTTTAACAAAATTATTTGTGTTTCTATCCCATAGTCTACAAGGTGTAAATAATTTAGAGTGCAATAACATAAGAAATATGATTAACAATACAATATCACCCATAATTACACGAAGTCAAATAACAGTCAATAATATAGAATTCAACATTTCACTAAGTGTTTGATTCTAACTTTTATCAATACCGTTTTGACTGTAGTAAATAGAGTGCACTAGAAATTATGCCAAATGCAAACTTCTCTATAAATTTTAAAACATATTCACCATCTCTATCAAATCTGAAATATTTTGATCTTAGCATTTAACTAGATTTTTAATTCATCAAAGTAGTGAGTGCTGCATCCTCCATATATATATATATGACAAATATTCAACAATCATCTCTAAGAGTAACTAAATATTTCTGACCAATCATTATCTCATCTAGTCACAAAATTACCGAGACCACAAATATCTGAATGAATTGACTCAAAAAATTGTGTACTCCTAGAGACCATACTAAATGGTTTTCTAGTTATCATAATCTGAACACAAATTTCACAATTGTCATATTTAATGAGGTGTCACATAGCAAAGTTATGAGTTTTAACAAGAATACACAATTTATATGTAGTTCACATGTCCTAGTCTATTATGCTGTGTTCAAGGACTACACAAATTAGAACTACTATCGTCAATTGCTTTGTTTGTTAAACTCAACTTACATATGCCATTAATTATTCAAGCACATTATAAACTATAAATAATATGAGTTAATACAAAATTACTCTACTACATTTTACAAAAAATTTTACTTTCTCTCGTGGTTCTAACAATGTCTAATTGCTTAAACACATTGAGCGAAGAGTTCATTTCTTTATACATTCTTCATCATCTTCGAAACGCTAAACGAGATAATGACTAACATGTTGTAATTCAACTTTGCACACACAGTACAACAAACGAGAAAGAACAAAACGTAACTAATGAAGTCATATCCTGCATTAAATGACACCTTCTCCTAAGTTACAAATATTTGTTATACATCTTATACATCAATCTTTATTAGAGGAGCAAACATACAATCTCACACAAAGTGCAAATGATGGATTTAGCCAATATGTCTATATACATAGTATGACAAAGCACACTAAACAACTTAAAGCATGCTAGTTTCAAATGAGAATAATTATGATCTAAAACTCTCATTCATGTATCAAACGCACAAACGTTAACACATTCATCACATGAAAATTGTAACACCCCGCAAAATTGAAAATTACAATTTTGCCCCTGGGTGTTACGCACGTATATTTTTGTAATGTGTTTCACTACATATTTTGGATTCGTACTATTTATATATTTTCCGTATTGATTTCAGTCAACTAAAATATAATATTTCAATCCCTGGAATTTACGTGCTTTTTACGTGTTTTGATGCACGTGTTTCCACCACTACGTATAATATTTTCTATAGGTTTAAATTATTTATTTTTATGTATTTAAATCTATTTTATAAAACGAAAATTTATTTTCCCCTTATTTTGATTAAAATGCATTTTTCAATTTTCTGCACGTATAATGCACGTGCTTTCTACGTGTTGTGATTTCATCATGAAATATATATAAACTAGTAAATATAATTTTGCTTATATTGTTTTCGATTATATTTAATGAATTTTCATCGATAAAGTCAATTTTCGTATTTTAATATTTTACGTGCAACGCACGTGTTTCGGTGCACGCATCCTTTCTCGAAATGAATTTAATAAAATGTGTGTACATTTTTGCATTATAAATTTTAATTAAACAAATTTTCTTAATAGTATAAATATATGATATATAAGTGTAATATATATATGGGTTGATATATATACCATAAGTTTGTATGTTAATATATTGATTAAGATGAGATGAAATAGAAATCATGATGGAGGGCCCATGTGAACAAGTAAAACAGAAATAACAAATCTATGTTGAGTGCTTGTGCTTGGTTGACGTGGCTTTGGAAGCTTGGGGGCCCACATGAAAAATGAGAATAGCAAGCAAGCTTGCTTGGCTGCGTTTGGAAGATGTTGACTTCGGTCAAGTGTGACGTGGATGTCACATTGGGTCCCATGGGGTTAACAACAACAGCACGATTGTGCTGGTGACCGGTCTTGGAGTGGGGAGAGGAGAGGGGATTTAATTAGTTGGGGAGTTTAGGATGTGAAGAGGTGGACAAACCAAAAGGTGGGAGTTTGAGAGTTATAAAATGTGAAGAGTTGGAGAATTAATTTAGTAATTTATTAGGTGGCTAATTTTGCAAATAGAACCCTCTACATATCTTATAAATAGCACCCTACCCCTTTTCATTTCACACACAAAAATTAGAAATAAAAAACAAGAGAAAGAAAAGAGAAAGAAAAGAGTGTAAGAAAAAGAAAGAGAGAAGAGAGTGTTGTGCTTGGAGGCCATTGCTAGGAGGAGAAGAGCTAGGAGTCTTGAAGCTAGAAGTGGTGATCATTTTTCCAATTGTTCAAGCTTTCATTAAGGTGGGTGTCTCCTACTTTCTAAATTTTCTAGAACTATGCATGCTAATAATTATAGATGATTAGTATAGAAATTTTGATTATGATAAGTAGAACAATTTATGCTATTGGATGTGGTGAATAGTAGTGAATCATGTTACACTACAAAAGAAAGTAGCTTTCCCGGCGGTTTTTTCCCGGCGTTTTACTAGTAGTGCCGGGGTAGGGAGCCAGTAGGAATTGGGCGCCAGATGGGATGGCCATACACCGGCGGTCTATTTAAAACGCCGGTGAATGTTAGTATTCACCGGCGTTTTAGCTGAACACGCCGGTGAAGTTTATTATTCACCGGCGTTTTTTATTATAAACACCGGCGAATATACTGGCACATTCACCGGCATTTCCAATTAAAACGCCGGTGAATAACTGGGAATAAAACCCGCGAACCCTAATCGTTCGCTCGCCATTTACCCATTACCCCCCAAAAAAAAAGCGAAAAAGGCGCTTCCTTTCCCTCCTTCCCCGCTCTATTTCCCGCGCGTTTGCCTCCGCCGCTTCGTCCTCTTCGACGGCCTTCGACCATTCGAAATCGTCCCTTATTCCCTTCGTCCTTTTCGATTTCGTTCTTCCCTCTCTCGATCTGGAGGTGAATCGGCGGTCGCCCCCCCTCTCTCTCTCTCCTACGCCCCCGCCCTCGTCGCCCCGCTCCCTCCCTCTCTCTTCGGTATGATCTCTTGATTTCCCTTATTTTCCCAAAAAGGCAGCTTTTTTCAGTTTGGCATGAAAAAAATATGCTTAGATAATGAAAAATATATGCCTGTTACGTGTTCGATTTCCTTAGCATGAACGGTTTAGTTGAGATGAAGAATTAATAGAAAAATATATGCTTAGATAATGGAAATTTTCATCTTCTTTTACTGTTAATGAAGCTGATTTCATGCATCTGATTGTCTTCATGGCATGTTTGTTTTTTTACCCAAAATGGGTTCACTGTGAACTGAGGATATTGTATAGGTACGTATGCCAAAATTCTCTGGCCGGATATGCACCACACTTGGGTTTTAGATTTAGTTGGGCACAGTGAATTAGTAGAGCAACATATAAGCTCAGTTAATGGGAAATTTTCATTTTCAGATACTATTAAAGTAACCTGATTGCAATCTTTGGCATGGTTTTTTAACACAAAATGGGTTCACTTCCAAACTAAGTATGCTGCATAGCATACCCGTTTTCTTTCACTGTTAATGAAGCTGATTTCATGCATCTGATTGTCTTCTTGGCATGATTGTTTTTTACCCAAAATGGGTTCACTGTGAACTGAGGATGCTATAGGTACGTATGTCAAAATCCTGCGGCCGGATACGCACAACAATTGGATTTTAGATTTAGTTGGGCTAAAGAAGTAGTAGAGCAACATATAAGCTCAGATAATGGGAGATTTTCATTTTCAGATACCGTTAAAGTAACCTGATTGCAATCTTTGGCATGGTTTTTTTACACAAAATGGGTTCACTTCCAAAATGAGTATGCTGCATGCATAGCATCCCCAGTTTGTATAGGTTCACTTCCAGACTAAGTGAACTGAGGATGCTATAGGTACGTATGCCAAAATCCTTCGGATACGCACAACAATTGGGTTTTAGATTTAGTTGGGTTGAAGAAGTAGTATAGCAACATATAAGCTCTGATAATGGAAAATTTATCATTTTCAAATACTGTTAAAGTAACCTGATTGTCAATCTTTGGCATGGTTTTTTATACGAAAATGGGTTAACTTCCAATCTAAGTATGCTGCTAGCATCCCCATTTTCTTTTTTTGTTGTTAGTGAAGCTTATTTTCATGCATCTGATTGTCATCTTGGCATGAATTATTTTTACCAAAATCGGTTCACTGTGAACTGAGGATGGTATAGGTACGTATGCCAAAATCCTCCGGCCGGATATGCGGCTACAATTGGGTTTTAGATTTAGTTGGGATGAAGAAGTAGTAGAGCAACATATAAGCTCAGATAATGGGAAATTTTTCATTTTCAGATACTGTTAAAGTAACCTGACTGGAATCCTTGGCATGGTTTTTTAACAAAATGGGTTCACTTCGTAACTAAGTATGCTGCATAGCATCCCCAGTTTCTTTCACTGTTAATTAATTGAAGCTTATCCCCTGCATCTGATTGTCATTTTGGCATGTTTTTTTGACCAAACTGGGTTCACTGTGAACTGAGGATGCTATAGCTCTATGCCAAAATTCTCCGGCTATGTACAACAATTGGTTCAGTCTGCAAAATATATGCTTACATACTAGACATTTTAATTTTTCTTTTACTGTTTCTTTTGTTTAGTAGTATTATTATTATTATTATTATTATTATTATTATGAGATAAGTGATTATTAGTAGTCATGAACAGAATAGTTCATGAGTCATCAGATCTTCTTGTTACCGTAGTTACAACAGGACGCACTCATTATTCGGCCGATTCCTCTTCATCAGTAAAATACCCTTTACCATCATCATCTCCTTGAACGGAAAGCCAAATACAGGGGAGACTATAGTCGATTTTTTTTTATGCTCGAACACAGGGTGTGTGATAAAATACCGTCTAAGGTGGTTGTGATCATTTCCACAAAAGGTCATTTAGGGTTTGGTGAATAGAGTAGATTGTATTAAGAAGTAGTTTTTTTTTGTACATTTTTTGGAGCCACAATTTCTTTATTTTACAGTTAGAGATTATATCGTTCATTTATTTGCAGCTAGGGTTGATTTTCAAATAGGTGAAATTTAATATACAAAATGTCTTTTACTGTTATTACTATTTAATATATAAAATTTTAATTTCAGACTGTGTGCTATTGATATAATGGATAGAAGTTGGATTAGTAAACCACGATTATCCAAGGAGTACCGTGATGGTATTAAAGATTTTATTATCTTTGCCAAACGACATTCCCGTGATCCCAACCTAATCCTTTGTCCATGCCTTCGCTGTACAAATTGTATGCTGAGGACATGTGACGTAGTACATACACACTTGGCTGTCAACGGTTTTCTTCAAGGGTACACAAGGTGGTTTTGTCATGGAGAGGATCATACGGCAGCTCCTGTTCGTCCGGTTGTATTAGAAAATGAGGCTGAGCCCTTAGTGAACGAAGACTTAAGCGTTCCCGATGAGATGCATGCTTTGTTACAAGATGCCATGGGGAATCATAATGTTCCTTTCCACACCAATGACCCAACAACCGAAGTTCACAATGAGTCAATAGAAACAAACCAGATTGGTGGTGGGGTGGACGAGGAAATGTCTGGCCCCACCCATGAAAATAATAAGCAGCAAGAATCCTTCGCTAAGTTACTTGAAGATGCTAGTATCCCGTTGTACCGCGACTGCACCAAATTTTCTAAGTTCTCATTCATTGCCAGACTATTTCAGATTAAATGTTTAAACGGGTGGTCTGCTAAGTCCTTCACTATGCTACTTGAATTGTTGAATGAAGCATTTCCTGAAATCTGTATTCCAAACTCAGCCTATAAAATCAAAAAATTCCTAAGTTCTCTCGATCTAGGATATGAGAAGATAGCAGCATGTCCAAATGACTGTATGCTTTTCACGAGTGGTAAGGAAAGTATGGATAATTGCGAAGTGTGTGGTTCTTCGAAATGGAAAGAAAGACCAAATCAAGATGAGGGAGCCAGCGGATCTACTAAGCGAAGTAGGAAAAAGAAGCCTGCCAAAACATTGCGTTACTTTCCTCTGATCCCTAGGTTACAAAGGTTGTTTATGTCCACGAAAACTTCTTCTGATATGAAATGGCATGCTGAAGGCCGCACTAATGATGGGATTCTTAGACATCCTGCTGATTCTCAATCTTGGAAAAGATTTGATGAAAGATATCCTGATTTTGCGGAAGATCCTCGAAATGTGAGACTTGGACTAGCTAGTGATGGCTTCAACCCTTTCAGGCAAATGAGTAGTACATACAGCATATGGCCGGTTGTGTTGATACCATACAATTTGCCGCCTTGGAAATGCATGAAGCAGTCCTCATTTATTTTGTCCATGATAGTTCCTGGACCGAAAGGTCCTGGAAATGATATAGATGTGTACCTACAACCGTTAATAGATGAACTTCAGAAGTTGTGGGTGGGTGTTCCAACCTATGATGCTGTGGCTAAAGAAACATTTTCTCTTCGTGCCGTGTTGTCTTGGACCATCAATGATTTTCCAGCATATGCAAATTTATCTGGATATAGTACTAAAGGACGTTATGCATGTCCATGTTGTGCTGACCAAACTAGTTCAAGGTGGTTGTACAATGGCAGAAAGTTTTGCTATATGGGTCATAGGAGATGGTTGCCTGACACACATATATTTCGGGCAGAGGCAGCGACATTTGATGGTACCGACGAGTGGGAACATGCTCCTGGGTCTTCCTCTGGTTCAGATATTTTGAGGCGGGTAGAT